>CM072891.1:1140000-1740000 GCA_037013685.1 Acridotheres tristis
AAAGACTGAAGGTAGAAGGGTGAAGAAACAGAGAACAGAGTCCAGTTTTGTGCTTCTCGTCATAATCTACAGGCAGTATTTTTTACATTAAGTATTAAAGAGTTTAATACAATTCTAGTTTTAAATCTTGAAAATTCTTGATATAGCTTAGGAATATAAAAGAACCATGGTTTTAAGTATTATTTACCTTGATGAAAGAAATGGAAACCCTATTTTTAGCTTTTAACTGTTGAAATTTTAAATGTCAATCCTTAGTAGTGCCTATGTTTAGAAGTATTCCTCTGAGGCTAACAAGTTGGAAGTCAATGCTAATATGTTACAGCCATTCTTTGGCTGAAAGATGGAATTAGAAAGCAATGTTGAAACTGTCAGTGAGTAGAGCTGTAGAATTTACATTGTGTGATAATGGCTTACTGAAAGTGGAGAATCTTATTTCAGTGCCAGTGTCTCTGCATGCACTGCACAAGAGAACAACAATCATAAACACGGGAATCAGGTACAGCTAGTCTCAATACCTACTGAATCCAAAATGAAAAAAGGCCAACCACTCACTCACAGAATCACAAAATTGTGTAGAGCTGGAAAGGAACTTTGGAGTTCACCTGGTCCAACCCCCTGCCAAGGCAGGGTCACCTAGCACAAGTTACACAGAAACATGTCCAGGTGGGTTTTGGATGTCTCCAGGGAGTGAGAATCCATGACTCCCTGGGCAGCCTCTTCCAGTGCTTGCCACCCTCAGTGAAAAGTTCTCCCTCATGTTGAGGAGGAACTTCTTGTGTTTTAGTTCATGACCATTGCTCCTCATCCTGTCACTGCCCATCACTGAAGAGTCTGGCACCATCCTCTTGAGGTGGCCCCTGCCTCTGAGATATTTATATGGGTTAATGAGATTCCCTCTCAATCTTTTCTTCTCCAGACTAAACAGGTCCAGCTCCCTCAGTCTCTCCTCATGAGAGAGATGCTCCAGACCCCAAATCATCCTTGTAGCCACCACTGGATACTCTCCAGTAGCTCCTTGTCTTTCTTGTCCTGAGGAGTCCAGAACTGGACACAGCACTCCAGATGTGGCCTCGTGAGGGCCAAGTAGAGATGTACAATCACCTTCCTTGATCTGCTGGCCACACTCGTCCTGATGCACCCCAGGATATCATTGGCTCTCCTGGCAGCAAGGACACACTGCTGGCTCATGGTCAACTTGTTATCTACCAAGATTCCTAGTTCCTGCTCCACAGAGCTGCTCTCCAGTAGGTCAGCCCCCGGCCTGTGCTGGTACTTGGAGTTATTCCTCCTCAGGTGCAGGACCCTGTATTTGTCTTTGTTGACCCTCAGGTTTCTCTCTGCCCAACTCTCCAGCACATGGGGAATTTTAAACTCATCCTAGTATTAAATGGAGCTATCACCTATCAAACTCATTGCAATTTTCTCCAATTAAAGCTGCAACATGCACATCATGTGACAGTAGAACAGTGATTCTTTTGCAATTAAATGCAACCCATGTAGTAAATATTGAAGCACTGCCTATTGGACAAATGAGAAAGCAAACAGCTTTGGTAGTAAAACACTTTCCTGTATTTAACCTTAATGGCACCTCATTATAAAAAAAATATGGTTTTAAAATTTAAGGCAAAGAGCATTTTGTTGAATTCAGTATATTTTTAATGAAACTTCTGTTTATCCATTTGTTGGTCCAGAGTCACCAGTGTTTTCACAACTAGATATTCCCTAGGATCTAAAATACTGCTATAGCATATGATACCATCCACTTCTATGAAGAACTTTCACTTCAAATGCACTAAATTTTACAAAGGCTGGCAAGAATCAGAATAAACAATCATCTGAGTGTAAACTTTCATTGTTTTGTATTGTAATGATGAGGTTAAGCTTATAGTTCACTATTAGATTTGTGCTGAAGTGATAAAACATTCCCTGTCTTTCCACTTTTTCATTCTTCTTTCTCTTCCCCCAACACTTGTCTTTTTTCCCATTGACTGCTCTTCTGCCAGTTCAGTTTCCCGTTCCAGATTACTATACATCTGCACAAACACATTTCCTGGAGTGATGGAAAGGAGAGGATTAGAACACAACGTGAACAGTAACTTTGCCATATATCTGTAGGAGCCTATAAAATTATACTTGAATATATACAGAAAAGAATATCAAAGAGAAATAAGTAGACTATGCTACCTCTGTATGTAAAACAGTTGCAATTGAAAGAGCAGCAGTAAAGATAACCAGCCTTTAGAACAGCAAATTTTCATGCTCAAACCATTTTGAGATAGGGACGATAGGGGTATAGGAGTTTCTTTCTGAAACTCAAGAGTTTAACCACAGTCACTGCACTTGCAGTAAGAATTCATCCAGGGTAATGCTATGGCTTAATTTGAGTAGAATGTCATATTAGTTTATGAAGAATGTTCTTTATGGCCTTAGTTTATACTCCTCTCAATCTGTTCTAAAAGATACTTTGATACTTTTGTTAACATCATACAATACTTTTAATTCAATAATTTTCTGAGTAAGAGTTTTTAATGGAACATGACACAGAGATAAAACAGAATATTTTTTAATTATAAAATTCCATAGTTGAAGTAAGGTTCTGAATTAAATTACAGGGCTTGAGCATTATAAGTGATAAAAATAATTATGCAGGCAAATTAAGACACATGATCAAACCTCACTAAAGAGAAGATAGCTGGGCAATTGATAGAATAAATTGATATAACAAAGCAATATCACTGGTACTCTAACTTATAACAACAAGAACGTTAGGTTTGTCAACTCCAATATCTCAAATTTTAACCGAAAAACTTTTTGTGGTACTGATATTCCAATTACACTCATCTCACATATTCAGATTACCTTCAACTCATATTTTTACAAGGACTATTTTTATACTAAGCAACTCTAAAATCACAAACAAGCAGAAAATGGTTTATCATACGAAAGTTTATTTTTTATTTTAGTGAGTGGCTACAAATTGTAGAATTCATTGATAACACCAAAACAATTTGGAAAACCTGAGCTAATTGCCATATGTCTTGGATCCCTGGACTCTTAGTGAGACTGAGATAATATTATCCTACTGCAATTTGATGGAGCTAGTACCTCACTCTTGGTCAAACCAATTTCCATTAAAAGAAGTTTTCTACATGACCAAATATGTTGATAACAAGACAATGAAATGCATGCAGCTTCACTGGACACCTATTCAGTCCTGCATCATCCTGATTTTAGAAAAATCTGAAATATCTTCTTTTACTTCAACATCTAATGAATAGACAGCATAATATTGTCAGACAGAATAAGCCTCAGCAGAGCAACTGGGAGGGGTTTGGGCAGCAGGAATCAGAATACTATACCACTGTGTATAACCAATGATGGAGAAGCATAATATCTTCTTCCTTTCAAACACTTTCCAAACACACATTTTCCAAAATGTTCAATCATTTTGAAGAAAATTAACTGCACTTACAAGTCTATCATCGGGTGAAAAAGTCACAGAAAGTTGACAAGCATAATTTATTTATGTGTTCTAGAATTAAACTAACAGATGTTATTAGAACTCTTGGCTGGGATGATGCAGAGTGCAGGCGTTTCTGTATCTATGTCAATGCCTAGTGATATTGCAAGGATTAAAATAAATAGCAACCTTTGAAATATAAAAGTGTATTTTTGTTAAAAATGTGAGATGATAATAGAAGCAGACTCTAACCAGCAGTTGAAGAAGCAGTCAGTAAAACAAGCAGAGGGAGTTGTAGCTGCAGTTTGCAAAGGATCTGGACTCTGCAGAAGCCCTTCAAATCAAGACAAGGTGACATGGCAAGTGTGCACTAATAATACAGGTAACAGAGACACGATTCTACTATTCAAAATTTTAGACAATAATAGCTTTTCCCGTTCATCAGGTAAGAAGCAGATCCATACATTGGTATAATTACACTGTCGTAGTCTAGAATATTATAGAATCATGGAATATGCTGAATTGGAAGGGACCCACCAGGATCATCAAGTCCAACTCCTGGCCCTGAGAAGGACCATCCTCAGGAATCACACCATGTGCCTGGGAGAATTTTTCAAATGCTTCTTGAACTCTGTCAGGCTCGGTACTACATCCTTGGTGAGCCTTTCCCATGCCCAAACATCCTCATGGTGCAAAATTTTTCGGTATCCAACCTAAACCTCCCCTGACTCAGCTTCATGTCATCTGCTCAACCCCTGCCACTGTCATGAGAGCCAAGAGATCAGTGTCTGCTGCTGCTGTCCCATTCACAGGGAAGTTGTAGGCTGCACTGAGGTCTTCCCTCAGCTTCTTCCAGGCTGAACAGACCAAGTGACCTCAGCCACTCCTCCTATGGCTTTCCCTCCAGACCCTTCACCATCCCCATAGCCCTCATTTGGAAGCTCTCCAATAGCTAATAGTTAATAGATATAGATAATAGCTAATAGATGTATTTCAACACAATCAATCTTTAATCTTTATGGCACTATTTAAACACACTAATTTAGGTGTATACTTATATTCTTTTTACCCATGGGATCTAATACATCAAACAAGAACTTGAGCAAACAGACAACTTGAATTTGATTATGCTGTTCCCTGCTATTGAAGCTGGTTTGAGTCATTATACAAAAACATAGAGCACAAATTAAATTCTTAACTGATATCAGTCTCAAGTGAGACTAATGAGCTCAAGTTCTTCCTTTCAAAGCAGTTTTTCTTTTGACTCTAAGTAACCACTGCATAAAATTACTATCTCTAATATGAAATCACGTGAGCACAAAATTTCATTTAAAATTATGTGATCTTTATAAAAAAAAAGAAGAAAACAGAAAAAAACTTTTGCATTTGATTATATCATCTGCTAATCTAATATTGCATCACCCATTCAACTTACTAACATAAACTTTCAGTCCAGCTATATTAGTAATAGTTTATTTTCTTTAAGGTTTAAAAATTTTAAAGAATACAAGAGTCCCGATTCCTTAAAAATGAAGCAATAGGTTTCATGAAGAGTGCTTGGTTTAAAAGAAAATGTTTTTAAAGAGGAACAGGTTTGCTGTTTTATTATTATTATTGTGCTGCTCTAGGTTTTACGGTGTTTCAATAGACACACCTTTGTTCCTTAATGATTAGTATATTTCAATCTAAATTGAAAAGCTACTAAGAGTAACAAAAAATTATTCTTTCATTAATCAGGAACAATCACAATTTCGCCTCTCTCAACTTTCATTTTTATCATGACTTTCAATGTTTTCCGGTAAAGTAAATTGTAAATAGAGAAAATGCGTTCGTTTTTTTCTCAAGGGAAAAGGTTTGTTATTTTGAAATTACAGCTCTGAAGATCAAAATAAAGTGACTGTTCACTGCACTATCCAAATAGGCTATCTTTGTACAAAAAAACCCTTTCATTTTCACAACTAAATTGACTAAAAGGCACTGTTACCTAGCAACATTCATTGTGTTTATGACCTTTCATCCAATCTGAGCTCACAGATGTGCTTCTGAAGCTAATATACATCATACATTCCCCACCTTCTTTGATGCAATATTCGAGCCCTTAAAGCAGGCTGTGAAATGTCCTTTGTAAAAATCAAGAGAAATATAAAAATTAAGAAAAACGGGATACATTTGGAAATAGTTTCAAAAGTCCAAACTACGAATTTAAAATCTCTCTGCAATCAGTGTGGTGTAATTTGTACTAGACTGAAAATTTGCCTAGGAGGTTGTGGCCCTGCACACAAACATACTGGATACATGATTGATAGGTAATGAATAGACCGATCCTGACCTTTTCTGAAATCTTTAAGATGTCTTAAAGAAACCTAAAAGAGAAAAGGCTTTGTCTTTAAAACTTACTGACTGCCTGAATTTCAGATAATAGTGAATTTTTGCTTTAAAAAACATGACATTCATGGATATTTCCACGTTTTGTATACACGACTGAGGGACTGTGACCCTCATCTCACTCTACATCTTCCTTAAGGGGCAGGTGCTGATCTCCTGGTGACCCTTGGTAAAGCATTTGGAAATGAAATGAAGTAACATAAGGGGAAGTTCAGACTGGACATTAGGAAATGGTCTTGCAAGGAATAGAGAGTTGAACTCAATGATTCTTATGGGTGCCTTCCAATTTAAGACATTCTATGATGGCTAAATTTATTCAATAGAAGTTGTGTCCCTACATCACATACAGCACTCTGAAATAAAAGCATGAATATCATTGTATAACATTCAAAGCTAAGCTTACAGGGAAAATGTATCTGCTGTGTTTATAGGTCAATTTGAAAGTAAAAAGCACCATAAAAGTACTATAATTCTTGCTTTTTTCAGTTTAGATAACTTCCATAAACTCTTATGCTGTTGCAGCTATAGTTTAAAATTACAGTATCAAGGGATGTTAGTTGGGTTGCATCATTCTTTTCTCCTTGGATCTGTTCACAATTTTCTCTATTCGTGATTGGAAAGAATATGCTTTCTAACATTTATGTTGCCAAGAAATCAAAAATTGGAAATCATTTATTATGCAAGGTCAATACGGTTTTTCCAGGTACTTTTTTTTAGATGTAGCACCTGCAGAATTCGGAGGGTCAAATTTAGTTCTCAGTGCATATGAAGGTTGTGCAGCTGTCTCACCTTACTATGGATGTAAACAAAATTTTAATATATACTGCTTAATCAGCTGAAGTCCAAGCACAGGATACAGTGTAAAACACTATGACATACATTTTAAAAAAAGAAAAATGCCAGTCTTGTGGGGTTTTTTCCATTAGCATAATAAAAATATACTTTAATAAACTCAGTTCCACACACTGTCTGATGTAACTCTAGGCAATTTTCCATAACAGCAAAATGTTAATATAATCTCCCAGATGCCCGCCACAGACAGATTTATTACATGGGCAGAACAGCTCAGCTGCATCTACTGATACCTTTGTCAGACCCAGAGTAACAGAATTTGAAATATGTTAGAGGTGAGCATTGTACAAATTTTTAATTGTACGTCATTTTGATAATCAAGCCATTTTCTTCAGCACATTTGAAAATCTGCTATTTTAGAGCCTGAATGCAAATTTCAGTGCATAATTACTCCCTCCTTCCTTGACTTGCTGAACACAAGCCAGCCCATGCCCAGGTGGCCAAGAGGGACAGTGGCATCTTGCTCTATATCAGCAGTAGTGTGGCCAGCAGGACCAGACCCGGGATTGTCCCCCTGTACTGGTGAGGCCACCCCCTGAAATGCTGTGTCCAGTTCTGGGCCCCTCACTACAAGAAAGAGATTGAGACATGATCATGTCCAGAGAAGGGCAATGGAGCTGGAAATGGAGAGTAAGTCATATGAGGAATGGCTGAGGGAGCCTGAAGAAAAGGAGGCTCAGGAGGAAAACTTTGCTCTCTACAAGTGTCTGAAAGGAGATTGCAGCAATGTGGGGGGCAGCCTCTTGTCCCAGGCAACTGGTGACAGGACAGAAGGAAATAACCTCAAGCTACACCTGGGGAGGTTTGGGTTGGACATCCCCTTGGAACTGACTGCTTGAGAAGGTGATGGAGCCACTATCCCTTAAAGTGTTCAAGAGATGACTCAATGTGGCAATTAGTCCTATGGTTTATTTGGCAAGGTAGCAATCAGTCAAAGGCTGGACTTGATGATCTTGGAAGTCTTTTCCAGCCTAAATCATTCTGTGATTCTGTGACTCCCACTCATACAGAAAAATGAAGTGTTCAGTGATCAGTTTCAAGTCATCTGGATAATTCCTCTGAACAATTACAATTCAGAAAATGTAACTCTTAATCCTCTTCCATCACATATTGCTGCATGGTGAACAAAAGTAACCTTCCTGGGGATGGCTTTTCTTTTAAAAGGTTTCAGATCTAATTTACACATCTCAACACTGAAGTAAAATTTCAAAATATATATTGTCAATATTAAAGATTTGCATATGAAAGATACTATCTTCCTTTAAGAAGACTATAACATATGTTCAGTCTCAACAGAAAAAAACCTTTTTCCACTTACAGTGTCTATTTAGGCTCCAAAGGTGATCCTAAGGACTGTATTCACACACACACGTAGGTATACTATATATGCATAATATTTTAATATACTTAAAGTTAATAAATACACACAAGCCCAGTTCTTGACATTTAAAGAGAATGAGTGAATACTATGCAACAGTAAAGAAAATACACATTATGCTAATATGCTGATACCATTTGAAGACATTTCAACACAACATCCAGAGCAAGGAACTCTAGGAACTAAAGTTAATACCAGCTACAATTTTGAGGTGGTGTATACCTGAAATGGTTGTAAACATATTTTAGAAATGAGCAAAAAACCGAATATTAACAAGATGACCACTCTCCATCAGTAGTTCTTGCAATTTGAGTTCTGAATCCTTTTCAGCATTCTGGTTAAATGACTTGAGAATACTGACTCAGCACAGCTGCAGAACCAGCAGCACAGCTTCAGAACTTTCATAGTATGGAGAAACACCCATGTATTTCTTCACTTGGATCACCATACTGAAGATTATTTGTCAGCAGAGATCTTCAAAATCAGTAATCACTAAGTAGTAGAAAATAGGCATACAACTACTTCAGAAATTAGTGCATATTTTTCTATTAATTGTTTAAGTTGTGTTTTCATCAAGTTATTCATTTATGCAGCATGAAATACTTATGTATCTCACCTGGCTTGCTCACTTTAGAACTGTATATAGGGTCTTAGTAGTTGAGGTGATTTATATTATAAACCTTAATCTTGGCTTCCGTTACAATTAAAGTGATAAAATCTAAGAAGAGGTAAAATGGACAACACTACAGAACCTTTCAAAGATCGTGTTTCATGTCCTGTGTTTATCAACAGCAAAAAATCAGAGTAGTTTTTGCGGCTCTGAGTCTATTTTTATGACTTGAACTTATGAATTTGCCATGTGAATAGAAATTATGAGAAATGTACAGAGAGGAAAGCACCCAGAAGAGATTGTCTTGCCTGCAGCAATATGACTTCAGTCATTCTTGACATTTTGTATGTGTTTGTGCTGTCTAAAAAGTTCAACAAGTATTTCACAATTTCTCTAAATAATCTCAGTGAATGTATTACTTTCCTAAAGTTGGGTTTTTTTCTTAATACATAACTTTTTAAGCTTAAGCTATTTAAGCCCAAGTGCTTCTCATCCTATCCTGAATAAACATAAAGAACTGTTCTTCCTCCTCAGTGGTTTCAACAACTTTGAACATTTAAGTGGCCTGGAATTTCTGTGTGATTTCATCTCTAGATTGAGCATACCTATGTTCTTCAAAAATTACTGTATAAGTAGCATGTAGTAGTAGTGGTCAAGTTATTATTTTTTTTATCTTTTTCCTTTTCAGCTCAAGGTATTATTTGAGCTTAAGAGAGAAGATCTTTTTAAAATATAACAGTGTTTAAATATTTTTTTGTGTAGCCCATTATGAAAGTTCTTTTCCATCACAGCATGATGTTGTACTCAGCATCTCTAAATCGTCCTCCACAAAAATACCAGTATACCAGTAATAGGTTTGCAAACCCTCTTAGCTTTGTGTAATTTGAAAATTTTGCATCCTCCCTATCCCATCACCCAAATCATTCATGAAAGTACAATGTTGGAAAGGACTATGGAATGATTTGTAATGGAAACCTCATGAAGTGTCTTATGAGTTTGACTGCTTAACCTTTAACAAATACTGTTTAGATAAGTTTGTCAACTGCCCGTTTAATCACCTTTTTTAGGATTTCATTTAGACCACCATACTTCAATAGTTTATTTTTAATTAAGATATAGAAAAAGCCTTCAGTTTGTCAAGAGTCATCATATCTACCATGCCTTTATACTTTCTGTTCTAATAAAATTGTAGTAGTTTTGAAAACAGATATTCAACAAGAAATGAAACTAGAAGATTTTTCTTTCCCAATGAAAAATTTTATTGAGTTTACAATTGCTTCTATGAATCTTTAATTACTAGTCACAATTAGATTTGGGGGCGAAAAACCTCATGGACTTTGGGAGCAAGGTTATTACGTTTTACCCTTTAATCATTCCATTAGCATGAAGACAGCTCGGTCATTACAGGAAGTTCTGTTTCAAACACAAAAGTATTGTTGAAATTGTTTAAAATAATGAATGGAGCTTTTATTAATGATAAGTAATCTAATGATATTAAAAATGGTGTTGTTTTCTGTGCTGTTAAAATCTGATCTAGTTTTCATTAACAAGACGTCATATCTGAAATGTGCAAAACAGCACCTATATTAAGAGTGCAGAAAACACTGAACTCAAATGTTCCTTTACGTCTTGATAATAACAGCAAGAACAGTAAACAATTTTATGAGAGATGTGGTGAGTTGCACAGTAGAATCATACTTTAGTTAGTTAAGTACAACTATTTTTGGCAAAACAGAAGGGCAAAATTGTTTTAAAGAAGAAAGCAAATAGAGAAGAACAGATGGAAAGGCTTTTTTTCATTTTCGAATTAAAAGAAATTAAATGAGTAAAAAGTAGTTTTAATGAAAATGTGAGTTAAATGTCATTCTACAAAATTATTGTAATCTAATGTGAATATGCTGGATTTGTGCCTGTTTCTAAAAAGGCTGATTTATTGCAATAATCTGAAATCAACAAACAGGATAATATGATATCAAAATGCTATATATTACATACAAAAACATTTATTCAGGCAATTTCATTCAGAAGTTGGCTTAAACAAAATAATTAACTCAAAAAAAAACCCCTTGCTACAAAGTCCAGCTTCTTATTCACCTAGAAATCTAGTTAAGAGTTAACCTCCCATTAATAAGTCAATATGAGTGAACAAATGTAGAACAATAGAATTATAGAATGGTTAGGGTTAGGAAGGACCTAAAATGTCATCTAGCTCCAGTCTCTCTGGAATGGTCAAGGATGCCACGCACTCGATGAGGCTGCTCAAAACCCCATCCAACACGGCTTTGAACACTTCCAGGAATGGGGCATCTATAACTTCTCTGGGCAATCTGTGCCAGTGCTTCAACACCCTCAAAATAAAGAATTTCTTATTCACTGCCTTCGTTCAGGTTAAAACCATGGCTCCTTGTCCTGTCACTAACTGCATGTATAAAAAGTCCCTCCCTCTCCCTCCTTCCTATAAGCCCTCTTTTAGTGAATGGAAGGCTGTAATGAAAACTCCCTGAAGCCTTCTCTTTTCCAGTCTGAACGTCTGTTGTCTCAGCTTCTATCTGTAGGAGAGGTATCAGCCCTCAGTCATCTTCACAGCCCTCTGGACTTGCTGCAACAGGTTTCCATCTTTCTTATGCTAAGGATCCCAGATGTAAATCCAGCATTCCAGGTGAAGTCTCATGAGGAGAGGGGTAAAATCCCCTCTCTCAACCTTCTGGCCACACCTTTTCTATTGTGTCAACTGCACCTCTCGGCTTCATGACACCTGCAAATGTGCTGAAGGTGCACTTGACAATCTCATTGTCTATATTGTTGATGAAAATATTGAAGACCGCTAGTCCCAAGACAGAGCACTGAGGGATGCCACTCATCACCAGCCTCCACCTGGACATGGAGCCATTGTACACAACTCCCTGGTTGCATCCACCCAGCCCATTCCTAAACACTGAACAGTTCATCCATCAAATCCATGTCTCTGTAATTTAGAGAAAAGAGAGTCAACTGAGAGTGTATTGAAGTCTAGACAAATGATATCTGTCAGTCTTCCCCTGATGACTGCTGTAGTCACTCCACCACAGAAGGTCACCAGATTGGTCAGGTGCAATTTGCCTTCAGTAAAACAGTGCTGTCTGCCTCAGATTATCTCCTTGTCTTTTACATGACTTAGCATATTTGTTAGGAGGATCTGCTCCAAGACCCTCCCAGCCACAGGTAAGGCTCACCAGTGAGTCTGAAATTCCTCAAAACTTCATTTCTCCCCTTTTAAAAAATGTGAGTGATGTTTCCATTTTTCCAGTCACCAGGGACTTCACCTGACTGTCTTGAGATTTTAAATATCATGGAGTGTCTTGGCAAAAACCTAACCCAGTTCCCTCAGGATCCTGGGATGCATATCATCAAGTACCATAGATTTATGGCTACTTAGCTTCTTTATGTAGTTCAGAACCTGCTCTTTGCTTATAGTGGAAAGGTTTCCACTCCCCACACACCCACCCAGAAAATCAGGGACTTGAGACAGGTGGGAAGCCTCACTAACAGTGAAGATTGAGGCAAAGAGCTCAGACTACCTCAGCCTTATCCTTTGTCATCAATTTACCCTCCTTGCTTCTGAGGAGGAGTACACTCTACTTGTCCTTTCTTATCTTACCTATGTACTTATAGAATCCCTTCCTGTCATTCTTCACATCCCTTGCCAAGTCCTGTTCTAGCTTTACCTTGGTTTTCCCAATCCCATCCCCACATATTGGAACAGTATTTCTGTCTGCTCCCCTGCCACCTGTCCCTGCTCCCACCAGCTGTGCATTTCTTTCTTACGCCTTAAGGAGCATATCCTTGCTCAACCATTCTGGTTTCCAGCCTGTCTTGCTTGATTTCCTGCACACCAGGATGAAGGGCTCTTTTGCTCTAAGAAAAGTAGCCTTTCAAGACTTGCCATCTGTGGCCAGTTCATAAGGACAGTTATCCAGGGGATCTCATTCACCAACTCCTTAAACAGCTGGAATTTTGGTATCACTAATTTCAAAAGTCTTGACTTTGCTCCTTGCCAGGCCACGCTTCTTCAGATTACAAACTCATCCAGGACATGGTACATCATTCCCGGCTGCCACATCTTAACTCCTTTCATGGGCTCATCTGCACTGGTGAGCACCAGATCCAGTAACAACTTTGTCAACAAAGTCCCAACCTGCAATCTTTATCAGGATTCTAATGCCTTTTCAAAAAGATAAGCAGAATGAAAGGTGGAATTGCCTCCTCATAAAGTCAAAAGGGTAGCTCATATTTACCCACAGCTCTGATCAAATGTCCCCATTTATTTCAGGGAAATGAGACAGCCTTCACAGTAGCAATACAATAACCATTACATAGAATTTCAGAAACAAAATTTCATTTTGTTTCATGAACAAAAGCACGGATATAATGTCTTAATTCTTAATTGTCTTGCTGTTTAGCCAAACTTTTTTACATGAGCACAGTGTATATTCTATTGATGGTTCAGATGTAGGTACTTGTGCACCCTGGTGCTGAGCAATGCAAATCTGTTCTTTTTCAAGTACTTCTCATTTTTTTCTTATGTGTTGCAACTACAACCCTTTTAGCAAGCCCTCTTGTCTATAGTAAGTAAGAGTTCACTTAGATTATATTTAAATTCTGGGACAACAGTCAACATGTAACTGCTCATTCACCTGGAGTCTATAAAAGACAAAGAAGGGATGGAATATATGAACATTCTGTCCAAACTTGAGTTAAGATGGATCCTGAGATTTACATCCAGATCTGGGATCCTGAATTTCCCAGTTGAGATCTGAGGACCATCCAGACATATTTAGCTTTTGAATCTCACATCTATGGTTCAAATGTTTAGAGAAGGTGTCAGCTGGCTGTCAAAAATGCCTACAAACTGGGATCATCTAGCTGACTTGAAACAAAAATAACATGCCCATAATAGAGGATGCTTTTATAAACCAGCATTTTGTTTTTCGTGACACCTACCCCAATGTATGCACACACTATAGGGTTTAAGGCAACCATATACAAAAAAAATTACAGAAAACATATGCATATTTACAGACCTACTAAAATTCATTGAATTTGAATGAAAGACTTTGCTGTAATATTTAAAACACATTCTAGAATATAATAGTTACACAGATTTGTTAACTTGCAGAATAACAACAGGCAGATTTTTAAAGATATTTATGTAAACCTCACCATCTAAAGGAGAGAGTACACAGAAGGATGTCATAAAAATTTGAATACATGTTTTTGCCCCAATTTGTTGTAGTATTATTATCATTACAATTCACACAATAGTTTCACACACTTTTTCTGATACTATAATGTAGAAGTTGAGTGAGGGAAAATGTAATTTTGTTCCTGCAAGAGATCTAGTAAAGGTTGAACTCCTTCAACTACATATCCCAGAAAATAATTTTTTGGGATTTTCTTGGGGGATGAAGGTATATAAAGATAAAATAGCAAATATTGGAACTGTGTGCATAATACATGTTCAGCCACAGCATTATTCAATGTTTTACCCATTGTTCAGTCAGCCTTCTCTTCTGGCCATGTTCTTCTGCACTTCCACATGCTTCTATATTATCCATCAGACAAAGCTGAATAGAAAATGAGAGCTTGAGAAGTAACAGCAGTGCATAAGCACACTACTCAAACAGCATAATAAAGGCTGAAAAAAAGAGGGGGGGAATATTGGCCTCTTAAGGAACTTAAGGAAAAAATGGTGGCAAAGATAACAATGATGGGCCTTCTTCTTGTGTCTCTGCCACAAAGATAAAACCACTTCAAGCCTGAAGCTATGGAGAGACAGTTGGGAATCACAACTGTTGAGTTGAAAGGGTCTCATCAGGTTCACTGAGTCCAACTTAAAGGCACACACACCCAAGGAACAATATCAGTCATACTTATTTTAAATAACTTTGCCGAAGAAATTTGTTTCGTAAGAGATGGTTTTCAAACTAATCAGCAAGGTTATGAAAAATAAAACAGACACACCCTCTCAGGAGAAAAAGTTACAAAGAAAGCTTCTGCATACCAAGAAAACCTGAGTCATTTGATTTGCAACCTGAGTCTCAGTCCCGACCTTTTTCAACTAATGAATCCCACTGTCCATGATATGGTTTGTTCTGTCATTCTTCACTGAGTTGATGAAATAAGTTGAGGTGCCTTTTTCATTCACTGGAATTGCCCTAAAATGGCAGCAAATTATTTCAACAAGCTGTGTTTTGTTAATGAGCAGCATTATTCCAACTATTTAATGACATTACTATTTTTCATGAATGGCCAGAGAAAGACAACTGGCCATGACAGTAGAAAAAAATACTGACCTGGCAATATGAGTGACAGCTAGCAGTTAAGACTAGGCTCAGACACAAGATCTGAAACCATTTTAAAACTACTAGAATTCTAATCAGACTGTAAATCTTCAGACAGGTTTCCTTATTACCTCTGATGCATTTCAATCTTATCACTTATGCAGATACTGCTTCTTTTGGTCAGATTCCCAGTTTCTGACAAATACTACTTCGGCCTTAAGAAAATTTCAAGCTTCTCCATATAATATAAACTTTTAAAAATTTCTCTTCTTGCTCCTTAGTTTATTGGTATTAGCTCTTTAAAAATGCAATCCTTTATAGATCTCTCGCATTCAGAAAAATTATTGTTTTAGCGTATTTGTTTTCCAGCTTTTTTTTTTTTAGATCATCCTTTAAAACTTGAGATCATAAAGCTATCAGAACTCATTAGGAACAGAAGAGCAACTATTCTTTTTTTCATCTTTGAAATAAAGCTTATGCCCTAGAGTATAATCAATTAGAACACAGCATTTCTAAATGGAAACAACCTAAGTGGTTTAGAGATAAATATATGACAGCCCCCAGCTTCAAAAATAGTTTGCTATTATTTCCTTCAAGTAAGCAGTGTCCTTTACTTAAAATCAATGGTAATCTTTTGTTGACATTCTGGTGTTAGAGATATAAGCCTATAAACTTCACAATTCCAGTGACATATAAGATAGTATCTCTGTTAAGACCATCTCTTCCAAACAGCATGTAAATTATGTGATTTAGTAGTTTCTATAGAAACAATTTCTTCTTCTTTTTTTTTTAACAGTAAATAGCTGTACACAATATTCAGAATTTATTAGCTGCACTAAAATTGTGGTAACTTCCCTCCAAGTTTCCTGTTTAATTAAAAATAATATTTTTATTTCTTGCACCAAGAAATGCCCAATTTTTGAAGTGGTCAATAGTTAAATTTCTGACTGGTGTTAACCCACCACACTTTCACTTCTACTCTTTGACCTAAACAAGATGTACTGACTTTACTGTCTGTTACACCCTAGATCCTTAAATTCAGGGGTTAAACTCAAGGTTCTATGTAGGTACACATATTGAGAAAGCAAGAAAATTACAGCCTGAAAAATATTCAGGCCGGAGCTTCTCAGCTCTGTTCCCAGCCAATAAGCTGGTCCAGCTGTAGGCTAGGGAGAATTTCTCTCAGGGTGATAACTTGGTCTAAATAAAAAGGAATTAATAACAAAGATAGAACACCTGTTGTGGTGCCTGACCAGGCCCTGGGAATGGGGTGTCTTCTCTCTGAACCAAACATCTTTTTGCTACTCTTGGAATTGCAAGTCATGCTATAAAACCAAATGTGTTCCTGAATAAACTTGTCTCTTTCCTATCATGAAAGATGACCATGTAGCTGTGCATCTTATTTCTGCCCCACTTAAAGGGTTAAAACCCCTTTCCATGGCTACAGTTCTATTATTCTGTTTTAGCACAAAGAAGAAATCCACACTAGATACTCTCAAGGGTGAAATTCACACAGAAGTTTACTGTCAAAAATATAGAAAATCAAGAAACTCTGGTAAAGGACAAAATACGATATTGAATTCAATACAATGCAGTTACTATAGCATTACTCGTCATTTACATAGTACTGACTTAGCATAAACGTAGCCAATTCAACCTGGAAGTCTTTAACACCTTAAGACGTTATGTTACCCAAAAAAGTTCCATGAAAAGAGGATTAAGACAAGAAGATAGGAAGACAGAGGAGGTACAGAAAAGCACACACACACATAGCTAGGAGCCTGGGTTCCCAGCTGCAGGCCCTCAGAAGGATAGGCCCAATCCACTCTCACCTTGTGGTCACGCCTTTTAACCCCCTGAGGCCCCGCCCCTTGGGTGGGGCTGCCCGTCACCTGGCCAATCAGGAGCTGGGTTACAGCCTCAGTGCCATGATTGACAGCTCACAAGTGCGGCCTGCCCCGTCAGACACCGGATCCGCCATTCTGAGACCTTTGGAGGTGTGCAACATCTGCTCTCTGACCCTGGCTTTGACAAATTCTGCTAAACCAATCCCACCACGGAAATCTTTGTCATACTGTCTACTGCAGTACAATGGGATGTCCTCTTTTTCTCCTTCTTATTTTTTTTTTTTTTTTTTTTTGGTTAAAAATATGCCTTTATTTTACCCTTAATTATACATGCTAAATAGGAAATCTTAACAAGGAAATTGTTAATTGTACACAAACAGCAGTAATTTTAGGAGCTTTGTCATGACCTTTTGTCAAACACTATTCTGATCTCTTCACTCTTTCCTTTTTACTGAAGAATAAGACACGCTGGTTTTGGCTGTGAGTTCGATTTGTTTCCTAAAGACAGACAAAACTTGAAAATAGGCTATTCATTGGTTAGTGTTTTGTAAAAAAATGCAGAGACACATACCCTCATGTGTTTAGAATAGAGCCATTGCTGAATCGTACAGTTAATGTATATCTATACATACATATATATAAGAATCTATTGTTAAAAACTACCATTAAAATTTGTAGATACTTAGCATCTTCAAGTTGAAATGTTTACACAGAACCTTTAGAGCAAAACTTTTTGATCTCAGACTGAAATGTAAGCTTTGATTCTAAACAGCAGTTTTTGCACCCATGTTTCAGGGCCTAAAAATGTGCATATGTCCTTTTGTAAACTTAGTCCTTCATTTTCAAAAGCTACAGGGCCACAAATAGCAGCTGTATGTGCTAATTTTGTCTTCTGAAAATAAAGCTGACTAAATACCTCCAAAGTATTATTGAGATTTAGTTATCTTCAAAAGTTTTTTTCCCCTGTATCTTTAATTCAGACACATACACATCAATGTAAATTTGTGGTTTAATTCCATCGTGAATTTGGCCTGAAATATAGATTAGCAAAATTGGAAACAGCTGTGCAAGAAACTACTTTCCTCTTCCATTTATAGTATTGTATCCCAATATAAACTGCATCATTTTAATATAAAGTGATACCCCCCACTCTTCTCATCCAGATGTTTATGGATTTTTCACATAATCTTCAGTGAAATTGCCAAAATCAACAAAAAGTCTTAACATGTAAATTCAACATATTGTTTCATGTTCATTATGGCCTTTTCTGCCACAGTGCCAATCCTCATTAGATTTCAGATTTACTTTAGTTGACACTGATACAGAAAAGAACTCTGACTCATCATCCCATTGTGGGCTGGGTTCTTATTTAATTCATTTTTGTCTGATTCATGAACGGTTGAAATCCTAAAAATGGTTCATGAATTGCTTGGGAGATGAGAAAATTAATAATAATGATCCAATTTACTGTACATTGAACTGAACTGATTATCATGCAACATACCGACAGACTTTTCCATGGCAAATGAGTCCTATAGACAGAGGTTTTGTTTCCCTTCATACTGGACATGTCATTATATTGTAAAATAATCATTAAGCTCTTAGGCCAAGATCCAGCAAAGTGCTTAAGCACTTGATTAATTATAAGTTTATGCAAACTCCAAAGTGAACCTACAGAAGAGTTAAATTATATTCTTTATTATAGTTGTTACAAACTTAAAAAATACATACATGCTTAAGCATTTTGGTGCATCTTTTGTATACCTGAAAATGAGTGGTACTATATAAATTCAACATGTAATAATTTTTAGTAGTCTATTTTCATACTTTAATATATGGAAATATATTTTTAAACGTCTGTAGCATATCCCCTGACAGGTCAGGGAGGTACATTCACCTCCAGCTGATCACAACAAAATAATTGCTAATTATCGTATGGGAAATAGTTTTAGAAATCTTGATTTATGTGAAATCCTGAATTAAATACTGAGGGTCACTGAAGGTTTTATGGCACTAAACCAAAGTTCAAATGAATCAACTATGCTGATCAGAAGCTGTCTACAAGAAATTAATATGGAATTTCAAAGAACAAGGATATGTCATGAACACTATTCCTTTCCATCATTTAGTCACTTTGTAAGTCAGGTTTCTGTGTGGATATTTTCCTGAGAGGTCACTATGCAAAGACTAGATAAATATTAACAAGGCTCAAAAAACTGTGACATAAGAAAACCACCAAGAGCAGTGACAAAACTTTACTGTAACTCCAAGTTCATGGAATACAGGACCTTACCAGTGCAGTTTAGCTATTTTTGCACCGGGTAGTACATCTGATGTGGAACCTATTCCTAACACAGAAAGTTGAGTATTGTTGAGGTACCTCACTAAATTGGACCCTCAGTGGCATCACTGGTATTTTTCTTGGGCATGAGGGATTCTCAAGCATTCTGAAAGCTCAGGACAGATATTTCCTTAATTCTGCAGACAGAAACACAGGGAGCGTTTTCTCCACTAATTCTAAAGTATTTAAGCATATGTAATTCGTAAAATTGGTTTCCTCAAAGGCAATATGTTGTGTTACACACTAGAATACAGCTTCCTCCATCTGACAGAGGCTTTCAGGGAGGCAGCATGGCTAATCCTGTGGCACAGTACACACCTTAAGGGTCTGATTCACCTTTACAGTGAAAGCTGGGTTGTGACATATGATCCGGAATCTTACCTTTTTAATTTTCATAGGAACTGCATTCCTAAGGATAAATGTCCAACTTGAAGACTTGGATTTCACTTCAAATTTGAGAGAAGTGAGATAAAAGTTGTCAGAGATTAGCATAAAAATTTCAGAAAACAATAATTGAAACCAGAATTCCTATGCTGCTTCTGAAGATTGATATCCCATGACAATGAGCTTTGATAAATCACTCTAGCTGAGGATCTATTCTTATGTTCTTTACAGAGTGTGTGTAATAAATCAATATACTGACAGATTTAAGAAAACCTCTCATTCTGCCTTCATTGCATGAGATATCTTTACAATACAGTTAAATCTTTTTTCAGTACTGGAAGTCTTCCACTGAGTGATGTGTACAGAACATTGCTTCCTTCCTCGGTAACACAAATATTCAGAGAAAATGCATTGTTCTCTCTTGAGTTTTATTTAAATTTCTTCTTTCTATGGCAGCCATACCAATCACTTCAAGTTCTTTTAGAATTGCATGTTAACACCTCATCTAATATATATTGATGATATAAAAGTCATTATTTGATGGTTAATTACTTTTAATAAATACAATATGGCATGTAAAACCTCAACTCTGTGGAACAGAAATACAAAAACAGGAAAATATAAGCAATAAAAATGAGATATGAAATGATGCAATAATAAAGGACACAAAAAATTAGTTTGGAAAGATCTATCAGGACTGTTCCAGATAGAACTCAAAACATTACTGTACATTGCATAAAATGGTATCACTTAAACTCAACATCTAATCTCTATTTCCAACACCAAATCTAAGTTTACTGTTCAACTTAGGTTTAATTACATTTCAGTGAAAGAGGCCCATACACTTTCTTTGACTGTCCTGTCATTTTTCCACATGAAAACCCTATCTTAAAGCAAAATTAAAACTTTTGAGTTGAAGCAAGGAAGATTAGGAATTTTTCCTCTTAGATGCACTATGCATACCAACTCTTCTTAACAACCATCATGTACAAAATTCTTCTCAGTGTTCAGTAATTCATTTTGCAATAACATCTTGAAGGATTGGACATACATGAGGAGCTCTGCTCTCCATGGACTTTGCAAACCACACAGTGAAAACACAATCTCTTACACCAAAGAATTAACAAGAATTGCAGGAAACTGATTTGCTCAATTCTTTTTCCACAGATATGTGGAAAGTAAGGAAATGGTTTTATTTCATGAACTTAGCCCTACTGACATTGAGAATAAAAACTTAAATTTTAACTAAGGTCATCCCAGATATATATCTATTTTTATTTCTTTATTTGTCACCTGTGTTTGCATCATAACTGCTTGAGTATAAGACCATTGGGAGAACCCAGTAAGAGCACAAAAAATCCTCAAGGGCTTACCTTTCTCCCCAACACTGAGGTAGGCATTAGTAAATTTAAACTGCATTTCTTCAGCAACCCTCAATAGACCATTATTTTAAAAATATTACAAAACACAGGAAAAGATAGGGCTATGTTAGAATTAAACTCTCTATTTTTTCATAGTCTCTCTCTAAAAAAGAATGGAAGTTACTGCATTTGATTTTTTGAATTAAAGTATTTTGAAAGCAGACTGACTCATAGAACTGTGCATATTTCTTGATACCAACTGACCACTTTCTTGAGGATGCAAGAAACTTCTTGCAAAAGAAAGAAAAAATAAGCATTCTTTGCAATGCTTTACTAGAGAGAGAACCAGGTAATTTAAAAAGACAAAATATATATGATAAACAAAATGCTGTTCTGCTAGAAAAATGATTAAATTGCTTATCTGCTTCTTTGTGAGCACATCTGTGATACAAAGACAGTCTCACCAAATTAAGCCAATATTTTGGCAATGGAAAGTATTCAATATTTCACTTACATATTATAATAACTGAACTGAAACTTATCCATTTTGGAAGTGGAGAGAGATCTGCAAGTATCTGAGGTGTGCATGAACATCCCACTACCAATTTCCAATGCCTTTGTGCATGCAAGTTAAATCAGCTGTGTACATGCACAATTACCCATGATAGTCATTATATCACATGAGCACGTATATTTTAATATAATTGGGTCCTTCTCACACCTAAATGTTCTTCAAGTATTACCAGCCTTTCTTGGTAATTAAAGACAAGGAAAAAATTTTAAGTAGAATTCTTAAGGCAATTATTTAAAGAAAGTTCAGGTAAGAAAGTTGATAGATCATTTTTTCAACAAAAATAGCTCTGTTCTATAGAAAAATAGCTAGAATTTTTCAGGTACTAAAACATTTTTCCATTAAGAATTCTTCCACAGCCACTCAATTTCTCAGGGGAATTTTTGCAAATTCTTTTTAGAATGTTTTAATGATTTCATTTATATAGTTTCATACTTGATTCCAACCATCAGATCAAATTGGATCTGCAATTTTTCAGGCCAGAAGGTGACTATCATGTACATCACAAATTATTTTTTTCATAGTGGCGACCACTATACTGATTATTGGATGTAGTGATCAGCAGTTATTATAGTTCCAAATGACATTTTCTTTCCTCTGTAAATCTAAGCGTGTTTGAAATAGATAAGCAGAGCAGGAGACTAGACAGATGCCTGCTGCTAACTTACCCATAGTAGTTCAAAAAGTGGCATCAATTTTTCCAGTTGGCACTCTATTCTCCACACCTAGAACCGCATCTATAGAAAATTATTCAGAACCGTACAAAAAAATGGAGACCTTGAAAGTGTCGTATTAATTGCTTGACTTTATCTATTTGTTGACCACAAGATTTCCAGCTCTCAGTATATTGTCAAAAAGCAGAGTTGTTCTTTGCCAATGAATGCTTAACGATGAGAAATACAGAATGTATAAAACAAAAGCAAGTATATAGGCTTTTGTAACTTGTGTTATTTTAATTTAAGCCTCTTGATTTATTTAAGTACAGAAAAAGAGACTTATGTAATCAGAAAAATGCTATGTAGTCTTTTTCCATCATCATTTATCAAGAATTTAGAAAATGCTACTCAAATTCTTCAGAGGAGTATTTATAAACTGGGGGAGAACAAATTAATTTAAACTAAGACAAATTAATTAAGATACAAGTTAGGCACTCTCTAAAGAAGACTCAGAATCACAGCTTTGGACCTAGGTGCATTTGTTCCTTTTTTTGTTTTTTTTTCCTCTTAATCTGCTGTACAACTTCTACAGTTTAAAAAACCATTTCACGTGAAAATAATTCTTAATGATTCCAGTGTCCTTAGGCAATACTAAATTGGGAACTTTTTCTTTCCTTTATAGAAAAAAGGAAAAACGACTACTGAACTAACACATGAATTAAACTTATTTTAAGTGAACTTTCTCACATTGCACCATAATGTTTTATCTGCTTAAGCATGGGTTCCTTATACAATATTAAATTGGGAACTTTTTTTCTTTTGTAGAAATATAAGATTTAGAGCAAGCACAAACAATAAATTAGAACTTTCTAGGATGAGCATATAAAAATACAGTACACAGAAGGATCTGTGCTGTATATAGCCACAATAATATCCACTATTCCATTAAATAAAATTATTGCACTGAGTTTCCAAACTTAGAAATGCTGAAGAGAACAGGGTTTTAAAATAATGGTGTAAAATTGCAGATATATTTATTTATTTTTTTTATTTCATAAACTTATTTACCAGATTTTGACTGTGATAACTAGCATAAGCAATGCAACAGAATAATCCCATTTTTATAGGACTCTCATTCTACTGTTCCATGTTGTATGTCAGTACAACATATAAAGCTATTTGAGTAACCAGATGAAAGCCTACAACTTGCATTAAATCTGTCTTAGATGACACTCAAAGACTAGGGTATTCATTAAATGCAATGTACTTCAGCCACGTTATAGGGAAACCCTTGGAGGACCAGAGAGATCTGCACAAAATGATAATTATAGTGGGTTTTTTGCAGCTAGAAACTAAGGTGTAATGAGTGTCTTTAATCCTAACAACAGAACACAAATTCTTATGACAAAAATAAACATAAATCTGGGATTTTTTGAAGTGTGACAACTGAAAGGGAAAAATGGAGATTTGGAAGAAGTTATAGACATCAGCATAATAATGCTGCAATGAGGATTTTCTTGTCACTATTTGTAGGTACTCAAAAATGCCCCAAATTTTTAAAAACCTTTTAAATGGATAAAGGAGAATAACTTATCAATGCATACAAATAACTTAAGGGTAGGTGTCAAGAAGACCAGACCAGACTCATGTCAGTGGTGCCCAATGACAGGCAAAAGGCAATGAGCACAAAATGAAACATGGGAATCTGAAGAAAAATGTCTTTATTTTGCAGCTGACTGAAGCCTGGAACAGACTGTCCAGTAAGGTCGTGTAATCTCCTCTGGGGATATTTAAAACCCGCCTAGACAGGGTTCTGTGCAAGCTGCTGTAGCTGAACCTGGCTTTTTCAGGCTAGATTATCTTCAGAGGTCCCTCCCAATGCCAATCATTTCCTGATTATGTGTTTCTCTCCAAAAAGTTCCTTTTGGATGGAAAAGATTACTCTGGTGCCTGATGGCCAGCTTGTGATGGCACAGGGAAGCTCCACAGTGGTTTTAAGCTTTCATACTTGAACTGTACATGGGACGTTTAAAATGCAATACTGCATATAAAATATCATATCTTCTAAGAATAGATCCTCAATTAATCACTCCAAAAATATATATACTGAAATGAGAGATAGACACAGTGCTGTGCTTCAGGTTTTTTCCTTGAAATGGAGATTATTAATCTAAGATTTACTTTAAATTGGACCTAAAGTAGTTCTATTTTAAGGGTTTTAGATTAACTTCAAAAGATTATAGATAATTACGATTGTATCCAATGCAAGGACAATTTATTCTTAAAATGAAATATCGACATATGCATAAACCTGAAAAATTTCAGCTGAAATTTCAGGTCAAATTTGCAGAGGCTTATGGCCATATAAGAATTATTACTGAATATAATAAAGGCTAGAATCATAACTAAAATGTAGGTTGATTGGTGATGATTTGCCCACTTATTTTTCAAATGTTACAACGATGAGATTATTAACTAGAATCTAATTAGTAACTGCATTACTACAAACCTTTGCTTTATAACTTGAAATCAATAATGAATATTGACTATTGAACATTCATTATTGAATTAATTATCCTTCTATAATATTTGCAATTCCCTTTTGACATTATTTTGGAGACACTACAGTGACACTAGTCAAAAGATTTTTGAGGGGGATTTTTCGTTTTGTTTAGATTTTTAAACAATAGGTCTGATAATGACAATCTGAAAACTTTGAGAATAAAACTGTCCTTTAGCTCAAGTTCTCATAAACTATCTCTGGCCAAAGGACTAATTTTTTTTTTCACTTCTCTTAAAATATTTCTGAACTCGTATTTTTAGAGGCATCTTAGCTAACATACATATTTTAAGTGAACTTTCTCACATTGCACCTTAATATTTTATCTGATTAAGCATGGGTTCATGTTGGATTCACTAATTAGTGCTGTAGTCTGACTAAAATAATGATGAACAAAGAGCCCGTTAGCAATTCAGAGGACATGTTCTTTTATCTCTTTATCAATGTCATCTACTGTCTTCTGACCTAAGAAGAAGAAAACCTAGAAGTTTCTCTAAGAAAAAGCAAGTTTCAAGTAGTAACTGGTTGAACTGTATTATATATCAGGAAAGAGTTGCTATTTACTGAACCTGCCCATGTAATTTAGGGAGAAAAAATGACAGGTAAATGCCCCACATTACTTATATCTCAAGTCAGTCTTTTCTTACCAGACAATTTTAAGACTGAGACAGTCTATTTGCACAGGAAATATAACCTTTTTAAATTACTTGTTTTCCTTTTAAAAATAATTTTTGTCTGATCAGTGTTTATGATACTAAGAAATTATGATAACCCTTAGTATATTTTTTTTAAATTTTTTTTTAGATAGAGATGTTATTTTTAAGTTCTTCTTCAAAACACATCTACCTGGGGAAAGTTTAGACCCAAACTCTTAAAATCAGCACCTGTGTTAATGCTTTCTAGAGATTCTTTTATGTAGATCTTACTTGATTTTATATGCTCATGATCCTAGTTGCTGCTGAACATGGATATCCCCTACATGACAAGAAAAATATGTACAAAAAATCCTTAAATTTCAATGTCAATTCCATAAAAATAATTTTAAATCCAAGTTTGCAGTTCTAAAGTTGTTTAAAACACATGGAGAATGAAAGCATTCTTAATTCTTAAAATGACATTTTTTACCTAAACCATATCAAATTTGTGACAAGACACAAACTGCTGTGCTTTTGACAGCTCACTACTTAAAGAAGCATATAAGTAGTAATAAAAAGGCTTTTAAAAAGAATTTAAGGCTAACTGTAGCATTATTTTGTTATTCAAACATTTAAAAACCTGCATAAATCAAAGACATAATATCTAGTTAATTTATGAGTTCCCACCGAACTTCTGAAAATATTTTAAAATTGTTTCATTGCTGCAGTGTTTGCAGTCATGAACACATCTTGATCCTGACATAATAGCACATCTGGAATATTTGCTTATAGTTGTGTGGTCCCCAGCATAAGGAGGACATGGACCTGATGGAGAAAGTCAAGAGAAGGGCTCTGAAATGATCACAGGGAAGAGACAGAGAAGGGACCAGGTAGACCTCATAGCAGCCATCCAGTAATTAAAGCTGGAGAGGGGCTTTTCACAAGGGCCTGTTGTGACAGGATAAGGGGGAATGGCTTTAAAGTGAAAAAGGAAGGTTTTCCAGAGAAGCTGTGGCTGCCCATCCCTGGCAGTGTTCCAGGTCAGACCGGATGAGGCTCTGAGCACTAAGATGTCCCTGCCCATGACAGGTGTTTGGAACTAGAAGATATTAAAGTTCCAACGCAAACGAGTCTATGATTCTATCATATAAAGCAATATGACATCAGGAACATCCTTGATATATAATACCAGATACATTCCAGATAACTTATTTATGCAGTTAATACACAACCCCATATTCCCACTGATTGTCAAGCTGTTTTTATTCAGTCGTTATTTACCAGACTTCACAAAGAAAAAGAACACAATGTTCATTTCTAATAGCAAGCTGGGGAGAGTTGGAACAATTCTGAAGGTCAAAATTAGAATTCAAAGGGATCATAATAAGCTGGAAGAGTAGGGAAAAATCAAAGGAATGCAACAATTTATATATTTTCATTGTCCCTATTTGAGGAAGAAAAACAACTAATACAAAAATGGAAAAAATGCAAGAATGGAAAACTATTGACTAATATTGTAACAAAGTACCATGAAAATAACAGAAAGTCTTTTTCATTGAAAATAAAGGTGCAAGAAAAAGTGCAGAGGTATTATAAAGGTGTCTAAGCAAATCTGTCATGTCACTATGTTTTTTTCTCCAAGAAACATTTACAGCATGATGTCCTAGGAAAACAGTGTCTCTGATCACATTGATAAATGTCCCTTTAGGTAAGTTTTACTTTCATGTCAATGGGATCAATAATAAGGCCACACATAAGGACCTTTTATGGGTAATTTCTTAAGGCCTTGTAGGTAAAGTGATGCAGTCTGAATATTTCCAACAGGTTATAAAAAATTATTATTCTAATGCAATACCAGTAAATATGTTAACATATAGAAGTGAATTGAATAAATTTAGTTGAATTTTGAACAAAAGTTTTAAATACAGAAAATGGAAAACTATATTCAGTATCCACTGCAATTCCTTGTACCAACCACTGCACTTTTTAAGCAGTTTATCACATTTTTTATTAGCTGAAAGAGAAATTTACATTTTCCCATCCAGTCTGCCTAATCAAGTTTATATAATTAGGCACTAAAGGTGAAAAATAATAAATCTAAATTACTCATACAAGCCTTACTTTATGTATGTCAAAGTAATTTGATGACAAAACATGAAGATAAAGTAATATATGAAACTTGTTATGTCACCTGAAGCATCTCCATGACTCTTGCATTCAGCTCTATCCTTTTTCTTCTGCTCTGTTAGCAGACAGAGTCAAGAAACTGGCAGGACCATAGAGGTTTATGAAGTGGAGGGACAGGATGCTGTGACACAAGACCAGCAGGTGACATGAGGAGAATGTTTTCAGTACTAAGGCACCTCAGAAAGACCAGGCTTACATCACCAGATTTAATCTAAATGAATAGTATATCCTGATTCTTTGCATTTGGAAAATACCACCCCTTACACCTTACTGTGTTTCAAATAAACATTAAAAATGGTGTGTTACATTTGACACAGAGGGGGAGATACAGTACAGTTAATGAGCTGATTTGAAGAAGAGATTAATTTGGAGCAATCATCATCTGAAACTATCTATATGAAGTAGAAGGGCATGATTTTGATCTATTTACTTGGAAAGATAAAACTTCAAAAAGCTAAAATAAGGTTATCCATGATTGTATTTTTAAAAATCCACATGGAAAGTGCTATCTCACAAGAAAAATTTTGATGTACAGTTCCATAAAATTGGAAGGGGCAGGAAGATGAATGCATACAAAAGCTCAAATTATCATTGCTTGATATAAAGCTTAGGAACTCAGACTATCTATCCCTGCTTGTTAAATGCTGTAATTGTTGTTTACTCATTTTGTTGCTTAGCTTGTTTGTTTTTATTGATTTTGTTGTTGAATATTTTGTTGCATTTTACGCCTATTGTGATTTGAGTTTATTGTGCATTTTAATGCAAATGTGTTTATAAGAAGTGAGTTTGTATTGCCATGAGGGTTTTTCTATTTTGCTTTTTTTTTTCTTAACAACATTATGTCTGAAATCTACCATGCTGCCCAAAGGACCTGTGTAGCACACTTGGCTAAGTGACAAGACTGTACTTGTTGATGAACATATTTCACTGCATGTAAATAATCTACCAGTATAGAAAGATTATGAAAAAGTCAGAACAGGTTGTAGGAACATTAACATTAATCTACATGAATAGTAAGCGTTTCACATAGACTCAGGAAAGCACTGAGAATAACTGAGACAGAATCAATAGAATCTGACCCTCTGTAATCTTAAATCCTGTTCCTGAAAAGTTCTCATTGATGACAAATCTCTGCATTCATGCTGAATCTGGCAGACTTTAGGTATTTGAAAGACAAAGAATGTGGCAATTTAGCCTAAGCTATTTTTTGTCTGTCATGTAAAATTATATCAAACTCTTCTTTGCTGGTTTACTTCAAGCATCAACTCTCTCTTATCAGGAGTCCTATATGGATTTTTAGAAGAACACAAAGGATTAGTTTCTTTTTTTCTCTTTTCAGTTTCCAAAATATTACTTGAACATGTCTATGCCGACACTGCCTTGAAGATATATAACATGTTACAAAGTCCTTTGGAAACATGTTGTAATGGACATTTTAAAAATAATTGGGAGTCATATTGCCAACATAAAACAAGATAAATATAGATTTTTTGGCAGATCTACATGCATATATCTGCTGAGAGCTATTCGAAAAGTGAAAGTATTATCTTAAAGCCAATTGTCAATCTAAACACAGCCAACAAGCCCATATCCACAGAGAATCAAGCATTAACCAAGACTTTATTTTTTTGCGAAAAGCTCACTGCTTGTCTTGTGGTCTCAAGGTATTACAGCAGAAATATTAATGAAATTAGAAGGTACTGAATTCCATATTGATCTTAGATAGGAAGAAAACGGAACAACAGAAATAGCTTTCAAAAATTTAACATTACTAAATTAGAAGAAGCCTAACATTCCCACATTCCCACATTCTCACTGAAAAAGAAATTGTTTTTAACTCCTGATCTCTCAGTGCTTTCCTTGATGTTAAAAGTCATGGAAAGGTTTGGCAATGACTGTAAAAATGTGACCCACTGTTCTTGCACCTAAGAAAGTATTTTGGCCTAAGAAATCAGTACACCATACAATTTAACAATACATATTAGACAGGACTGAGAAGTTTCTTTTTCCAAGCATATGTTTGAGAAAAGTATAATACCACTTTCTTGTATTTTCTTGTGTTTTCTTGTATTTTCTAGTATTGTGGATAAATGCAATTCTTTAATAGTTTTAGAATGTAATTTAATTTAGGGTTTCTCTCAAAAAAACTGTTTTCCAAAGACGTGTTAAGAGGTGGAGTTTGCAGAACTGCAGTAACTTGGCACTAACAATTGAGCTGCAGTCATCACTGGCTCTTTTCTTTCCCTCTCCTTTTACCCAGGGAGTTAGGTGCAAACCATGAACACCTTTTCATGAAATGTATCCTTTATATTGAGAGGGGAGTTCTATCACAGGTTCTCACCTACAATTTTGTGTTGTACCACTGGGTCAATGAAATATGCATCTGCTAAAACCTGGATGAAGTTCATTAATTCATTTATTAAAAGCCATGTGCAAGGAGAAAAATGTGTACTGTGTACTAAATTCACTGTTGGCATACTTAGTTACAATATGACAAAACCAAAGGTACTTTCTAATATAATGACAGTAAATCCATGATTTACTGTTTTGTTTTGTAGGCTGTGTGATCATTCTTAAAAAGGTGAACTCTCATTCAATTTTATGCACTAAATACCTGCTATCAACTACACAGTATTTTAAAGTTTGATACTCTTTGTAAGTAGATTTCAATACTAAAATCTGTTATAAATTACTTCTACTTGATTAAATTTTCTTCTGCAGCCTGTCTGTCTCTCCCTGATGTGTCTGACTCAGTAACTGGGGAAGAAGTGTCTTCTATCAATCAATGACAGAAAGTGCTGAATCTGAAAATGCTGACTGAGCACCATGGAGGGCAGTCAGGTTTCTGATACAAGTCAAGGGAAGTTTAAAAATTTCAATATGAGTGTTAAATGCCTTTTCAAAAGATATTCAAAGATTAATCAGGAAGAAAAAACCATGCTCAAACAAAAGTGCTCAAATAAAATCATTGATCTGAGATTGGCGCTTACAGAACAAAATAAAACAATTCTATTACCCTAGCTGAACTTTCTCCAATGACAATGACTTAAATAACAAGGATATGTTTCATTATTGTCTTCTCAATATTGTACATCAAAGAGGATTTTAAACAAACAAGAGAGTAAGTAAATATACTACAACCATTTAAGAGTTCATTCATGGATGAATGTTTATAGCAGCACGTAACTTCAGTAATGACTATCTGATATTATATCTAATTTCCTGAATAACAGCAATGCTATCTATTGCTATGAGACAGTGAATAGTATTCACTGTCATTGTCTATTGACTAATTAGTTTATATGCAAAATATATGCAGAATTTAATTTGTAATAAATATATGCATGTGTATAGGAACAGGTTTAATTAGCTGTGGACCTGTACATCCGTACATGAAAGTATAAAATTTTCATTCTAAGAAACAATTGCAATTGGTCTGTTTAAGAGGGACAAATCCTTTCTCTTCAACCTCAATTTTTTCCAGGTCATTAATGAAGTTTTTATTCTTCATATACAGAAATTAACTATGCAAAATAGCAACTGATGCTAGGAATTGTGCATCTGAATATTGAACTAAGTTTTTATTTTATAATAGTATTTCTTTATTTTGAGATTCTTGTTTTCAAGCCATATTTCTGAAAATACTGGCTTTAAAAAATGTAGGGAGCTCCCCTGTCAAAGAAGGATTTGGCAAGACCAAAATTGCACAGGTAGTGCCAACAGAAAAGAGCCATGTAGAAGAATAGGAACTGATTTTCTGTAAAGCCAATTGATTTGATAATTGTAGACCATATTGGCAGACAAATTCAAGATGTCATTTAGCAGAGCTTTTTCAAGGTTAATGAATATGCTTGTCTCTGGCTAGTAAGAACAGCATCACTATGGATCACAATTATCTTCTTACAATCATCTGTTGTTTACATTGCATAGAGCAATGTGCCATTTCATAGATACTAAACTACCTATTTTATGTTCTGCCCTGCACAAGGGAACTTTTGCATGCACAAGGCAAATGGGCTTCAGTGAGTTCCTATCATAAAAATTCAAAGTTTTTAAACAAAAATTCTATTTAGGAAGAGAAAGAACCATGGGCCAAAAGCTGGTTAAGAATTCTGAAGCTGAACTTCCAGAAAAGTCATTATTTTCCTTTGGTTAGTGTCCCATTCATGATACTTCCAGTCTTTTATACCAGGACTGTGTAATTCCATTTGAACCATTTTGCATTGGTGATAGTTTAACTCCATGAATTTCAATCACTATCTTAAATTTTCAGTGTTAATTGTTTAATGAATTAGTTATATTCCATCTACATGCAGTTCTGATAGAGTAGTCACTATCTAGTGGCAGAGAGACTCTCAAAATCCGGTAAACATTCTGTAATCATATGTGTACAAAAACCAGTTATCATCTTTTCAGCAAAAAAAATCCAAAAATCCCCCTGAAACCAATATTCCTTGAACAAGAATATTCATCTCCTTGCTACATTTTTTGGCATATTTCCTCCCCATTTTCTGAGAAATTAATGCATGCTCATAGGAATCATAGTTAAGATCAGAAAAACAGTTTGTGGGAATTATAGAGAATTTCACGCAGGCTTTCTGTTGAATAGTTTCTAGCATTTTATTTTATAATCACAGGTGTTTAACATTAATGTTAAAAAATTAAGATCATAAAATTAAGATCATAAAAGAATGGTCTTGCAGACTAGATCTTGCCTTCCAACAAACAGTAACCATCTTTCAAACTCTTTTTTTTTTCAGTTATGACAACATATATTCATTATTGCACTGAGACATTAGATATCCATAATATTAAGTTGATCAAGATCAAACTCTCAAATTGATGAGTTATAACATATGACAAAATAAGGAACATGAATCTTCGTCCTTGGCCAGAAAATAATCTAATTTTTATTCTAAAGGAAACTTAGACATTAATTTATTTTTCCTGTTGTTACCAAAGCCTTTAATGGCTAAGTTTCAAATAGTGACAATAATAAAATAATCTCATAAAATGTGTACAGTAAAAATGTAGTAATTCACACCGGCTGGAAGTTCCATCCCATATTTTATGATTTTATGCAGTACAGTAGTGAGCAAATATAATTAAAAACAAAGCAAAGTATCTTAAAATGTACCTTATTCATTTATTTGAGAAGTATAATTTTGTTATGATACTGCTTCACAGTGTGCTTGTAAATGTTCAACAATGCAGTTCAACAGTAGTATAGCCTAAGTAATGCAAAATTTCATTGAAATACAGTTACAATATCTTAATCTAAAATGTAAAAGTATTTTTAGGGGTGCGGAAGTACACAGACTAGTAAATAATGAATTATGAAAAATTTACTTCAGAAAATTAGTAAGATATATATCACCTATGGAAATAATATCAAGGCTCACTTATTTTTTACCTTCCAGTGGGGAGAATTTGTTCGTTCACTTTTAAGAGTGGAGTTTAATCTGTGTGTTCTCTACACTATTCTCAATCTTCCCAACAGAAATGCTATTAATGTAGCTCTTTTTGGCCACTGTGAAACCATTCTTAAAATGAGCACAAATACCTGTGCATACCTTCACCTTTCACCTGTAAGCACCAAAGCCAGAAGAGTGGCTAAAAATACTAATAAACATTTGGACAGTAAAAACTAAGGATCGTTTTCATATAAAAGTTTTTTCTGATACTTGAAGAACAGTGGTCTACTTAAGTTATCTCAGGCAAAGACTGAAATGTGACTCTTCCCCTTCTCCCAAAATTTATTATTTTCAAGTGAACAATGATAGAAAACAGAATGGGAGCAAGCAAAAAAAATTTTTTAAAGTCTAAATGTTTTCATCTTCTTCCTCGTCAAATAATGTATTGTCACTGTCATCCAAAGTAAAGAACCTTCCTAGTGCAGTCATAAGAGATTTTAAGATGAATGGAGAAATGAGCCTTTTCTTTTATGTTTATAAAGTGATAGAAAATATTTCTTTAAAAAGTTATGTCAGCATAACTTAAAGATTAACTTTCTTTTTTTATTTCCAAATCTTTCCTGGAAAGCAACAAACTATAGCTGCACCCATATGAAAAAATATCATTGTAGAATCTTCCAGTGTGCAACTCAAACAAGTGGCCAAGTAGCATGGGCAATTGGACCAGTCATTCAGTTAGTCTTATCAGTGCAAATGTAACAAGGTAAAAAATAGAAAACAAGTTGAATTTGAATGCATTTTTTGGGTAGTAAGACAGACTGTTTCGTCTTCACATACTAGTATAGTCTTGTAGAAAAGTGAGAATTGCAATGTTATGTCCCAGAGGCAAAAAGAGGAAGGTGCATGTGGTGATGTAAATATGAAAGGATTTAGTACCTGGGTATTAACAATAAAAGTGCTTGGCTAAAAAAACAGTCAAGATCCTTAATGAAACATAAATTAATACTATCACTGCATCTGGCTGAAATATTCTTCAAATTTAGGTGAGAACACTTGGGTTCCAGCACTAAAGTATGGTATAACATTTTCTCAGTACCTACAGACATCAGGCACTTCATGTTGAACTGGATTCCAGATGTTGTTCTGAAACTTGATGCCAGAAATAGGTTTTGCTTTAGTTCAGAAACCATTTCAATGATTTGTTCAAAGCTCAAATATAAAAAAAAGGCATTTCTTGGTTTGCTGCTTGAACTATTTTGTCAAAGTGTGTAGCTATTAAATCTAGCATCATGCCATTTGAAGATTGTGACTGTGAAAAAACAGCTATTTACATAAATGTATTCAGCCACTTTTATGCAGTTTCATTTTTAACTGCATTGATTGCTATCAGCTCTGCTAGATTGCTTTCTTCTAGTCCAATTAAGTTCAGAAAAAATCACTGACTAGACTTTCTCAAAGGAACAAAATTATTGATCATCATATTTCAATACTGGCTCACCACATCCATTGTAAGAAGTAACTGGAATCTTAACATGTACTTTGCTCCTAAAAGTACTAAATGTGATAAGAAAAATATCATTACCTACAGCTATCACATGACTGGTGCAAACTGTGCATCTGATCCAATTCCCAATAATGTCAATGGAAATGTTTCCATTGATGTCACTGGCACAAGGTCAGTTCCTGCAGGGGAAAGCTGTGTCCCTCTGTAATCAGTTGAAAACAAAATGAAGTCAGAATATTATACCCTTCTCTCAGGTACTGGTGACTAAAGGAATTTTGCTAAAATATTTCACAATAGGTTCATGGTTTGGTTTCTTTGCAATATAACACCCTCCTTCTGTCAGTGCCAATATTCTTGAGAAAAGGTAAACCTTGAAAGTGAAGGACTGCAATAACTTGTCATTATGGTCACCAGGCAAGACTTACAGCTGCCTAAATGCCTAATGTGTGTTTTAGGCAGAAAGAAATGGGGAAGAGAATAGTGATACTGGAAAACATGAGAAAATTTAAGTCAGTGCACAGACCTTACTTAATGAGGAGCTAGGATAGAACACAAACATTTTTAAATTATAAAAGTTCTGAGCACTGGCTTTCAACGAGAAATATGATGACTTAAGTAATATGTTATAATCTTTAGCATTTTGCTCTTTGCAACAAATCCATAGTTTATCTAGACATTCTTGGTCATATCTAGTAAAAGCAGAAGGGCTTCCTAAAGAGGTGAGAAGCTTCACATCTCAAAATTAAAATACAAATTTTTTTCTAAGATTATTATGAGAAAATCAAATTTCCTATTTTGAAAATTAAAAAATTATTTTGCAGTTGCAAAAGATCTCTGCTTGGCCTTATTCCTGTTTTCTTCCTTTTAAAATTATGATCAGAAGAGAAGATGGGCAGCTAAATTCTAGTTAATTTTCACGTATTTATTTGCATGGTCATCCTTTTTTTTTACCTCAGAAAAATAAATACAGCATACCATTTATTTTTTAAAAAAATATTAAAGGATTGAGGCAAATGCTTTTTTTAATCATGTGGTTTTTTTATTTTGGTTTGTAGGAGTGGGAAACTAGTCAAATGAGGAAAAAACAGCAAAACACCCAAAATAAGGAAATGCATAGATACAGTTCTATGGATCTCAGTTGCCTCTCAGTTTTGCCTTCTAGCAATCTGGTTCACAGAGTCATACTATTCTTGATCATAGCTCATTTAAGCCCACATTTCCATAAGCTACGTAAGTATTGCTTTCACTGCGAATCATTACACCCCTTACAGACCTTACACTCACTTCTTTTTGGCTTACTGCTTTTTCAGAGATTGCAGCAAGGTCTCTGTCTCTCACAGAAACTCCAGACGTGAATTAATCCCCCCAAACATTCGTTCAGGAAGAAGTCTGTTCTACTGAAGCTGAAAAGCATAGTGCATTTTAGTTGCTCTTATTGTGCAGGTCTGATTAGTAAAGCCACTTTGCCAGCACCTGTCATTCTTGCAAAATTTCAGACCCACTTGTAAGAGTGATGATATATTATATGCTCTTCTATCAAACAGTTGTCCAGCAAGTCAATCAAATATGCAGCAAGTCAATGAGAAGAGCTTCATTTTCAATCATCTACTGCATTTTCGCTGTTTGGACAAACAGTAAGACATTTCTAGTCATTCAATATGCAGACACATTATCAAATCCATTCTCTTTTCCAACAGTGAAGAAAATATCCATAAAGGTGAAATCTGCAGCAGCAGTAAATTTAACACCATTTTTATGTAGTACACTAAACAGTACACTGATCAAAGGTGACAGGGAAACCATTTTATTATTTTATTGTGCAAACCCCCTTCTCCCCACTCACAAGAGATGACTCAAAGAACCAGTTTGTAACAATATTCTCAGTTCTTTAAGTAGACCTTCATTAACCTTTCACGGCTATTTCTCTTACATGAAGTGCATTTGAAAATGACATGTAAATGTCTACCAGCTGTCTTCCTAAGCTTAGACTAAACCAAGGAACAGGAGAAGGAGAAAGAAATAGGTTCATACCTGGCAACCTCTTACTTGTTAGTGTGTGGCTTCAGTATAGGCTACAGGTACTTTATTAATTGTTTTTAAGTAAGTGGACTTTTCTTTTCAGGATGAACAGTCAGAAGACCAATAATAACATATAAGAAGTTGTTGTACTGGGGGGCATTAAAATAAATTCTGTAAGTTACAGTGACATGTAGGAGTCATGTCCTTGTTGAATACCCTCCTCTAGAAGGAAAAACACTAGCCCCAAAATCCTTGATAAGATGATGCATGGTTGTTAGGTGATCCTGAGTCCCAAGATTTAAGATCAAAGGCCAGTGCAAACAAGTGCAACACTCCAGTCAGACAAATGCGTCAATTGGGTGTAATTGAAAGAAGGAAAACATGCTGAGAAAAGATTCAGGAAGTAAAGCAGGAATCACCCCAAGGCATGAAAGCAAACTCCAAGGCAACAGCATTAACCTGCAGTAGATCTTCTGAGCAGCAGTCAATCATTGCAACTTAACTTGTGACTGCTCTGCTGTCATGTGGAATTGACAATATCCCAAGGTTTCATGCAAATGAAAAATAAAGTGGCTGTAGATATATAGACGGCTTAACAGAGTAGTAACTATACAGTGCTGCTCATCAAAAATATTTTTAATATTTTGCTATGCAGTATAACAAGTAAATGGGGCATGGGCAATGAAACTTCAAAGGAGGAAAGAGGGTTTTGTAAATATAAGGAAAAACAGAACAAACGTGCATATTCAAAAAGGTTAACAAAAGAGATTAGAATCAAGGACGCCATCAACTGATATTGTCACATAAAATATTAATGTTGTTTAAGGGAGAATCAAATTGAATGTGGTTACTGGCTTCAGTGACAGGCAGGACAGCAAATGTTTCCCAGTTATCAAAAAGAAGTGTGAGACAGGAGTAATTAAGGGCTCCGTGCTAGTTTCTCTAGGCTTGCAGCATTGTTAGAGGAATTGTGAAAGTGACAGGAGAATTTTAATTTTGGATATAGAACCACATCTGTAAAACAAAGGCAATTTTTCAGTATCAATACAGAAAGGAAAGTTACACGTTATCTTACAAGAAATAAATGTAAACTTTGAAGTGTCATAACCCAGTCCAGACCTTTCCAAATTAATGCAAATCCAGCATGAAGTTGATTTCTCCCATCTTTGGGGTCGCTGGCATCACCAGCAATAACAAATGCCAAATAAATGACAGTCAGATATCACAAACATTTATGGAAACAATGGCTACCTTCCTGGTCAACTTTAGAAACCCAAGACTTTGGAAATTACTCACATACATCTCTGCAACTTACAGTGAAAGCCAGGGCATTTCTTCAAACTCATCTCAATCATTTAAGAACTAAGGCTGTCTCTAAGCTGACCAAAGGACTACACTGACCTGAGAAATAAGCATTTCTCAGTTTGAAGAAGTGTTGAAGTTTCATTGGTTTTGTGGTATGTTCCCTTCCTGGAAGAGAGAAAGTGTGGCTGATAGAAATGTTGTAAGCAATAACAGAATTTGATGAAAGCCTCTGTTTCCAACTCAAAGCCATTCTCTTTTGAAAATTGACTCCAACTGATGTACAAACTGTTGTTATTGTGCTATTCCTTTACTCGCTATCAAAAATAAAAGTATCCATACCTGATTTTCTTCAGACTAAAACATTGAAATGCACCTTAAGAATGATAGAGCCTTTATTGCCATAAACAAAAGTTTAAACACTTCATATTGTATCTTACAAACTTTGTTTATCCTGAGGAATATTTTGTCATCTGTGAAACGGGTACAGAAAGCTGAATGGTAAAATATTTTTAAGTGGGAATACTTACACCAGCAACTCACCTTTATTAGAAGTTATGTTTGATTAAATCATTGGTCTATTCATACAGATCTAAAAACCATTTAGTAGAAAATAGAAGTCCCAAAAAACTTCTCTGCCATTTTCATTATGTACTACAGAAATACAGTGTTACTGTCCCCTATTCTTTTTTTCGTAAGCTGCTATGGTAACTGAGAATTAGCTGACATGAATACACTGCAACTTCTCTTTGTAAAATAAACAGAAGAGAGCAAGGCCTCTAATGAGATTTATACCATTAACATTTTTAATTTCACTCTAAACTTTATAGATTAATTTTGCATAGTGCATCCTGAGATAATATTTTAGAGTCTTATATACATAGGAATATATGTATATAAACACTAATATCTATTTATAACTCTAAAAAACAACACTGTTAATAATACTGATAGTACTAAGTACTAAAACATATACTCTACATATTACTGCATAGAGAAACAAGGTCAAGTCACAATTCTGAAACAGCTGTCAAAGAGCTGTGTGAGTCTTATCCTATAGTGTTTTAGTAGCACTTGTTATCTTTCTTAATATCTGATGTTTAGTTTCACTATATATAATAAACACAGTTATTCATTGCCTGAGATATTAAAGACAAGAGGGGCAGATGTTTAGGAGAAGAACTTCCCTCTGTTCCACACAGAAAAGCCATTGGAAACTGTATAGTTGTTTCACCAGTTTCATCAGCACATTCCAAGACGAAAACAAGATTTTGTCCTCTCCATTTTTCAACATACTGCAGTGAATGATGGTCTGATGTAACAAGGGAAAAAATGTGACTTGTGAAACAGTTTTCTTGCTTTGGAGAGAAACTTGAAGAGCACCACAAAAATCAGAAGTCCCTAATTAAACCCTAGCGAACCACAAGGCAGTCAAATTCTCACTGTATATGGCCTGAACAAATACTTGGTGGTAGATGTGGGTCTCTACAGTAATGGCAGAAAAATACAGGCTTTCGTGAAAAGAAATACTTGTGTCAGTCCCTCATTCACTGGAGAAGCAAATGGATGGCATAGCTAGAGCAAAACTAATATCTGAACAACTCAGCAACTCTATGGCCCTTGCCTCAAATCTCAGCAGAAGGGATCCTTGCTACCAGTAGCTTGGCAGAGGAGTGCATTAAAAGTTCTCTGTAATAAAATGCTGTCTCCCCATATAGTATCTTCTGAGGCAGGGGAAATTATAATTTCTGAGAGACATAGGCTGCTTTTTAGAATAGTAAATCCAAGTAGCTGACTGAGGTCTTTCATGGCACTCTGCTTCTGGGCAGTCTGGGAGGCAGTCAAGAGAAAGATTTAAAAGAAAAAAATTGAATTTTACTTTACAATATTCTATATGCACATTACTGCTAACATAGCCAGGCTAAAAAAAAAATTTAAGTTGGAGTACATCATTATGAGATAGACATTTGGTATTACAGTTGCATTTACAGTTCTAAAGAGAATATTTGGTAAGTAGAATTATATAGTGATGCATAGAAAACAGAAGGAAAAAAACCAGTATCAGTGTTTTGGAAAATGGGGGCTGCAAATCTGCAGTTAAGTCAGGGACAGATTTTACAAAGGCTATTCCTTCTTGGCTAAATCTCGTCTCATGTGAGTAATATTTTGCCTTTTTCATTGAATGTGTATCTTTACCTTCCAAAAGAGAATCTGAAAAATGTTGCCTTTTTGACTGCTATGGTGCAACATAACCAATAGTACATATACATAGCAGAATAAATGGTGATAAATCTTGTAGTTAATAATAAACTTACCTACTTTGGCTAAAGTAATTCCATTTTTAACAGATCAAGCAACATATTAAGGTCATGCATTGCTTAAAGAGAAGATAGCATTTATACACACCTCAAAATTCAAAGTAATTTTCTTCAAACTCATATATTTTTAAGGGAGTTAGTGACTAATACCTCCATACACGTTTTTTTCCACTTCCTCAGCCTCATTACTGGCAGGCAAATTCACAACTTACGATAGTGTTGTTGTTGTTGTTGTTGTTTTTATTGTACGTATTTTGTATCAAACTCACACTGAAAGAGTGCATCCACTCTGTTTAACCAATACAAACCTATACAAACCTCCACATGTGGGAATTTATATGTATAGGAGGCTATAAATGCCATACGAATATATTATGAATGCATGTACTAATGTATTCAACTTTTAGACATTTAACTCCTTTTTTTTCCTGGCTAAGACACAAGTAAAACAATAGAGATGTAAGTTTAATTTCTATTCAGTTTAATTTTTTTTTCAGAAGAATGCATTAGGTGCTTAATTTAATATTTGTACTTACAAGGATGGAAGGGGAGAGTTGTCTCAGGAATCAGTTCCCAGTTGTTGTAGATATCACTGGAGTACACAAAGTACACACCACATCACAAATATTAAAGTGCCTTGTGCCAGATGGAGTATGCAAACTAGGCTGAAAAGCAAAGCCTCAGCCAGGCAAAGACTCAGTCTTTGAGACAAAGAACATAACACCAAAATTTCCTTAAATACTTTCAATTATAAAAGTTATTGATAGTCTCACTTGAAATACCATGCCTGGAAATTCAGATATAAAACAGAAGAAAGGTCTTGGTAGACAGAAAAATTCAATATGCAAAAGCAACTTCTGCTTAAGTTAACTTTCAGAATTTGTAAATAAATTTAGCTGTTTAAACTATGTCTCATGTTATGTTGATTCTCTGCTTTCATAATAAATCCTGCCCCTCAAGGATATCTGTATCCAAAGTACCTATACCGAAATGTAGACTATAATAGCCCTCTGTGTTAGGAGGAACAGGGACAGAAATAGATACTGTATGACTAAATGCTGATTGACAGTTCCTTCACATGCTCAACTCTTCTCAAACAAAACTGCAATAAAAAGACTTTATATCATACTACTCAAGAGATAGTAAAATGTGTAAACAACTGTAACCCTGTGGAAGAAAAAATATACTTTATTATTATCATGACACACTGAAACATTATTTTTCAAATACATTAGCCAGAGATCAAATTATTCAGTGTCTAATGAGAAAGGAAGTGTTCCTTCTCAATTACCCATTAAAATGCTGTTTCTAACAAAAAAAAATCACATGGAAGACTGTTACTATGTAAATACTTAAAGGAAAATATTTTCATGGCATGTGAGAAAGAAACAAGAGGCAAACAGTGGAGACAGTGACTGAAACGTCTGCCAGGTACATATCCAAGACAGCTTAAAAGCCCTTATGAAATGAAACCTAGCTTTTGAAGCTGTCAGAGTTTACCACCTTGATACATTATTGTACAAGTCTGAAGAATTCCTTGACAGAAGAACTTTTATAAAGAGCAGCTGAGACACTAGGAAAAGCATAGGGCCTCTCTCACAAAATAATGGTTTATAATCACACACATGATAAAGAAATGTATCATCTTAGTGACTGACAGACACTCATAAGTGCACAGAAAAGACAACTGAAGCCACCACAACTGGCTCTCAAGGCTAGCAAAAGACCTATCAACATTTCTGTCAGAAATAAGACCATTTACCAGTTGGTGCCCCAATTCCCTCTCACCCCTGCCCTATTTGCTTCCTATATTTCGTTGTTTTGTGTTAAAGCCTAAGAACTAAGTACTAGGTAGAAACTTCCAGTCTATTAGAGAGCTTTAAATCAAGACTGAAAAGATCTTAAAACATAAAATAATTTAAATAATTAAAAGGAAAAAAAATGCTGGTTATTTTTTTGTCCATAAGTGACAACATGTTTTTCTCGAGGAGTAAAAGGCCCAAGAGCAAATAGAAAAAAACCCAGATAGGTCATATAAATGGGAATATTTTATGGATCCTTATTAAAAGCTCAAAAATATCGTTATCAGCAACATTGCAAGGTAATCTTTGAGGCATATATAAATAGAAGGGGAGCCTTTAAGTGGAAAAAGAATGAAACCTGTAAAACTCTTCTTAAAGGAAGGTAATAAAATAATCGCATTTTCTATAAATGAGCATGCAAGTAGATAATAATAGGACAAATAGGTGAAACAAAACCTTACCAAGGATCATAAAATTAAAAAACAACATGGTCCTTTACTGAAGACAGTTCCTTGGTACAGAAAACGTTTAGTCTGACCAGATGCACCACTTATGATCATAGCAGGGCTAAGTAAATAAATCTGAAGATGTTAGCAAAGATCCTAAAGATGGATTAAGCCTGCCATATCCTCCCAAGTATAGTTACTCCCCACCACCACCCAAAAAAAGGCAGTTTCTGCAGCACTTCTATTTGATTTCACCAACATTGTGATTGTTTCTGTATTATTTAGTAGACCCAAAATGTCAATGTTTGATTTATGATGCTGGTCTTGAGAAATTAATTTTGGTGTTATTCCAGCAGAAATTCTGTTGCCCAACAGGGAGATGAGAATCGTTAGTTAAAGGCTTGGTTCTCTTCTCACTTAAGACTCTAAACCATGCTTTATAACTAAGTCTGTGATAATTAGAAATAATTTATTAACTTTAGTAGCTCATGCCTCTAATATCAACTACTTTTGAAGCTGTGACAAACGGAACACAATCTCACCTTTCCCCAGCACACCAAATTCAGTCAAATTTGAGTTTATGGAAGATTTTTTGTTAAGTCTGTACATACAGGGCCAGGAAGTGCTCTACAGTCATAAGGGTGAAAGTGTAAACAAATATGGAGCAAAGAGAAGCTAATTATCAACTACTGTCAATTATCCTTCACTATTTTCTCCTATTCTTTGTTGTGTGTTTTTCCAAATGGCATTCTCTTGATCAAAGTAGACACCTTTCAACAATGTAAGGACATGCACTCAAACCCTAGAGCAGCAAATGAATCCTAACAATCTAAAAATTAACTGATCAGACAAAATCAGACAAAATTCAGACTAAAACAACCTGTGCTTTCACATATGACATTATTCAAGTTTTAATCTAAGTGTACTAGAAAACAAAGTTCCTTTGTACCATTTAATGACCTGACAACATAATCTCACCTAGCCAATCTTGGAGCACATCATCTACTGCTTCTTAAACAGTCATGTAATAGAGCTATCAAATATGCAGGTTTTATGAATACACGATTCAAACCCTTTAAGATTTATACTCAGCATTATTTTTCAGAATTACAGCTCACCAAACAGGTCCAAACATGAGCTGCCGACCCTTGGGCTTCCAAAAGGCATGAATCATGTTGTAGAAGAGTTCTCAACTTTGCAGGAAAATTATTCAGTTTGGCAAGGACATAACCTAGTGCATGCACAGTTGGTATAGTGCATCTGGAACACACACAATCCTCACTGGATTTGCATACACCTATTTTAGAGGAGGCAAATGAACACCTCAGATATTCCTGAGTAATTAGGGCTTCAGAAACATTTCTGCAGCTTACTACAACAGTCCCAGTACTTTTCGAAATGCATAGGTAAATAGGAATCTAATCGTGAACTCCTCAACATGTAATATTGTTTCAGCAAGATAAAGTAATACTCACAAAGGAAATGGAACTATTTTCTTTAAATCCAGCTAACGAAGTTGGCTACACGGATGTAAGATCATCCAGATTCACTTCTACTTACTTCTTAGCTGAAACACACATTCAACTGGAAAGAAATTGTTTATTTTGAGCAACAAAATGTAACATCACTTAACAGAACCTGGCAATGAAGGAAACATGAGAATTTATTTCACATGGAATGATACTAAATATGCAGTGCATAAGTGATAAACACACTGCTGCCAAGTACCAAAAGTAGCCTAGGGATTAAACTTGGGGTGAAAATATGCAAAAAACAACACGAGAAGGTCAATTATAAATGCAAGAAATGCTCTTTAATTCCAGTTTAATTGATAATCAATCTGTAAGTCACCACACGTTCTCTCCAGAGAAGAAAGAATCTTACCAAAGTGAATATAAACATTATTCTCAAGCAGTAAGATATCAGGTGAGTAAGTAATCTTGAAACAGATATTTCAAATTAATTTCTGTGGAAATTGCATAAATCAAGCTATTAAATATTTTTTTTGCATATTTGCTGAATACTAATGCATCCAGTACTTCCAATAAAGACCTAAATCCTAAAATTTCGTCATTAGTTAAAATTAGTTACATAGGTCAAGCTTTTTTTAGGTACACATATTTTTTTCCTCTCCAAGAGGCTGACCAGAGCCCAACATCCTGTACAATAGTGCTGATGCAAACTATACCTAGCAGATCATAACAATGATGAAAATCGTCCAGTGGCCCAGAACCAATTTAGCACTTTTCTTTCCAAAGCATTTTCAACTATGAGCATGGGGTTGTAGCTTGTACTAGGTGACTCCTCTGGCAGATGTCTGGTCTAAGGTCAGCACAAAACCTCCTTCTTCAGTTTCATTTTTCACTCGCTGTGTGTAACAAAAGAAGAGCTAGAGTTAGCATTTTAAGGCACTTTTGAAAACATGGTATTGGAAAGCTGAAAGAAATCATTAGCACTGATTCAGTGCTTCTTAAAACTAATCTTATATATAAATATACATATACACATTTGTTTTCACAATGAGGGCTTTAATCCTTCATCTTAAAACTAAGCAAAACCCCAAAACAAAAAAAGCCCAGCACTGATGAGCAATCTTGCAATAGCAAATCAGTGTGCACACATGAGGGAAAAACAAATGCAGTTGGGAAACAGATTTCGGTGTCAAGTTTCCCCAAGTGTTGTTATAAATATCAGGAAATTAAAAAATGCTCTTAAAATGCATGAACATTATTTAGGTCTTTAATCTGGAAGGGGCATGATTGATTTTGCAGGGTGGAAACTGCCAACTGTACTAGTGCCTGCAGATGGAAGGGGCCGGCACATAGCTGCCAATTTCAGGGAATATATTTCAACTACTCTCTAAAATGGATTGCAAAAGCTTGTTGTCTTCTGCCTGCTCCTCCAGGCTCATGCTGCACTAAACAGCTTAGGGGGAGAACAGCATCAGTCTTTTCCTGAAACAAGAACAAGTCACAGAACATGACTATTTTAGAAATGCCAAAAACTTAAAAACCTAAACCTCTGAGAGCAATGGTGCCACAAGCTGAATGGGAAATAATAGCCAGCTCGAATTTAAGTCTTACTATTTACACAATGGCCATTTAGAACCACAGTGAGAGGAAAACCTTTAAATTTAAAGTTCACTTTTACATCCTTATAAGTTGTCATACAAGAAAGAACATTTTCTGGAAACACAACTTCACTGTGTGAAACACATTCTTGAAGTTCCTCTTGCACTGTTAGAAAACAGTAAAATATAAGAAGGAAGAAGTAGATTAATTTTTCAAATAAGATCATCTTTAAATACAACTGCTCTTAAATCTCAGCTTCCTCACTTTCCTAAATGTCTCAGATTTGAAAATCTAGTCCCTGAGAAAACATTTTGGATGGTACAACTTTAGGCTATCAGAGCTGATAGCTGATAGTCTCCAAAGCTTCTCATACAGCCATTATGTCAGTGTACTAAGAATCAATTTTTTTTTTTTCCCAAGTATCAGACTTGGCTTCTTTTGTCCTTTCAGATGGGTAGAAATGCACATCTCTTCCAAATTTTTGTCTTAGCTCTTCTCCTATACTAAAAAAAAATACTTTCCAGTGGCAAAAGGAAGTTAAGTAATGCAAAGTCATTTTTCTAAGGCATTTTCTACAGCTTTGATCTTTCAAAGATTATCTGTTCTCTTTCCTTCTACTTTGCACTGGAAACTGTGCTTATGCCAGCACCTTGTTAAACTGATTGCTGAGTCTTTTCCTCTGGAATTTAGCACCACTACAGCAGGTTAGCAACAGAGGCTGTCTCAAATATCTTGTGTTAAGGACGGATCTGAAAAGTTATCTGCACTGTGGAGTAAAGCTGTTTTACTGGCAGCAAGAATACTAGAATGGATATAAAGTGTCTTGAGGAAAATTGTCTTTAGGACTGCATCCCATTAAAGACATTTGAGTGGTATTTTGTCCCACTGGTTCCAGCAGGGGCAGAACGTCATCCCTGCTTTAGTTCTACTAGTATAATAAAAGTCTACATGTGTGACATGAAAATAACTCATTCTCCCCCTTTTAGGGATTCTTCCTCTATAATCTTTTTCATTTATTTGCAGATCTCATTTGCAGACTCTTGTGCCACTACAGAAACAAAATTGTTTGTTCACATTCCTCCCCAGCACATAAGACAAAGCAAGGTGCATGATAAGCCCTTTGCTATCTTTCTGAAACACTCCTTTCATGCTCACTGCAGGTTTGTGAGATATACTCTAACATCATTTGTTACATATTTCATACTGCAATGCCATGCTTGATTACATCAATCTATACAAAACAGAAACTGGCAGCCAGTCTCCCAATTTCTGCCAACTGTAAAGGTTAACATGTACGTTGGCATAATGTGGGTGTGTAAATAAGGGAATTTGTGTAGTCCTTTATTTAGCAATGTAAGAAAACATATTTCAGGTCGGAGATGAATAGTTTTCCTTCCCTCCAGGTGTCTATTTTCTATTTTGGAAATTTCAAGGAAGGGATTAAACATGCACAAGCACTACTTAGCAACAAAACACTAAGGAACCATACTGTGTGTACTATAACTTCATTTCATAAGACTATCATCACAAACTGCCAGTATTTCATCACTGCCAAGATGTCTTTGGAGAGAGACAGGAGAAGTCAAGGAAGTGGCTCTCAAGACACCCCCAATAAGCTCTCTGCCATCACTCAAGCCTCCCATAAGGCAAGTTCACCATTCCGAAGGATAATTAACAAATTTACTTCTAGATCAACAACCTTTTAAAAAAAAAATATTTGCCCAATCAAGCAGGTTTATGGTTACAATTTTGCACCTTTAGAAATTCTTATTATTGGACAAGTAAAGACATAAATCAGTAACTGTCTTATACAAACACTGCTGGTAGAAAACAAAGTTATATGTGTTTTTATATTTGTAAACTAAATATTTTCTAAGCTGATGCAGAGTAAATTAATCTAAGGTAACTGATATTTCTCTTGATATTTTATTCTGGAATTGTACAAAATAACCAAACCATTTGGCATGAATAGGCAGTCATTCAACAGCAAGGATAAAAAGGAATTACTGATATACCTGTGTCTGTTTGTTCAGAAGCTTGGTTTGTGCAGCAATTTGTGGTGATGACTAATAAACAAAACATTCAAATAAAGATCCACAAATTTTAAGCAACAACGGTAGCATATTTGCCATCTTTCTATATATACTTCACTATCTTCCATGAATTGCAAACTATGGCAATGCATTTCTCTGCTAAAGAATTAGAAAACAAAAAAATTGCAAGTCATATGAAACGCAGACAGAAAGTAGGTGCTTGTGAAGGTTCTAGTCTCCTGAGTCTCCAGGATGAGACATAAGAACAGAAGGGAAAATTTAGAAGTGTGCAGCACTCATTAGAGGTGGCATGAAGGTGACCACACCTTTACCTGTGTAATGGCTTAAACATTGAAGGAGCACGAGTCCAAAAGAAAGGCACTGTCTGTATACTCAGAAAAGTACTTGCAACACATGACAGCTCTTATGCATAATCACCTCTGCTTAAATACACAACACTGGTTCAAGACACTCCCTTTCAAGAATCAAAAGCCTGGAGAAACAGAAAATACTAAATTGGTGCTTCATAGAAAAGTCCTACCTACACCTAAAGCTCTACCTTTAACAAACATGACTAAGCAAAAATAAGTTTTCTGTTTAATAAGCTATGAATCCATTGACATTATTTTTATGCTGTTTTGCCATTGTGATTGTAATGTAATAAGCACAAAAGAAACCTCTGTCACTTTAAAATGGATAACCTGTGGCTTCATCTCTCTGACAGGATTGATACAAGCTGCACACATACCCTTACAAAGTGAAATGCATTTGAGTTTGGTGTACTTGCAACTGTCTTTAGATAAAAAGGGTAAAATTTGAGAAATCAATTATAGATTCGAAGTGGAGCAACAGTAAATGTGAAAGATTTTCTCTTGAAAATGCTGGATGAATGTTATGAGTATTCTCCAAACAAAATTGCCAGTTGGAAATTTTGAAAGTATAAATTACACGGTTTAGGTGTTGCTGCAAGAGCATATATCTATGCTTATTCTTATATTCTGAAGTGCAATGCCAAAGAAAAAAGATTTTCTGATGTGACTAATAAAAGCAAAGGCTGAAGTGCAACAAGAAAAATTGTGATTTAAAAAGAAAAGATTTGCAATGGAATTTCTAGATTCATTTATCGAAGAACTACTTAAGAACTAATTGAAGACACTTGTAAGTCCAGACAACAATATTCCAGTATGCTTACACTGGGCCAGAGTGAAAAAAACATTTAGATTGAAGGTTCTAGTGATAAGAAAACATGAGAAAATGCCACCATCTGATCAACACTTAATTAATTTCAGTAAATATGAAGCTATTTCAGTCTGTCAGAATATGAATATACTGCAATTATTTTTCTTCTTCAGGGTAAGACTAATTTCTTGAGGAGAAATTATGCTCATCTTTACATATATTACTGCAAAACTAATAATGAAAACCTACATCAGAGATTAAGCTAGCATGTGTTATACAGATTCTTAAAAATGTTTAAGAATTATTATCTTTTTCTGCTGTAATATAAGCAGATAGACCAAACCCTTTTATGCTAGGAAAGTCAGTTAACTAAATGGCATTTGTAAAGATCAGCTCAGAAACTGCAAGTACTTCAACTGCATATTTGCACAGTGCATACCAGAGTGGACCCTAATATCACCTGCAGCCTCTAAACACTACTGTACTATTGCTCTTAATAGTAATAACAACAACATTCATCTTATTGGATACAGCAGTTCCTATTTTTGTATTCACAGTAAAGCAGTAAAAATTTTCAAGGCACTTTCAGAGGTACCTTTTCTTAAAGATAAAAAAAAAAATAATCCCAAGTGTTTAACTATAATCACTATTGGGAAAATACATTAGTAATGTACACTTTAGAGCACTTCTGAAAAGCTACACTCCTAATACCAGGTAAATGATATATGTTTTAGAAACACTTATGAATGCCTATTCACTTATTAGTCTGGCATGGCCTCAAAACAGTATTGGCTAAACAATAGTGCTTCCATCATGGTTTTGTGTATGGTCAATGAAGTAAATAATATGCATTTTTTTAAAACGCTTGAATGCGTGCTTACACAGCAGTTTATTCAGATCCATTATGGACATCCAAGTAAATAAATGTTCCAAAGTCCATAACTATATATTTTGTAAATACAGTGCTGCTAGTTTCTACAGAACAAATAATAGGCACTATAACAATACCACATGCACAGGGGTTTATCCAACAATGTACTTCACCACAAAACAGATTTCACAACTTCTCACTGCATATTCCCCTGCCCCCCATCATTTCTTTGTTTTCTTTTTAAAGAAAGGTGCTAAAGGGGAGAACATTACCTTTCAAGAAGCTGTTACATTTTGAGAATACACAATCATTATTAGAAATAATAACATGAAAGGGAATTTTTTTCTTGAGAATCCATGTAAAACTGTTGGCCCTTTTTCAATCTTACCACCTTACTTTGACCACCAGCTGACTTAGATGAGTTCTGTAGTTGAGGGCCACAGTTTTACATTAATGGCATTTGCTGCTCTGAGTAATTGCTCAGTAAAAATTCAGGAAGGGTTTTGTATCTGAGTACAAATACCAACAGAGAGCAAGTTCTTTAATAATCTGATGCATAGCTATATGTCGGCAGGAGCTGCCTTTTGCAGCCATCCTGAAAGCTCTTTAACCTTTATTCTTTCATTCAAGTTTCAGGAGTGCTAAAAGGACGAATGGTACCTTAGGAAGGAAACAAATAACTACTGATCAGAATTGCAAATAGATAAAGGGATAAGATTAGGATCTTGTATCTGTTTTGTAAGGAGCTGGGAGCCAGTAAAGCAGGACGAAAAACTGATTTTGGCTATAAACTGTGCCACGGTGACAAAAAAAAATCCCAATTAATTCTTCACAGGCCTTGGAGTGAATAAAAGACATGGATAGAGGAGAACAAAGAAGATAGAACCTAATCAAGAAAGGTTCTTCAGCAAAAGCCCAAGACAATAAGCTAGATTTTTTTTAGTGTATCAGGATATCCCATAGATATCTAAGATAGGCTTTAAATAGTCAAAGTAGACAAACTAATGCTTTTCACTTTGAGATGAGCTTTCCTTCCACTTGGACCCTTAAAATGATGATTTTCCAGGGCCCAAGGCAGACTAGTTTTGAAGAACAAAAAAATGCCTTAACCTCTCAGAGATGGGAGAAGATTCTATATTCCAGGCAGCTTGTAAATTTGCAGCAGTCTGATGATATATGTACATGACACCCTTGCAAGTATTGAAATTAAATTAAAAATAATGAACTACTTAAAGTCTATTCATGGATATTCCTGACAGAATCTACGTGGGCTTGGGAGAAAGGAAAATTTGCTAAATTCATAATTCACTTAGGAACAGTTTGCTCAGTGTATGACCCATTTAAATGTTTTAAAATGTACATTTTTTACCAGTTTTCTCCTTTTTAGTCTTCAAAGAACCATTAAAATCACTTTTTAAAGGTCCAACAAAAGAGCTAAATGAATACAGAAGTGACACCCTTGATTTCAGAAAGGCTATGTACTCACCAGTGTACAAAAGCCTGAGTATAATGACTTCAGTCTCATTCCAGGGGTGCTAAGGTGGGAAGGATTACAGATGAACTGCTTTTATGATACATGACCATTCTACTTTATCAGTTGCATAGTGTCTTTTCTTGATGCTCTGTTGGGAATACAGCACAAAACCTACTTTGTTGACACTAGATTTGTTTCTGTAATCCACATTTTATAAATATGGGAGAAGGATATTTAAGAGTGTTTGAAGCAATAGAATATTCTAAGAAGTTTTCAGAACAAAATAAAAACATTAAATTAGTCCATAAATTTAACTTCAATGTAGCAAGATATTGATATGTGTTTATTTTTAAATCACTATATTATTTTCCCCATTTAATTTATCTAATTTCTTTTGGGATCTCATCAACATCTATAAATACGTGGCTGAAAAGTGCGAAGCAAACAGAGCCAGGCTCTTTTCTGTGGTGCCATGTGACAGAACAAGAGGCAATGAGCACAAACGGAGGGAGAGCCCCTCTGATCAGGGTACATTTGTTAACTCTGAGGATGACTGAGGTTGCTCAAGGCAGCTGTGGGCTCTTCCTCCTTAGGTGTATTCAAAGGCCATGGGGATGTTCTCCTGGGCAACCAGATCTGGGTGGCCCTGCTTAAACTGCCTTGCACCAGATGACCCCCAGTGTCCTCCCAACCTACACCACTCTGAGATTCTATAAAAGCTATTTATTCCAACTGATTTGTTTTAAATTGTTCATTCCTGTCTCAGAGTCACATAATTTTCATACAAATTGTGTGTCTCATAAACTTTTATGAATAATGTTTTAATCCACAAGGAAATAAAATTCTTTCTCAGTTCTTTTTGTGTGTGTGTGTGTGATCTAAAGTGATAAACTTAATGGATATGAATTCCTCATCCCTGAAAAAAAATTTGCTAATGTTATTTTTCTGTTGTTTTTTTCAAATTCTGAAACTTACTTTGAATTTTGGTAATTGTATCAGACAATGAATGACTGAGACCTACCATACAATCCCTCATGAGAGATTTTTCAAACTAGAGTTTATTAAATATGAACATTAGTAACACTTCATTCAGATCAGTGTAAAATTTTATAATACAAAAATTAATCAGGAATAGTTAATTTTGAATATACTTGCTTCTATGCCAATAAAACAAGTTTATTATATGATTGGTGCTTAATTTTAAACAATTCCTCATATTTTTTGTCTTACTGTTTTTTTCACAAGTCTTTTGGTTCTATGAAATCACGAAGGTATTTTTTAAAGTGAAGTAGTATTATAGTCCCGTTTTGATGTATTGTAAAACTGGAAATGTAATCACTGCATCCTGCACTGTGGGCTGTATAGGAGGAGATACTTACTACTCATCAAATCATGGACTAAATTAACAGAATATCCTGATTTGGAAGGCACCCATAAGGATCACCAAAGTCCAGCTTCTGGCCCTGCACAGAAGTGTCCCAAGAATCACACTCTGTGTCTCAGAGTTGTCCAAATACTTCTTGACCTCTGGCAGGCTTGGTTCACCTAGTCCAGTTAGCTGGCAGCCATAATTTTGTTCTGCTGTGCTTTGAGGATTAGAAAGTCAGTTAAAGAAGAAAAATGAACGTGCAGAATTTTGCAACTTCAACTTAATACACATTACCTACACCATGATCAATATTGGTTACAATGCACTAATTTCACTCTGCAGAGAAAGAGATGAGATGAGATGAGATGAGATGAGATGAGATGAGATGAGATGAGATGAGATGAGATGAGATGAGATGAGATGAGTTGATCTCAAGACTTCTTGCTGGCTATGACTGTTCTCAACATAAGTTTACCATCCAACAGAAAAAAGTCCATTTACCTTGTAGCAATTATGTAGTTGCAGGAGAATCCTCACATTTTTTTATCTCTTTCCCTCTGCAAAACAAAAGTAAAGTTTTCTTCAAAAAAATAAACCAGAGTAGCCCTAAAGGATTTTACAGCCACTTGCTTCCTGATAATAATTTGGTCTCTATGTTCTATCAGAAAAGGCCCTCCTACCCTTCCACAGCTGTTTCTCGTCTCTCCTTATAGAAAGACACTGTAGTAAAATGTTCATAATATATAAATTAAGCACCCTTTTGAGTCATCTGTGGCATACAGGCAAGAACAAGAAAGTTACTGAAAATTAACTAGTTAGGTTTGAGGAAAATACATTGCTTTTAAATAATACTGGGAAATTTCTTCCCTTTCATTTTTTAAAATTGGTAATAAGTGTAACACATGGACTTTGGAAGTAAACATTTTCAATTCCTCATACCTGGCCAAAAAGCAGACTGGTCTTTGTATTTTGTACTTTTTTTGACCATGTTTCATAAAAAGGACATCCAAGGGATAGAATTTAATGTAATTTGAGAAGTTGGTGTTTTTTTCCTATTAGGGTTTGAAAACACTGCTGTTGTAAGATGAAGTAAAGTCTGCTCTTCACCACCCCCACCCCCTGTGCAGAACTAGAAATCCAGAAATTACTTGTCTTTTAAGAATAACTGTAAGAGGCCATAGTTAAGACATTTAATAATCTTTTTAAACGTTTTCCTATAATTCATCTTCAATGTTTATTCACCAGTTTCTGCACCAGCTTTTTTTCTGTCTATTTTCTTGTCATATGACAGCTTATTAGTGGTTCAGAAACTGTATTTTAAGGATAATGGGAATACTTCTAGTGATATGCAGACACATTCAAGATTTTATTAACTATTTCTAATTTTTATCTATTTCTTAAGCATTTTTTAAACTCCTGAAGTGCTTATTCAAATCAAATTTCAAGTAAAGTCATGTAGCGTGTCTACTGGTTTAAAAAATATGTATAGTAAAAGATGTAAGGGATGTAAAGTAAAAGATACATGAAAAACTACTGGGAGAACATCATGTTTCTTCAGGGTGTATCATCTATTACTGAAGATAACAAACTATTAGCAGTAAACTGAGTTATTACAGCTATAATATGTGGCAACAAAACCACAGTCAAGGAAGAAATGCAGAGACCCAAAAATTAAAAAGATCAGTAGATAAGTAGAATGTTACATTATAGCTGAAATGAGATCCTCTGAGAAATTAATTTTGTGCCATAATATGCCAGCAAATCTATGTGATTTGAGACTAACTGTAATATAAGTTTAGACTCAAGATGTACAAACTGCAAAACGCTGGTAAACAGCAAATGACAATACCATCCTCAGACCTGGCTATTGATTTGAGAGGTATCTTAAAAAAACTCCTCTTCCTCCACAGACTTCTTCCCACTGTTAGAGACAAAATAAATACAATAAAGAGTATTTCCTGTTGTGACATAGAACATTGCCTACTCTGGATATCTGTCTTTTCTCCCTCAGCTTTCAGTGAATGGCCAAAAATATAGTAATTTTTAAAATTATGTCCTTTTTTAGGAGTGGCCACCAATCTTACACGGATACAACCACAAACACTTTAGGAAGGATTTTATTTGTGTCTATTAAATCAATCCCATACAAGAGGCTAAATGACCAAAGGAAACAAAAAAAACCCACTAAAACCAAAAAACACAAGAAAACCCAGGAAAACAAAACACAACAAAACAAAACAACCAAGCAAGCCCTGAGTTTGAGTCTGAACATATGGTTTCCAGATGTCATTTACCACACACTTGCTTTTTTGTATTTTCCTTTAGTAATTCCAGCATTACACTTCCTGCAATGGGTACAAGCATCTCCAGTCAAATTTTAAGGTATTCAAAAAGCAGAGTAAGGGACCACTTTATCCTGTTTTGAAGACATGGTATATCTGATATCCCTCTGATGTAGAGTCACTGGAGACATGACTGATCCATTTTTGTGCCATAAATCCAAGGCACATCAGTCTCGCTGTGCTTAGAAACACATGCTGTCTCTGGCTTCCCAGAAAAGGGAAAAAGGCTGCTCTGAAAATGTAAAATGATGGCTAATATGTGTAGCCATCTCTGAGACACTGAGATCGTAATTTGTAGTACACAAACGTACTGATAAGAGTGCAAAAATGAAAGCTAGAAAAGAATCTTTGGAAGTCAATACCTCAGAATATCAAGCTATTAAAGAAAATACAAAGTTAACTGAAACTTGATTTTGGTCTTACCAGTCAGAAAATGTGCTCACATTCAGATAATTAAGATACTCAAAATTACTTATCCATGAATAGTAAAATTTAGAAATCAAAGTAAGACCCTTCGATTAAATGAATTGATTTAATGTTTAAAATGTGCAGTAAAGCAATTGAACTTGTTTTTCTATTTCAAAACATGAAGGAGCTTCAAGTATTCAAAAGTTGTAAGACAGAGTTTTGTATACATTTAGATTTCTGTTTATGCTTCCTTTGAAACCTTTTTTAAAAATCTCACTGTTTCAAAATGTACTTATTTTCGTTCCATTGATTTACTGTATAGACAGACATTCCTCCTTGCTCCTTTTCTCTGCCTTTCCCAAGTGAAGAAGCACTATTGGAAAGAAAGGCAAAAAGGGAAAGCTATTAACGACAGCTGACTCTGCCCTAGTCTTGGCCTTTACACAGAATTAGTACAACATATGGCCTCAGGTAAGAGCAATGCATTTGTGCAGGTTCTGACTGACAACACCACCTCTAGGTATGCCTGTGAGTGGCCTTTACACACCTGAGTGCATCACTGGATTCGTGCTTTGGTCCTTTAAGCATGAGAGCCTTTTATCTTTGAACTATTTAGGCCATCCTTGTGAAGTCTATAACAGCAACAGACTTTGGGAAGCCCACCTGGTTTAGAACCTGCCTGTTGAAATTAGGAAAAACTTGTAAAGATTCACTTGGAGGAAAGGAACAGATCGTAGTTCTTTCATTCACTAAGATCTGCATTGTTGCACAAAATACAACATGGGAATCTATTACATACATAAGTGGTAATTCATGAAATACTGAATGAGCTCTCTGACTCACACAGCAGGCAAAGAACTGATGCTAAGATGCACCTGCTTTTCTGCTCTTTCCTAGATGTTTGGTAGCTATCCCTCCTCTGAGATAGCCTTTGATCACAGTCAGCAAAAGGGATGCTGCTCTCAGCAACTTCATATCATAGCCTTAGTGCAAGCCCAGTCGCAAAAGGTGTTTAAATTAAATAAATTGGGGCAGCTGGAGCATAGCCAGGTATTCTCTTTTGTTTTCTGTTGCAAAAAAAATAACAATAACCTAAAGGAACGAGCTAGCAATAGAAAAATAGCTACAGAAAAGCTCAGCAAGTGACACTGCTAGAGGCCTACCTTAGGATATTTTTTCATATTGGTTCACAGACTGTTGAAACTTTTAAAAGAACATATTTTTAAGTGATGGAAATATGATTCCTATGCAAGCATGCCAGTACATCCAGTATTGCCAAATAGAGTGCTAGCATTCTGCAAACTTCAGACTTTGCTATTGTTATCACTCAGCAGCTGCTGCATTTGGTCTGATCTGTCCACAAAAACCAGCTAAAAAGACTTGTTGATTTTTTTTCCCTAGATTAGATGCCCTTTTCTTCCACCTGTAATCTTCACAGTTAAAACTACATGAGGTCCTCATATTTACTGTGAACAATCATGAGGATATCATCTTTCATATAGGAATTTACACATGGGGAGATGTTTTTTCTATTGTCCCTCAAATAAAGCTCTAACAACTTTTGAATGACACAAAAAGAACTACAAACAATATCTTACTGTTTACTTAAACAAAGTACAGCTAGATCTAAAGAAAAGTTATTACTAGAGCAGCTATAAACAAAATAAAATACCATATATTGTCTCTTTCCTGACAAATTTACATAAAGTGAAATCAATTTTTCCCTTTCTATAGTGCTGAATAGATTGGATAATGGTAAAACTTCCCAAAGGATGAAACCGTTCCTATTTGCATGCTGATTAGTCTGACAGGGCTGTATTGACAGTGCATGTATATATTAGCACACAAACTTCTGCCATTTCTATTAATTCAAAGTAGAAAATATATTTTTAGCAGAGACTCAGATTTCATGTTTATAACTTGACAAATTAGTTTAGTGCTGCTGTGGAGATAGAATCAAACTGCTGTGTTTACACTATATTGCCTCTTCAACTATGACTATATAAAAACAGCATTTACTAAAGGAAATGGAAATTCACTTTAGACATGAATACTCTGCTCAAGTAAAAGTTCTGGAATTTAAGAAGCACTTAGTTGCTGCATTAGGCCATTTAGGATGTTTCAGCGTCTCAATTGACTGTAATACCAATCTGCTCAAGTGCCCTGTTAATGACCTTCCATCTCACAGCAAGCTCAGGAATTCAGTGTTTATACTTTTCTCTTTTTTTGTAACTATACCATGAACAGACTGAAGGACAGATCCTTCTTTCTCTCACTACTGTGGCAGAAGTATGTAAATTGTTATCACTTCAAACAAAAAAACGTCTAACGTTCCTAGATCTTAATGAAAATTATCATTGGCAAAAATTAGAAAGAGGGAACCACTTCAAACAGGGTGTTAAAGGTGTTAAACATAAAGAAACGTAGAGTTTTAAATGTTGATTCTAAATAAATTAAAAAATTGTATACATTAACTTCCATGTTGCAGCATGAAGCATTCTTAGTTTTGTGTTATTGTTCTAAATGAATACCTACAACACAATCTAGACTGAGAACACCATTGCCATTTCTCAAAACTCCCTAGAATTTTAATATAACTAGTAAGCAAAGTAATATATACATACAGGGAGAGAGGATTGGATCTGTGCCACTGATCTAGCTTCACTGCAGTCAAAAATATGAGTCATTTTCACAAACTTAATATAAGATCCAGAGTATATGATATGTTAGCATCCCTGAATACTCAATAATCTACTCTGCCATGTCTTCACCAAATGGACTAAGAGCATAAGGAATCTTCCTTGAATGATATCAGTAGCACTTGTCTACATTGTTTATGTTTTGTTGTGGCAGACTAGTAAAAGTTTGAGTCAGAGAATTTTGAAAAATACTAAAGCCAAATTCCATTTTTTCAGTTTTCTTCACAATCCTAAAAATAACATTACCTACAAATACTTACTTATTTTTGCACTCTTTTTTTCCACCAAAAAGCAACAGGATCCTTTGTGATTTTTTATCTATATACATATTCTAAACTATCATGAAAAAATATGAAAAAAAAAATTCTGCTCTAAAAGCTGAACACTAATTCTGGAGACCAATAAAGAATTCAGAAAATATTTACTCCCTCCAGTAGAAATTTGAGAATGTGAAACTCTTGGCTTGCTTTTAGAATTCTGGTTTTGCACATCCAGGAAAGTAATCAAAGCCTCTGAAAAACACGAATTCTTTTAGGATATCCATTCTTAAAAACCTTAGTAGGCTATGGGAGTAGTACCTGTTCTAGGATAGCAGCTACCCCCAGCTCTTCACACGCAATTAAGGATAGTTTAGAGCCTTTAGTGTGCTGCAACATTACAATCAGACGTATGTAAGCATACAGTTAGAGCCTAAAATTATGGCTGTTAAATAAACATGATTCAGTTTAATTTTCATCTCATTCATTGCATAGATCACGTCAGCCAATATGTCTAGTTAAATTCTTGGTCCCTTAATAATGTTACATAGCAAATACCATCATTAAAGTTAGTGGGAATTACATGGCTACAATCTCTGTGTACACTTCTCTTACTGGAGTCTGACTGAAATTGGAATTATTGTGTTTGTGTTTTAATCCTACCAGGAGGAACATGTAGAAAGACTTAGCTAAAACTAGCTAATATTTAGAACACTCCAGTTGAATCAGTTTTCGTGTTTTAAAATTCTATTTTCAGGAAAGCATTCTATTTTTCTTAACGTTTAATGCACATTTCTTTAGATTTATTGTGGAGAAGAGTATCTATCAAATATTAATACCTCTTTTTTCCCAGTTAGTCCTCATTTTTAGACCATTTACATACCCTTAGGTATAATCTTGTGTAGCTTTTCTCATGTTATATTTTTTCTTCTTTTGCAGAAGTGCATTTCCAAAGTGTAGCAAGTTGTTAAATTAAGTACTTCTGACCACAACTGATAAGTCCTCAAGGCAAGGTAAGAAAATAAACCATCTGCACTTAAGATGTCTAAGTACTGCTTTTACAAATGGGAATTTCATTTCAATAAACATGAATTACCTAACCAGACCCAGTCACCTTGGTTTTATTATTGCCACAGTTACAAAGACGGGGCTCCATTTCAGGCACGGAATGCAGTGAACAAAAAGGACTTGCAAACCAATTAAAATAGAAGCATTTAGCAAACCCTTGCAAAGGTAGAAATCTGCATAGACATAAATTTTCAAGTAAATGCATTGAATCTGTGGACATTTCTGAGAGTGCTACACAAAGAGCAGCATTTTCTGGGCATGGCTGAAGTTAAACCAGCTTTACAGAAGCCTGGGATGCCAGCTGTGTACTCTGGAGCATCAGCTACTGGCATCAAGTATTTTGCTGTCCACAGAAATGGCTCTCGAAGGTGCACAAAATTGAATCTTCTAAACAGCACTGAAGCAACAGACAGAAGTGGCAGATTTCCTTGTGCAAATTCTTGGCACAGAGAGCCGAGAGCAAGAGAACCCACAACACAAAATCACAGGAGGCTTCCTGTGATGCAACAGCACCAGCAAAGTATTGCACAAACAATTGCACTGTTACATGCATCAGCTACGAGCCTTCTCTAGAAGGAGCCACGACTCGAGAGGGTTTCTTTATCACAATCTAGCCCCCTAGGTTGTATGTGTTGAGAAAGACCAGTTTAGAAGGGGCAGGTGTTATACTGGACTGCTTGCAAGTTTTGAAATTAAGAACTCAAGCAACCGATTGTTCATTTAAAATTTGGATTCCTCGTTTAAAATGTAACTAAAGCTGCAGCAGTAATATAAACTCTTTTTTTCTATTATAACATGAAACCAGCAAAAATGGCATAAACAAAATGTGGCTTAGTCAAACATTATATTCAGTGTACCATTCTTATTAAGTGTGTTATAAAAGCAGAAACATCATTTAACACAAGTTCTTCCACTTGAAATGGAATGGCAATTCTCAGATGTTTGAGGCTTTTGAACTTGAGGTGTGTTTAAATTCTAGTATCTTACAGTCCTGCCATGAAAACTTTCTTAAACATCAGGTTAAGAAGCATTTAATTGAAACATTATTCTGATACGATGCCATCTTCAGATTTATCCTGTCAAGTCTCTTCTTTCCTTATCAGTAAATAGTGAGACAGACTGATCTCAGTGCTGGTTCACTGGCCTCGATGTTTCCTTACTTGCAAACCATATTATGGAGGGAAAAAAACTGAAGCTTAGAAATGTAGTTTCAAGCCTCTGTCCAGATTTAGAATTGAAATATGAGTACAGAAAACTACCAAACCTAGGATCACTGTTACTGAGAGATTCAAAACATTTCTTCATTGCAATTCAGAAGGCAGACATTCTGCATTAAAGCTTTTATTTGAGAGAAAATAAAACCTTTGTTTAGTGTTTCTGTAAAAGAGGAGAAATTTGCTTTCTTAACTCCTTAACTCTTCAGAGATGGCCCCAAAGTTCTCATTGCCTCATTTAAAATGTCTGCCTTAATATTCCAAGAATCCTCCAGAAAAGCAGGCATTTCTTGCTTAGAATACATCTTCAGGCTTCCAGGCTCTGAAGCCCTGAGTCCCACAGCACCCTGTCATTTGGAGATGGAGCACCAGAGCAAAGAGCACAAAGCACAAAGCCTTTAAACCTGTGGTGCTCAGCTGGACATTATTTCCCCAAATCCTAAAAGCTTGGGTTTAGTCATTTTCTGGTGCTTTTGTTAGCTGGTTTACACTGGTTGTTTTGGGTTTAGCTCTTTCTGCTCACTGAAAGGGGCCCACACTGCATCCTCCCACATCTTCCTGCAGAAGCTGGCATCAGGAGAACAGCAGGCATCTGCAGCCAAAGGGAATGGGGACAGTCACCAGGGCAGAGACTGCCCACTGGCTTGGGAAAACACCACAGCACTCTGTCTTCATTTGTAAACCAAAGACCTGAGCTGTTGTTGGTAAGTTTTAGGGTTGCACTGCTGTGCCATGGAAGTATTTCTGGCCTGTAGGAGATAGAGCTCTTTTAAGGCTGTTCATTGGGATGCTTTACAAGATCATCAATCTTACATTTGCTCCCCATGTCATCGTTCCATTATTCAAGCTTGTTTTGACATGATATTAATTTATAATTTCGTGCCTTGTGTTTCCATAACATTTATAAATTATCCACAGATAATAAAGTGTTCACACAGACCAACTCACCCTGCAAGTAACTACATTTCTGACATGTTTCTCCTTGTAGACTATTTAGAACATGACTAATCTTAAATCTTACTATATTCATCTAGTAAGTCATAATCTCTGAGCAGAAAAAAAATACTAACCCTTGCTGGAGTTTAAGAAAATGATTGTTTAACTGAATTGACTCCTCTATACAGATTTTTATTTCATTTTAAGGGACTACTTTAATGTGAAACAATTTTACTACTGTCACTAAGTATGAAGACTTGGATTCTTTGCTGTTTTCTATGTACACATGTAAGTGACTACTTGTAGCAATTTTTTTCATAGACAAGTCATTTGTTCTTCAAAGAAACAAATAAAAACTGAATTGAAAGTGCAAATATAAACTGCTCCCTCACTATTTTACAGAATTATAATAGAAAATTTAAATGCAAGTGAACTTCAACATGGTTTTTGCAAGCAAATGATAAATTGTTGAAATTTTTAGAACAAAAGGAAAAATTCCATGAAAGTGGAAGGATTTACAAGAGTTACTGTATGTAAAGCATTCATGATGTCTGCAGGAAATTGCAATCATTCTTTGTTTTAAAAAGAAGTAGGTGTAAGACATATACTAATATCTACCTGGTTTTAGAACAACAAATACATCATATACAATAAATTATAACAGATAAAGTGTCCACTTGACATAAAATTACCTTACAACATACTCTTAGCAAGTATTTTTCCTGAATATGACATATTAGAATAAAAATAGAACCATAAAACAAAATCTACATATGAACATAATGAATTCTCAAGATCTAGCTTTTCTTTTTTTTTCTTAATAATGATGCCAGGAAGTACTATGTTGGGGGTTTTTTCCAAAAATGTATTTTCTGAATAATAATAATCATTGAAGTGTATGTTTCCCATAAATGTTCATTATAATTGCACAGCTGCACATCTTGAAAATATTTTCTTGCCACAGTCACTTCCCTCCCCAAAACATCAAAATGCTTTCTGAAAAATTTGTTCATTTGAATATGATTTTTAAAAATTATCCATTTCTAAGAACACCTCCAGGCAAGGTATTCAGAAACTGATAAGTCAAGGTATAAAATTTATTCTGTTTCAAACCATTAATCTTTTCTTAAGCTTTTAGGTTGACAGACTGAAGAAATTATTCATTTACAGGTGTCTTAAAAAATGCATGAAAATAACATCACGTTTAGTATGACCTTCCACTCCAAAACACAGCCCAGACATATTTCCCAACAACTTGCAGTTAGGCAAAGGAGGCTCTCTGCAGTGGCTGCTGTCTGAGCTTTCAGGGTTCAGCTGCTCTCCCCATGGCAGCCCCAGAAACTCACTGGACTCAGTCTCTGTAGGGCCCTCGTTACATCTGCAGAGCCATTGCATCACAGCACCCACCAAAACTCAGCTGCACAGGCTGCAGAGGGAACACATACTTTTTAAATTTCCTGCCGTGCCCCACTGCAGTGATGCTGAAGTTGGAGCATCAGTTGCACGGTGGCATTGCCCTGTTTCACAGTAGTGAGGCAAAACTCCAAGGGACTCCTTGATGGCTTCAATCAGAATAATAGTGATAAAAGACATTGATATGGTCTAATTTGCTATTCTGCCTCCAATGCATAAAACAAGGAAATTAAGACTTAGACTGAAAATCCACGGACATAAGGGTTTTTTTTTTCAGTCGCTGTTATATAAACTGTTAAGAAATAGATTGTAGGATGCTTGAGGTCATGAATCATTTGTTAGAAACAGGTAATCTGGCTTCTAGATTCAGCTTCAATGTGTGCTTTAGAAAAAGGTTGCAGCTTCATCAGAAGAGACAGAAGAATTTCCTTGTACTCATAATCCTCTCTCCAAACCTTCCCCCTTCACAACAAAGTCCTCCCTTTAAAATGGGAAACACAACTAAATAGTCCACTCTATTCAGAGCAGCAAGTCTGAAACAAAACAGGCCCCATGGGGCAGCTACCCAGGTCATCAGACTACAGAACTGTCCTGAATACTTCTCAATCTTTTCTTTAGGAAGTCATGGAGGCAGGTATTTGCTGGACCTGAAATAACAATCCAAGTCTCCATCACTTTCAATAGTTACAGTTAGTACCCACTTAGAGGAATTTTATCAGACCTTTATCACTTCAGAAGCGGTGTCATTACTGAACTACAAAGCAAAAAGGAAAGCACCTCTTCCTGCTGTGGAATTAAGTATTTCGTTTTGCTAATACTGCAAGCACACTGAAACACACATTCTGGAAATCTTAATAAACACAGTTAGTTCTTTTAAAAACACTTTTGCTTTTCTTTGTAAAAGCAAACGTTAATGATATCAGCCATTGAATAAAATGTACTTGGATTCGAATTTTGACTAATAACCTGTAAATCAACTATTTGCAATGCTTTGATATGAATTTTAGGAACTCCATATATACATCTATCAGTCTACATTTGTTTTTATCCATTATTTTTACTTGCCACATTCTTTGCATTCTTATGGCCCTATTTTTCACTTTCCTCTTCTCAGTATTGCTTTCTAAATTCAAACATGCAATGTTATCTAGGATTTCCCTGGTCATTCACAAATAATATATGCAGAGACTTTGTACCCATGAAAATAGTGATGCCATTTCTTGCTTTTCTTTCCTTTTTCTTAAGAAATCTATTTTATTATTATTATTATGTGGCAAGTATATTGGTCTTGTGGGAACAGTATAAAAGGCAAACCAAAGGGGGCTGAAATAAGTGCCAAAATATCATACCTATCCAAAATAATATTAATTTATTTTGCCTCTGAATAAAAGAAAGTTCTTACAGTCATCACATGTATTTGCTAGATGCACATTTTAAGCCATTAAATTTCATTACCATGACCCACTTTTTCATTATCAAGTCTTTGGTGACACATGGGAAAGCCCTATGCTCTCCAGCAATTTATTTCACATTCTGCATGTCAGAGAAGTTTGGAGAAGATTCCGTTTCTACATTTTGTTTTTCTGGACTCTTTCCAGGTCCAATGTGAGCTGCATTGGTAAGGGTTCATCCAGTGCCATTCAGTACCGTGAAATAAGTACATCCTTTAGAGCAAATGGAGCAAGAACTTGTCACACTCCTCTTACAGGGACTTCTAATATTTGTAATTGTTAGCCTGTGTTTGTTGTTCAACTTTTCCAACCACATCAATGAAATTTCAGAATAAAAGGTGATAAATCATACATTAAACATGCAAAGTAGTTTCCAAAGGCTTATTCTATAAAGGCTAAAATTACTTTCCTAGTTTCCAATTGTAATTATTTGTGTTATATTGACAGCTAGCCAAAGCACAGACCTTGATTTTCCTTTTTAAATTTTGATTCTGCTATCATGCTCAGTCTCAGTAAATCTGAAAAGCACTCTCTATAAATTGCTGTGTATGTCATATATACACTCACTTTTCACCATACTACCCAAAAGGTACTTATGGCTCAGAACCACGACATTGGCCTAAACCAACTTTCATCATAAAAGAAACAATGGAATTCAAATCAACTCACTGTAAAAATAATCAATTTGTTGATCTCTGTAAATGTACTGGATACAGGGACTTTAAATGTGTTAATTATTTAAATCTGTGCAGATTGTGCATGCCAGAGTGGCAACTAAGTGAACCACTTTAGGTCTGCTTTTATTTTCTGCATATCTATCCTCATTAAGGGTCTTTACCTGACCCCAACGTAAATTAACCTATCCCCAGAACACCCACCCCCAATACATCTGTCTCAAAAATTAACAAGAATATTGCCACAAGACTCTTCTAACACTCTCTTGGGGTGTGCTTGGCCTGCTTACTTACTTCAGTGCTTGTTATCAAGTCTGTCTTCACTAGTCAGAGTGGTAAGTCTGTCCTTCAGCACAGCTATTAGGAGTTTTACCTTTCCAGAATCCTAAGGAAATAATTAATCCAAAGTTAGTGTGTGGTACTTCATTTTTCTAGGGTCAGCATTCTCACAGGTCTGAAAAAACACTTGCCAGTTGCTTGAGGTCAACAGTTCAGTCTCGCCCATCCATTCTGCAGTGAGCTGTGAGCCTGCAAGAGCAGAAGTGGGCCTTGTGCTGTCAGCATCTTTTTTACAGAGCTGCTGCTCACCAGGTTGAGCTTCTCCTTTTAAATGCCAGTCATCACAGATTAAGTGTGGAGAACTATTATATCCTACTGTAATTTATCTAGGGAAGGAACGACTTATTGTAATCTATAGCCTTACTACAAGTTATGTGGAGTCCCACCCACCACTGAAACTATTCATTAAATTGTTTATAACTAATTGTCAGAGGTAAAAAGAAACTCAAGATCATTTTTACTCCATGTGCTATACACACCTGATTCTTTAACTTGGTCAATTATTACATGAGCAAAATGAGTAGCTGAATTTAGGTCCACCCTGTCTGACAAACAAAGAACGCGTTGTGGATTATGCAGTACATGATCAGAGGAGAAAAAAGACCTCCAAGAAAAAAAAGTTAGGTGCTCTGAAAACAGGAATATCTTGGAAAAGATAATATATAAACTTTTGTGGATATATACCCAACCAGAGCTTGTGTACATAAGCTCAGCACTATTCCTAGCCTCACTGTGATCTTTGAATGCAAGCACAAGGCTTTTCTCTATTTCTAGTCAAATAATTTGAACCGAGATTTTTTGACTAAAGAGAAGTCCGTAGTTTTCATTGGTCACCCATGTTTGCAGTTTGCATTACTGCTGAGACTCAGTTTGGGACTCTGGTCATTGGGTTTCTTGTAGGTATGTGTCATGTGTACACACACAAACTTGTAGTAATGCCAGCTTCACAAATCAATCATACTTCACTTGAATGAGTTATTGCTACCACACAATGGCACACAACGAAGCCACTCATCCATTACAGCAGCTGTCATTTCAGCTGCATGGCCTCCTCCTACCGGCTTTCAGTCACCCAGCTGAAAGTTTTTTCATTTGAAACTCCTCAGCCTGGCTGGAGGACCATCCAAGTCATCATCAATTGCCAGCAACCTAGAGACAAACAGTTCCCTGAGCCTACAAGCCTGCACACTTTGCTTTCTTCTTACTCGAGGGTTTAGCTACTCACAATAATTAGCCAACAGAACTGCAGATCACAGCCCAATAAAGCAGTCAAGGTGGTTCAAAGGCCAACTGGCATGCTAAGAGGAAGTCCAGCCATGCACTCCCACCTCTCTGCTACCACCATCTGACCCCTCAGCAAGCAAGTTAGAAAGCCACCTCAACAAACAAAAGAATGCAGTAATCTCCCCCTAAAACTAGCTGGTGGTAGGATTAAATAAGCATTAGTGCCAGGAGAAGCACAAAGCCAGGCTGGAGAGGAAGGAAGTGGGAACATCCCTTTCAGCAGGGGTTAGCCTTTTCATTGGCCTTATCTGCATTGTCAGGCTGTGGCTGGAGGTGTGTGCTCCAGGAACAACTGAGCAGGCTTAACAGCTTTCTGATGCCAAAAGGAGCAGTCCCATTCTCCTCTGCCTTGCATTCCATCTCTGGCATGTATCTGACCCGTCAACAAACTGACTCATTATTCCCACCGAAAGCTATTTCCTTTATTGGTTGGGTTAGTTTACCCATGGTTTAATGAACTGAATTAGCTCAGAGAGAGGTCAGAGAAGCAGCAAGCAACAAAGAAGAAGAAGGGAAAATGCACAGCCCAGAGAAGGGGGTACACAGTGCTGCCGTTTCAGCAACAGCAAGCAGGCAAGCCAGCTCAGCCGTCTCATCCCACTGCACTTGCAGTGCAAGCTGGCCAGCTTTCAGAGAGAAAACAAGCCAAGAATGATGTGGTTCTATCTACCCAACTGACAGCTGCTTTTGAGACTAACAGCACCCTTCAGCTTAGCACCTGCTAGTTTCAACAGGCTAAAATTATTGTCCAGCACTCCTTAGCTGAGATATGATTAATTAAGATTCTCCATATCTGCTGAGACACCACCGTTCAAGCTCCATCAGGAAGCCTTCTGCTGTGAGACCTGCTTGCTCTCTGTACCGTTCAGTCCCTTGTAGCAGGAGGCTCAGAAGCCCTCTGCTGCTGGGAGCCAAAGGAGCTGGCTGTGCTGCCATTCCCCAGTCCCAGGGTGCCTTCCCTCCCTCTAACATCTCCTGCTCCACAGCCATGTTCTCCTTCCCCCTCCAGCTGCGGCTGCCCCCATGTCCTGATGCCTCAGGAGAGGGGCTGTGGAGATGTGGGGCTGTGGAGCTTTGGAGATGTGGGACTATGCAGATGTGGGGCTTTGGGGCTGTGGCGATGTGGGGCTGTGGGGCTGTTGAGATGTGGGGTTGTGAAGATGTGGAGATGTGGGGCTGTGCAGATAGAGATGTGGGGCTGTGTAGATGTGGAGATGTGGGGCTGTGCAGATATGGGGCTGTGGATATGTGTAGATGTGGGGCTGTGCAGATATGGGGCTGTGGATATGTGGAGATGTGGGGCTGTGCAGATGTGGGGCTGTGCAGATATGGGGCTGTGGATATATGGAGATGTGGGGCTGTGCAGATGTGGGGCTGTGTAGATGTGGGGCTATGCAGATGTGGGGCTGTGGGGCTGTTGAGATGTGGGGCTGTGCAGATATGGGGCTGTGGAGATGTGGGGCTGTGAGATGTGGGGCTGTGCAGATATGGGGCTGTGGATATGTGGAGATGTGGGGCTGTGCAGATATGGGGCTGTGCAGATGTGGGGCTGTGCAGATATGGGGCTGTGCAGATGTGGGGCTGTGTAGATGTGGAGATGTGGGGCTGTGCAGATATGGGGCTGTGCAGATGTGGGGCTGTGCAGATATGGGGCTGTGGATATGTGGAGATGTGGGGCTGTGCAGATATGGGGCTGTGCAGATGTGGGGCTGTGCAGATGTGGGGCTGTGGAGACGTGGTGCTGCTCACACAGAAGGCATGGTCCCTTCTGCACAGAAACCTCAAACACACATTGCCACGATTTATTGGCTAGGTTGAGTTTTCCTGGTTGAAAAACACTTAGTTCAGTTCAGAACTGACAAACAAATGGGACAGGGAACAAACACTCTTAAGTCATCTCCTTCATTAGGTTTGAAAATCTGAAGATGCTTTTGTAGTAAGTATTTTTTCATATTAAATATTAAATCTTTAACTGTGGTACGGAAAAATCATCATTATGACACTGTAAGTCCCCTCTTCCAGTATTTACAGTACAGAAAATATATTAAATACTATTTCTAGATTACATTTCCATCCTTTGAAGAGGTTAAAAATTGTCATTATAAAAAAGTTAAAGAAAACAGGAAAAAAAATCAATTAATATGCAGATAAGTGAATATCAAGGCCGTTACAGACCTTTTCTTAAATATATTTAATAGAAAGCCCTGAAATGAAAGCAAATTAACATTGTGAAAAACAGTTTGAAAATTAAAATATTTTAGTTCTGCAGTAACTGTAGGAACATATTACGAAGTTAGGCAGCAATCATATGCATAATTAAAGAAGTGATTATATGTATATTTATACCATCAATGCATAATCCTCAATTTGTTTAACATAAAACAGAACATCAAGGAAACGAGAATTTAAATTCCACTTGCTTAATATGGAACATTAAGTACACAAAAAATTGCTCGTAATTTTAAAGTGTATAACTTGAACAAAATTTCAAGGTGGCAAATATTTGAGGGGAAGTAATGAGTAAAAAGAAAAGGAAAATATTAATATTATGCTTAATGAACAGAAGCTTCATTTGTAATAATTAAGGAAGGATATGCTCCCATTTCAAATACTTAAAAAGAAATAATGCCAATTAGCAAGACATCTCTTCATTTTGTACAAACAAGGTACATATGAGAGCTCTTAAATGCTTACATACAATTTTTGTCTGGCTCCAGCACATCAGGATGTACAACCAATAAAAGTCTCTAATAACAACTATCTCAGAAACATTTGATTATATTCAGATTAATAACAGCTTGCATTCTGTGTTTGTTATGAGAAACAGGGGGTTTTGCACTGCACATTCGAAATGACTTGTGCACTTCCTCTCGTTTTTTCCTCCTTTGTGCACTCCTTCCCAAAAGAGAGAAGTCTGAAAAACTGCAGTGGGCTCACTGTAGAAAGGCATGAAAAGACTGCTTGTTCTCAGAGAGGGGTCTCTGTGAGGTGCTCCTGAGGAGCAGCCAGACTTTCTTCACAGATCAGAGGAGCCATGGCCACAGATCTGCAATTTTGAGAAAAGGTGATATCTGCTTCCTGCTAAACACTAAATTTCGTGGACCCAAACACAGAGACACCAAATCATTCTTCCTTGAATCTCAGCCAAGGGCTGTAGCAAAGATTATTCCTTCATATTTTTTCTCACAGAGTGTAGAGAATACTCATCTATTTTGATAACAGTATTTACAGTGTTTTCTTTTAGCCTCTTTAGAAATGGTACCCAGCTGTCTTGAAGGCAGCCTTTTTTATATTTGATTGGCAGCACTCTCAAGACCAAATATTGAGCTGTTCTCAGGAGTTAAAGAGCTATCACTGTAAATATGATGTTCTGTCTTACCAAGAGTTCTATGCTTAGTTGGATACCAGAAATAGATATTAGCTCACATTGCCGGTGTTGTATGGTCTTGACAGGTTAAGGAGTCATCCGTCATCAAACTTAAAAATGATTCCAGAACTTTTTGCACTGTTAATTGTGCTACTCAAGGGATTCCATCTTTCCACTTACTCTTCAGCTTTACTTCTGTGCACAGATACCTACTACAATATATTAACAGTCATCTGCACCTAAGAAGAGAGCAAATACTATTTTGGACAGAATGTGTGCACCTTCTAATGAAGGAAAACAAAACCAAAAACCAAATAAGTATTTAATTTTTAATTTCCTTATTTTTCAATATTTTGTTCAAAAGATGACACATACATGTTGAAGTTAATATGTGGGAGACTGAGATCAGATGAGTATGAAATTTTGGGTTATGCAGCAGGTGTTAATGTCTGAACTGTAACTTAACATTTAACATTATATGTATATTCAATATTATCACTTTAATTCTTATAATATCTTAATATTTATTCAAAACATTACTATTTGTGTAACAATTTCAGAGAAATGCACTTCAAAGCACTTGTAAAACTATCAAAGTACTTTTACCTTTGCTGTTTATACATGTTAAAGATTTTTAGAATGGTTAATACTATGCATTATAGGAAAAGAATATTTCTATTAATTGCTTACTTAGCATGGAATGTTTCCACTACTTTAAAACAGTTACTCAAATTAGTTCCTCTGGTTATCATTAGAACCATGAGACACTGAAAAATCAAAGCTGTAGAGCATGTCAGTGTCAATGACAGCTGCAAAAATGAAAAGTCAATAGAATTAATAGAAGTATTTTTGTGCAAAGAAATGTTGTTTCTATGCAAACATATAAGCAATATTAACCAACCAATATTTATAAGTAGTAAAATAGCAAATGCCATTTCATGATAGAATTTATAGTCAATCAGTTATTAAATAAAAAAGGTTAAAAGTATTTATCCTCATTTAAAATAATTAGTATTTTAAATATCAAAAAATGCAGAAATAGGGAAAAAGTGATTTGTTTATGCATTGCATGTTAAAAATATTTTCAAGTAAGCTAATGAGGAAATCTTCTCAGTGTTTTTTATAAGTTATGTTAATGATACACTCAATTTCCTGTGTGTTATCCTGTGTACATAGGATGAGACTTCACCTGCAGGGTAAATGCTCCAACAAATGATACTATATATTATGGTTTAAAGACTTTGCCCAGAGGTTGAGGTAGAGCTCTACTGATTTCTTTTGTAGAGGGTGCCCAGTCCACACCTTTGCTCCTGATATTTTTCTCTTTACTACGGTAGCCTGAAAAAAGTTATCCTCAGTTAAATATTGCTGTAGCTGTTGTTATTGTATCCACTTCTTGAATGTCCTATCATTCAGCTATCCGTCCTTAAAAATCACTTACAATAATTATGCATTGCGTGACATGATCTTGGCTAGCAAATATTTGTGGGATTGTAAAACCAGTTTTTACCCTGAGATAATCCTAGGAACAGGGAGTTCTGGGGCTTGAAATAATACTAGCAGCAATTTGAATGAAGTAGACTGTTACTAGCTCTCATAATTCCTGCAGATAATATAGACAGTGTTATTTTAAGGTCTTAGATAGAATTTAAATATTTTGCCTTTCTTCCATGGGTCCATTCTTTAAGGTGACATTTCCTTAGAGGAGAATATTTACAGCCTTGCAAAGTAGTAAGTAAATAACTAATTTTAATGTATTCCACTTTGTTAATTAACTATTATTTAATAACATGAATTACACTTTTACAACACTTCTTATTTTAATTAGTCATCCTTGTGGTTTATCTTTTAAGGAAAGGGAATCCACATAAGAAGAAACCTCTTTACAAGTCTCTTCTATTAAGACTTTGCTGAGAATTTTATATGCCAATTATGGAGTGTTCAGATTTGCAAATCATGGTCTACCAATGCTTTTACAGCAGTTAGTGAATATCAGTTTGAAGTTAAAAAAAAAAAGAATTGTTATATAAAATACTTAAATATATACTGAGAGAAAAGAAAAGCAAGTTCTTTTAAGTGCTGCAATAGTCTTCTTTAAAAACTGTCATGAACCAACCTGTCCTTTGTAAATCCTACTTATTTTAGAAAAACCATTCTGGAAAATCTCAGAATTGACACCTGGATGAGTTATTACCTCATACTAGAGATGTAAAAGACAATTGATAGTGTCAGATTTTTATTTCTATTAAATAAAAGAATTCTCAAAATAATTTGGAAGGAATAAAATGTATTCAAGCTATTGTAAGGTAAAGAAGCAATATTAATTGACATATATTGCAACACTCAATGGGATATAGTGTGAAGTGTTACACTAAGTCTGTGTGAATTTGTTCGTCAGCCCTGTCACTTCAGTTTTAAGATGTGTTATCTGGAATGATTTACAGGTACAAGGGACTAAAAAGGAAGACATCACCATTTCACACCAAGGAATGATCCAATTATACTCTGTTACCTGTATTAGCAATTTATAATTTCAAACATCTAAAGTATAGGGCTGCAGTTCTGTGTTGTTAATTGATATGGACATGAATGTGGTAACTATTTGTCATATTTAGAAGATTGAATGTGATAGGATGCCAATATGTAGCAACTGTATGCCCATTATTTTCAATTTAGAAATTACTCCATTGAGCATGACAAGTATTTTTATTTACAGAATCGTAGAGTGACCTAGGTTGGAAGGGACCTTAAAAATCTTCTAGTTCCAACCTCCCTGTTTTGGACAGGTAAAACTTTCACTAGGTCAGGTTGTTCAGAGTTGCATCCAGTCTGACCCTAAACACTTCCAGGGATGGGACATTCATAGATTCTCTGGGCAACCTGTTTCAGCCCCTCACCACCCTCACAGAAAGAATTTGTTTCTAATACCTAATGTAAACTGGTTCTCTTTCAGTTTGAAGCCATTCTCCATTGTCCTGTCCCTACATGCCCTTGTAAACAGAGCACTGGAAGGCTGAGATTAGGTCATGTCAAAGCCGTCTCTTTTCCAGGCTGAACAATCCCAATTCTCTCAGTCTTCCATTGTAGCAGAGATGCTCCATCCCTCTGATCACCTTGGTGCTCCTCCTCTGGATTCACTCCAGCAGGTCCCTGTCCTTGCTGTGCTGGCACCCCAGAGCTGGTGCAGCCCTGCAGGTGGGGTCTGACAGAGCAGAGCAGAGGGGCAGAATCCCCTCCCTGGCCCTGCTGCCCACGCTGCTTTGGATGCAGCCCAGGACACCCTTGGCTCTCTGGGCTGGGAGTGCCCATGGCTGGGTCACGTCCAGCCTCTCCTCCAGCAGCACCCCCAGGTCCTTCTGGGCAGGGCTGCTTCATCCCCCAACCTGCACTGATACCAGAGTTTTCTTCTACTCTGTCTTGTTAAACCTCATGGGCCCATTTCTTGATCTTGTCCAGGTTCATCTAGACAGCATTCCATCCCTCAGGTGTGTTAATGGCACGACTCAGCTTGGTGTCATTTGCAAACTTACTGAGGGTGCATTCAATCCCTTTGTCTATGCTATTGATGAAGAAGTTAAATAACACTGGTCCCAGTACAGATCACTTGTCACTGATGTCCATCAGGACTCTGAGCTACTGACCACTACCCTCTGCATGTGTCTATGAAACCAATTCCTTATCCATCTAACAGTCCACCCAGCAAATCCTTCTCTCTCCAATTTGGAGAGAAGAGGGTTGGGAAGGACCTTGTCAAAGGCTTTGCAGAAGTCGAGGTAAATGACATCTGTAGCCCTTCCCTTGTCCTCTGGTGGAGTCACTCTAGCACAGAAGGCCACCTGATCAGGCAGGGCTTGCCCTGGGTGAAGCCATGCTGACTCTCTCAAACCATCTCTGTATTCTCCAGGTGCACAACTTCTAGGAGGATCTGTTCCATGACCTTGCAAGGCACAGAGGTGAGGCTGACAGGTTGCCAGTTCCCACGATCCTCTTTTTTATCCTTTTTAAAGATAGGTACAAAATTTCACTTTTCCAGTCATATGGGACTTCCCCTGACTCTCATGATATCTTTTCAAATATCACAGAGGATGGCTTGGCAACTACATGAAGCGATTCCTTCAGGACTTTGGGATGCATCCCATCAGGTCCCACAGTGCATTAAGGTTCCTCAGGAGGTCATGCACCAGCTCTTTACTTACAGTGAGAGAAGCATTGCTCCCCAGTCCTCATTCTGCTGTCCATCCACTTGAGAGGTTTGGGAAGAGAGGTTGCCAGTGAAGTCTGAGGCAAAAAAACTGTGAGTACCTCAGCCTGCTCCTCTGCTGTTGTTGCTGCAGAATGAAAGCCTGAGAGTGCAATGATTCATGTAGCTGGAGCAAGAAGGCTTCATCAGTAGCCTCCCCTTTGCTTACATAGAACATTGATTTCACTACCTTTTGTGTGGCCTCCCAGCATGTTTCCTTCTTGTCACATATGAAACTATGAGGTTTCTCAGTACAGTTCTTAACTCATTGTTTGAAGTATGTACTGTGACATGAAAGTCTAATAATGTACTTTTCAGCCAGCATATCGTTCATAACGGTATTCTGCTTATTTTTATCTGCCCATTTGGTCACCATGCTGAATATTGCCTTCCTAAGCCTTTTACAATTGAGAAACTGCTAGTAAAATATGTACTGGCTTTATCCTGCAGAGGGGATATTGCTGTGATGTCACAGAACTGCTCTAAGAAGCCATTTCTAAATGAACAGACATTTATTTATGTGCAAATAAGCTGCTCTGAGAAAGATTAAGAAGAGTTTGATGTTGAATTCAGAAGAGTACTGTCAGAAATATTAGACAGTTGCAACTTACTTATAATTTTATTCTATAGCTACAGCCTTCCTGTAGCATCATAAAGCTGGGGGGAAGTTACTTTCATATGTAAAGTGGAAATGACAGATGATTTAATTAATGTGGAAGCTATAACTTTTATTCAAAGTTTCGTTTCTCATCTCAAGTAAAATTCCTATGAAGATCTATGTATTATTCCTAAAAGATTCCTGTCTTAGCTTTAAAACAGTCCTGATGTGAATAGTTTTCGCATAAAAACACTGTTCAATTGAATTTTCATCCCACTTAATTGCTAAATTAACAGTAATTCAGTTTAAAACTTGAATGTGACTTCATTAAAGAAAGTAAAATATACAGTGTAAAAATTTTAAAATGTCTCTTTTACTTAAAGGGCAGTAGACATTCTATGCAACAGAAATTAGTGAACCTTTTGGAACAATCATCCAAAGTTTATATTTCTTGTGGCCCAGTACACAGCAAATTGCCAGGTTTGTGGCTAAGGATATTGGGAATATATGAGATTTTTTCAGGGCATTTGCTTGCTTGATGACTGGTCATACAAGGGCCACAGACTATGAACAATCACTCTACATTATTTTATTTATATAAAGGTAATTTCTGTTCAATGTAGACTGACCACCAATATTCTTAAAATTAAAAGGAACATGCACCCATCTTTTAGGATCTGTGAGCTTGTGTGTGTTCAAGCCTATCATGCTATTTATGGTGTCAGCTGCAGTAATGGACTGAGTAATGGGAGAGCAAACTGTTCTAAGATTTGCTATCACATATCTTTAAGGAGAAAGATAAAGGGGGTTTTTAAGACCAGGAGACACAAATTTACAAAAGCAAACTCACCAGAAAATGACTACATGCATAGAGAAACAATAAATCAACTGAAGAAGAAAGCCACAAAGGAAACCAAAACAGATTCTACAGGCCTAGACGACATCCTTATATCTGATTGATGTTGCTCCTCAAGTGTTTTGGACAGAAAAAGCAAGACAATAACCCTAAAAGAATGTGTGATTTTATACTGGATGTCTAAATTCTGGAGGGTCAATCTCAAGGGAACTGCTTGTTTTGGAAAAACTCTTAAGACAATGCTTTCCTTTATTGTCTGGTCAGGTGAATGAAAAGCCTTAAGGTTCTTTGAATGCCCAGCCTTGCAAAACCTGCAAGTGTGTTTCAGATGAGCTGTGGTGGATGAGGCATGCTGCAACTGCTTCCTGTCGTGCTGTTTCCCAGTCGGTTTTAGAAGTCAGCCAATATGGTGTGCTATCTGAAATGCTATAGTAATTATGTGTTATTTACAGTAACCAGAATTGGCACATTCATGTCTGAAAGTACTGGCTAATAACCAGGTTTCTTCAGTGTGCATAGTAGGTTGCTTCTAGACACTCAGGAGATTATAGATGGAAAAGGTTGACAAGTAAATAGAGGTCTATTTTGCATTGTTCTAGAGGTGACTTTCTGTAGACACATCTAGATATTATCCACAGACAGATGTGAAAGGCAACAAGGTCACCTGGGATACCTGTGGAAGCCTAAAAGCTAAACAAGACATGAAATTACCACACATGCTGCCTGAAAAAGCATGGGTTGAGGATGACCACTGAGAGTCAGCTGATCAGCACCAGTAGTGAGAAAGCACCCACTCAAGTGTGGTCTTTGATTAAGAACTGATCACTTTTCTCAGGAAAGACTTGAGAGAATGAGAGATATTACAAGGAGGGTTGCTGGTGAAGTCATAAGTCCAGGAACGACCAATTAATTTTAAGGCTAATTTGTTTAGTCAAAGGAATTTTATATAATTATAGGTAATAGTGCAAAAGGAGTTCGAGACACACCAGTGGAAGCAGCATTTCCCAGTGGCACTCATCGCTCCCATATTGCTTACAAGCTGATGTATCAACGAAAAAATGTTTTTGTAAGAGGGATGTACAGAGCAATGCCAGCTACACAAAACACAGACCAGTGGTAACAGCAGTTGTTGTCTGAAATCTTTCCCAGGTCAAATATTACTGCTTCCTATTGTTTGCTTCCTTTTTTTTTTTTTTTTTTTTTGTGAGATCTATGTCACCATGAACTCTCCTGTTCTGAATGTACTTAACACAAATACCATAAGCAATAATAAATCAAGACAATTTCTGTTGTGTGTAGGTAGAATATCAGATGATATCTTTCTTTGACAAAGAAACTCCTCTTCGATTCTGATGCAATCTATGTTCTGGAACATATGTGTTGCTGTTCCAAGCATGACACCACGTTGGTTGTACTTCAGAGGTGTTCACTTTGCCAGCTCTAATGCAGTTTTTAACAGCTTGTCTTTTTGTGACATATTGCAATTATGCCAAACTATGTAATCACTTATTTCACATTGAAGTTTCAAGCTTTTTTATGATATACAGCCTTGAAACTTAAAATTCCACTAGTCAGTAAAGCAATTAACTGCCTTCTGGGGGTAAATTTCACTGGAAAAAAACATATGATTATTCTTTATTATTCTTTAAAAAAATAATTTCATGAACACTGCTCCAGAGATGTTATCTCTATCTCACTGAAGTAGGTGGGAGTTTTGCTATTGACTTCAACTAAGTCAGGCTTTTGCCTTAGGACAAGATGCTTCTCTGGTGAATAATAATGAATTAAGAAGACTAAGCTGTGGACTGTCTTGCTAAAAAAGTCCACTTAAAAATTATTATATTATTATATCATACTGTTATGTTCCTTAGCAGGCTCTCAAGCTTGCATATGCTTAAATTGTTCACACGTTTTTGAATATGGCACCATGGGCTGTTAAACAGTAAGAATCCATCCTCTTGGTTGGTGAAAGTAGTGTGTGGGATTCATAGATATGATTTTTGTTTAGCCTGAGAAGCAAAAATTTTACAAAATTAAAATTTTTAAAAAAGGAAATTACTGTTTCAAACTCCTACTCAAAGATATCCAATTATGAAGTAGTTTTGCTGCATTTTCTCAGCACTGAAGTCAAATCCCTTGAGAACTTTTTTATAAATCAAAAATATCTATGAAACTTCTAACATTAACTGAATAAAAATGTTTTCTCCTTGGATGTGGAGGGAATTTAATAAAAGAAAGGCTAACAAAAATCGGGGAAATTACTGTATTTCTTGGTAGAATAGTCTAATACAGGTAGAATTTGTTAATTATCCATAATTCCTTAAGAACCTTTTTTTAATTTTTGACAGATATAAAAGAGCTTCTGAAATAGTATAAAATTGTGACCTATGTCTAACACAAGAGTGAGGTAGAAATAAGCATTTTCATAACATCAAAAGAATTTTCTAGTGATCAGGTTTAGATGGGGATCTAGTTGCTTGATTGCATAATTTGCTTTTTATTTTTATTTATTTGGGATTCTCAAAGACAAATGTTAGTGGCTTGAAAATTGAAATTACATAGATTCTTTGTTTTGCACATGTGGCGTGAAGCATTATCTTGTCTTAGCATCTTTTAATTTGCATTAAGAGTGGTCATCCTGCCTAAATTCAGTCCCAGGGTAGAATTCAGATAGAGCCTGCTATATCCTGTTTCAAAGAGCTGTTAGGATAAGTAAATTAAAACTGAGGAAAGTAATTATTTCTAACATGACAAAAAATAAGTAATTAAAATGTTAAAAATACTGCTTGAGACAGACCAGGTCTAGATTTTATTTTAAAAGTATGCACACTGCAGCATTCCATATATAATGTCTAATCTCGAAATTCAATTTAAACTAAAAAATAGATCTTTCAGAAGAGTGAGCCTGAAGTCTGTACACTTCACAGAGAATTGCAAAAGGCTAGCAAGCACAAAACTTTCCATATGAGGTGGTCTCAAACTTCTAGCCCTCTCCAAGGCTTAGTTACCCAATTCAGTACATGAGAAGGATGCTGTTCACTTTTGTGTGCATCATCTGGGCCCACTCCTGGAACTGGGATATGTGCAATGCTTTGCCATTTGAAACTGGTCAGATCCTAGCCTGTGTTTATAGAAATACCTCATAACTAGAGCAGTACCATGTATAAACATTAAGAACTTGCTCAATTATATTTCTTCTTCTGGTGCATGGCAGACTCTTGGTACCAGAGGCTCACCTGTAGAAAAAGGAATGAGTTCATAAATAACACAGTTTTATAACTTAGTCAACAGGTATTTTCCTGGAAAGGCAAATCTGAGAGTCTGCTAACCCTTACCTAGCATCTGCATTTCAATTATATCATTCATAAAAAGATAAGAATCTCAACTTCAAGAACTGAAACACAATATGCCCAGTCAGGACCATGCAACCACATTCTTTCCTCCTTACTTGTTTTTTCCAGCATTGTGAGTTTTCCTTTGCCTTATAGTAGCACAATTTATGTCACTCCAGTGGCCTAGCTTCATAAATGGTTCAAAGACATAAGGAGATCATTTCCCTAGCACCACTTTATACATGTCTGGAGGGTGGGAGAGGTTGCTTCTATCAAATCGTTTCTGAGTAAGAGCTTTAACCATGAAACTATTGCAAAAAATCCTTAGCACTGCCAGTCACTGTGTTTCAGGAGGACTATGATGGCATTTTACCAGATGCCCAAACCATTCCTTTAATGAGAGGTGAGCTCAGAGCATGCCTGCTGTGCGTGGCAGTTGTGCTCTAGTGTGTATTGTATCTTCCAAAAAAGGCTCATGAGTGCCACTCTTCTCAGGATAGCTGAGGGCAGGTAAAGGTGCTTCTGCTGATAATACAGAAGCCCTACAGCTCTGTTACATGCAGCACAGAGGAATGATGGCCACTGAAACCAAGGATTTTTTGGCTGCTACATAAGTAAATTAATTCCTGTCAGAAGCTTCTGGAGTCATTGTGCCATGAGAATGGATTATGTCCCTTACAAAGAGGTGTTACCAACCTAATAAAGAAGCTCATAATGTCTGGACTATTATGTCCAGTAGTATGTGTGTATGCAACATGTAATGGTGGAGTTCAGGAGAAAAAAGATTACGTTTTTTAATCTAAATTAGATCCTTTTGGACATGGGATGGCCATGTCATAAAGATTAATTTTGGAGTTACAACAAGTTCCAGGAGATTTGGAAGTGTATTATATTGTTTTTAAAACTGTTGTATTGTTCTCCTGTAGACAGATAAGCCACAGGGTAACAAGTACTTTCAATTAAAGAAAAAATAAAGTATCTTCAAGACTTCAAGAGCCCCTACTAAGTATTTTTCAGATTCAGTGCTGAAGTCCAGCTTCAAATTCATGCAGTTCAGAGTCCCAGCTGAACACAAGGACCTGGTCCTCCATCTGAGACACTGATTCCAAATCAAGTCACAGACACGTGCCACAGTCTTGAATATTTTTACCTTTATGAAATGTTGATTTTATCTGTGTGAAAATTATGCCTTTAATGATGGCCAAAGAACAACAAATATTTTCCAATCTAGTCCCCCTGTGGTAACAACCAGGTAACAACCAGGTAACAACTCTCTCCTCCCCATTGTTGCTAATGCAGTTTGGAACCAGATAAAATAATATTTGTCTCTGTTGGGTTTTTGTGTCAGCATGCTGTAATTCAGCAAAGCATTTGTTTTCTGATAGTCCCTATTACTCTTTCAGAATCCTAAACTTAAATTCTCTATTTATTTTCCCTTTCAGAGACACCAGGAACCTTTATTTGAAGCATAAACATTATTTTTGCTTACTTGATCATTTTTTCAGTGTCACTAGTAACAATCTAGTCTATATTACTGTACTTGTAGTGAATGTTAAGACATTTCTGTTGCCTTATTCTTGGCGATGTCTTTTTCTTGTCAGTGTGAGACCTTTATGCTCTTGCTCAGCTGACTTCATTATTAGGTTCATTGCAGCTGAAAACACAATAACCCACAATAAAGAACCTGTTCTAAAGCTCTTTTCTATCTTTTGCTCATTTTTTTTAGTTTAGAGGTATATAATAAATATCATGAAAATTGCTTTATAATACTCTCTCACCTGCTGCTGCACTATGTCTGGTACTTTATTCCTTCTCTGGATTCTTATACCAACTTAGGTGGCCTAGTCTGGCTATCTCTATTAGAGGTAATGTTGGGAACTTACTTCTTTTTACAAGGTTAACCTTCCAACTGCTCTAAAGTTCACATACTATAGTGGATTGCCTTACAGGTTGGTATTCTCATGTGGTTTCCCATTCAAAATTTGAGAACACATGAATAAAGCAGTCTCCTCCCACCTTGCTCTGCTTTACCACAACTTTTCACAAAATCAAAGGATTCTATGGATGTTTTTCTGCAAAAAATAAAGATCCAGCTATGGCTCTGATGGCACAAAAAGTCCTTTCAGCAGGCAGTGATCATAACACTGAATGGATCTTGCTTATTGTGCCTTTTTGGATGCAAAACTGAGAATGATAAACAAAACAAAAAAAAACCCCAGTTCTCAAGACAAACATGAACATAGCACATATCAAAAAGCAGTTGCACATCACAGGATGAGTAGCTGAAAGGCTGTCTAGCTTATGAATGTTGTCCAAACTGAGCAGTTCTGAAGGACGGGTTGTCCTTGATTCTGAGCAGGCATTTCGATTAGCTTCTCTACACATATGAGAAGCTTAAGCTTGACTTTGATGGAAACAGAAAGGATTGAACTTCCTCAGCATTTTAAGTGAACTTAAAAACATTAGCATATATGTGTGATACATATTATATGTTATACATAATAAATGTATATATAAACATTATAAAATATATAAGATTTAAGTATATAATTTACATGTAGAGGGAAGTGAAGTCCCCATCACAGTATGTATCTAAGAACCAGTGTCTTTATGGGAATGGCTGTCCAGAAGTTTTTATTACTCTAGGGATTCAGAGTTCATCTTTCTTGTAAACCTGGATATGTTTCAGATGCAGAAACCTTAAGAAAAATTATCAGGCACAGGGGTACATGCAATCTGATAAGACTTTGTCAGGGGAATTGAATGGAAATAGTGTGTAGGAGGGAAATACATGGGTGGTGGGGGAGCAACATGTTCCAGTAGCATAATTAGGAAAGGGTTCAGTAAATATTAACTATTTAGCTCAATTTATATAACTGATAGAATCTGTGACCATGAGACTTTATTAAGATGCTGATTGAGATGCACAGAAAGAAATTTTTAATCTGTCAATGGCTTTTACAATGATAATGGTTTAATAAGATGGATAGGAGGATGGTCTAGTTACTGTAATTACCATTCAATAAAACTGAAAACTTTGGACTTATACATGTGGCTGTACTGCTACTGAGATGAGAATTCCTTAGTCACACAGGAGCCTTCACATTGCCCTTCAGTACTAGCATTCCAACTGCAAGACAAGTTATGATTATAGATATGCAAAATATCGCTGAATACCCAGTAAAAAAATTTAAAACTAACCAGAAAAAAAAATTGTCAGATAAACCACAAAAAAAAATATTCCTAGTGACTTTTTTTTGTATTTTCATGGTGTCAGGTTCAGCAAACTTTAATTTGCAGGAAGTGAAAGAAAGGTATTTGTAATTACAATTTTGAAAACCATAAATAAAATACACAGCCATGCACCCTTGAATTCTGCCTTCTAGAAGTGATTTTCTTAACTGTCCAGAATATACATGTTCTTCATTTCCCTCTTAACTATACTGAAATTAAGATTCTTCTGCCTGGCAGTCAATCAGGAGGAGCTCTACTTGAAGCCTACTTCTCTTGTTGATGCCACCTAACACAGCAGTTACATTTTCTCACCATTTTACCTCCAGGCCACTCTTCTGCCTCTCAGATGAAAAGCCCCAGCCAGAGAGACCCGTGTGATCTGCTGGCACAAACGGGACATTTCAGTGGTGAAAGGAGATTGATGGAATCCTTTTCTTTTACTCAGTCCCTTTCATCATAAGGACATCTGAGATCATGACACACTCTCAAAGGTAGTGCTGGAGGGAAGGGATGGGAAGGGATGGGATGGGATGGGATGGGATGGGAAGGGAAGGGAAGGGAAGGGAAGGGAAGGGAAGGGAAGGGAAGGGAAGGGAAGGGAAGGGAAGGGAAGGGAAGGGAAGGGAAGGGAAGGGAAGGGAAGGGAAGGGAAGGGAAGGGAAGGGAAGGGAAGGGAAGGGAAGGGAAGGGAAGGGAAGGGAAGGGAAGGGAAGGGAAGGGAAGGGAAGGGAAGGGAAGGGAAGGGAAGGGAAGGGAATTTTTGTGTGTGAAGAACCAGATTATCCTGACAAGCTCAGAAAAGCCTTGAAATCAATAACTTGTTCTGCTTTGTGTCTTTATATTCAATAAACTTCATAGTCTCCTGAAAAGCAATCACTATTGCCTCTGATGATGGCTGAGCCACAGAAAGTTAGAGGAATCTCTAAGCAGCCTCTGAACTTTTTCTGCCTTACTACAAAAGGTTCCCACCGCCTCAAATAGGTAAACTATACCACCACGGACTATAGCAGAACTGTATAACTGATGTCTTATTTCATCGTGAATAAGACTCATCTCAATCTTAATTTATGTCAATGCATATATAAATGAATAGAAGCTAAAGGGGTTCACCGTTTTACAGATGGTACATAAATAATCAGCACTGATCTTCTGTCTTCTCTGTCTTGTAAAAAAGACGACGACATTAGGCATTGACCTATTTGGAGAATACTCATATTCAATTCCTTAATACATGCAAAATGGTTTAAAAAAAAAGAAGTTGATAAAAAGTATGACAGATGTGCAAAATTTTATGAAAGACAATTTGAGGAGGTAAGTGAACCTGCCAGAATCTCACACATTTTATAATTTTAAAATGTGAAAGTACCTGCCAATGATTCACTGGAAGTAAATCTTTTTGTTGCCAGGACCGCTGCATTCTGAAAATAAAACATTTTGGGTGTAATGATTTATTTACAACTATCTTACTGTTACATCTCAGTCTCATAATACCAGCTATGGAGTCACCACCTGAAAGCAGCAAATGAGGAATGATGGACTTCTGAGTGTGGCAAGCAGGGGTTTTGAACCTCTCACCAAGTTGCTTCTGACTTCAGGCCTTGTTATGATTAAAGGTTAATGTGTCTTGATAGCTACAGTACATAAAACCTATTCAAATAGCTAGTGTATGTATTCTTCTGTATAACCTGCTCAGAATGCTTGACACCTAATTATGTGCTAAAATAAGAGTGAGATGGAATTGCAGAAACTGTATAGAAAAAAATGATCCCATCTGCTTCACAATAGGCCAAACTGAAAAATTTAAAGTAGTGCCTAAATCATGGCCAAACACTCACTAAGCATTTTCTTCATAAACAGTTTTTTTTTTCTCAGGGCACAGTAAGTCTCAGTTATTTATACTATTTCCATTAAGACACTTTTTTTTTTCTTTTTTTTCTTTTTTTTTCAAAAGATACAAAGGGAGTTTTAATCCAAACTTTATGGCTGCTCTAAAAAAAATCCCAATTTAGGAGTCTGAAGACTTTTGCAGTATACAGATATTTCAAGCTGCTTATGAGATTAAGCAAAAGAATTTCCAGTGGTTTTGATCAGAAAGCTGGGACAACAGAATTGCTTTTGTCTCTAGTGTGATGTCTAGTTTCTGCCTCTAATTAGCATTACTTGGTGAAGCAGTAGTTTCATCATCTTAAAACCAAAGATGTACTTTTTCTCCACTGAACTGCATATGGTAACTAAACACTGTCAATATGCACACCCTGGGAAAGCACAGTACTCAAAATATTTGTTCACATTACTTATTTCTTCAAATAAAACATAATCTGATTTCATACTATTCACAAATGCTTTAGCATAATTTTTGAAGAACGTTAAGAACAGTTGGTTCTTAAAGAACTTTTTTATGTTCATTGCTTAGCAATAGGACTGAAACAAGATTGTGTGCTGTGCACACACACACATAATTTCTAGAAGAATGACAAAATGGGGAAATCAAGACTTTAATTAAAAGACTTTAATTTCTTACCGGCTTTAGGGAGGGGATTTTTGTCTATGTGTTTTTCTTCCAAAGAATGAATTAAACACGCAGGGAAATTATGTGACACCATTTAAGGAAAACATAAGAGAAATGGAAAAAATAATATTGAACATATTTTTTTCTCATTTTCTTCATAATGAATTACACTTTCACTTACAGGAAAGAAAACTTAAAAGTGCAGCTTCTATAAGTAATATTTATAATCCTTAAGTATTTTAATTGCCTCACATATTTTTCCCCAGAAGCACAGCATTTTAATTTTTTTCAAAAACAATCAAATTACCTATTTTTTTTGTAAAGCAAAACGATAAATCATTTTATTTCAATACTGCTTTCAGGAAAACTCTAATGTTACTCCAGCTATAATACAGAGCAAATACAATACTTTTTTTCAGTTTATTGATTTATTGAATCAATTGTATTTTCAACTCATCTCTGGTGGTGTTTCAAAGGTTGCATATATTCTAGATTTAAAAAGTGTTGTCTTCCAAGGCTCAGTTTCAACCTATGGGCTCCAGTCACAGCAGCTATCAAAATAGCAGAAGGTTTTCATGTGTTATAGCCATAATCTCAAGTGACAAACATACCCCATGTGCTGAAATTTCTCCTTAGGGCAGATACAATACAGATAAACACCTAACCCACTCTCATAAAATGATTTTTGTGGTTCTTTATTGCAACTTGTTACTAAAAACACATGCATTTAAAAATAGCTGTGACTCTTCCAAGTAGCTCCTAGAAGTGGGAGTCATCAGATCCTTTCAATCTGGCAATTTTATGGAGAAGTATTGTTTACCATCAAATTCTTGCCACTCTACTGACTGTTTGCCAGTTTCTGATTAAATGTTTTTCTCGCATTCCCTACTACAAACTAACCCTTCAAAACAAAGAGGTATTATGACAATCTTCTAAAGAACTGCAATCAGGATTTTCCATTAAAAACAAAATATTCCTTTTATTAATAATTTTATTCTATTTTAAAACACATAGGGATAACTATGTGTTCTGAAGGACAATAATCATGACTGAATTTTTTATTTTGATTGTGGGTTTACTCTTCTTATCAGTCACTGTATTATAATGTTGCCACAATTTTGCAGTCAAAAAACCTGACAATAAATTCTAAAAAGTGTTCATCAGATACTTCAAAAACATAAACAATATTCAGGATGTTTTTCAAGAGCTTATTCCCAAGAAAAAAATAATTTTCAAGTGTTTCTTTCGTACATTTTACAGATATCAAGTTCAGAAAAGGAGTGAAAGCCATGTGGTGAATAACAAACTTTGCTGTTCCAATTCTGAATTTTAAATATAAAGTTGTGGGACAAACAATAAATAAAATGGGTTTATATTGTAAAAAAGTATATACTTCTTAAAATAATATCATCTGCTCACAAGCAAGGATGAAGGGTGTTAAGACCCAGACTGTCAGATAAGCTGTTCTTATGAGCTATTCACCCTACTCCCCTTCCTACAGTATAACAAAATGAGCAGCTTTTCTTAGGATGAAATCAGCATGAATTCTGCCACATAATCCAGTAGAAGTATTGTTTCAGTTCTTCTTAATATAAATTCAGGAGGTATGTAAATATATTTTAAATTTTAATTCTTCAACAATGTGCATTCATTATCAGAATTTCACTCAAATCAATTTTTTTGTTACTGAATTTAAAGATATGACAAAACCTCCTGGGTATCTTTCCCACTCCATTTCTGAGTATAGCTTCCATTAAGATTAATGGCTGTTTTGTATCTAATGGGAATATATATTTTAAGAAAGAAGCTGATGTAGAAGAAAAAATTTTAGTGGAAATGATGAACAATAGAGGTCATGATTACAATAATTGTAGAATGAGAGATTTAACAAGATTCTATGAAGGAAATGTGCCTCCCTTTAAACAAAAAGGCCATATGTTGACACTAATCATATTGAGTAGACCTGCTGAAGTTGATATTCCAAAGATTTCATTGGGGACCATTTTCCAGACTAAAACTTCTCTTACTCAGTATAGGCTTAGCTGTATTATTCTCAGTTGCTCAGTGAGGCTGGGATTCATCAATGCTGGATAGCTGAGCACATGGAAATTTCCAAGAGCAAAAACCTAAAGCATCAGGTTAATATGAAAGATCATTACAAAAGCTGGCCAGAAGTTTTCATGGCTAGTATGGGTTTTACAATGCAGATGATCTAAATGATACAATTACATAAACCACAAATATGATGCAATTATATAAATCAGAAATCAGTTTTGGCATTAAAAGGTTCTTAAATTACAAGAATATCCATGCCTACATATATTCCAGAGCAGTATTCTGCTGGGTTTTGTCATTGACATACAAACACTTTGAGGATTAATGTAAATTATTTTTCTTCAGAATGAAAGCCTGATATGAGGCCATTGGGTCAGAGGTAATACTGACCATGTGATCTGATTCAAACTCTATGCAGCTTAACTATTTTTAAAAGGCACAACTCCATAAATAAAAAGCATATTCTAAATATTTTCATTTCTTGAAGTTAGGAGAACTTTTCCTGTTTTCAGCCTTACTTTTTAATCCTGAAGGCATTTCTTCAGTGTGTATACATTTATGCTAATCATATACTACAGCCATGGGTTCCTCTATCAATATGAAATGTTTTGTACTTGCTGTTTTTGTGCATCTTGTATTGTTATGTGCAATATACAAAATAATGTGTCTAACTATGCCATTTATGCTTTTGAAAGAAAAAGCAAATTACTTACTGAAGAGAATGGCATTTGCATGCATGTGTGTCAGCTTTCAAGCCATTTCCCTCTACAAAATATTGCTTTCTACACTTAGAAAATGCATCCATCCATCAGTTACAAACCATTTCAAAGCACTTTATGAATCTACAGAGCAAAATGTACTTATCTTACATTGGCAGTGTCCCAGCTGTTACAAAATTGCTATTGTCCTAATACTTACAAGGCAATTTTAGCATCAGTTAATAATTTTACAGGATAGATAACTTCTAAAGCATTATAAAATGACAGACATTAAACAATAGCAACTTAGCATTTTTTGAAACAGTTCATGACAGCTTAAAAACTAAAGTGATTTTAATGTATAGTCTATGCAGTTTTAGTTTCTCATTGACAATTCCTTTAGAAGATAAAAATGCGAAAAATCCTTTTAAATAGTGGGTGAAAGAATAAAACAAATTTATCTTTAAAAGATATTCAGAAAAAATCTCAATTAGGAATAATGTCTCAAATCTTCCTGTACAGATAGTAGGTGACAAGAATTAGAATTTATTTAGGCAGAAAAAAATGATGGTATCATTTAATGGTAGGGTACCACAAAATAAAAAAAGGTATATCTATTCATTAAGTTTCATACAAAAAGGAAAATACAGTGAACAGCATTTTATATAAATCAGTATGCATTATTTCTTCTCAGAAACTGTTTTCTATCAATCTTAGTTTAAGAGCTTCAGTTAAAGGCAAGTTCTAGTTAAATTGTTACCTTTTATCTTTTCTAAGTAGCCATTATGGTCAAATGTTCATTTTTTGGTTAGACATTTATAATTTACGTAATGTACAGTAGAATGTGATAGAAAAGGATTTAATAATGTGTAAAGTGTAAACTGTTCTAAACAAATTAATTTATATTTGAGGTATTACTTTGGTAATAACTCAAAGGAACCTTTTAAGTGCAACTAATGTACATCACAGTGGCCCTTTTTGTCGATGTACTTATTAAGTTGAACCAGTTGTACCACTTGCTGTTGTACAGCACAGGTAATTGACCACCTCATCAAATCATACCAAAAGGAATCCCTTAGTGCCTAATTACTACATTCTTCTGTACTATTGAACACATTAAAGCAACATTAATGTATTATGCTGTATACATCATTACCCAATGGTAATAGAAGGTCCTTGTAGAGGAGAGAGGAGTTCTGATGGAATTACAACTATTTTAAAAATTCTGTCCACTTAACTTTCAAAACACACAGTATCTTGAAGAATAGTTCAAACATTTATTAAAAGTGAATATTTCAATTAATATCTCAGTTCTGCTTTACTCAAACACCATGAAATTTCAGAAGTCTGCAAATATAGAACAGAACTTAGGGCTCACCAAAGGAAATGGTTGAAGTGCCAAGAGGAAACAGCCTGACATATTACTACCCATTTATCCTCAGATGTTTTACCTAATGAAATACTATTTAAAACTTCTTGCACAGGGGAAAAGCCTGTAGAAGTGTGTCCAAATGTGATGGGAGAAAGAGGAGCTCTCTTTTCAGAGAGTCCTAGCATGTGCAAGCGTGAGACTTTTCACACGTGAGACAAGGTTTTATCTTTCAAAATCATGCTCACTTATGTGAGTGAGCACAGCCTTGGTGGTTTACTCTTTACTGCTATAGGACCAAATATGCAACTGAGCACAGGCAGGAGTTCTGAATTTTACTGAAGTGGGCTGAAGACAAGGATCTCCAGAAGAGGTTGTGCCTATATGAGGGACAGTTTCTCAATAAGCATCTTTGTGAAAGATTACATGTCATCACCCAAATTCCTTAATAGTCACTCACTCTTCCTTTGATGGAGCCGGCTCATGTCATGAATTCTGGCAGCACAAGATTGCACTTATGGCTACATCTCATCTTTGTGATTGCCAGGAGACTCAGACCTCAGAAACTTCAGCTCTGGGAAAAAAAAAATATGCAGCTAAAATCTCCCACTTTCTTTTTCCTACAGAGGTTCTTGAGACCCAGCTGCTAGCTTAAGGTTATATAAATCTTCTCAACCTGACCATTTTTAAGGGTGAGAGACATCACCTCATTCTGAAATAAAATAATATGCAGACAGATACAGCTGCCATAACAATTTACTCTTTTCCAAATTACTACAGATTGACTCATCATCCAGTGATACCACATGATGGCAAATAAAGACTAGTGACAATAACCAAAATTTAACCAATGACTTTTTTTAGGAAGAATCACTTTCTGCCCAACCATTCTCAACCAGTATGCAGCTACTAGTGTTTTGAGTTTCTGCTAAACTGCATGGTTTCTGGACTAATAGCCAGTTATCTAAGAACAGGGAACATAGGAACCACCAGCAAGTACCTATGAACTGCTTTCAGCCCCAGATGTTCTGACATTCCTTGGTCCCTACTTTAGAGTCACCAGGAAAAAAAACCCTGAAAGGCTCCACAAGGCTTCAAATTGTTCATCCTCTCTCCAGACCACTTAGAAAGAACAAGAAATACTTTTAAGGATAAGATACTTTCTAAAAGCCCCCTTCTATTTTCTATCACATCTTCACCTGGATAGAGTAGCCTCAGTGTTGCTTCAGAGACCTAATTTTTCAGACACCTACTTCCTTCTGTGTAGGGATTTTCTAAGAGGCTTTTAGTCTGATTGTGCTGAAACCATTCTGACTGTATAAACCATATTTGAAAATTTTCCTAGCTGAATATATTTTCAAAACAGGTTAGGTAAGGTGGGGTTTTTTTTCCCTAGAAAAGATAAAAACTAAAAAGTTAGATGACTTTATGTTCTTGTTTTTTCTCCCCAGTTTCAACTATTTCTATAACAGATTCTACAGATTTAATAATTAGCATCTGACTCATGGCTCCAGGTAATATTCAAGATGCATTACTCACCAGTAGCCTGGTAATTTCTGCATTTCCATCATAGAATATTTATTCAGTCCTCTATACATGCTATATCGCAACACTTATTCTTGGCAGAAAGCATCAATAGTTAATTGGTCCATACTTAGTATCTCACACAGAAACAGTGACATTTTGAAAAATGTAAATTGTAGAGAAAAGGTGTTGATAAAATATATTCTAGAAATAGCAAACAAATTGATGTGTGCTCCAGCCAACCATTTCAAGCTCCTGAAAATGACTCTTTTACAGAAGCTAAACCTTTGTAGGAAAGTCTTTTAATGTTCTCTCATAATAAGAAAGAATTACTCTCTCTTATACAATGCACAGGACATATTACTTTGCTACTGTTTTTTGTTTTTTTTATATTGCCAGCATTTCAGGTAAAATAAGTACTGACACTATCTCTTCTCTGCAAAAGTTAACTGTTTTAATTCTAGAAACAGCCATTCATGAAATCACCAAGCAGGCAGGTAAAGGCAAAAGATGGGAATCAGAATTATGTGGGTATCACAGGGAAAATGGAGTGACTTGAATGAAACAATGTCTTCAGTTCAAAATTCTAAGTGAGCAGTTGAAATCCGTTTGTTAGCACCTTTATCCCTATTGTTAAATGGTTGCAAAGGTGAGAAATCTGATCACCAAGTTAAAATCTGTTTGTGCACTATGAAAAAGATAGCATAATTAGTATGTATTCATGTATCAATGCATACATGGATACATTTAAAATGACAAAATATTCTAATATCTAATTAGAAAGCTTTAAATGCTCAGATTGTCTTTAGTGTTTGGTGAGGTTTTTTAAGGTTTTATATGCACATTTATCTGCATGTTTGTATGTATAAATTAACATTTTTGCTTCTGAAATATTTTCTAGTCAGCTATATATATATTCTAATACCTGTTTAGAATAAGGCATATAAGTTGAGATTCAACACAGTTGGATAGAAGAAATAAATGTTAAAGTCTCATCTATAATTTGAAAATTTTAGCTTCTTTAAAATACTTTCCCTTTAGTGTTAATAATTCAGGCATTATAAGGATAAGTTACATACCAAAAATTCAATTTTTGTCCTACCTGAAATTTTCTTATAAAAGATACTACTTCTTTTCTATAAATAAGAATGGACTGGCTGCTTTTTACTGAAGGACGTTTACTGGGAATTCTTTTCACATTTCTTTGTTGTATGCCATAAAAATTTAATAGATCCTAGAGCAGAGTTGGATTCTACGAAGATAATCTTAGCCAATCTCACTATATTAATTACAGAAGTGAAGGCAATATACATGTTTAACAGCTTTATTCTGATTATTGGCAATTGTGTTCTGATGCCACGCTTCTTTGTTTAGGTTTTAGTCACTTTTTTTCTATGTGTATGTTTATATAAAGGAAACTTGTAGCAGCCAGTGCTCAGTTGTAAAGTGTTCTCAGTTTTACAGGAAAATCCATAGTGTTCAATGCAACAAAAAACAAAAACAAAAAAATCCCACCATGTTTCTGTTCTATTGCAAAAAAATTGCAGAAGTTCCTTTGTATATTGGTCATGGCTTGCTGATGTGTTCCTCACTTTTCCAGTGTTATAAATGCTTTTTGATGGTGTTTTTCAGGAGTACCTTATGGGAGCTTCTTTTTCTTTTATGTCCTTTCAGCTTTTCCTTCAACACAACTCTGTTTTATCTATGAGTAAATTCTATATGTAAATATAGTTAGAAAATTTCATATCACATTCTTCTAAGACTAAATAGGTAAATATTCACAAAAAGATGAAGTGTCATCACAGTTCAAAATCTGCCAGATCTCTGTTTATTCTGACAGGACCAAAACCAACGGTTTTCTGTTTAATTTTGCTTTAAACCAGGATGTCCAGAAAAAAAAGAAATAAAAAACAAGTTATTTGTGGGATTTTTGCCTCTTGACAATCTGATTTTCAAAGACAAGGGCCAGCTTTATGCAATCTGAATGAGTACATTAATAAAAGGGGAAAAAAATCACAGAATTTTTTAAGGGTTTGGGTTTGAAGGGACGTCAAAGATCATCTAGTTCCAACCCACTGCCGTTAGCAAGGACGATTTCCACTAGACCACACTGCTAAAAGCTCTAACCAACCTGGCCTTGAACACTTCCAGGGAGGAGGCACCCAGATTTTATCCATATGATTCATCATAAAATGCACATAGCAGAAGGGTATAAATCACACCTACAGTGATTGAGGGTTTGGGGTAGCTTTTTCCAGTTTTCTTCCCATCTCTTTTTAATTGTTGTCTTGATTCAAACTCATGTAAAAAGATTTCCTGTATCTTGTATTTTCTGTTTTAATGTACAGTGAACTTCAAACAGTATGAATGGTGCATGCACCAAGTCAGATGGCCAAAAAGAGGCTAATGACTTGTACTATGGCTAAATGGTGGCTGAGACCTGGCAGACCCATACATGAGACAGTGATCAAAAGCACCACAGGTCATAGTTACTGTTTCCTACAGACAAAGTTAATTATTTGGATGCTGGAATATTACCACCATTATATCTTTCCCATTCAGTCAGCAAAACTAAAAAAAAGGCCTTTCCAAAACATTTTAAAGTGCAACTGTGCAACTAGACATGTAAAATATAAATAAAATTTTATCACAAAATATTATGTCAAACCAAAATATTGATATTCAAAAAAATAAACTTATGATGAACACAGGGACTCTTTGGAAGAGTAGCTAACAAAGGTTTATTTGGGGTTTATACAGTTAAGTAAAGACTATGGCCTTATGTAGCTTATCAGCTGAGTAGAACTCTAGATGAGTGGCTTATAAAAGAAGGTATTGGCTTTTGCTGGATATCTCTAAAGCTATTCAGAAAGTTGTTTTTTGAAGGTTTCCCAAGCTGGAAAAAGACTAAGCTTTTTACAGACTTCCTATTATCAAAGATGCATTTATGACTCTTCATCAATACAAACTGGAAACAGAAACTAACAGTTATAAAGTCACAGAATCATTACAGTTGGAAAAGACTTTCAAGATGATTGAGCCCAGCTTTTGGCCAAACACAACCATAGCATTAAGTGCCACCCAATCATTTATTGAACACTTCCACACACGATGACTCCACCACTTCCCTGCATGGTCTGTTTCAATGCTTACCCACCCTTCCAGTGAAGGAATCCTTCCCAAAGTCAAACCTGAACCTCCTCTAGAGCTGCTTGAGGCCATTTCCTCTGTCTTATCACCAGCTGCCTGGGAGAAGAGGCCAACTTCCACCTCACTAGAGCCTCTTTTCAGGCAGCTGTAGAGACAAATAAGGTTTCTCCTGAGCCTCCTTGTCTCCAGGCTAAGCACCCCAGCTCCCTCAGCCCATCCTCCTGTGATTTACTCTCTAGACCCTTCACCACCCCCATTGCCCTTCTCTGGACACTATCATTTCTCAATGTTTTTCATGTGGTGAGGGGCCCAGAACTGGACACAGGATTCGAGGTGTGTTCTCACCAGTGCCCAGTACAGGGAACAATCACTGCCCTGGTCCTGCTGGCCACACTACTGCTGATACAGACCAGGATGCTAATGTCCTTCTTGAGCATGTGGGCACAATTATGAACCACACGTGAATTCAGCATCTTGAGTATCAGAACATTTAATAAGTCTATACATTCAGTAAATAAAAGTTTGTTAGTTTTTTTTCCTTATTCGCTTAACAATACACTCTTCTTTCACTTTCTTTGGAACTGAATAAACTCCTCATATTTACAAGAAGAATGCCTGATTGTAAATATCCTGTCCATGACATTCACCTTCTCCTTCATGATAAAAACACTGCATATTTGTAACATTAACTCATGAGGCCTTGCAGATGACCTGCACAACTGCATAAGGAACTCTGCTGCCTACAGGAAAGAATGCATTAGCTGGGTATTTGCTGGCCTCATGGAGGTACAGGGGTAGACAACATCCCTAAAGTAGGATCATTCAGAGGTTACCTTTAGGCAGGACCATCTGCAGAGATATTATTCCAAGAGTCAAACTGTCAAAGACAAAAGTCCCACTTGTGAACTCAAACTTTATCTGCATCCTATGGGTCTTCTTGTAACCTACTAAGGTTCACCTCAAAATGCAGTTTGAGTAAAAATGCCCAAAGAAATCCACTTAGAAAAGTGGATTTCACATAGAAAAGTGAATTTCCCTCCTCAGGACAAAAGCAAACAAACAAATGAAAACAACCAACCAACAACAACAAGAAAATACCACAGTAAAAACATTCGGCTTAGCTTTTTTTAGAACTGAAAGAGATTCAAAAGAATAAAGAAGTGTTCTACAAGTGGCCAAGCAGACTTTGCAAAGTAATGAGTTCATAGATTTTAGCTTGTAAAAGGTGCTGGGAAACATGTAGTCTTAGGCCCGTGTTTTATAGTGAATGCCCATTTCTTCTGAGAATAAATTTTAAAATAACAAACAAGCAAGTAAGAAGCACAAACCATTCCTTGGGGCCTAAAATAACTGAACTACCTGAAAATCAACCTGAAAGTATAGTTTTCTGCACTTTTATATGTTTGTAAAGAATCGAGTTACTTTAAAATTTGCTTTTGTTTTCTTTCTTTTATTTTCATAACAAACACACACACTCACAAAAACCCCAAACCGAACAAAACAGAGAAAGAGGGAGAAGAAACCTTTAAACTAGTGGCATTTATTTTCTATATCCATGTAATTTTAACTGCCATGTTGACCAGCTCAGCCTAACTAAACCCCATTCTTTCCACAGGAAAGAAACAGGGTGTACAGAAAGACACTTGGGTTCTCTACAGACGGCATGGAAAATACTGATGGTCAAGACTATGCAATATACAACAGATAATTATGAGCTGAGTGTCCAAATTATAATCAGTTTGACAAATGTCCACAAGTGTCTTCGGTCTATTTTATATTTTCACTAAGACAAGGCAATCATACAACCAGACAATTCCATCAGGGAAGCTTGTTAGCTGCTTAGTCTGTTAAACCCTGGTTGCCATAGCATCTAGAGTTGAAAAAGCTGCAGATTGGCATGAAAAAGCATGTCGACAATTGCCCTGTCACAGCATGCAAGCCAGGTCTGCTCAAAGGCAGCACACTACAAGTTTTCTTTCCCAGTTTGCACTACCCCATGCTGTTTAATAATATCCATTTACTGGTATTGGGATTGATCTAGTGCAGTGTAAAATCCGCATCTACTGAGATTTTGCTTTTTCACGTGGGGGAGATTCTTTAACAAATAACCACAGAACAATTAATTTATAAAGGAAGTATTGTAAAAATTGTAGGAGGCATATCTGATTTAACAGAGAAACAATCTAAACTCTTAATGATCAGATCTTTAGCAAGCTAATCAGTTCGACAAAGTTTTTAAAAAAAATGAGTGTATTGTTTAGAGGTTTTCAAGGAATTTTGTTGCTGATAGGGAGTTTCATCAATAATCATAATATACTACTTTGCTTTTGATATTTTTGTTTTCAAAAAACTCTTAACATTTATTATGGCTATACTTTCTTTTAATTATATGCTTTCTATAATTAGATAAATTATTTATGTCAAAATTAACAAGAATTCCATTCATAAATAAGGTATCATAGTGCAATAGGAATTAGTGTAAACAACTGAATAGTAGTAGAATTTTTTTTTCAGAATAAACTCATTGTGTAACTTTAATATAAATAGCAAAGATTACTAGTAACTTCAAAGAACCTGCCCCTTGAAAAAGGATATTTTGGTAACACATTCATATTTACTCTTGAATATGGATCACTACTTAACAAAAAAGTTCATTAATCATCATCATCAAAGTGTTGAAGTTACAAAATTTTTTTTAAAACATCACATAACTAGTGGGCTTTACACGAGTGTTTCCTCTCAAAAGTTTACACTTGGTTTATTCACTTTTCCTTCCATTATCGCCTTCTAATCTGTTCTGTCACTTCATTTTACTTTTCCTTCAATGCCACAACTGAAGAAAATCTCGAAAACTACATACCCAGCAGCACAATTAAAATGGCAAACCCAAGAGGATTCTGGCATGGATCTTTTCCCACATTTTCCAGGTTTTTTTTTTTTCACTTTTTATTCTATCAATATCATGCAGACATGTTTTACTACAACTCTCGCTATCAGTTATTTTATCCTATTCATTACAGGTCTAGATAATTAGAGAAAAACACAGCAGAAGTTGAATCTTTCAGTAAAATTATCAGTCTATTACACTGTTCATTAGAAGTAAATCTTTTCGAAGGCAAGTTTCTAATTCATGTTTATGATCCCAATGACGGAAAACATCACTAAAACTTTTTGAAACATTTTAGCTGAAATTTTACTTTAAACTGCCATGTGAATTGTGGAAGCAACAAGTCTACAGTTAATAACGTATTTTAACTTATTTTGCATTATATATTTAATATCTGCCATATTTGCATTTTCTTTTAATTTTCTTCATCCTTCTACTTAGTTTGCAACTTGAAATGAAAATATGAAATGTGACTGGATTTTTGCACAGGTTGAGTTCAGAGTGGATTATTTTTTTCTTTGAAATTTATTTGTGTGCATTTATAGTTTTTGCTTTTTTTAATATTGAGAATATTTCTGTCTATATTTTACTGGGAGTTTTTAAGCATCTTAAAATACTGCTGAATCTATAGCTCCCCAGATGACACCACAGGTTACAAGATGCTATCATTCAGAAAAATTCGTCGTAACTTATTTGGTTTTTGACTAATTAAATATTATTTATTGAAGTAATTATGCATTTATCTGCTTCAAACCAAAACAAAAATCTTTTTAGGTGCAGAACCTTTTACAAAAACAGCAGACTTTTTAAGACTGGATAAAGGATAAAATTATCAGCTAAATAAAGACAGTCCATCATATAAATAAATCAGCAGCAGAACGTAGCTAGTGCAAAGATAAAGTTTCTGGTGCTTCATGGTCTCCTTATGATGTTTCTCCTAATTAAAATAAAGAATTTCAGGGTTATTTTTCAAATCTAAAACCACGGTTCTTTTGGAAGTTCTCAGAAGAAAGGCGTTATCTGTGAGGAGCAGCGTTGTCACATCAGAGTTCAGAAGCGTGGCCCAAGTATTTTCTTCTGATTTTTGAGTGAGGCTGTAAAGGTGTATAATTCAGGATGAAGAGAGGGAGGCCGGCGAGAGGAAGGGTGAGTGCAGCTGTGCTGTGCTGTGCTCTGGGGGTGCTGGGGGCTGTGGCTGCAGCAGCTGGCAGCGCTCGGACACTGCTGCCCCTCGCAGCCCCCGAGGGCAGGGACACCCGCCCAGCCTGCCAGGAAAGGCAAGGAGGGGGTCAGCAGTGCTCCTGCACCTGAGTGAACATTTTCTGCAGATCCTCAAGCTGTGTGGGAAAGGGAAATAATCTCTTTTGCTGCCTGAATATCCCTTCTTGGGAAGGAATGAGGCCATCTCTGTGGGCCACCTCCTTACACCAGCCTTTGAAACCCCCTGAAATGGGCATATGCTGGTTTGCAGAAGCTCGAGCCAGAGTTGTTAAGTTCTGTCTGTTTGCAGTCAATTCTTCTCTGACATCCCTGTTCCTATCAGCAGTGATAATTTTAGCCTAGTGCTTCAAGTTCGTTGTACAGAATCTGTTGTGTATGGCTACTGGTCAGCAAACCTACACCACACAGGGTCACCTTGTGCTTGGGGGCACTGCAGTGGGGACTGGAGAGGAAACCTGTCCTGTGCATAAGTTGGAAGTGTCTACAAATTTGAAGTCTCTGGACTCACTCAGGATCCTTGCTTTATTCTGGTATTTGTGTTTGCCTGTTTTTCCAAAGACTGTTTTCCTCCTTCCATGTCAATTTCATTAATATTTCTTCCATGTTTTTAAATGTAAACAAGAATTTAATGTGAACAAAAAAACATTTGCCTATTTTTAGTCTAAATTTTCTCTATTAAAATGGGTAGTGACAGATTCTCACTTTGCTAAACAATACAAAATTTACACTAAATATTTTCATTTTGATAGGATATTTGTTTAGAACCAGGCTTATACCTTTTTGTCTTCTAATTAAAGCAAAAGGAAGATTAAAATAGAAATTATCACACTTGAACTTCACTGACAGAAAAGAGTGGTTTAATATAACACTAAATACAGAGCTTTTACAGTAGATGTGAATGATACTGCAAGTCAGAGTTCTTTACAACTCCCACTGCAAATTTTCTCATTAAATAGATTTTCTTAAATCCAAACCTTTTCTACAGTTACTGTGAAGACAAATAGCAAAATAAAATTTGAATAACAGGACTGTTCCTACCGAGCAAAAAAAAAAAAGATTGCTCTATAGCAGCTTATATTTTTTCTGGTACATTTTGCCTTATTGTAAAATATTCTTCAACTGGCTGAAAGGACATTAACTGCTAGATAGGCATCACACTGATGTCTCCATGCTGTAGCTTACAACCGTGAATTTGCTACGATCTGTTTAATCATCAGTGTATTGATTTTCCTCAGCTTTCCTTCATTTTAGCCCCATAGCAGGCTTCTGTAATTTCCTTTGGACAAAGTGTAACCAAACTGTGCTAAGTGATGTTGATTTGCAGGCAAAAGTAAAGGGGTAAATATAAATTAACAAGCTATAAACATTTTACAAGTGGCAAGTCAATAAAAACAGTGTCTGCAGTTCTTTAAAAAAATGATTTGAAGCAGATTGTTAACAAAGGTGTCCAAAGAAACTGACATGAGTCTGAGAATAATTTTTGCGCTTTGTGATTAAGAATTGATCAGTCTAAAAGCCTCTGATGCAACTGAATCACCCATAAGCTGCTGGACTGAAAAGGCTCAGCAGGGGCTGGTATTTGTTTGTTAAACTCCCATGATTCCAAGTAGATAATTGGTCTGTGAAGTTCATGACAGAATCTGAATTTGCTTTCTTGCTTCCCAGCTGGCTGAGCACTGGTTTATAGACTTCTGTGTACAAATTTAGCCAGCAGCAAACCTCACATCTTTAATGTAAAAGGTGTTTTGTTGTGTTTTTCAGGTGCTGACTGGAAGGCCCACACTCCAGAAGCTCATTAAAAGGGCCAAGTTACAGTACAGGTTTATTTCTGTCACAGCGTTTCAAAAAACAGTGACAGGGATTAATGTGGTTCTTTGGTACTGGAAAAAGCCTGATATGATCCCTTGTGAATTTGATCATCTGTTTTGTTGCCTCTATACGATTCAATCTCCTATTATATCCTGAACTTACAGCTGTAAACCAGGGCTGATAAGAATTCAGAAAACACTGCCAGAGCCTGCAGAGAACTAATTGTTTTATTAAGCAGCATCTTGTTTATTTGCAATTTATTTCATACGTCATTCAGAGAACAAACTCTTCTTTAAAATAATAAAGCATGATAAATCTGGTGTACATTATCTGTGACAGGCACTATATTGTATAAATATGTACAAGTAATGGAGTTAAAAAATCTCTCAAACTGTTACTTCTATTCTGTTGTTGCTTATGAATAGCTATTTTTGAACATTTATGGAATTCCTTCCAAGGCTTTTCATAATTCTGACAGTAAGCTCAGATCTACAGATTGCCTAAAAATTCATCTCCATCTGAAGATAGAGCCTGACAGTGTAATGGTGTGCTCTGACCTGATGTGTGGAAAGCATCCCTAGGCAAGTGCCCAGGAGATTCACGAGGGGCCCGTCCTCCAGGAGCACAGGTAGCCCCATGTCCGGGAGGTGCTCTGTGAACACTGCACTCTCCTGGACGATGGGCAGCAGACTGCAACACAAGATCACTTCTGGTAGAGACTACCAGCCGTGTCAGAGCTCTCAGGAGCCCTGAGCCAGCACACCTGAGAGCAGTGGTGGCTTTGGCATTGCCTCTGCTACCTTTGTGATCCGATCCAGACGCCGCAAAGGATTACAGGATGCTATCTTCAATCACCAGATAGAACAGATGGGCTTCGCTGCATATTTATGAACTACCAGTATAATGGGATCATTTCTGGGAGTGGGAGGGAGAAGACTGAAGGTCCACTTTCATTTACTGAGGATTTAGGTAGGGAACAAATAATGTTGTCCTTTAAAGAAAACTTGTTTGGTGTTCAACCCTAAAGCAGGGCTCACTCACGTGTCTTCCTCACTCCCATGTAGTAAAAATCGTTCATATGGTTTGTTCCACTGGTTTCATGGGAATATTCTCGAGGAAAAACACTTAACCATTGATACTGTGGGTGGAGTTTGGATTATTTATCTTATTGCTGTGATTCATTATCGTGCGTGTGAAAATATGTTTCAATATACCATAATTCAAAGCCCACATCCTCAGAAGGATTTAAGGACTGAACATAATCAAACAACTAGCTAGAAAAGATATGTATTTTACTGTATATGTCAGAAATTGGACAATAAACCCAAATTTTTCTTACGAATAGTTCTTATTCCTAATTTCTAAAGTGCCACACCAGCATTTTAACCCACCATTGGTTGTATATGATTATCTGTACGCAGCTAAACAGACCCTTGTTTGCAGCTGGCAATTTATTGCCCTTCTGCATTACAACAAAGAAACACAAAATGGTAGCCAAAGAGAAAACTGCCAGTCAAAACACTCTTGCTCTCTTATTCACACTGTTGCTTTCTACCTCCACACTCCATTTTTCTCTAACAACAAATTTAACTTATGAATGAGAAAGGTTAAAGAAAAAATATTTAGTTGCCAAAAACATGGCAAAAGTATTATAAAAAGATCTGTTACTGTTAAACACTGTATGTCCTTAGAAAAATGCTAGGAACCACAAGAGTTACACTTTTATCTAAGAGGTAGCATATGTGCCATATAATACATATGTTGCAATCACAGCAACTTATTTTGCATGAACAGCAGCAAACTCTGAAAAAAAAATTGTCCAGTGCTCAAATGAAAGCTGTCATCATGTCTTCATTTTAAATATGTATTCAGAGGAAAAGCATTTTTGTGTATTTTTTCTGAAGGTTGGGTTTGGGGTTTTTTGGACGGCTATTTATTAGCATAAAAAGAGAAGGGCCTTTATATTTTTCTATCATAGGTTGTTTTGAAGAGTGCCATAATGTTAACGTTCTAATGCATATATATAAGCTGGGTTAAAATAATTATTCTTGTTCACATGCTCTTATTTCTTCCAGTCATCACTTAAAATGAGGGTTTCTGTTTACGTCATAAGCGATGATAAACATGTATTGCCTTTAAATATTTTTCTATCCAGTGATTAGCAATTTGTACAATCCCTTCATCTACAGAAAGGAAATCTAAAAATGTCCTGGAAAATTCTGGTAATTAGAAGTTGTGTAGCTAAATCCTGAGTATTAAGTATTCGGCACTCCCTATTCTATTCTGCATGACTGTTAACTGTCCATTTGTGCCATAATAAAGTAGTTTCAACCCTGTCCTCACACAATTTGACCACTGTCTTTATGGAGGCTCTATTTTACTGGCACTGGACATTCATATAGCAAAGCCAACATCTCTGTCCCACCCTTCTGTCCCTCTGGATTTTGGACCAATAACTGTCCCAGGCCATTGCTCAAAAACAGGGATGGTCTTACATAAAGTGGAAAACTAGAATAGTAGACAGGGCAACTGTCCAGAGGGCATAGTCGTGGAAAACCATCCACAGACCCTGAAATCTAGACCACTGTTTCTACACATGAAAACATGAATTAATCTCAAAAACTTAACACGCATTAAAAGCAGACAGATTTCTCTCCATATTCCCTCTATTAGAACACTGTATCCGGAGCCTTTATGCTGCCAGCAAGGATGGCAGATAGCCCAGCTACCAGCCTTTGCAGGTTACATTTGCTTCAGACCTCAGACAAGAATGATTGATATCAGCTTTTCAAGGAGGTCTTCCTCTCCAAAAAGCATAATGGCAGTGATCATACAGTTTTAAGATTTGATTTATTAAACAGCACTTTGATTCAAGTTTTTGTGCTATAAAAATTGAGCACAAATAAAACTAGCAAAGACAAAGTGTATCTCTAAACATTAATTTTATGCAATATTCTTATAAAGTAACACCAAATTATCCTGAGCTACAGGACAAATGTTTTTTCCTAACTAGACATGTTGGTACACTTTTAAATATATCGCTACTCACTCTTAATCTTATCACTCTGAGTCCAACAATCTAGATCCTCAAAAGGCATGGGAGTTACTTGACTTCAAAAAATTGTGCCTCAAATTCCCATGATCTCAAACAGGCAGCGTCTTAATAACTAACTGATAGATCATAATAAGTTTTGCATTTTAATTCAAAAGCTAATTTGCCCACCAAACACTCCTATTTAGAAAAGAAAATTAAAGAAAATTAAATAATATTTTAAAATGGCACAAAGCACAGCCACCTAACTATATTTGAAGGAAATATATAAGAAAATAGGTATTTTATAAATTTTTTTCTTTGGATTGCATTATTAATTATGGTCTATTGATTCCTAGTGTTTCTTGGAACTGAAGTGTTGGGTGTTTACTTATTTTATTCTGAGTTACACGCAATAAATACTCCTAAAGCTTCTGAATTCCTCCACAATATTCCCAAAACTCTAGGTTACCTTTTCTGACCACAACAAAGCAGCATGAACATCCTCTCCAAAGATCTCCATCTCTTTGTCCTCAATCTGGGGAGAGAATAAATAATGTTTCCAAAGAGGAAAATCCATTATAAAAATGTGATAACATGATGCATATGTAATTATAGCACAATTTCAAAGAAAAATAAGGGTATGATGATTCACAAAGAAAGACCTTTCGATTTCCTGGAGGATAAAACAAAAACAAGCATACAAACAAACAAAAAAAAATAGAAAACCTTTTTCAAAGGAACTTTTTTTTCCCTTTCAAAAATAATCAATAACAACCACCAAAAAATCCCAACAAATTGACCCTTTTATTAGAGATTTTGGAGGTAAACACACATTGACTTCTGAGAAAGCTACCAGACACTGTAACTTCATATAATGTTTCTCCTGACTGTTTACCCAGGCTGCCTTCAGTCACCAGAGTCTCAGTGACACACAGAAGCAGAGAGCCAGGATAGTGATGGGGGAAAGTACTCTGTGACACGAGGCCTCACTCCTTGATCCTGTAAAGCTCTTGAAAGGACAAACTTTGCCTAAGTGTTGGCAAAGTGCTGGCAAAGTGCTGGGAGAGCTCACCAGAGGGACAAGCAGATGAAGAGTCCTCCAGTGACAGGCTGCACAGCTGCTCTTTAGCCACATGTTTGTGTGTGAAATACAATCTCCAGAGCTTTCACAGAGCCTAGCTGCTAAACCTACCTATTCAAACCGGGCAGTGGAGTGAGACTGAGGTTTTATTCAGTGCTTAAATATGAAAATGACTGCAATATGCATCATGGACAAGGACTTGGAGAACAGTAACTCCAATAGATCTGAGTATTTGCACACATACACGTTCTATTCAAAGCATCTGTATGCTATAGAGTGTTATCAGAAGACTAATATATCCCAATCAGACGGGATTTATTTATAGAGAACGCTCTTTTCGCAGTGTTAGATGCCTCATTAACTTGATTCAGCTTGCACACAGCAAAAATATTCCCTCCCTCTTCAGATTTTTGATATGGAATTATAATTTCTTGTTTCATTTGTTAAAATCCTTTTGCTATGAGGGCATTTCAGAAATGCTTTATTGCACATGACTTTTTAAAATGCCGAAGTATTCATTTTGACCAAAAGGCTCTCCTTTTGATGATTTCCTCTTAAGAGAGATACAGAGAGGATTGTCCTATTTCTTCTTTTCATTTGCCTCTTCCAGAAACCATTAATAGCCAACATTTGATCCTCCTACACAAAAGTTCATGATAGCAAAGTTGGAAGAGTGGGTTATACATCGTGCTATGAACTGATTATGACTTCGGTATGTCACTGCTACTGTCACTATAAAGCTGAGAGAAATTGTACTGTAAGAATCTCATCAAAATGTAAGCACAGTCTTATTCTGGAAGATTTAGGGAATCTGTGAGCTTAGAAAAACTGGAGATTTTAAACCCAGCATTTCAAGTTAGTGTGGAGATTTACAGGAGCTACAATCAGAACCTGTCCAGGAGAAGCTGGCAGAAGAGTATAACTATTTTTTGGTAGTTTAACATTTTTCTCTTGGTTCCATAAAGCAGAAAACTCCAAGATCTCTACTTCCTTGGTTTCTGCTCCACCGCCTGCTCTCATTTCTGATTATAATTAAAGACAGAGCAAAAGGAACACATGCAGAAAAATACATGAACATACAAATGTATTGAAATCAGTGAATTTGAGTCATAAGCTTACCCAGCAGACAGGGTCTCTGTCATTATTAGAATATAACAGGCATTAGGAGCTGGGCATGCTATTCTGAAGAAATGAATAAGAAACACATTCTTTAGTAGCTGCAGTTCATTTACAGCTTGATTTTAAACTACAGCTATCAATTCTTTTTAGCAGATCACTTACCAAACTCTTCATCATAAAATCTTTCAGATCAATTTAACCTCCTTTTTGAATATCTCTTACAAGGAAAACAATGTTTACACATGTTCTAATTATTTCAACTGAAAGCCCCTATCCTCTATTCCAAACCATTTTATATTTTCAATATCTGAATATAGAGAATTCTCTTTTAAGATTGAATTATCGAGTTTCTTTTTGAGCACCATATGGGAAGGTGAGATGAAAATAATTCTTTCCATCAGCAGTAGGTTTGTTGCAATGCTGCTTAAAGGAAGATTCCATTCTCAAAGAATCTCTGCAAAACAGCCTTCACTTTTCAAAATATACTAAACATGAAGTCAGTTTTAGAGTCAAGAGCAATCTGAAGACCAGTTGTGTAAAAAAACCACAGAATTGCTGAATGCTATGATTGTATTGCAGTCAAGATAATTTGGTGGTTTATTAGAAGCAAGAATGAAAGTTATTAATCTAATAAAATCTTATTGATTTTTTAAAAATTCACTTCTATGTATTATGAAAATAGTTGGGTGAAAGATCTAGAAAATTAGGCCTGAATCAATGTGAGCAAAAAGAAGCATAAACATCTCTACCTCTAATTCTATGTCTGTCCCTGCTTCTATTATTGCCTTTCTCTCTAGTAGTCTCCATTCTTTCTCACTCTGTTCAAGTATGTCTCCGTTTTTAAGGCAATCTCATGATTTTTGCACCCACAACATAGCTCTTGAACACTTCAAATATTTGCATATTTCTGAATCCAAAGGACTTTGAAACACAAAAAATTATTACAGAGTAATGAGTTATTAGATGTGCTCTGCTCTGTGGCAAAGATTGAAAAATCCCACAGCACTCATGATAAAGATCTTTGGGAACTTTGAATTAACTTCACAGTAAACATAAAGGCTCAAACATTTAACCTGGAGCAGCTGATGCATGATAAATCAATAATTATGCTAATTGTATTGCAAAATTACTTCTGCTCAAGCGTCTTACGTTAAAGAAAGCTACATGAATACTGCAAGTACTGTTCAGAATCATTTGTACTTGAAAGGAAAATGATTTGCAGTATGCCCTTGGTGCCACATAATCCAAGGGTGACAAGGATTTCTTAGGTTTTACATACCCTGGTATGACACAGAATGGTCAGGCCAAAGACCAACTCCTTTCGAAGCAATAAGGAAATGTTTGAGATGTCTCTTTTAGCCGAGCATGTGTTTGATTTCTGTCTTTAAGAATGCTTTTTTTTGTATTTTGGCAATACATCCATACTACATTTCTGCCTGTATTTTCTTCCTTGGTGCGTTAATGCTGATGAGTCTGTGCAATTTCCTCCGCAATGAACAAACCTGCCATTAAAAACACTGTTTAACCTAAAACACATAACAAGCATAAAAACAGCAGCAGTTCATAAATGAGCCTGAGTTTCCATGGAGGTACTATAGATCTTACTTGTGTCTTAATTAGCTTCTCTACTCTTTAAAAGTGCTTTCTGGCTAATCTCATGGTCTGCTCTACTGAGAGTACAGACTGGCTTTATAAGCATGAATTCCTCTTTCTTCCTGTGTATCATGACTGCACTGATCAGGATGATGAAAAAAAAAGAATCTGCAGTCTGCTGATACAGCCCTCATGCAAATGAAATCTGATGGAGGGTGGTAATAATAGTAATAGCAGCAATATAGAGACATATTAGAAGAAACTCCTTTATTTCTCCAAACTGTTGGGTTTAGAGATACTAATGGTATTTTTGTCTCTAATAGTTCCATAACTAAAGTAATCTTACTTAAAATCTTATCATATAATCTTAGTTATACAAGATGGCTGTAAACAGCTGTTTAAATTAATAAAAGAGATTATATAAATTAATCACTAAGTCTGTCTACTACAGTAAAGTTGTGTTAAAATCTTTATTACTGCCACATAAAGGCCAGCTAAGAAGGCTAGGGGTGAGTTTCAGAAGCCTGAGTGAAATTTTCCTTTTATCCTTTATTTTCCTCTGTTTACCTCCTCAACAAATTATCCCAATGACATAAGAGCTTCTGAGTCATATTTTCCAATGTCTTTTTATACCTGTATATACCTTTTTTCCTGATTCACTAGAATTATATTCAGCATGGCCCAACCTTTCCAAAGGAACACCAGCAAGATTGTCCGTTTGCACAAGGGTCCTTGAGATTCTTCTGGTACCTGATCAGCTCTGATACTTGACCAGCTCTGATATAAGGGAAGGGTCCGCTGGGTTTCTAATAAAAGAATTCTGTACACATGCTCTTTAAATACTGGTCAACCTCCTCCAAATAACTCCAATTATCCTCAGTTTACAAGGAATGTTCTCTCACTTCTCTCTTGATTTTGATTAATTTCCTTTTTATCCTGTCTCATCTTCAGATTCTAGTGTTTTATCTTGCCATGTATGGTCAGATTTTGCAGTAGTTTTATTAGCAGTCCAAAATGCCCTATGTCCTTATATATACTTCCCTTGTGACTTCTCTTCAGAATAGATTCAGATAATTTTCATCAAAATGTATATGCCCTTGTCTTCCCTGGAGCAATGACATATCATTCTGTATTGCACCAAAGTAACTCCTGGAGGTCAGCTATTTCTGTTTTAATCACCATTAGAATTCAAAGTAGAATCAAAGGCAGAGTCCTCGTTAGGTGTGTTAGGCTATGGTGAAATTATTCCTCCTTCCTGTACTGCAACCTAAAGCAGTAAATAAGTGCCAAGAGCTTGGACAACATGCACCAGAGGCACTCAAGAAACAATGTGGGAGTTCACATAGACAGACAGATAAATGGACCTCAAAGAATCTTGTGTTGATGTGGTGGTATTCATGAGCTGAAAGAGCAGCCCCCACACAGCCTGAAGTGAGTCAGGCTGATTATAAAATGCAAGAGATGCAGCCTCCCACATCTGACTCTAAATTCCCATTTGCTCTGCTAAGAAAATTTCTTCATTTGATCTAATTCATTTAAAGACTGTTAAACATTTCTGTGGTCATTGTGAGCCAGAGCAAAGTATGCTCAAGCCTTCAGACAATAGTGCTTATTGGATTAGGTTGGAAAAGATTTTTTGAGCCATCAGAATGCAAATTAATTTTAAAAGAAGGACATGAATCAATGTTTCTAAGCAGTAGAAGTAGACAAGTGGACCAGAAAAACTCTATGAGAAAAACTGCAAACCATCATTTGTGTAGAAAACCTAGGAAGAAGAATGTTTCAAGGGCACTTGGATGTGGAAAGGTAAAGAATTGCTCAGATCTGGAGGAAACAAAACAGGAACCATGGAATGCTCTGATTCATGACCTAAGTGGAAATATAATTTACATTAATGGCTTCCCTATATGTTTTGTCATGTTGCCGTTAACAGTTTTCAGTAGCCATTCTCCAAACTGGAAGAAATTGGTATATTTCAAGATGTATTAAAAGCAGGCTGAAGAGCAAGATTAAATCAGGCTATACTTCAAGGAACAGTGTTAGAGAACAGAAGTACCTCACTCTCTTTGCATAGATGAGAGTGAAAGGACATCATAGACATAATGCCAGAAGACGTGAAGTACTAGTGAAGCTAAAACAAAATAATCTTTTGATTGCTTTCCACCCCTCAGGTCCAGTTTAATGACATCTGAGAGGTATGTGTTTTGAACTGTGGTTTAGGCATCTCAGTCAGCTTCTACTGTCAGCTTTTACTTCCATGTGCACTCTTCCTTCATAGTGACTCTCACTGCTTCACGTGTGGTCAGTCTTACCTACAAGCATGCAGGGACAACAATTTAGAAAAAAGATACTACTAAGGGCTGCATAGTATTAAAGGTAGCAATGGCTGAAAAAGTAACTGGCAAAAATGAGACACACTTAGATATACTTCTGTAACTCTTTGTCAAATCTTATTTTATATTCTGGGGTTTTTTTCTCATTTCCATTTAATTATGATTTTGGATTGTATCCCTCTAAATCTGTACTTCATTATTACCACTGCATATCTGGCTTTTTTGAATGGCTCTAATTGGCATCCTTGCTGGCAGTCTCAACAAAGAGGCCAAAGACTGCATGTGCATGGAGACTGAATTGTCACCTTCTTTGAAACTGTCCTTCTTAAACGCTGTGGACACATGCTGGAGAACAGGGTCTGTGACCACTGGTGATGTCAAAATGCTAGCTGAAAGCAGGATGGACCTCTTTCTGCTAGCAGACTACTAGCCAGCCAGCCAGCAGCCAAATTCCATTCCATGGGCCCTTACACACAGCAGTTTTCAGGACCAGAGAGTAGATGAACAGTGGACCTCACCCTTAGAGGCCTGTGAGTCTTGTCATTTTTAAAAATTGTAAAATACAGGCATACAATTAAAATATAAATGTCCAAATACCTGCTACTTTCAGCTTCTGCTGCAGCATAAATTGGATAAAGTCCCATTCATATTGAAATGTAAATGCAAAACATAAATTTAAAATGTTAAAAAAAAAGATGGCTTGGAAAAAGATAACGCTTTTCCTCCGTGTAGAAGATAATGATACAATATTCAAGTTTTCCACTCTAAAGGTAATATTTTTTGTCTAAGTCAACATACTTTACCATTTTTAAACTTTTCTCATCATATTTTTGACAGCAGGTTTTCCAATTTTGACAGCTTTTAAAAAGTAATTTTAACAGACGAGTGATTTCTCCTCTCAGCAAAGTCAGATTATGTGAAATGTCAATGTAAAAACTATATACTGTGACACATAATCATTTTTTCATTGAATTTACTTATTAATTTTACTTGCTATTGCTAATAAAATGTAAGTGCTTAGCTAATTGTATTGCTTATTTAAATTTTTTAAAGGAATGTATTTTAAAATTGCACTTCTTTTCCTAACTGCAAAATTTCTGAGGCAGCTATAATTTGTCACCCTTCCAAATTATTTAAAGAAGAAGAGTTACTATCACAATTGATACTCCCAGCTGAGCGGCCAAAGAATGAATCAGCAGGGAGAGGTTAAACCAGTCTTTCATCCGTTAGAGTGGGCTATTTGATTTAATCTTTGGAGCATATCTGCAGAATTTCACAGGGAAGTTCTTTTAGAAATGCTGCATGCAGTCTGTAGAAATCTGGATATTATTGGCACCTATGCTATCAGCTGGCTGTCTTCAGTAAGAGTGAACTCAGCAAAGAGGGGGAAAATCAAAAGGGGAATGTACAGTTCAAAGTTTGCACTTCTATATCAAATTTAGTTCAAATGAGGCATAAATGAGTTGGGCCAATTCCCAGCTCTGAAGAATTACAGTTCTATATCAAAGGGGTTTTTTTTTCTATGCAATTAGTTTTATTTGTAATTTTCTAGACCAGAAACCCAGAAGTATTATCTACTTCTAAGTCTAAAAAAAGTCAAACAACTCACAGCCTCATGATCAGTACCATAGGTACTATAGCTAGAGTGTGTCTTCAAGCCTTTGGGAAGTAAGTCAAAATCATGGGTTCACTGCACTTTCCAACAGCTATAACAAAAACTGGAAGGCAATCCTGGCATAAATCACTTTCCTTATTTGTCCTGTGCCATCCAGGAAAATACTTTAGTGCCTAAGAGAAAGTACATAGACCAGAGCAAATTTATAAGAAATAAAGATTTTGTCTCTTTATTTACCCTAAACCATCAACTAATCTTATGAAGTGAGGATTATATCTCATAGGAAGAAATAGGCTCAGTGTCACTCCTTGTATTTAAAGTATTTCTATATCAGCTCAAGTTAAGTGTCATTATGATCTATTTTGTATTCCATTTTGATCCATCCACTTCATATGTCACTGGGCCAAAAGTATGCTTGCGTTTGAAACTGCTGACAAACTTACCATGATGTAGGCTGCTCTTTCACAGCATTAATATAAAACAGTTCTAAATCGAGCAATGTTCAATTATCCCTGAAAGTACAGATGACTTAGTTCTTCGTTAACTTCATTGTTTTCCAGTAAAAGTGAAATGTGCTGTATGCAAATTAAATAATACCAAGTGTCAGCACTTAAAAGAAATGCTCATTTAGCTTCAGAAGAGGTTTTTGTTGCAAATTTTGTTCATTTATTTTATAAGAAATTGTGTTTGTCTTAATTTGTTCCAAACACAATATGATTGTGAGACTCAGTGCCTGCTGGCAAAGTTGGAATTGCTGTCAGCAGGAAATGGCAAACTAATAATAAATGGTGGTAAAATATTTATGTTATACTTTACTGGGAAAATGAATGCCGTTTTCTATTTCATTCCTGCTTGAGACAGTACACAATAACATAGTTGTTTTCAAAATAAGTAGATAGGATTCTAAACTCTGTGGTGGCTTATCTTGTAACCATCAGCAGAAAAAAAAAATAATTATAAAAATAGGCCCTTTTAGTAGCTCCAATTTAGGAAATTTTAACTGGGAGTACATAGTGCAGTAATTAGTAGCATCTCACATTCAATGTCATTGGACACTAGTCTGATAGATCAAACACTTGTGTATGTGGCCTACTTACTTAGTTGCTCGCTCATAATTTTCAATAACACTGCTGTTCTCATGCAGGGAGGGGTGGTCCAGAGCCACTAGATTACTCTGCAGGATGGTGATGTTCAAGTACAACACTGTGTTTATGTACTCCCCAAAGTGTATCAAAGCTCAGATCCACAGAAATAAAAGAAAAGTCAAACAAAACAAGCATTAGACTGCGTAAAGTAAGGTATGGACAAGGCAAACAGGTGAGGCATTGTTTAGGTGGCTAAGGTAGATCAATATCTGTGCTTGCAAGCCAGGAATTCTGCCTGCTTTCCTCTGGCACTATGCAGATCATCTTACGGCCTGCAGACAGACTGTCGCCTAAACCCAATTGACAGACAACCTATTTCACCCTTGCAAAAATCATACCCATCTTTATTCTTGCAGCCCACGAGGGAAAAATAAAAGCCCCCCATGCCCATGGAATGCTGAAGACTGGGCATAAAACATAATTTCAGCCACCTTTTTTATTATTTTGTTGCAGTAATTATGTGATGGAAGCAGCTAAGCTTCTTTTTTTTTTTTCTTTAGTTACCAACAGCAAGTCCACACATTTTGCCTAGGCTGGCTTATGAAGGCACACTGCAGTAGTCTTTCAGGATTTGAAAAAGATTCATATGACAGGTTGATACTGTTGCTTCCTTCTCTTCAAATGATCTTTTTATTATCAGAGACGTTTTTTGATTTCAGACAGGCAGACACCAAGAAGCTCTGACTGCTCATAATGATAACAAAGATAACTTAAAATCCTTTTCCCTTCAAAAACACGTTTTCATTTCAAAAGAATTAAATTAACATATGGTCAATTTAAAGAACCATTGGACCCCTTCAATAAAATCCTGAAGACCATGAAGTGCTTCATTTCCAGCATCAGAACTTCCAATGGGAAAACCTGCCTGCAGGAGTGGATAAGCTGCACTTCATGACAGCTTCAGTACTGGAGATATCACTCTTGCAGCCTGTATCTTTTAGGGCTTGGACACACAGCATCATAATTTGGGATTGGGAAAGCAAGTGAGGATAATTAGACCTTTCCAAACCCTTAGAGAAAATTCTTGCTTTTATTAAAGATGTTGGCACAGATACTCTTCAGGTACATTCTGTTCAGTTTTTAAATTGAAAATCTCACACTTTTTCTCTCATCTCTGAACTGATTAGCTATTAAAATACAGTTCGATTTCAAAATAATGTCTATTTTCCTATTTTAAGGAGGTAAAATGTTCAGCTTTAATCTCCAGAGTGGAAAAGGTCACCTTTGTAGACTGATGACTATCATATCTCCAAGTAATGAGAACAAGTGCGCTTTTCCTCAGTGTAACAACCTTAGTTATTCTTATATTGCAACTATTTTCCTGCCTTACCTTTCTTTATGGTAGAGGAAATGTAATTTACTTGTCAGATTGAAATGTTTGATATAAATCTTTAGCCTTTCTTTCAAACAAGTATTTCTGTAACATTATATTACAAACAACTGGCATGTTTAATTAAACAACTGCTTTATTTTCAGCAGCAGAAGAAGGTATTATTATATTAATTGAATAGTAGGACCTATGACCAAATTTAAAGAAAACATTTTCAGCTCAACAAGGAGATATGATTATCTTAATTTCAAAGCAAGACATGTGACTAGAATTGAAACAAAATGTTTGTCTCTATCATTACAATTATTAAAAAATATTTTCATTTAAAAACAAAGTGAATAAATGCAATTTTAAAAGTATCTTTCCATGAAAACTCTTCTTTCAAATCACAGGCTGGCTAAAAAATTTAAATCAGTTAAATAAAAGTCCTAGGAAAATTGATTTATGTGATGAACCACAGTTTTAACATGTTGGCTAGTACTTTTGAATCAAAATACCATGTTTCTACAGATGCATGATAGCAAATCTTCTGTATATTTGTAAGGCAATTCTTGTAGCTAGACACAGAAGCAATGCTTAAGCTCACATGGCTTGCTCATGTCAGAAGTTCATTTAATAGAAGTGATTTTACCAGCATGAATAAGGAGAAATTTCACCTATCTTGAATAAAAACCATTGCTTTATAGTTTCATTAATATTGCTTCTTTTTTTCACCCTGTAGTCTTGAAAATAATTTGTTAGTGTCTACACATATGCAATTTAAAATTTTAAATTATCATGATCTCCTATGAAGTGAAAAATAAGTTATAAGATGTTTATAGGAAAAAGGATGAGAAACAAAAAATATATTTTTTTCAAATCATCTTTTATTTGTTTGAAATAGAGAAAACCAAGACATACATAATTTAAATGCTTGTGACCTAATGAAATTATCAGTGAAAATGGAGAAGCTGTTAAAGGAAACATATACTGAATTACAATCCTAATTACCTGTGTTTAGATATGCTTATTTAGGTAAATAGATGAAATATTTTTGATCCAGATGTGACAAATTCCATGCTGTCATTTACCTTGCAGAGATCATAGAATTTTTGCTTTTATCACATTCCCCAGAGTACTTTCATGTTTTCATTAAAAAGCAGTAGTTGAGAAAACATGTCACATGCTAAGCACAAAATCCACAATGCAGCAACATGGAAAAAATGTAACAACTTTTTGGAAAAAATGCCTTTATGTCAACCTACATACAATCTTAAATGGCTTGCCAATGAATGTTAATTGTCTTTAAAGTTAAGCCATGATATGACACCATGTGCTAAAGAAAACACTCGCTTATTTCGCTGGTGTATGACCAAAGAACAAAAATTAATGGATACAGTTTTGACAAATAATTATATCTAAGCTTGTATTGGTATTTGATATGGTTTATGATAACTAGAGATTAAGCCAAGGATTAAGTAATGTCCAATGGCAAGTTGTGGTCATTAAAGATGTGATTTTATTTTCTTAACTGCTGACTTAAAATGAAGCTTACGCTAAAGTGCAAAAATGTCACTATCTGAGACTGGAGTATTTATCTTCTTTTACAAAATCTTTGTATTTTGTTCATACTGTAGCTAATAAAACTCCTCAGGGATTTAAGTTGAGGATATTATACCGGTTCTGTGTATCATTACCCAACATATATATAACAGTTTGTAGGATGCTCATTAAGAATATTTCCAGTCAGAATTAAGTTGAACAGGAATATTGTTCGAGTAACCTAAAAACTTCAATAAGCATCTAGAGTATTATGTTCCTTTGTCAAATGTGGACAGTAGACTAGTTCCTTCTGATTTACTTACATTTATCCAAGCAAGTGCAATATAAAGGGCAAGTCTTCTCACCCTCTCACGCAGAAATTGCTGAGATGTAAGTGGAATTATTCATGAAGAAAATTAATGAAGTTTAGTGCAAGATTTTGAATTGTTAATTTACCTGGGAGGAAACATGTATATGGGTTAACAAAGATGAATTTTTCATTTTCCTGATAATAGATGATTTCCTTAGAGTCTTCCATGACATATCTCATCAAGATTCATCATTCTACAAAAGATATAAAGAAATCAAAAGCAACTATTCACATTTGCTAATGTCTGCTGTGGGGTTTGTTGAAGAGAAAGGCAAGCAGACTTTATTACTGTGTTTCTGCACAGATCTGAGCAGACACTCGGGATTAAACATATAAATGAAAACAAATGGCTTGCAGTGGATTGAAAAGACAACAAAACTTACAGCCAAACTCTTCATGGTAGACTTGTGATATTTCAGTGCAATGTATCTTTCTAGTTAGAAATTTCTCCTATTATATCTTTAAAATGCTTTGATGATTCAAGCAATACTTTTAACTAGTGACTCTACTTCTACTGCCATAATTTCCATACCTTTACTTCACCCCCTCCTCTTTACTTCAACCTAAATAAACCAATATATGTCATTCCAAACGTTAGTTTGCATCTGAGCAAATGTCCTTTCCAAGAAACATGACAATTCTTTATCTGTTGCAACTTGTACTCTAAAATCCAATAACTTTGTTTTATTAAAATAGACGTAGATAATGAAGATGGACATAATATCTGGTAATCTGCAGCACTCACAAATCTGACAACTCCATTTTTCAAATCCCTGTGCTGATTCATCCTGTGTCTGAAGAACAAGCAGGCAAATAGTTATGTAAAAGTAGAATGCCTTTTAACCCTCCTAAATACTGAATGACTGTGGAATTGGATCTTTGGCATAACACTATAACTTCAGCTTTTATCTTGGACTTATGATCATTTTTCTGCTTGGGTTCTAATGTTTTATGCTGTCCTTTAGAAATATTGATGTCTAAAACAAAATCCGGTCATTCTGAAATTACAAAAATTGCATAAAAGGAATGTTTCATTCATTCGAGATTCCATTCACATTAGTAGAGCATGCTCTCCTGAAGGTAGGGATTGTCTTTGCTTTCTAATTGTGAAAAGGGTGAGATGCTCTCTACTGGAATATATAAGGGTTCATTGTTATAGGTCAGTATTTTGTTTACTTAGCACAGATTTCCATTGCCAAAAAATGGCTTATTTTAGAAAGACAGGATTTCCAAATAATTTATTACTCCTACATTAGCCATTTTCTGTGTCCCAGACTTACAGCTAAGCAAATGGAAAACTAACTGTAAACACTCTGCACTGATTTCTGACAATAGTGATGTCTATAGCAATCCTGTGGCCATTAAATAATCCTACTGGCCATAATAAAAGCTAGTCAGTGCTAGATTTTGAGTCCTGACAATTACCAAAGCAGGACTAGAAGAAAAAAAATGCACTATTTTCCATTTTTCTGAAACAGAGTGCTAAAATTAGGCTTTGCTATATTAAAACCAAAAAAACCATAACAGATAGCTAATGAAAGAAAAGCATCAATATGAACTGTGAAGGAATTCTATCCCTAGTAAACTTCAATAATAGCATTTAGATATAGACACTGAAGTGACCATAATATGCTGAATCCAGTGGCAGAGAGTGAATGGACAAGACAGTGCACTGGAAACATCCCCAGATTTCCTGTTTCCTGTGAAGTCCAAACCTATCTGACAGCAAGATACTTGGGTAGAGAGCTGTTGGCATAACTCAGGTCTACTCAAATTATTTGGTCTGAAGTATCTTTGGAAAAAATATCATGTAAATATTAGTTCAAATTTGAATATGAATATCATTTTGACTAGATTTATAACCAGTTATACTTTATTTGACTTTTTTCTCATCTAAATATATCTTTCCGTTGAAGCCAAAATGTTCCATAAAAATGTGTCAGATTTAATGATGTTTACAATGGGAATGTTCTAAATATCCTGGCTTGTCAATTTAGTAATTTCCTAATGAGAGAGTGAAACAAAGGATTAGAAAGAGAAATACACACAAACAAACAAAAAATTATTTGGTCCCAAAACAGATGTATGCAATTTTATTATATAAAACTGTTCCAAATAGTTTTGTTTTATTTTCAGTATGAAACAAAAAGACATCTCAAACCATACATATTTTCACAGACTGGGGAATAATACATTGCCCTTAGATTTACTCAAGGTATGACATTTTCTGTTTGCTTCCTGAAAACAATGCAATAGTTCTGTAATAAGGAATACTTACAAAAATATTTTTCAGCCTGAATTCATTAGCAGCTCCAAAAGCAAGTTTCAGTTGACTATAACTTTCATATCTACAATTTTTTCGAATGTTGTGTTGACCTACATAAATCAGCTCTTCAGTGAAAAGAAGCAGTAATTACAAACATAGCAAACCAGGACCATATATACAGATGACACTCCGGATCATACTCGTTTACTTTTTGAATAATGTCAGTTATTCTGAATGTATTTGTATGATGCATCACTTGTATAGCCTGCAAACATATTTTCATTCCAGTAAAACATAAATTCTTAATTTTCTCATTGCTGGATAAGATGATGGGACTGAAAGGATACATAAGGCTGCCCTATAGCCACAGTTAGGCATTAAATAGATGCAACAGTTATACAAAATTGCCTCGGTCGATCTAAGTTTCCCAAAATTCAGGAAATCGTGCTTGTTCTTCCTACCTCCAAGGAATCCAGTATGAATGAAGGTATGCTCTATGTCCATGGTTCTTAAAAAACAAACAAACAACAAATATTCGCTTCACAAATCATGGTATCAACTTAATTTAGGATTTAGTCAAAAGCTGGAATTAAGATGTATCAGAGGATTAGAACAAATGTCAATAATGTGAACAAAACTGCCAGATAATCCATAAAACACAGTAATATTATTCATTACAAAAGGAGATGAAAATAGTCTCTCAGTGGTTCCTCTAATCAGATGTGGGGGAAAACAATCTTCCTAGTTGAAATTTGGCAACTGGTTTTACCTCAAAACCATGATCATGATATGTCAATTTTTGAAAATTAACCGGTACTCTACTTGGATTTTTCAGCCAAGGCAAGCTAGCATAATGTAGACCTATCTGTCCTGAAAATAGGAGCACAAATTCACGTAGGTTACTTAATTAATAAAATGAGGATTACGAATTGTCAAAACTCACAACAAACAGGAGGGTGTATAGATTGAGGATTACTAACTGAAGTGATTTACAAATAATTTTAAAGTGTAACCGTAGTAAAGGATTTTGTAGCCTGTTTGCAGATAATTGGGGTACAAGAAAAAGAAACAAAATTTAACCAATTATTCATTCTGTGTCAATCAGTTCACATTAGCTGACACTATACTGGAGACATTTTACATTAGCTTTTCAAACTATAGTGATGTAAGGCATGCACAGAGCAAAGGAATAATTGAAGGTCTTTTGTCGCCCGTATAATTTCTTTTTGTTTTATTTCCCAATCATATAGAAATCCTTCGGATTTTGTAACCACTTTGGTTACAAGGTGATTCATGTCTCACCTATGAAACATCTGTGAAGCACAATATCTGCTAAATTTTAGTCAAAAATCACTTCCTTTCAAAGTGGTCATTGATCCACTGTTAAAATAGCTTATAAAAACAACCATTTGGGAAAAGAGTTATAAGATTCTACGGCTGCTCTATCACATATTTTAGAGTTATTTTCAGAGAAAATCTCAATATTTTCAAATAATTTTTGATCTAATTACAAATGGCTATGAAATCTAGAAATAAAACAGTATTGGTATTATTTATATTTCTATAGAAAGGAAAGATAATATCCAGGACTGGCTTTTAAAACAATTAATGAGCCCTGGCAATGCGAGAAAGAGATGGATTAGGTAGATGTAATGAGATATGATTAAAGGGTGTAGGCACTGAAGGGTGTTGGAGAAATTCTTTTCAGAGGGAGTATAATTAGTGTCTGATAAAAGTACTTAGTAGATAAGATTTTTGAAGAAGAAAGGTTAAGATAAACACATACCATATGACAAACCTGTTTAATTTTTTCTTTTGGTTCTTGCATAGTCAATAAACTGTTGAAGTTTTATACATAAATAACATTTGTTGAATATTTGATGAAACCCCACAAGACGATTATAAGGGTTTAATTGCAAAAGACAGAAAGCAAAGAAAATGTCCTATTACTTTTCCTTTTCACATTTCTCTTTTGATTTATGCAACTTAGATAATAACATGAAATCTTTCCCTGAAATTAAACAAACAAATAGACTTCTTAAAAAGCAAGATTTGTAGAAGTTGCTTAGCAACTTTCCAATCACTTTTTATTAAATTGGAAGTTTCTTCTCCTAGTTTAATGTCTAAAATATGCAGCAGCCTAAAGCAGATCATCCTGGCCACCTTTATACAAGTCCCAGGCAGATATGCTTCCTTGTCCATTCAGCCAATTGTATTTTCCACACTTGAAAATAACTCTTAGGATGGGATATCAGGCCTTTAGTTTTCTACTTTTAAGTGTGAACCTTCAACCTACAACTGGAGTTTGGATTTGAGGTGATAAAACTCAGTCTAGTTAGAGCATTCATAGAGATGAATTGCAGATAAATATATTAGATACTTACAGATCCAGAAGAGAAGTTTACCATGTGAACTGACCATGGGAAACATGAAAACCTGAAATAAAAGCAAATGCATCTGTGCATCTGGGGATTCCTCAGTAAAGGAGAGCTACCATGTTGTGGTCTCTGGTCCCTATTTACAAGACCAGCAATGGTGAATTCCCCTTTGTTGCCTTGTTTTTAATACACACTATCTTTTCTACGGTAATTCATTGCAACAAAAAATTGTTTAGGACTTCATAGAATCATCGAATGGTTTGCATCCAAAGGGGCCCTAATCTTTTTCAGTCTGAAGCCATTTCTCCTTGTCCTGTAACTACATGCTTGTGTAAAATCTCCCTCTCCAGTTTTCTTGTATGTTCCCTTCAGGCTGCAATTGGGTCACCCTGTACTCTTCTCTTTTCCAGGCTGAAGAAACCAAATTCTCTCAGCTTTGCCTCATAGGAGAGGTGCTCCATCCCTCTAGTTATCTTGCTGGCCCTCCTCTAAACTTGCTCCTAGAGGTTAATGTCTTTCCTGGACTGAGGACCCTAGAGGTGGATGCAAGGTGAGGACTCACCAAAGCAGGGTAGAGAGGCAATATCACTTCCCTCAACTTTCTCATTCTTATTTAGAAGCTTTGAAATGGTTGGCTTTCTAAGTTGCAACATTCTGCAGTATTCTGGACTTAAAGTGTTTCAATTGTCCTTTCCTAATCATGCCTTCATGAGGAAAAGCACTGGTAAAACTCAGCATTGGAAACTCTAGCCTGGTATGTGGCTTCTGAAAGAGGATTGAGAGCTAATTCAGGCCCGTGTTCCAAGAGAATCGGCCTCAAGGTGGCTGCTTCTTCACATTCAGTCTCAGAGCAGAGGGACTTGTTCTGCAGTAGCAGAGCAGAAAAGCAAAAAACTGCAAGCTTGAGATCAGGCTTGGCTTGGAACCCACATGCTGATATCTTTACTTCAGTGCAGAGGAGTAAATCAGGATCATCTTCCTCATCTTCAAAAAACATGTCTCTTAAAGGGCTGCCACACATCAGGGGCAGATTTTCTTCCTCTTTCTGTGTACAGGAGTGTCATAGATTCTTATGTCAGACTTCCTGTTCCACACTGGACATGTGCAACTCCAGTCTCTACATGGCATGGAGGGTGGTTCCACTCGTGGAAAAATGCACAGTTATACAGAACATTCTCTAAATCATTGCCAAGTTATTTAAGTGTACTTCTTAATCAGTACATAAAACCAGTTCCCACCAGGCACATAATCTATCCAGAGAATATCTGAAATTCCTACAAGGCACTGAGTTCAAGTATCTTGCAAAAATTGCCCCAGAAACCTTATTGTTATCAATGAGCAAATAACCAAAACAAATAATAGAATTGGCAAAAAGTTCCCATCCTTAATAAATAAAACCCAAATACATACATCCAGATTTAAGGATTATTTTCATGAAGATAGTTATGAGCAAAGGGAGTAGTGCTTTTTGTGATATTTTAACACTAGAGCAACATCTTAAAAAGAAAGAGAACAGATCTTTTTGTCTCGTGACTTCAGTAAATTATGCAGTTCCTACCAGTTCATTACTAATTAATTAATTAATTAGAGAGATTAGTGAGGTTTTTAGCTCCTCCAAACTTCAAGCAAATTTTCAATAGTAGTGAATGAATTCTGGGTGCCAGAAGGAAGTTTCAAAGTCACTCCTGATCAATAGACCTAAAGGAAGATTGAAAAACTCCTTTTCTTGGCAGTACTCTGTTATCTCTGAAGTGTAATGATAACATGTAAATCAACATCTTTCAGCATTGTCAACATTGGTTTTGATACTTATTTTTCAGCTTCAGCTCCACCAAAAAAATCTGAAATATTTGATTTTTGAAATAAACGCGCTGAGGTAGTATATAACTTGGCTTATGTTTCTGTGAAAGTATCGATTCTTCAGAATTACAGAAGTAATATGCTACTTCATCTATTTCCTTTCAATGTAAGGACCTTGCTCAGATTACATTAATCTCTGGGGGAGAGTTTGCAAACTTGGCATCGAATGATTAGATCCATGGGCCTTCCAACATTTATGTAAATAACCTCAAAAATCTTTTCCACCTGTTTCCATCAATCAGGAACATTTCAAGTACATTTAAACTTATATTTTAGAACTTTTTATTGTTAAGTGATATTTTAGGTTCATCGGGCAAGGAGACAAAGATTCGATGGCCTCTGGCAAAGCAGGAGTGAAACTGGAAGTGTCAGGAATTCTATTGTGTTGTAGGAAGAGAGAGTGAGGTGGTTCTTTGGAGCAAATAAGGCAGCTAGGTCTCACACTTGCTTACTTGTACACACCTGCTTACACAGGTTCTGATGCCCAAGTTTCTTCCTGTAAGCCAACAACACTATTTCATAGTTTCAATAGGGATCATGGTGGAATTTTATGGAGAAAATTTGATTATCCTTAGGATCTACATGAAAACAAGGCAGCGAGCACTTTTCTGCTTTGCTTGTAGGGGCATGTGCCAAAAAACTCTTGGAGACATTAACAAAGGCAGGTTCACGTCCAGCAAAACAGGCTGATCAGACACCCGAAGACCTACACTACTTTCTCTTGTTTCCTTTCTGGGTACTGCAAGCTGTAGTCTGCTCCATCTTCAGGGTAGGAATCATGTAGGCTGGAAATGAGTAGTACCGTTCTATTCTGCAAAACGCTTCTATCTGATTTCATTCAGGGTTCTCAGGCTTTCTTTCTTCTTCCTTCTATCTTTTTTTCCTTGATAGAGTCTTAACATCGCTGCTGCTGCTGCTGCTGTTCTGCTTAAATCAGGAACCAAAAACATGTAACTTTTTAGCTCTTCCCTTTTTTTGCAGTTTCTGCACCACTCAGACTCATGGCACAGACCAAAGTCATAACTCTGGGCTTTCTATGGATGAATCTTAAAAATGCAATACAAATACACCACGTAGAGAAATAAAGGAGTTTGCCTGTAGGTCCTCTGAACTTTTCACTGAGTTCATTTGAGCTGACAGGAACAGGATGCTATGTTTGACTGACAGAATTTACCCTAAATGGAAATCAGTGTAAAGGAGAGGAGCAGGAGAAACATTATGAAAATCTTTTCTAAAGATGAGAAAAGATATGCTGTTTGAAAAGAAAAATATGGAATAAGCCCTGCTGGTCATAAATATTTTAGGTGTTCCTGCAGAGAACTGAAACCTACCATTGATTCAATTTTTTTTAACTATGGAGATTATGACTAATATTTTCTGCTGCTTGTGTGTGTGTGGTTCGATGTTCCCTACAATTGTACTACATTGATTCATTATTTTCTTTAAATGTTAACATAAAGATGCTCTCTTTTTGCTCTCACTTGCTTTGGGGTTTGTTTTGTGCTTGTTTTTTTTTTGTTTGGGATTTGAGGGGTGGGTTTTGGGGTTTGGATTTTTTTCCGATTACAATCAAATAGGGACTACTTCTAGGTGAAGTAGGGTTATCCTTCTCCCCTCTCCCAAAAATAAAAAGTGGCTCTTCTGAGTATCACTCTCCTTTTGGAAGGTCTGTGCAATCTCTTGAGGATTAGGGAGACATTGTATGCAGGAAGAAAGCTGTCAGAGTTTAGATCAAAGTTGGGGATTGGTGAGGGACAGGGGAGTGGGGAGAAACAGAAGTCACCGAGCTGATCTCAGAGACTGCAAGGCACCAGCACCTTCTCTCTTAGGGCAATGTGTACCTTTTTCCTGCTACTTGTAAGGAAGTGAAGTAACTATTTGAAAAATAAGGAAAATTGCCATTCCCATAAGGCCTAAACAATACTGAGCTGAAGGTTTATGAAAATATTGGTCCTTTTCCACCTCTCAGACCATTAGAAAATTCTTTGCATTTTCTGTTTCAGAAACCCTAAAAATAATGGATAGTTCCTTTCAGAAATTGCCAGTAACACCCTATTCTTCCCAGGTTTTCAGAGCTCACAGTAGTGGCTGGATAGATGAGGCCATCACGAGCCAGAGACATCATCAGCATAGAACACTCTGCTATTTATTTAGACTCTGAAAAAGAGCCTTCTTGCTTATTTTCCTAAAATAATTAAAATGCATCACTTAAGTTCCGATTTGCTAAAAAAAAAATAAAAAATAAAAAGAAAGAGAAAAAAAAAGGCGTGGGAGCATAAATGTTTTGGCTCTGAGCTGACAGTAAATATATCTTCACATCATGTTTTTATTTTACCGTTTCCAATGCATCTATCCTTCCTAGCCCCTTCCCCTCCCCCATTAATTTCTGAAGTGTCTGAAGGAGCCCTGGAGCTCACAGCATTCTCTCTCTCTCCCCTCTTTACGGCGGGAGATCAGATGTTTTACCTTCCCCTCTTGCATGCCTGATGACGGGATGCAGGAGTGGGTTCAGCCGGGTGCTGGGGCCCGCGGCTGGCGCACGGAGCGGGGCCGAGGGGTCCCGCTCAGCGGGGCGAGCCCCGGGCGGGCAGCGGGCAGCGAGCAGCGGGCAAAGGGCAGCGAGCAGCGGGCAAAGGGCAGCGAGCAGCGGGCAAAGGGCAGCGGGCAGCGGGGAGTGGGGAGCGGGGAGCGGGGAGCGGGCAGCAGGCAGTGGGCAGCGGGCATTGGGAATGGGGCAGTGGGCAGTGGGAATGGGGCAGTGGGCAGCGGGCATTGGGAATGGGGCAGTGGGCAGCGGGCATTGGGAATGGGGCAGTGGGCATTGGGAATGGGGCAGTGGGCAGTGGGCAGTGGGAATGGGGCAGTGGGCAGCGGGCATGGGGCAGTGGGGCAGTGGGCATTGGGAATGGGGCAGTGGGCAGCAGGCAGTGGGAATCGGGCATCGGGCAGCGGCGCGGAGCTTCCCCGCGGCGGGGCCGTCTCTGGCAGCGGAGCCGCCGCCGCTGAGCCGCAGACCGCGCTTACCCCTGTCCGTGCGGGCGGGCGGCACGGGTCGGGGCTTTGGTGCCGCTTTGTTGATGGGTTTTTTTAACCCGCAAAACAGGTCTGGGGGGCGTTGCCCCAAATTCCTCTACTGCTGACTGGCTACCCTGGGAAAGGAGTTTCTCGGATTAAACTAGGGTAAAATATAAATATATGTTTATTTCAATCTTCGTTCCCCTCGAAAGCTGAGAAATGTCTGTTATTTGCAGGTTGTGCAGGGAAGCCAGCTCGATATTAATTTAAAGGAGGGTAACTCCAGCGCTGCTGGTGATGTTCATTTGCAATTCCTACACACTGGCTATTATGTGAGGGGAACTAATCCTGCCTTGCCTTGAAAACAGAGCTTCCACTTAGCTTGCTGCGCTCCTCAGATTTCCTTTAAAAGAGAGACCTTGTTTTGCTGGGATTTTATTATTTCTAATAACATTACATAGATATTCTCTCGATGTGTAGTGCTTTTTTTTTCCCCCTAACTTTTTCTGTCATGAGCCTTTGGGGTCCCGCCGTGCCCCCGTCGCTGCCGTGAGACGGGAAAGTTGGCAGCACCCATGATTCGTTCCTCCTCCTCCCTGTTACAGCTGTCGGCAGTGAGCACCAGCCCATAGGCACTGCATAATGGCCAACCATCTCACACCCTGGATCAGTGTCCAGCCAGGGAGCACCGCCGGGGTTTAATTGCATCCATCTGCTGGCATTCACTGAAAGGGTGAGCGATATGGGCCATGCTACCACCAGGGAATCCGCGCCTGGGAGAGTTGTGTCTCCTCCTAGGCAGACACTAAGTCCGCCACAAATCAGGCAGGGTTGTCTCCGGCCGCTAAACTCAAACTCCTGAAATCCTGAAGCCGCTGCCACGAAGCGAGCCTTTGCATCTGCGACCCCTTGCAAGCCAAGACTGGCCCCTCCGAGGGAAAAAAGCCCAGAGGTCAGTGTAGCAGACCCCGGCCCACCCAGCCACATTTTCCCAGAGCACCCAAAGTTAGGGAGTGACCCAGCAGTCCCAGACAGGGCCAGATCTCGTTTAGACCGGGCCTGAGGAGCCGGAGCCTCGGATGGCCGCTAGTAGGACGCGTTTAAAGCGTTTATTGGCATTATGGCAATACAGTGCACGGTCAAAAACAATTCAAGAAGTTACATGCTTGTCCACGACAGCCCTTCCCGCCTAACCCGAGGAAGAAGCTCCAGTTCTGCACGAAATTACTCCAGGAATTAAATAATGCTTGCAATTTTAGTGGGATTTTAGTTTATGTAGTAATGTCTCTCCGACTTCACAACCGCCTTTCCCATCCCATTCCCTACCCCGGGGCAGAACTTATTCCTTACGATGAGTCGGCGATTATCGAAGAGCCTGACTTAACCTCGGACACCTGCCTGGAAGATTTTGGGACAGATTATTTTATAAAGTACTGTCCCTCGAGTGGGTCGGGATTCACATTTCACAGCCGCACCTCGGAGCGCTCCGGTGGCTCCTCTGCCTCCCGTCAGAACTCTAGCCCATTTGACAAACGCGGCTTCTCCTTCTCCCGAGGAGACGATGAACTCATGCTAATATTACAGCCACTAATTTCTTCAACCTCTCACTCCCAATCCTGACGCCCTCCCCAGGATCTCCCTTCCCCACCTCACCTTCAGCCCCCCTCTCTTCCCCATTTTTCTTCGTGGTTCAAGCGAACAAAAACCGGCATTTGATGCCAGCACACTGTCCTGGGCTGCTTGTGTATCATGACTTCGCAGACCTCATTCATCACGGATCCTTCTCCCGGACAGTTCCCACTTTGGCTGTCAGGCTTTCCTCGTCACGTCACCTTCTTCCTCCACAGATACCTAATCAGGGAGAGAGCACATCCCAGGCACATCCAAGGCAGAAAAGTCCGCCCACCCCCACCTTCCCGTGCTCCCTGCGACCGCCCTTCAGGCCCCATGGCTTCGGTTACCCAGGGCCCAATAAATACAGGAATAGAGAAAAGGGCTCAGCTCCGCAGGACCTGGTGCTAACCTAACTTCCCCGGGTCCCAAACTCAGGGCACCGATTCAGTGATGAATTTCCCCAAGCATGACACGACAGCACCAAAAAACTTTCTGACCGGACTGTTCACATCAGTTCCTGCCAAAATACTTGCAATGCTGGAGAACGATGCTGCTGAGATAGCTAACAGCGTCTGAAGGTAGCTTAGGAAATGCTGAAGGTTAGCAGAGAGTGGAAAAAGCAGACATCGAGAAGAGTTTTTCAAGAGCTCCTAATAAAGTCCCACTTAATCACTATTTTTCTCAGAAAAAAAGGTAAAGGTATGAGGGCACCTATTTAACCCTTTTATTAGTGTTTTTTAAAGCATGAAAGAAGATACAATCTTTAAGAAATTTCTTATGACTTAAGTGATGACTCACCACACGGTTGCTTTTCAAGTATCGGCTACCACAAGATGTGCATGAAAGCATTAAAAAAAAAAAAACAAACCCAAAACAAACAAAAAACCCCAAACAAAACAAAACCAAAACAACAACAACAAAAAATCCTTAAGCAAAACCAACTAAACAAAAAGGAACTGCGGGCCCAAACTCCCGTGAGTCATCGTGTTTAATAACTAACTAGGTTCAACTCTGCATTTCTATGTGCGTTTGTATTTTCATTGTCAAAGAATAAGCGTGTATGTTCTTCACATGTTAGATTTGCAATTTCGTGTTCATTTCGACATTCCCTAACGACCCATCCCACAGAGGTGTCTAAAAGCTCCTACAGATTATCTCCCATCTCTCTACTACTCTAATGTGACACACCTACTTACATTTTAGGGGTAAATAATTTGAGACAGATTTACAGTTCAACCCTCTCAGCAGACAGGAGGAGAGGTCTGCGTGGAATATAAATTCAAGAATGTAATTCTTTCTCAAACAAATAATCTGTTCCCTTTCAAATATAATTAATGTTTTGATAGTGCATTTCTTGTGAGAGAGAGATACAAAAACAGAGGCAACCTCTTGGATCTCTGTTTGTATATTTTCAACAGGAATTTACAGTACCTATCTTGTGAATGTGACAGATAGAGTGTTTTGAACATTTAGAATTTTATTTATTAGCAGAACTGCAGCAGGAAACTGATAGGTCCTTACTATCCACTATGCCCACTTAATGCACGGTTTTGTTGCAAAGGAAATTGCAGTTGCAGGAGGAGGGCATTAGTCTTTCAGGGGGATGAGAAATGTTCCCTAGTTCTCAGGGTGCAGACTTCTATCTTGTGCTCCGGAGCCATATGTCCTTGCTCTTTGTCTTTCGTTCTCCCCTCTCTTCCCTCCGTGGGACTGAGCCTATGTCCCTTTTCTTCTCGAGTAGAGAATTAAGGAAAACGGTGGGAACATTTTGGTTTTGAGTCTCCAGCGTTCACACCGGTCCGGGCAATGACGTGTTTCAAGTGATATAGTCTGAACAAAGACATTTTTGAAAATGCCCAGAACATTCGTCAGATGCTTGGTAAATACTCTTATATGATTGTATGGTTCATTAGTTATAGATCCGCTACATAATCCAGCGGGGCTGAATTGTCTTTTTTCCCCTTCTTCCCCTCTCTCCCTCTCTTTACTTCTTTCTCTCTTTGCTTTCTTTCGCCGGTTTCAGAAGAAGGTTTACAAAGACGATTCTGCCACACTTGGGAACACGAAATTCGCTGATATCTGTTCTCAAAGCCTACATCGTTTCTAAAGCACAACACAAAACTGTCTTTGGGGGGGGGGGGGGGCGGGGGGAACCACCAAAACCAACCAACTAACCAAAAAAAAAAAACAACCAAAAAACAAACAAACAAAAAACCACAAACACCAAAAACCCCACCCCACACATACACAAAACAAAACGCAAACCCAAACACCCAACTCCAAACCAAACCCAACCCCAAAACTATCTTTTAACTGAAAATGCTATGAACTCTGGAAATCAGTTTGAGACCAAAGCCATATGGACACTCCTATCTAGTTCATGAATGGCCAGATTCGACTTCCACAAGTATCAAAAGTAAATTTCACAATCATGCCACTTCATTGGGACGCCATTATGTCTATAGCCTAGTAAAACACCTAGTAATACCATTTTCCAACGTCATATTATTTTTGAAAAATCGAGTATTAATCGGAAGAGCAGAGAAACTTTAAAAAGCATTGTTTTCCAGCAGGGGTTGCCTTGCCTCACCTCACTTTGCTCAAAAAAGGGAGGACACATCTGAAAATGACTCTTCATAAAAAGTGTCAGACCTGCAGTCGGTTTGAAAGTCTTTAGCAACAATAAACATTAGGAATATGCGTCATTAATAACCTTGAAAAAAAAAATAATCACTGGGCTTAGAAGAGTGGTATTTGCGTTTACAAAATAGTGCAAGGAAGGCCCTCTAGTTGTGCAGGAAACAGACATGGCTATTCCCATGTCAGGCTTTAAAAAAAACCAACAAACAAACAAAAAAACCCAAAACCCAAAAGACACCTCCATTCCCCCCCCCCTTCCCCCCCCCTCGAATTTATCATTTCTAGATAGATTATTGCAGGTGTAGGATAACTCGGATTTGGAGTATACAATATTGTAATGCCATTTTAATTTTATCGTATGTATTGTCTGGATTTACCTTTTCTAGAAACTCCTAAAATGTCTTGTAAACACCTGAACACAATGACAGAGATAACCTTAGTTCAATACAAAGTTACCAACCTTAGTCATTGAGATCCAATTAATTCGATGTTTGCCTCCAGTGATCTGTGAAAAAAAAAAAAAGAAAAAAAAAAGAAAAAAAGCATACGGAGAGGGAGGCGATGGACACACAAAAAAGGAAAATATTTACGGCATTGATCTGATAATATCTAGGAAAATGTCAAATACACACTTTTTAACTATCGTCTTTAAAAATAACAAAAAATAATAAATATAGCTTCAGTACCTCTGATATGCAACTGGTCTTTTCTCGCCAAAGGCTAACATTAGGGACGATCGCACTTACGTTAAGAAAATATTGTTATTTTTCTTAATGGGGAAAATTGGACTCCCGCGACTTAGATCTGTGGTTTTTAGAACTGGGATGGAAATTGGACTGACACCACTTTGCACTTTAACAATCGGATTTCGTCAGGGTACAAGTTGTTTGTTTAACCCGACAGCTCCGTGCACCCCGTCGCACGCTTTTACACACTCATTAAAACGATTATTCACGACCTGTCGAGTGTTTTCTCGTTCATTCACAGGAAAGACTTAGCGCTCCAAGATTCAAGAGCATACGGTCAGCTATACCACTGGCCGAGGGGAGAGATTACTTATCTCTGTGATCATCTGATGCGAGGCTGTCTTATCTCTACAGGTTGTAAAGCAGCAGTTCCTGGAGGTAAAAGAAAGAGGGGGGAAAAAAAATCCACCCCCCCTTAAACAAAACTTGCCGAAAGCAAAAGACGAGGAAGATAAGTGAAGAAGGGCTCAACCGCCCGGTGCGCGGGTCCTGCTCCCGTTCCCGTTCCCGTTCCCGTTCCCGTTCCCGTTCCCGTTCCCGTTCCCGTTCCCCAGCCCGGCTCCCGCCGCTCCGCTCCCTGCACCTGGCTCTCACACCGGCCCCGCTGCCAGCCCTGCTCCGCAGCTCGCTCCCCGCCGCCCGGTGCCTGTGTCGGCACCGACGGAGCGGTGCGGAGCAGATATTGATAAAGCAGAGCCCTCCTCGGAACGGCTGCGACAGAAAATGCGGGTGTCGGCTGGAAAAGTGTATTTAAAAAATAGATCAAAATGTCATCATTTCGGGGTCCTGAGAGAGGACGGCTGGAAAAGAGACCGTTTAGCAAAGAGGCTGGGCCGATTCCTTTTGGACCGATTAAATCATTAAGCCAAAAAAGCAACACAAAATACCGCCTTGCTTTGAGCACTTTGATATTTGGATGCTGATCCCTCTGTTTTGTTTTGTTTGGCTTGGTAGGCTTTTTTCTTTTAATATATCGATTCCTGATTTCGATATTCAGATTACCTCCTCACATTCTGTCTATGAGGAAACCCCAGGGGCCACTCTGTTGCTGAGAAGGTGTTTTACACTTACAAAGGAAGCTAAGGGCCCGGAAGGCGAAGCACACATCAACTCCTGTTCAGCCTCTGCGGATCCAGAAACCCATTTTTCATTTGGAAAATATCTAAACATAATGCCCTTTTATTTAAATGAACCGACCCCGAATGCAACAAGGGATTTTAATCTGAAACGGTTTCCTAATTGCTCGAAAGGCAAGCACGTATAAGTAATTTGTTAAACTTATTGGATTGCAATAATCCACTATCAGGTTAGCTAAGAATGGATCTGTCAAGTGTGTTTCCCAGTCTAATCTCTTTCTTTCAAACCAATCTGGTATAATAATTAGCAGACAAAGAACCCGAAATATGTAAGCAAATACCTAAAGATCTGCATAAATAAACATACTAATCAATAGCGAGCTACCCAACACTTGTCTTATTGATGAAGAGACAATCGATTTTGCCGTTCCAACCCGCAATCAAAGATCTGTATTTAATTATTAGTACTTTTACCTTCACTGATTTAGTAATAAAAGTAGAGGTAATAAATCCTACCCTTCCACCTAAATACGAATGATAGTGATGACATAACTAAAGGCAACTTGCGCTTCCCAGCAAAACAAACAACTTTGCTCAAACAGAATAAACAAGCAAGCAAGAAAAGAGCTGCCTTTTCTGATGAATGCTAGATGACGCCTTCACAGTCAGAAAAGATCGGACAAATATATACATGCATGTATACACATGTATACACATGTATATGTATAGCTACAGAAAGATAAATAGAGACGGAAAAGTTCATTGATGAAACAGCAATGCCATTTTTATTTGCAGAATTCTCATCTGTTTTCTCATAAACCCAGATGAGTGTGTGTATACTATATGCTAATAAAAATACCCTTGCCATTTCGTACCACTGCGAGTGTGGTACAAAATCCAGACTGCATTTAGAGTCCTCTAGGTGCATTCGCCATCAGAAGTACAGCTCAGAAATCTAAAAGGAGATTTACTTATCACCAGGGTGTTGTGAAATTACCTAGGAGCCACAGCATAAAATATATAGATGATTATGTGATGTGCTTAACCATACTCCGCCACAGACCACTCTAATAATCTATCCCAGCTTTGTTTTGTTCAGGGTCTAGTGAAAAGTCTAATCGGAGCCATCACCCCCATTAGAAAATATATTGGTGTGGGGATGAAAGTGTGTTTGGGAGTGTAAGCATCATAAAAAAGATTTGAAACGCAACTTGTAGTATAGCATCGCCAAGATTTTTGATTCAAAAGAAGAGTTTGGTAACCAGCGAATATTACCCATATTTAATTTATAAAAGTATTGCATCCTTTTGGGGCATGCCACGCCTCACAATGAGATTATGTATATTTTAAAATTTTTTTTTTATGAGAATGAAACTTTTTTTTTTCCTCGTTATGTTCTTAGGCTGAGAAAGGGCTCCTATTTTTTACTCTATATCCAGGCTTCGGTCAGATTTTTTGGCAGGTATGTGTCTCCTCTTGGATATAATTAACTTAGCAGACTAGCTAATACTAAATACTTGAGATAATTTCTGAGTAAAAGCAAGCAAGGTGGGGGTGCGGGGTCGAGAGGCGATGGAGAGGGGTTCTCTCCTTCCACTAGCGAACAGTGCAGGGCAAACACTTAGCTTGGAGGGCCTCCAAGTTAATGGGGATCTCGGCGAGGTTTCCCCCAGGGCCGGCCGCTGCATGCCCTGTTCCTCCGCCACCGCCAAGGGAGAGCTGCCGGGAGCGCCCCGAAGGGGAAGAGCTCCTTTCACGTGTTTCTACTTTCCTGTAAAAGATGCCCCTGCGAAACCATTTGTAAAGAGTTCTGAATCCCCACCGCGGAAAAAATAAAATCACCCCAAGAGAGCCCAGGCTTCGTGCCGCCTTTGTAGTTCGAAACTCAGGCTCCCTGGTCAGGCGGCTCCGGGCGAGGAGAGGTTTCACCTCTCGGGCTTAGGTTAAGCAGTTCTTTGCAGCTAGCTTTACAGGGATGCTTTACTCACCTTAGGGTAGGGTGACAATGGCAGGCTTTTCTCAGACCCCCTCTCGTTTAGTCTTTCCTCTCAAATCACGGATAACCCCAAATACACTTGGAGGACTCCCTAGAGATAATTCTTTGAAATGGACTTTGCATTCATTTCCCCGACTGAGAGCAGCAAATCCGCTCGCTTTGAGTCTAATTCGCTAGCCTGATACTGTATTCTGTTACACGGTGTTGAAGGGGGGGGAGGAGGAGAAGGTTGCTAGCAGTTGCTTTGGTTATTTGTTTATTTTGGCAGTTTAATTATTTTCTTTATTTTTGTTTTTCAAAGATTCCCTGGTTTGTTTTGCTCCAGTGGAGCAAGAGGTGAGTTTAACAATCCCAGTCTTGGATCGGAGCATCCTGGACTAGCTCTTGGGAAGAGGACTTTAAACGCCTTTCCCTAGGGCAACATCTGTCGGTTGGGAGCTAGAAGAAGGCAACGCTAAGTCTGCACGGAGAAGCACACTTCAGATCTTTCCTCCTTTCTGCGGGGAGGCAGGCGGCACGGACCCAGGCCCTGCGAGCACAAACACCGCCTGCAAGCCGCCGTTTTACCGCCGGGCGGGGGTAGCCGGGCCGTGGGAGAGGCCCGGAGCGGCTCGGCGGGCGCAGCGCGGTCGGTGCCGCGGCCGGCGGGGCGGCTCTCCCGCGGGCCGAGAGCGCCCCCAGCCCGCGGGAGGCGCAGCGCCGCCGCCACCGCCGCCGCCGCCGCCGCGCCGCGCCCCGCGGACACGCGTGTGCGGGCACGGCGGCTCGCTGGCGCCGGGGAGGCGCCGGTGCCTGCCGTCCCGAAGACACGCGAGCGCGGATGCCGCTCTCCGCAGCGCAGGACGTGGGCAGCTCCGCCGCCGCCCCGCGGCACCCACGGGGCCGTCCCCGGACAGGTTTGCACCGGGCACGCAACACGCCGGCGGATCTGTCACAAGTCACCGCCGGCGTGTGCTGTGCGTGTGCGAGCGCTCGTCTCCCTACACCCGTGTCGGTTTCTGCGATGCGAAAGAGACAGGCGCTCAGTACCGCTGCCCCCTGCGCTGGGCTGTCCCAAGCGCAGCGTCACGGAAAACTCAACTCGCTGTGTATTAAAAAAATTCATTATTTTCATGAGGTCAAAAACGGCAGGAGCAAAGGGGTCAAAGTCATCCTCGGGGTGGTACACCAGCCGTAGCTTTTCCCCTCCGCCACATCAGGGCAGCAAAAGAAGAACAAGTCGGTCCACGGAGGCCCCATCCCGGGTCTTGCCCACGCACCAACGCGCCTGCCCCCACCCGCAAAGACGAGCACACTGAGCACATCAATTTTATCAGTTGTTTAAACTTCCGCCCCTATTCCGAGATTTCGGCACCTAAATCTCCACGTATACAGAACGCAGTCACGGAATTTGGGGAGTGGGAAGACAAAGGGAGAATGCCTGGAACTCTCTCATGGACATTAACGTTGCCCGTGATCCCTTTTAAGGGCGCATTTTTTCCACTGGAGCACTGAAAGCAAAACCCAGCTCAGTACGGCTCTGTGCAAGGTCTCTTTCCTCGATCTCCCCAAATTTTTGGCATTTAGTCGCATTCCTGGAAATTTAGGGATATTAGCACTCTTTACACAACCCCAAAAGGTGCGATAAGCCTGTAGCTTTCTCTCAAATGACAGGCTCAGAATTTTTAGAAAAAATTCATTACAGAATCCGCCTATACTTGCCATGCTAAAATCGTCTTTCATATAGAAGAGATGGATAAAGGACCAAATTTCCTCCCGACATGAGTGGTGGAGGGAAATTTTGCCTAGCCCCCGTAATATATCTGTGCTGTGACCAAAAACGCACGCTCAGGGATCTGCGGGAATGGCGCTCTTTCCCATTCTGCTACCAGAGAACAAAAATCGCGCGTGAAGTTACTTGATTCCTGAGTGTAAAAGAGGAGTAAAATCCGCACTCACCCGGTGCCGTCGGAGGAGTCCTATGTCCAAGTGCCATCGTGCGCCTTTCTTGCAGGTAGAGGCAGTTTCTCCTGGCATCTTAAAAAAGGCAAACACAACATTGCACCCGTGTGACTTTCTCTGGTATTTGTGGCAAACAAGCAAACAAAGAGCACGTTAACAAAACGAGCTAAAGTATCTACAGATTAACCACAGGAACTGCTAAATCGGCGAAGAAACTTCCAACTTACCGATTGAAACGAAAGAGCCCGAGGGGGAGGGGGAAGGCCGGGGGAGGAAACACTTTGAGGAAGAGACCGAAAAGAAAAAAAAAGAAGAGAGAAAGCGAAAATCCTGACATTAGGCGCACGCAGTTTTGGTGAAACCGGTGCTTTGAAACTGTGCTGCGGTTGCACGGGCGATCTGCTTATAGGGGGGCACGGGGAAACTGTACGTTTAGACAGAAGTCTGTCATCTCTATTCATTCGTATCACATGGATCACATGTGGGGATAAGAGGTAGGGAAGATTTTCTTGAAGTGCACCTACCCTTCTGGCGGGAAGGATTGCTGGGCAGGTTTCTTCTGGAGGGTCCCATCTCTCTGGAGTAGCTGAAGTGGAGTTGAGGGCAGGTTCTCCGGTGAGGTAGGAATGTGCAGGAACTCCGCCCTCTGGGCACAGTCACACAAACCCAGCACAACAGATACAGCCAGCCCTAAAACCTCTATTGATCTTCACCTTCACCTCTTCCTAACCCAGTTGCCCACCAGTTTTTGACCCATTTACCCAGGCACCTTCACCACGGGGCGGAAACGGGGGGTATTAAATACAAGAACACTACAGTGCACATAAAAGCAGAGAAGCTACTGTAGTAGCTTCTAGACACTAGTGCAATGGATAGCCACCTCTGCAGTCTGTGTGTGTCTATATGTATGTATACATATTTATTGCCAATCGCTGAATTTGTAGACGCGTACGATGTATGCGCATATACTTTCTCGGGCGGGTGTATTATTCGCGATCACACAATTGAGTGCAATAGCAGTGATTATCTACAGGCAGACTTTTCTGTTTGTTTGTTTATCTCCCATTCTGACGGGAAATACAACAATTAAAGAATAAAGTCGCTAATAAAAGGAGTCTTGCTCAGCGTTCTTTCTTAAGCAAAACTCTGATGTGGTTCAGTCAAAACGTAACCGGAGTTCAGTGGGAGTTTTGCTTGAGTGAGTACTGAATACATGGTGATTGAGACCTCATATTAACACAAGTAGTGAGGGGGTGTGTACCTGAATCATAATTTCTGACATAAATCTTAATAATCATCAGAAGAAGTTATAAAGAGCAAAATGACGTCCCGGTTAAACTATTTTTTCAAGTGTCAGATAAAAAAAAATGTGACTCCCCCAAACAGTAGTTTTATGCCATTTAAGTAAAATTACATTTTTGTTCACTTTCTTTTAAACCCTTTCGTAAGAATATATTGCACACAACGGATGATATTTTACTGTAACAAAAGAAAGATATCTAAAATATGACAAAAATTGGTTGGCCAAATAGCGCATTGAGAATTCGAGTTACTGTTTATTATGCTTGAAACATGTTTGCGAAGACAGTCTTAAAGTCGTAATTGGATGTTTCTTGATGAGCAGATTTCTTCTCCTACGATCTACGCGAGCAAAGTTAATCACCTCAAACATCAACTAAGAATATAACAATAGCTTCTTAATTCCATAAAGACCGCCCGTCCCCCATAAACACTCTAAATTAGGAAAAGCTAAAGAAACGACGCTAACACACCGCATCATTCTAGAAATGTGCATGTCTAAAAATCCTAAAAGCTCAGCTTGAGGATTTGACTTATAAACCACCGCGGAAACAAGTATCAGATAACAGAAATACTGTATGCTAAACCACCCCCCGTAAAAAAACCCCAACCAAACCACAAAAAACCCATCACCACCAAAAAAACCCACCACCCCCCCAACAATAAAGCAACAGCAAAAAGAAAAACAAACAAACTACCACCTTGAATTCAGTGCCGAACGAGCCTGTGCAAAGATCAGCCTCAGCGAACTAAAGGGTTTCTCTGGCTGAGGAGCAGGCAGAGGTAAAGACATATTTTGGGCCTTAGCAGTCCTTATACATTTCATGACAACTTTAGCGATTTATTGGTGCTGTTTTATTTTTGTTTTGGGTTGGGTTTATTTTTTTCCTTTGCAAAAATAGTCTGATTCCTGGTAACATGTGTCTGGAAACGTGAATAAATTACCAGCTCAGCAACCACCCCTGCGCCTGGTGTAAGAGAAAGAGGGGAAAGTCTGTGGCACCTGAACTCCTCAGGCAATACTTTGCTACACCGAGCCTAAAGGAGAACTCTGGGAGCGAGTACTGGCTTAAACTAAGTCTGGAGAGACATACATCAAGGCTACCCTTTCCAGGAATTATTATGCATCACGCTTATCTAATTAATGCTTATTAGCCAACCTCAAACTCTGACATGGCGAGATTGTGCTTTCCTCCAACCTGATATGTCTTTCCTCCTTTCAGTACACTGACAGCAGATTTTTTTTTTTTTACATTGCAAACAATATAATACTTTACGTATGTGCTATTGGATTTCCTACAGTATACAATCAGTTACAAGTGGTAAATAATAAATCATTTTCTTTGTCAGCTGCAGCAGATGCTGCTCTTTTAAGTTGTTTAGGCACTAGTACACAGAATGGGGTCTCTAGGCTTCAAGAATTTAAATCACAGCTATTGCATTTTATTATTTCCGATAGTTTTGTTGAAAAAGAGTTTTATTTTTTAGTGGTTTTGCATAATTTGCTTTAATGACAATAGACTCGAGAAAATGGGGGAGGGTAGGAGCTTCCAAGTGGTGGCATCATCTCCCCATCCCCAAACAAAGCAATCGTTTTCTCATAGTGATGATTAATTTTGAATTGCAGGAGTGAGAGTGAAAGCTAAGAATATCAGAGAGTTCTCTCCTTCTCCCCCACACAGTGCAAAGCTGGGTGTCCCATCTCTCATCCATAACCTTTCACTTCTCCTTCTTTCCTGTAGATCTGTTTGCATCTGTTTATATATTACTTATTTTCGGGAGATTCCCTCTTCCTCCCTTAATTCTTTCAGCACGACAAATGCACTATTTACAAGAATTCAGATTTTCTATTGCCTCTTTATTTGCCTCCAGGCATTTTTTTTTCCTTTTTCTTCCTCTTTTCTGTCTTTCTAAGATAAGCTCTTTAAAGCATTTGCGATAACATCTCCGACCTAGAGATTATTTTTCATTGGGCCTATTGTGAGCACTCGCCGATTTATTGCACTGCTGCAGAGCTCAGTTTAGGCTACAAACGTAACAAATGAACAACTTGTCCTCTGCGGACTCACCGCGGGATCCAATTAGTTCCTAAACCTTTTGCACAAGTTTTCTAATTATTTTCAAGAGTTGTGGCCTTTATAGGCTTCCCTAAACTCATCAAGACACCAATTCTTTCAAGGATTAAATGCTTCTTAAAATTACTAGCAGCGTTGCCCCCTCAAAACTAATGGAACGATTCTCCGGGCAACGGAGCTTTCTTAGGGACGCCTGCGTGAGTTACTGGGCTTCGGCAGGCGCTGAGAGAAAAAGAGCATTTTTCAAAACTTTACATTTAAATGCAGCCGCACGGGTTTGGTTTGCGGGTGGTTTTTCTCGGCCCGTTTGCTTGTTTGGCCGCTGTTGCCCCCCGACAGGCTGGACAGCGGTACGCGGGGCAGCGTGCCACGTGTGCCGCCCGCCCTGCCTCCCTGCCCGGGCTGCGCCTTCACCTCGGCGCGCCCGGCTCTGCCCCGCCGGCCCGGCCCCGGGCACGCACCGCCCGTGACAAAAAGCACCGCTACTTCACAACACCTAAGGCCAGAGCGGCTGCGGCAGGAAAACTGTATCAATGCATACGGCCTAGATACTTCCGGAAGAGTGCTCCTTTAAGATAAAGGTTATATTTTATACATATACATGTCACAGCTTGCTGAACTTGCTCAAACGATCATATGATAGCTAATACGTGTATGTATGTGTGCGCACATACACATCCTTCGCTAATATATCTCGAGTCATCATAGAGACGAAATAAATTTCTTTCAGGAGGGTAAGTCTTCAAATGCATTTCAGAGATTGCAGGAAGAACACGTACCTATACAATAATGCACCTTGGCTTTTTTCCCAATGTGTGCTTATATATTTATATTGTATATGTATGTATGTATATATGCATACATATGCAATGTTAAGCATTTTCAGCGTAAGTCAGATTTTAATAAGACATCCTACCTCCTACTAACAATTTTTAAGCAGACTTTTTAAGAGTTCTGCCCCAAAATGGACATCAAAACAGTGGCCATGGCGTTTGATTAAATACCCTGATCCTTTACATTTGAAAATACTGCAGTTAAAGACAGCATGGGAGGGGGCGGGGGGAGAAAGAAAGGAGCATGTGAAAAATGGTGGACTGTGCAATAAGCAGCGCTCTGATCTCACTGTAACTTTAAAGCCTCTGCCACATTAGGGTTAATAAAGAGACAAAAAAACTATCAAGTATATATGAATTTAGCCTATTTTTTTATTTCTGTGTGTTCATAGTAAACATTTTTGTAAGTGACAAACACGGGCATATGACCACAGTATCACAATCAAGAAATTTTAAGACGACATTAACAATCACTCAAATTTATGCGGCTTTTGCGCAACACAGGTTACATATTTGCAAGGTTTACCTATAAGTACAATAGGTATTAACATTTCACTACATTTAGAAAAAAAATAAAGGTGACCTGTTAGTGACCACATACATCAAAATATACACAACACAAACTGAAGGCAATCATTAATTTTGTCCCCTTCTGATTCATTTGAACGGGCAGTGCTGCAAACTGAAATAATGTTGCTGTTTTTTTAAATTACTTCGTACACTGAGTGCATTTTCTAAAACCCAATCTTTGGTCTAAAAGTAAACAAACAAACAAATGAACAAAAAAAAAAAAAAAAAAAAGCAATTCGGTAAAGAATAAAATAATAAATGGCCAAAAGTAGATCTTGGGCATTTTTCAGTATTAATTCTGCTTAAATACAAATTATGTTTTAAGTTTTTTTAATAGTTTTCATAAATTTAGTGGTTTGGTTTGTTTTTTTTTTTCTTTCAAGGTCTGCACCCACCGACATATCCATGATAACTTATAATACTGCAAACATGGAGAATCGGGCGGCTTTTAGTGATAGACTTATCATATTTGAGTAAAAAATTGCAAAAGCAGTCACTATTTAGATACACATTCTACTATAATTTTGTCTTCCAAACTTCATAGCCTACAATGCAATCTCCCCACATTGCACCTTGCTGACACTCCTCACCTTGGTGGAATAATAAACAACCCTAAAGACTGAACAAACGTACAGAAAATGGGGGACTTAATAAAAAATACCTGGACTTTTTTGTTTTGCTTTTTTTTCCTTTTAATTATCATTTACAATGCAAATGTGTGTAAAATGTTCACTTACAGTCTGATCCCATGGATGTTAATGTATTAAAGGGTTTGAAGAAGACCCCTGATTTTGATGTGTGAAATAATCAGAAAGTCCTCCGGAAAGTCCCGTTGTAAAACTTGGCAAAGAAGGTCTTAAGGACTCACAGGGGAGAGTGGAGGGCGCCTGTGGCGACGTGGAGGAGGAGGCTGCCCTGGCCGTCATTGAAGTGCTGCTTTGAGAAGTCATTGAAGGGTGAGGAACATGGGGGAAAAAGTAACTCGTCTGTCCTGCTAGGAGATTTACAGAGCAGGGGTTTAGGGAATAGGTGCCGGAGCAGGGAACTGACAAGCCACACGGCACTGAGGCGGCCAGAGCTGCTGCTGTGAGGTGATGAGTGGCATAAGGTATCTCTCCATTGACTAGTCTATCAACACTTAACCCATTAGACGTGGAAAAGGAGTGGTTGTTTCCCAAGGAGTTTTGAGTCAACACTGAGCTGTAGGGCATGGGGTGGCTGGGGTAGGCGGACGTGGTCCCATTGTAACTCAAAGTGCTGCTGGCCCGGGGGTGGTGCAGGGAGAGGAAGGGGGACATAGGCCAGTACAAGGATCCTGCCCTATCCATGAATGTCAGTCCGGTGGAGGTGAGTCGGGCGCCCCGCTTAAAGGCCAGCTTGGCCCGAGAGGTGGTGGAGCGCCGGCGGAGCTTGCCGGTGGTGCCCCCGATGAAGACGTCGTCGCTGGAGGGGTCCAGCATCCAGTAGTTCCCTTTGCCGGGGTCGTCGTAGTGGCGGGGCACCTTGACGAAGCACTTATTGAGCGAGAGGTTGTGCCGAATGGAGTTCTGCCAGCCCTGCTTGTTCTCCCGGTAGTAGGGGAAGTTCTTCATGATGAACTCGTAGATGCCATTGAGCGTGAGGCGCTTCTCGGGGCTCTGCCGGATGGCCATCATGATGAGCGCGTTGTAGCTGAACGGCGGCTTCTCGTACTTGCCGTTCTTCTTCTCCCCCTCCTTCCCGCTCTCCCCGTCCTTGGCCCCCTCCGCCGCCCCCTTCTTCTCCTCGGCCGCTTTCTCCTTCTCCTCCAGCTCCGCTGCCGCCGCCGCCGCCGCGCCCGCCTCGCCTTTGCCCGCCAGCATGTCCGCCTTGGCCACCTCCAGGGCGCCGGAGGCGGTGGCAGTGGGGGGCGGCAGGAGGTGCTGCCCCTTCTCCTCGTCCTCCTCCTCGGCTGCGGCCGCTCGCTGGGGCTGCTGCGGCGGCGGGTGGTGGTGGTGGTGGTGGTGATGGTGGTGGTGATGGGGGTGGTGGCTGTTGTGGTGGCTGTGGCTGCTGTGGTTGTTGTCGCTCTGGACGGCTTCGGGCACGAGGCTGTTTATGCTAAAGGAGGATTTCGGCAGCATTTTCACTTCCTTCCTATCTCCCATGTCCAACATCACACACTAGTCTGAGGGGGAAAGTTGCGGCGGCTGAGGGAGCTGCGCGCGGGGCGGCGGAGCAGGCGGCGGCCGAAGCGGTGGCGGTGGCCGAGGCGGCGGCGGCACCACCGGCGGCGGTGGCGGCGGCAGCGGCAGCGCAGTTGGACCGCAGTCTCAAGCGCTGGCAAGTCATGTAGCAAGGACAGGAACCGCCGGGGAGGGAAAAAATAATAGTAATAATAATCGCCGATCAGAGAAAAATCAAACCGAGTCGGAGAGGAGGAAAAAAAAAAAAAAAGGTAAAAACGGAAAAAACCCTCTGAAACCCAAAAAAAAAAAAAAAAAAAAAAAAAGCAACAACACACAAACACAGACACACAAAAAAAAAAAAAAAAAAGCTACTTCATGGTGCCCGGTTCCCCCGGCACGGCAGCGCAGGGGGAGGCAGGAGGGAGCAGCAGCCGCCGCGGGCCGGCGCGGAGCGAGGCAGACGGGCGATACAGCCCGCCCCGGCCGCAATTAATTTCAGAGCTGCCGGCACGCACCGGGGCTGTAAAACATTTTTTGGTTTAACCTTTCCCACCGGCCGCCCAATCAGGGCCGGCGGCGTGCCCGCGCGTCTGCCCGCCCGCCGGCCAATGGCGGCGCGCCGCCACGCCCCGCCCCGCCCCTCTCGACCCGCCCCCGCCGCCGCCGCGGCTCCCGCGGCGCAGGGATACCGACGCAGGGGCGCATCACCGCGCGGTGCGCGCGCCCCCCGCCCCGCGCCCCCCCTCCCCGGCCGCCGCCGCCGGCACAAATCCCCCCGCGCCGAGCAAGTCGCGCCCGTCCCGCGGCGGCGGGCCCGGCCCGGCCGCCCGCTCTCCCCTAGTTCCTCCGGCGGACTCAAGTTGCCACGAGCCGCTTTGCCCCTTCCTCTGGCGACGAAGGAGGCGGGGTGGGAGGCCGGGTGGGTAAAGCGGCCGCGGCACACCGGTGGCGGCGGAGGTACTACTTTGCGGATCCCGCCGAAGTCGCTCGGCGAGTTTATTTTCCCAGGCCCGGTTATTTCTGTTTGTTATTTTACCGAGAACAAAACAATCGTCCAGAGGGGACGCAGGCGGCGGGATGGGCCCGGGCTGCGGTAGCGGCCGGGGGCCGGACGCCGCTACCCGCGGCCTGCCGGGGGAAGACGGGGTCAGCTCCGGCCCGCTCGGGCCGTGCCCGCCGCTCTCCGCACTGTGAGTTGCGAGGCTCGGGAACGAGCGGCCCGTCTCCTCCCCTGCTCTCGCCCCGTGTCACCGGCGGCCGGAGCCGGGCTTCGCGCCTCCCTGGCCGCCGCCGCCCTCTCAGCCCCGCGCCGCTCCCGCTCGGACGCCGCTTCCCTTGCGCGGCCGCCGGAGCCACGCGGGCGGCGTCGGGCTCCGTCCTCCTCCGCGCTGCCGGGCTGGCTGAGCCGGCCGAGCACAGGCCGCGCGCCAGGCGTACAAAATAAATGTTGGTACTGGTGGCCCATGAAATCGACACTGCGGTTTCCTGCCGGCCTGGCCCGTGGGCCTGGCCACGGGGTCTGAGTTCCGCGGGGTTTAGTTTCGCTGGGAGAAGGGATGGGGCGGGCGGCAGCGGGCCAGGTGCTCCAGGGGCAGGGAAAGGGTTTGGCACCGCCGCTTTCCACAAGTAGACGCGGTGATACAGGCTCGGGTTGGGTATTAATCGTCCACAGCATATCGTTTTTTACTGTCAGCACGGGAACAAAAAAAAATCAAGCGGAAAACAAAGTGAGATGCATCGCGCAGCTTTCTTATTCGGAAAGGAGAACGGGAAATGTAATGGGCAGAGAGCGTGCTGATCTCATTCAGATCAAAAAGCTGTGGCAAACGTCTAGCACGCGTTAAGCTGCTTCACGTTTGTGCTGGAGGAAAAGATGCTCCGTAGAAACAATACGTGCAGCTCAACCCCAGCTAAAACAGTTTATCCCAAGGAAATTCAGGTTAGAGCACAATGCAATGAATGTAGTTCTGTGCAGACATGCGTTTTATATATGTGTTTGTGTATATGTGTGTACGAGGGAGGGAAGAAAAGCGAGTGTGGGAAAGAGACAGTAAATAACGAGGACAAGTAAAATGGACCGGTAATAAACAATTGCAATTGGGGATGGCATGAACTCTGTGCATTGGATTAACCTCGAATGACCTTACCACAATTGTATTTATTTAACCAATTTCATAACAGGTTGCTACTGACACACACACACATACAAGTTAATGATCAGCAACCACTCTTTTTTCTGTTGTTTGGTTTGGGATTTTTTTTTTTTTTTTTGCTAGAAATTCAAGTGGTTTGGGGGTTTTTAAAATCATGAGAATTTATAATTATTTCGTTTCTCAACACTGAAGTCAATGTATGGGATTTCTTAAAGAAGAGTGCAATGAGGAGGATATTATATGATTCTACCATGGCAAGGGGTAAGAGGAAAGGTAAGCTTCCTGCATATTATTATGATTATGATGATCATTAACTAATATGTGTCATTACGGTGCACTAGGATCCCATTAGGGTGGCTGGGCCCAGTGCGTTTTCCTACTCGGTCTAGCATGTAATGATTCGGTGTAACCAGATTCTTGAGAAAGGACAGGTTACGTAAACATTTACTGATGTGGAGTAACTATACTATTTGTACTCTGATATGCAGGAAGGAAAGTGTTGATTAACACAGAAGAAAAAAAAGCGAAATTAGCTGATTGCATGCTCATAAGTGCAAGCTGTCATTGAACTGCTTTTAAAATAGACACAGCTGGGTGTTTGTGTTGAAAAATTTCTTGTGTTTTTGCTAATACTGAAATAAGCATGATTTTGTATACCAAACATTTTCAGATCATTAAAATTTGTAATCTGTGCTGGTTTTAAACACAAAGAAAAGAAAGAGATTCATTTCGTTGTAAAATTTGCTGATATTATATTAACTCAATCAGGTCTGTACAAATGGTGTATTGTGCCTTATCAAATCTCTTTGATCCATTTAATACACAAAGTGCCAAACGTGTGTATTGTTTGTTAACATTGAACATTTTATTCAAATCCCAGCTCTGTAGCAAACTGGAGGAGTTCTTGTTTAATGTAACACTGACATTGCCTGTTGAAATTTTAATGCCTTGAGGTGTTTCTTAGGTCAAAGCTGAGTTTACTTTGTGTTTTGATCAGGAATGAAAATGTAGCAGGGAAGAAAATAGAAGTTTTATCTTTTTTTCATTTCTGAGCAAAAGGCTAACACTGCAAGAAGCACACTTTAAAAACAATCTGATGATCTAGATTTAACATTTGGTCATTTGTCAAAGATGCGGAACAAAACTCTGTGCACAAACTTAGGATTTATATATTTTTTTAATGCCATGGATATACAGTTCTACCAAAAAAGGAAATGTTTTGTCCGATATGTAGTACATATCTTTCTAAATCCATGAAGATTAATTCATTGTTTACAGGAGAGAAAAGGATATGTAAGAGAAGCCACGTCAATTATAATTTCTGCTGGACTATAACTTTCGAGTCCTTTTTTTCTTTTCCCCTTCGGCAGAAAATGCACCGTTTATAAAACTAGAGATATTTACTTTGAAAATGCGAGAGTCTTGCTCTTACGCCATTTCTTTCTTGAGCTCTGCCCCGAACATGACTCCAGTGGTACCTTTGTGCGTTGGGGCACTGCGTGAGTGGCAGGTTTGACTACTCAACTCTGGCTAAACCCGAATTCTCTTAAGAAAGTCCCTCATGGCAGCATTTTCTAACAGGAAAGGCTTTGTGGAGTGTTTGGAACAGAAGCTTGTGCGTGGACCGGAGGCACACAGCCCCAGCCCTGTGAAATGCGGGTGGGTGTGCAGAGGGGAGCCGGCTCTGCAGAGTGTGAATGATGCCTCACCTGCACGCTCGTCGACGCTGCGGATCGACCGAACCAAGCGGCGGGGATGGGCTGAGAGTATCCAGCTCCGGGGTCAGAATGGAGCTGAATAGCTGAGCTGATACGTCCTGGCTGAAGTGCCATTCAACAGCGATCTCCGTGCAGCACTTGGGTATAACTCGTAGGGATAGTGTTTCAAGCACATACTTCCCCCCTTCCCCTCCCCCTTTCTTTTTTTTTTTTTTATTTTTTATTTTTATTTTGCTATAAAATTAAAGGCCAAAGGAAGAAGTGATCCTTTCCAATGTACACTTAATGCATATAGCGTACTTGCCTTTCACCACCCCCAGCTTCAGCCTTCAATCCTCCTTCACACGGGTATAGTGGCTCTGTACTCTCGGGCTCTTTCAAGGCGGTTAAGCTGCTAAAATGTACTGACAGCTTAAGAAATGAATGAGGTTTTTTTCAGCCATGAAGAAAGGGTATTTAATAACCACGCTTCGATGGCATCATGCTTCCATGAAACGAGTCCGGACACTTTGGTTTAACTATCAGTAATATCACATTCGGTACAGTAAATGCCTCCATGTACGCTTATATAATTCTATTCCCCCTTGACTATAAACTTGTGTTATTTATTCCAGGCTACCTGAGGCAATTAAGGTAAGGACTGCTCAGCAGATACTGATACCCTGCTGCTAAGGCATGGCGAATGGGGACGGAGCAGTGCTCTAACAAAGAGAAAGAGGTAGTCAAACATTTTGAAGAGGAGTGAATGGGACTGAAGGTGGATGGATGAATGGAGGCAAAGAGAGAGAGGAAGAAGCATTCAATGGTCCAGACTTCTCTCACATTTGTAGATTTAAGTTTAGGTATCCGCCTCTAGCCAGCTTCCAGTTAATCCTCAACAGCTTCTAGTGATTAGAAGTTAGTCTATTTAGCATGCTATATCCTTCTTCCATTGGTTTTAGTTACAAGTTATACGATTAGGATTGCGAGAACAGTAGTGAACTAAACTTCCCAGTAAGAGGTCTTCACACCAGGGAAGTGTTACTTTGCTGCAGCAGCCCTGCCTCGTCAGTCATTAGGAAGCTGCAGGTTGTCAGAGGCTTCTCTTGCGCGCACACAAGCGCAGACACACACGCGCACACACACAAAACCACAGCACTAAAACTAAATTAAGAAGCCGATGATTAAGACAAGCGTCTACGAGGCCTGTCATTTCAGCATCCTTCCATCATAACATTGTGGCACCAAGAAATTTGCTTGAAAACCCTGGAAAAAAAAGTCTATGGGAGAGCCTCGTGTTTGAGGCTGTTAATATCAAATATAGACTGGGAACTGCCTCGGATGCAAGATAGTATTCCACAGAGGAAAGGAGCATTGCAGAGACCTTGGTGCTATCCGCGCACTCCCGAAACTCTGGTAAGTATCTCTCCCTTCTATTGCAGCAGGTACGCACTGTGTAACTGTAACTGGACCGGGTTTGAAATCCGCAGCTATGTTCCCTTCGGGGAACTCCCCCTAAAGATAAATCTGTAATGAAAGGTCCCTACTGGATGACTAATGGTTATTGGCACTCGGTGCCCCTTTAGGGAGAGCAGCACATATTGTGCCGAAGACCTTGCAAGCACACTTTAAATACAAACCTTTTAGGTTTCCCTCCCATGCATACACATCTCTGTTGTTTTCGGGCTAGCTGTGTTGTGTCTCTCCCCCCTCCCCCCCCTTATTTAAGCTCTCTAGTCTTCCCTCCCCCCACCCCATTCAGAACTAATTGCTCAGTTGCTTAAATGTTTAAAAAAGAGCTAAATTTCTCCATCCGATGATCTTTTGAGAAGCTGCACTGTACCATAAGGAGCCGCCAGCAGGGCACTGTGTACCTTAGAGGAGCCTGCGCAACTAGGGGAGAGGTAGCGTTAAAACAATGACATTAATAAACTAAGTGCACTGAGTTCCCCTCCTGTTGAACTTTAGGGAGTTTCTTGGGCGGGCAGAGGTTGAACGGAGAACGTCGAAATGGGAAACAATGGCTGTAGGGGCCAGAAAGCTTCGCTGATGTCGTAAGCGTAAAACAAGACAGAATAGTGACAGAAAGAGATCCGAGTAAACATTGGAGTATACATTTCCCACGGCGACTACGCTGAGTGGAGAGGTTTGAATTAAATCGCCTTAATTAAAAGCTGAAGAATTTATTTATTTATTCCTGTAGCTATAGAATACCATCCACAGAAAGTCTATCTAGGGAGTGTAGAGGCATCCACTAGATTTATTGTGTTTAGCTGCCACTACCAGAATTTTTCAGAGCAGAATATTTTTGTACTCACTGCCAACTTGAAGACCTGCGGGTTTTTAGATCGTAAATATCGCTATTATTTTATATGCCAGTCTGCAGAAAAGAGCCGTTATACCGTATACAGCCGTATACACCTGCATAGGCAATAGGCATACCTGTGTAATGAAAGCTCTCCTTAATTCAGAAATCAAACAAAAGAATTAAAATATCCTTTAAGAATTATCCTCAGAGTTATGCGGACGACGATAGTAAAATGCAAGGGAGAAATGAACAAGCTAAAAGCCTTGTTCTGTTCTCGACGTTTAAACACATGATTTTATATTCTGTTGGGTTTACTGTTGAAACGTTCTAGGCCGGGGCTTTTGTCGGCGTTGTGATATTGAAGCAAAGAATGTGAAATAAAATACGGGGGGAAAAAGAAAGACCTGGGGAGAAAAAAACCCAACAAACCAAACTCCACGTAGTGCTTGAAGAAGACCTCTAGCTGCTCTTTGACTCCTAAGAAACTGTTGCTGGAATATTTTCATGGTGTTGTTCTAAAGCTCTTTATCCTCCTATAAACATAATCTTTGGCAAATGACGCATGGATCTGGTTTTGCAGTTTTTCGGTGATTCGAGAGAAAAGACGCCCTTTCCCCCCCCCTCCACGCGCCCCCCCTCCCCGGCTTCCACCCCTTCCCCAGCAGAAGGACAGATACGGTCTCTCTCTGTCTCCCAGCGCTGTTCCCCCTCCGTCGCCCCGCCAAAGGCATCCGGGCGCGGGGGGGCGCCGGTGCCCGGGGGTGCCCCTCGCCCGTCCTACCTGGCCGTGCCGCGCCCGCCGCTGCTCCGTGCGCCGCGGGCCTGTCCCCGCACCGCGCCTCCAGCGCACCCCTCGGCTCGGCGGGGTCTCGGACTCGGCCAGGTCAGCTGCGGATCCAATTTTAGGGCCTACAAAAGCGCATCATCCTCCCCTATCCTCCTATCTTCCCCCGCCCCAGGGTCCCCTTGTAACCACAGCAAAATGCCCGGTGTAGAAAGCAAGCCAGAACCCACTGTCCACCCCCCTAGGAGAAGGCGTTTGGCAGCCTAGGAGTGAGGATGATGTTGGCTTTCCCCTGTCGGGGCTCAGGCTCAGGAGGTGCCGTTTCTCTCTCGCGGCCGGACTCGCTCGGCGGGTGTCGGGGTGATGGGGCTGGCGCTAGCGCCAATGAGGCTGCTCGGGAAGCGGACCCTGCTCGCTCCTTGGTGTCCTGGCACAAGCAGGGCTCGCAGGATCTGCCTCTTTGTGTAGCTTGTTCTGAACACTTTTTATATCGGGCAGGGTGGTCTCCATGTTTTCTTTCTTTCATTCTTCCTTTCTTTAGCGGAGGGAGGGGGGAGTGATGGCAAGGGACTTGCTGGATGATTATAACCGCTACCACTTAGAAATAAGTTTCTTGGGGAAGGGCTGTTATCGTACCCTTGATATCAGTGGGTGTGTCCATGTATTATTTTAATATGATATGCCTTTTATATAGAGCTTGTTTTCCTCCTCCCTCTCTCCCCGGCCTCCCCCTCCCCCCCGCTTTGTTTCTGGAATTTGTTTCGCTTTTAAAGCACCAGCACAAACAAACAAACACACAAAAATGACTGGCAACAAGTTAAATCCCATTTGTGTCCCTCCCACCGAGCACGGACCATGCCTCGCTAAAGCCTGGGGCTTGTAGTTTTGCTTCGACAATAATTTGACCAAGAAAATGAAGTGGCTGCAGACAGACTCTCCCGGCATTGACAATGCGGAGAGAAAAAACGTAGAAAGATTTCTCCCGGGATGCATCCCTTTGGTGTGTTTTCTCCTCTCCATCTTTTAGATTGGACACTTGCATAGACGCTCACATACACTGAGGTTATGTTTCCTAGGAGTTTTTAGAAAACAGTGTTTATTATAATCGAGCTATAAACGCCACCAAGTAATGAAATCATGCCGTAGCTACGGAAACTTAACAAATAAGTAATTTCCATTTGTCTTGTAGCAGAATATTGCAGAGGATGACATTACATTTTATTTTCGCATTCATTTCAAAACACCAATGAAAGGACAAAGAAAAGTCTCTCAAGTCGTTGTACACGTTGGAATTAATTAAACGATACTAGTAGTTCTTTATTATTATTTTTTTTCTGCCTTCCAAGGCGACTTTAACCTAATTTCTGTGGCCCTACTAAAGAGGGAATCCGCAAAAGCAACAAGCTTGGTTCTCACTGAAGGTCGGTATCATGTCCCTCTAAAGCTTCACGGAAAGCATCTCACAGTGAGCCACCCGCGCATTCATGCGCCTTCCCTTAGTTTTGGCTTACACAGTAATGGAGAAAACATTCCTCTTTGACTGTACTTAAAAAAATATCTTTTTACCCAATCGCACGGTTTGCAAACCGTAGTTCAACTTTGTATGTTGTGGTGGGCACGTGTTTTGTCATATGAAATTAACTTGTGAAAGCCTTTGTATCATTTTTTGATTTGTGTTTGTCGACAACGCAGATCATACATCTCCGCGTTGATGGTTGATACAATTGCTAAATTAAAGGCATGCTTTCGGCTTTGGAAAACAACAACAACAAAACTCCAGCCCTCAGAGAACTCATTCTCAGAGAAACAACCCGAGGAGCGGTAGAATAATTCACCGCAGTATTTTGTATGTGCTCACGGTGTCTCCAAATACTTCTGCATCATTCTGCGCCTCTGTTGTCCGTTCCTAAAGATAGCCAAGTCACTCCTGGGCTTCTCACCTATGATTGCCTACTTAAAAGAACATACGGACAGTATAGAGTGGCTCTAAATTCTTGGAGGAATGTAACTGACGTGTGTTTCCTCCGTGTCTTTATTCTTCCGTGGTAAATACTAGCAACTGAACTGCTTGTCTTGATGGGTTTCTATATTTGAGCCCCAAGAAACTCCTTAAATCGTTGCAGTAAAGCCATCAATCCTTCCCTTGCACACTTGAGATTTTTTCCCTCGCTGCTTGTTCTTCTCATTTCCGAGGACAGCGTGTCGAGCCAACGGTCTGGTTTAGGCATTTCTCCGGACTTTCAGATTTTCAATCTAAAGCTTTCAGTATGTTGGGACTGAAATGATGATTTTCCACATTTCAAAAGGGACGAGGCTCTATTTATAAATGTTACAGAAGGTTTCGTTACTTCAGGATCAACAAAACAGGAATAGAACTGCAATTTTCAAGAAAATAGGATTTCAAAATATAGAAATAAAAAAGTAGTGGAGATGATGTATAATTCAATCAAATTACAGAAAATTGCTTTAAAATTCAGAACAGTAGCGATCCATTATGTCTCTGTTTTATTAGTGACAAGTACAATTACTCTAAAATAAAGAACAGTGGTGAATATATAATTGGCTGTAATCATGTTAGTGTTTGAATAAAAATGACGGGGACATTTAACACTTTGACAACAAAATGTTCAGAAACAACTTATTTATTCAAACAGATTTTATTTGCATCCACGTGAAGGAGAAACACACTTTTGCTTACGATAAATCCAGAGGTTTTCACTTTCAATAAAAATATACCTAAAATATATTAATTATCTTATTATTCAAAGCTTAATAAAGTCTCCTGAGTATGACTATACTTTTATTGATTACTCGGTACCCAAAGGACGCCATCTACAGGGAGAGGTCTCTAGGCTTAACATCATTCTAGTAAATGTTGATTTAAAAAAAAAGTAAATCTGAGTTAATATTCCTCTATAAATCCGGCTCCGATTTTACCCACAACACCGATCACAATATTTGCTTTGTAATTGCTTCTTGTGACTCAATTCGTTATAATTTGACACGATCTAGGAATCTGTTATAGGAGGCCTTTTCTCTGAGATACGGCATTTAAAATAATTCACTGAACTCTCCGAAGCAGTACTTTTTCTCCTTCTAAAGGGACTTTTATTTTTTCCCCCTCTCAGGATTGTCTTGATCGTCTCTGAAAATGCAGAACAGCCCATGAGATTTCTCCTTTCCACCAACCGTGTGGAAGATGCTTGCAGAACAGCCCTGAAAACAAAACAACTTAATTGAAGGCAGTTCGTGCAACAATTGTGTCATGGAATACCTAACATTTCTTTATCTGTAACTTTTTATTTAATTTTGGATAGTTCAATAAATGGCAACTATGCCAAGCATACTCCCATCCGTTCTTATAATATATCCTTTGTCCCATGTCTTGGTACTCAAAGGTGCCGTTTAGCCGTAGCCCAGCAAGGGCTCGGAAACCTATCGAAGTGAGAAGAGTGCCCTTTACTATTCTGACCGTGCAAACACAGATCCATGGAAGTGGCATATTACTCCGTGACGCGACTCCAACATCCCAGTACAAACTACAGAATGCAGAAATTACGAAGAGAGCTAGAAGAAACTTTCAGGACTCCTCTGCCAGGGAGCTTTTTAAAATTATTATTTTCGGGTTTAACTCCGAACGAATTTTTCTTTTTTTCTTCTCTTATTTCCATTTTTTTAATTTACTGCCTCCCCCCCGAAAAGTCTCCAAATTTCTGTTTCAGGTGTGTGTGTGCGAGCTCACAGCGGGGTGGACCGCACACCGATCCGAGCGGGTCCCTCCTGCCGTGAGGCGAGCGCAGCTCGGTCCGACCGCGCCTTCATTGCCGGCTCCCAAGGGTCTCTCCTGCCCAGGCGGGTTTCGCCAGCACTTGTAGAATAAAGTAGCTCTGGTTTCTTTCTACCTCAGGCCAGTGATATGAATGGGCTTTGAAAAATTCGAGAGGGTGGTAGGGGGGTGGTGTATAAACTGTACAGTGAAGAGTCAGAAGGCAGAGATGCGTTGGCACAAAGGCTGAGGAAAATGACCCATGGTGCAACCTCGATTTTACGTGCTATTTTGTAAACCGGGGACAAAAGCCTGGCAACTATTGTTATTTGTACTTCCGTTGGAATGGGGCGCAAAGTTTATACCGAAGGTCCCCTTCTATCTTTTCACTTCTGGGCATTGACCGTGAACGTTCCAAATCTAGAGACTGTGTCGTGTAGCTGTTTTCAGACTTGAGGAAAGCTCGGGAGAGGAGGTTTCCTTCCCTGGGGCAAGCCGCTCCCGCAGGCGCCGCCGGGGCTCGGTGGGTCCCTCCCCCACCGGGAGCCGAGGCGGGGGCGCCCCTCTGAACCGGGAGGTCTGTCATTTCTCGGGTGCCTCGTACCAAATCGCAGATGTCAGCCTTTCCCTACGTGTTCGGGCTGCTAATGCGGGCACTTCACACAACAGAAATGCTCAGCTTGGGAGCTTTTCCCAGGGCCAGCCGCCGACTTCGTGCTTCGCATCTGCCTCTGGCGGCCCCGGAGCTCCATGCGGGGGATCCCGGTGTACGCAGTACCCTTGACCGATGGGACCATATTCCCGTGGGAGCCGAGCACCCGCAGCGCTTTGCCCCCTGCTAACCGGCCGAAGCACAAACTCCGTACATCTCCACGGGAACACGCTACCAAGGTGCCCTCCTGCGTGTCTTCCGCAGAGACCCTTTTATCGCTGAAATTCACACCATAAAACCCCTCACCTAGCAGGCCATCGCATCGCCAACAGAGCCAGCCGCGGCAGGGGCCGCAGAAAGCTTTGCCGGCTCTGGGACTCCGGGGCCCGGTCCCCGTGTGCGATTCCGGCCGGGCAGGCCCGTGTGGAGCGGAGCGGAGCCGAGCGGAGCGGAGCGGAGCCCGCGGGCCGTGCCCGGGCCGGAGCGGCGGCGGCCGCGCTCGGCGGCTGAGCGGGGACGGAGCGCCATCCGAACGGCGCCGGCGACATCTAGTGGCCACGGGCCGCCAGTGCCCGCCGCGCCGCTCCGGGGCCAGCGAGCACGGCCCGGCCTGGCCCAGAGCGGGACACGCGGCCCGCACCCCTGCCAGCCCTCACCCCTGCCAGCCCGCACCCCGGCCGGCCCGCACCCCTGCCAGCCCTCACCCCTGCCAGCCCGCACCCCTGCCGGCCCGCACCCCTGCCGGCCCGCACCCCTGCCAGCCCTCACCCCGGCCAGCCCGCACCCCGGCCAGCCCGCACCCCGGCCAGCCCGCACCCCTGCCGGCCCTCACCCCTGCCGGCCCTCACCCCTGCCAGCCCTCACCCCGGCCGTCCCGCACCCCTGCCAACCCGCACCCCTGCCAGCCCGCACCCCTGCCAGCCCGCACCCCGGCCAGCCCGCACCCCTGCCAGCCCGCACCCCTGCCAGCCCGCACCCCGGCCAGCCCGCACCCCTGCCAGCCCGCACCCCGGCCAGCCCGCACCCCTGCCAGCCCGCACCCCTGCCGGCCCGCACCCCTGCCAGCCCGCACCCCTGCCAGCCCGCACCCCTGCCGGCCCGCACCCCTGCCAGCCCGCACCCCTGCCGGCCCGCACCCCTGCCGGCCCGCACCCCTGCCGGCCCGCACCCCTGCCGGCCCGCACCCCTGCCGGCCCGCACCCCTGCCAGCCCGCACCCCTGCCAGCCCGCCCCCCTGCCCGCCCGCCCCCCTGCCAGCCCGCACCCCGGCCAGCCCGCACTCCTGCCAGCCCGCACCCCGGCCAGCCCGCACTCCTGCCAGCCCGCACCCCTGCCGGCCCGCACCCCTGCCAGCCCGCACCCCTGCCAGCCCGCACCCCTGCCAGCCCGCACCCCTGCCAGCCCGCACTCCGGCCGGCCCGCACCAGCCGGCCGCCGTTTTTCTAAGCATCAGCCACCGCTGTACTCCCCCTCAAACGCCCTAAAGTTTTCGGTGCAGTGTTGGTACCAGTACAAAATGGGACTCAGTTTTGCATATATATACATGGGGCACCGAGAAAAGAATTATAAGCACTTTTCGTCTCCCTCCCTCTCCTCTAAAGGACCTCCTTGGAAAAAAAGCAGACGCGCAGGAGTGGCAGTTCCTGCCACTTTCACCCTGAGAGACGTCCCCGCTGGTAGGCACCGTCCCTGCGCACACTGCCTGGGGCACCTCCCAGACCTGAGAAGAAGAAGAGGAGAGGGGAAAAAAAAAGAAAAATCCCCAACAATATTGCGGAGACACCGCTGGCGAAAGGAGCCCTCACTATTTAAATCCTAGTGTCAGCTCTCATTAACAGCTCAAGTCATCTTTTCCCCGGGGCAGACCTTGTCTGGTCTATCGAGTTAATGGAAAACAAAACACATGTTTGTATTCTATTACTGCAGCCCCGTTCCTTGCCTTACGGAGAGCAGGGACAGGCTTCTCCCGCTTCGTGACAAGCTTCCCGAAGCGAAAAAGCTTTCCACTCGTTTCTCCCTCCTGCCCTTTTCCATGAATAGGAACTGCAATGGCAGCCACAAGAAAAGGCTTTCGCTGAAGCCGCGGTGGCTAAAAAGAGCCCAAGAAAAATAGTTACTGGTATGTTCAGTAAAACTTAGCAAAGCACAATAGTCTCTGCGGGAAACTTTGGGGGTTATTTGTTCATCAGGTGAAGTTCTCATCTCGGATCCAGCTGCCAGGACCACAGCATCTCCCAGGGAGGCCGCCCGTGAGGAGACGGGCACGCTAGGCAATAACCAGTGACAGACTGAGAGAGTTTTGAGACAGCCCAAAACAAATAAACAAGCTCTCCCAATTCTTCCACTGGGAAGATGGCTTTGATAAGGAAGCAGGGAAAGTTTTGAAGAGCTGCAGACATTTTTGCAAATGTATTTTAGCTGGTCTAAGTAGTTGAAGTAAATTGAGTGGTTGTTGGCTTTTTGCTTTATGTATTTATTTATTTACTTTTTTTTCTCTGAGACAATGCTACGGGGAGGGTGAAAATAAGAGCTTGACAAAAGACAGGGATACATTTCTCACCCAGAAAAAGCAGGAGAGGTCTGTAGAAGTGACTACCTGACTTGAATAAAGGAGAGGATTCTGGTGCAAGCAAAAGAAATTATTACTTTCACCCCATCCTCAGTGCTTTCGTTGAGGTACAGGTCTGTGTGCAGCGCCAGGCACAGGGCACTTGAACCTGACAACATAACCGATCGAAATGCACTGTCCTAATGTTCACCTACTCGCTCTACTAAGACATTTTAAAGCCATCTCCAGCTGATCTTTCCCCTGCCCCCAGCCCCACTTTCGGGACGCGCAGGAAGGGTGCGAATGTGAAATCGCCCAGAGGCAGCACTGGCCCTAGGGCGCTCCTTGGGCGGATGTGAGGTCCCAGCGGGTCTCTGGGCCTGGGTCCCTCTCCCGCCTGGGGTGCTCCTGGCATTTCGGAGTAGAGACTAGGGCCCCCAGCTTTCGCGCTTTTGAAGTGTCGTTCGCCCTCAAGTGCTTGGCTGTAAATAAACGCCATAGCAGTGACAACATTGCCGTCCTGCAGTCAGAGCGGAGTCTGCCTCTGCACCTTTCCTCTGCAACACACGCCGTCAGCGTTTTAATTCCAGCTCCAAAGGGAACCTGCAATTATAAGCCCCCCTCGTCCCCTCCCGCTCACATTCTCTTGTCTGAAACATTCACTGAGGAAGGTTATTTGGATTGAGAGTAAAATCAAACAGGGAGGGGAGAAAGAAAAAAGAAAACCCAACATAAACCCAACAACCCAGCAAACCCTTCCATTTGCTATTTACAAACCTCATTGTCATGCTTCACTCAGGCTGTCTGCCTAGCCTAGGGAAATAAATGTGACTGAACCAGAGACAAAGCCGATGCAGCTGTATTTGAATTTCTCAAACACTGTCAAACGTGCTCTTGTCTCATAATTCTCGGGGTTGTTGTTATTATTATGAACATCATACCTAATGTGAACATACTCGAAAGAGAGCTGCTTGGCAGTGGAGAGATGTGGTTCCGATCGGGAATGCACAGAAATTTCTTTAGCAAAAAAGATAAGGGCTCGTTTTCCCTCTTGCTTGGAAGCCCAGGCAGATAAATTAAGGAAAATTTGAGACCTATAATTTCTCTCCTTTTTTCCCCTCTCTCTTTTTTTTTTTTTTCCTTTTATTTTTTCTTTTTCTTTTTGGTTCCTTGTGTTTTCCCTATTCCCGCAGAAGGGGTTAGGTTTGACTATCTAATTTCCCAGGTGATAATTCACTTCGGCAGCCTCGCACTGCAGCAGCTGCGGGAAGGAAACCGAGAGCACCGTCCCCTTAAGAGAGAAAGGTGTCCGCTGGCGGACACCTCCGAGCAGTCATGTCAGCTTCCCTTTCCGGGGGCTCTTAGGAGCTCCAGTATGCCTGGTATTGGCAGGACTATCACCAAGCGGCTCCTTGCTCTCGACTCCTTTGGAGACGAGGAGGCTCAAACACTCCGACGCCGCCACAGGAGGTCTCTAAGGGATACCTGGGAGCATTGCCATATATCTCGCCTTAGATGCCCTGCTTCCGACGGGAATGAACAAACCCTGCCAGCCCCTTTCCCAAGCCCCGCCGCCCTAGCAGGCCGGGGAGGGCTGCGGAGCTGTCGGGAAGCTGAGGCAATGCCCCTCGACGTGTCGGGAGCGGAGGCGGCGCCGGCTCCCCAAGCCAGGACGGACCCTCGGGTCCCCCCCTCCTCCGTCCGCGCCCCTTGGCATGTCCTGCAAGACCCACCGCCCTCCCGGGCGCCGTTACCGTGTCAAGAGGAGGCTGACCCCCGGGCTTTGGGGAAAAATGGGGTCCTGCAAGACGGGGGGGGACAGATCTCCCGACCCCAGCTGTAAGCTCCGTCCTCGCCATCCACCTGGGCAGCATCTCCCCAGCCCTTCTATTAATTAATTAATTAATTAAGTAATTTAAATCAGCTGCTTCTTCGTTGCCACACTCCTCAGACGGCCCTTCCGAGCTCCTTTACCGGGAAGAAGTTTCATGTCACCTCTTCCCGGCGGGACCACCGCCTCCGAGCAGGGCCGCCCTCTCTCCCTCTCTCCCTCTCTCCCTCTCTCCCTCTCTCCCTCTCTCCCTCTCTCCCTCTCTCCCTCTCTCCCTCTCTCCCTCTCTCCCTCTCTCCCTCTCTCCCCAGCTCCTTCGCTCCGTGCCCTCCTCGGTTTTCGTTGCACGGTGTCCTTCAGTGAGTGGAAGCAGAGAAATGAAAAGTACTGTGATCAATTATTGGTTTTAGACCATATTTATGGACGTGTAGAAGTAATAACAGTTATTTACTTTGTCGAAACGTTTATTTCGCACTTGGTATATTTCCTTACAATCGGAGAACCGACGTGGGAAAAATAAGCACAAATAAACTAATGCACGAAAAGTACGGTTTTAGCTAAAGGTGATCCTTCTCCTGTCTAATTTTCCCGGGCGCGTTTCTTCCTCCTGACATTAATTCAAACCAGCGAAAGGGCTAAATAGATTAATCTCTAGCCCTCAAGTCAAGCAAGAACCAAAATAATAATTTACTTGTCTGCCCCCTTCATAAAAGAATACTTTTCCCTCTTTTCTTCAAATCATGGATGAAGAACAATCAAAAGCCAAAGCAGCCAGGAGGGCAGGAACCCTTTAGAGTCTGTCGACGGTTTGGCCCGGGCATCCCTGCTCTCTCCTCGGTCCTGCGGACTACCTTGTTCTTGCTCCCTGCCCGAAATTGCCGGAGACTGCCTTCCCCCCTAAGTGCAGGGCTGCAGCTGCTTTAACACCTCCTGACCAGTCTTTGTCCCTTTTGAAGCTTGATGGATTCTCTAATTTGTTAGCAGCACTTCGACTGGCCCCAGCGCAAGGAGAGGAATGATGCCAGAGGCAGGGAAATAGACACCACTCTGGGATATCACAGTCTTAGTAATAGCGCTTTCACATGCACGTGTTTCATACATCGCTTGCATCAGTGTGACCTCAGCGAGGGGGACAAGGAAGGGTTGGGGAGGGAAGAATTAAAAAAAGATACAGTGCTACCGTGTATGTCAAGGATTTCAAGTAGAATAGTTCTTTATTGCAAGGTAACACTTCCCTGTTGAGGGCTCTTGGTCTTCTTTGAATTTCTTCAGTTCTTATATTCCCGCTATTCATTTTATTACCAGCGACAGTATGTGACAGTGCCCCACATTGGGTGACACGTGTAGCCACTGGCGAACAAAAAATGATCCTGGCTGCCCGCAAACACTCTACAGTGAGCTGTGCGACGGCTCAGTTTGTGCCTCTCACACGGAGCAGCCGGTGCCTCCTTCCCCACCACCCGGCCGCGGCACTTGCTGGTCTGCTCCGGACCACAAGCAGGACTGGGAGCTCTCTGACCAGCATGGTTATGAAACCATCCCGTTCTCCACTCATTCCCACCCTTTCTATTTGCTCCACAGTAAAAAATGACACTTTCTATGGACCATGGCATCTTGCTGCAGGATCTGCCAGGGCAAGAAATTTTGGAGAGGGCAGGGCACCTCACCAATACTTACGGGTGTCAATTTGGAAATGTGTTTTTTGTATCAGTCCCTGTGACACATGCAGTCTGTTGTCTCCTTTGGGGACAGAAACATGCTGCCCTTTTCCTTAGATGCCTAGTCTTTGTGCAGTGTCCATAAACAATATATTAGACAGTATTAGCTGGAATCAGAGCCTTCAACATCTTCCTGTTCTGTTGTTGGGGCTGCCCCCAGTTAAGGTCCCACCAGCACCGAGAGATACTCACTGTCAGTGCACTTCAGGACCCTTGCCTTGTGCCTCGGTCCTGAAGTACAGGGAATAGGGCCAAAGATGAAGCTCAGCACTCAGCTGGACCACTGTCCCAGCTCTGTAGATCCCTCCATGAAGCACAAGCCTCCCTTTTGCAGCACAGTCTGCTCAGGATTCCAGCATCAGACATTCCCAAGAAAACCGATAGGGCTGACGTTGTGCACACTGCTTTGCTTCTGACCCTGCTCTTCAGTTCACATTTTCAAACCCCTGCTCTGCCAGCAGCTCCAGCTGGAGAGTTTCTCTATTCTCTCAGGTATCTTTATGTTTATGATAGAAGGGACAGAATAAAAGAGGAAGACATTTGGTCTTTAGACCCACAGTTCTGATGCTGCTTTGTCACAGTGTTACCATTTGAGCAGCTCTACCTCCAACTGCAGTACGCTTCTCACTTAGAGAAGGTTCTTCCAGTTTGTGAGCAAGTTAATTCTCCTGGTAGCTGTCCAAGATTATAGCCCTGTCTTTCAGACAAAGTAAGGCAGGAAAGTTAAAACTTTATAACCACAAATTACTTAAATTTTTTCCTCAAGTGAACTATTTTAGTTGATTTAGACAGATCACTTTGGATAATAAAATATAATCTGAAACCTACCAGGAAGTTTTCAACATATAAAAAAATGGCAATCTTATTTAATCTCTGTGAAAGATAATTGTTTGCCCTTGATGTATGCTTTGCATTCTTGAAGAATATCTTTTGAGGTATAATATAAAATTTGAAATCTTATATATGCACCTTTACAATAGTAATGGCTTTCTACAAGCTCTGTGGGAGGTGACATTTCAGCAAGATACTTCCCCTTGACTTTGTTTATTCCAGCAGTTTAAATTCTACCTCTGGTGATAGCTGTTAACTTGGCAATGTGAAAAGTGCTACATGATGTGTACTGTGCTCAGTCAGCTCATCAGAAGCTTACCAATTACGACTGTGGAGCCCATTCTTCTTGCCACAGCATGCCACCCACCATGCATAACCGGGACAGCTGATCTTCACATGTGCATAAAATCTGAAAGTATGCACACATTTACTCAGAAGCCATGCAAAGCAGGCACAATAAGTCTGCTTCTTCTTAGAAGCCTTTTTATTTCCTGCAATAGCTCATACACAAGCTGTTGTAGATAATTTCTTGCTCCCTGCCTGCATTGGAAATGTCAAAAAGGGGAGCTTTTGAATGCCACCCTGCAAGAGGATAAGCTTTGTACATGTCAGGCATTCAGGACACCTGTGTTGGGACCTGAATTGTGAAATAGGAAGTTGCAGCTATCAGGATTATCCATCTCACCCAGGGCTTGGTCTCCATTCACATCTTTGAGGTGCTTGGGAAAGGAGGCACTGGGAAGCAGATTGTGGACTCAATTAAATAATTGAAATATGCTGGAATGGCCCATAAATTTGGCATCTAAGCATTATGAAATTAAGAACTTTGTTAACAAAAGCCTTTTTAAGCCTATTTCTGCAGGATGAAATATGATCTCTGTTTAAGGTCTCTTAACAACATCAGTGAAGCAGGATTTAATTCTAGACAGATGCTATTTGTCAAGTTTATAGGGAATGTTTGAGCTTCAAAAATAATGCTACCTTTGAGCATTCATTTTTGTTTAGAATATCCAACTGAACATACGAAGTCCAGATTGGGCTTTTTGTTAAATTGCGATTTGCACTTATCCAAAGATATTATTTTCTTTATTTTGAAGCAACTATTTTCAAAGACATTTAGTGCCAGACTCTGTCACCTTTGACTGTAGTTTCTTTTGCATCAGCTAAAATAGAAGTAACTCTGTTCAAGTAAGCAGAGTAACACTACTGAAAAAACAGAATAAATAATCAGAGAATCAAGCCCTTTGAATAGCAAATGACTCCATAAATAGTCCCATTGATTTCAGCAGTATTTTATGGCATAAGTAGCTACATTAGTGGAAGCAGCATACAAGACCCTTTGGGCTTGGACAGGGAAAAAAATCCCCAAATCGTAATTATTTTAAAAAAATATTCCAAAGCACATCAGTCACTTGACATGTTACTAGCCTATTGCATGACTTACCAAAGACAGAATCAAGTGAGTTGATGATAAAGATGATTCCTCTGTTTGTTCCTGTGACATGAAAGCTGGGTCCCTTATTTACAAAAAAGAGAAAGCAAATAAAGCCACACCAGTGCAATGCTTTCCATTACCCTTTAAAAAATGCTTCTTTAAGTCAGGAAGAACATTTTAGCAGAGTTGCCCCTTCTCTGTTTATGGGCAGTATCAAAATATGAGAATGTCATGACATGGTCTCCCCTGGCTCTATCGCTTTGGATGATGGAAAAACTCTTTTGCTTGCTTTTCCTTGAAATCTAGTAAAAAATAAGTGAAGTCCAAACATGCTGTCTTAATTATGTTTCTTTGGCTAAACACATTCCTCAAAAACAGAGAAGTGTTTTCTGGAAATGTTTTGTGGCATCTTTACGCCTGAATATGAGAACTGTGTCTGGATCCAGAGAGCAGTAAAACACCTACCCAGCTTAAAGTCTTCGGGAGCCAACAAAACTGTTCCTGGGATCAAATTATTGTGCTGTGGACCCATTTCTGAAAGTGACTTTGAGAGGTTTAACTCCACTTAGAGAGTTGGAACATGATGCACAAGAGCAGGGGAAGAAGCCACGATGATCGGGGAATAGAACTGCCTGACTAGAAATGGCATCAGATCCCCCATATCTTCCTGCCAGTACTGAACTTGGAGTCATCATTCTCGGGAAGCAGGTGATGTATTTCAAGTATTCAATAAAGAACTGTGCACCCACGTATACTGTACTGCTGAAAAATTTGTAATTACAGTAATTTTAATGAAACCACATCAGCTTTGTCCTTGCCTTCCTCTCATTGCTTTTCTTTGTACTCTCTTCTTGTCATATCACATAGTAACTGTAAAAAATGTTTTGTCCAAATACAAACTCCCTGTTCTGAGTGCCATTCTGCTATCAGCAGGAACAGTATTTCAAATAAGATGCTGGGCATTTGCCTCTATGAATAGCTTCTTCTTTGCACATGCTAGATTGTGAAAAACAGATATATACCTTTTGAGTGCACATTTTTCATTAAGAACCTCTAGCGCACAAAAGGAAGGGGTCACAAAAGGTGAAAAAAAGATAACTTTAGCTTTATCACAAACAGTTCTCTGCTGTGTTTCCTCAGTTATGACCAAGCTGTGGCTATTTTCTATTGAGCGTGGAGCATTTCTTATTCCCAGAAAATTTTAAGGGAAGTACTTTGAATAGGATTCTACAGTGCTGATTTTTCAATGCTATCTGACAGCAGTCTGCCATTTCTTCTCTTTCCATATGACAGTGAAATGACACAAAATGGATACAATTTTTCCTCTCTGTCAAGTAAGGACAAAGATGTGTACCACCCCTTACCTGTACTGTCCATGCTGTTATCCCGTGGCTGAAGGGTAAGAGGTCTGCCTATATCCCCAGTTTTGGGGAATATATCCTGTTTGGTGCTCACAGTGTACCTTGCAAAAGCAGCTGGAGGAGGTTAGATGGAGGCAGGTTCCCTGGAGTTGATTTTGTAACCTTTTAGGTTAGGAATACTGTCTTGCTCGTATAGGCTCCTAGTGAATTCTTGATACCCTTAAAACAGAGAGGGCAAGGAGAAGCTAATGAAATATTTGTGAACCAATACAGCAGTGAAAGATTCCTAAGAATGGATTTTTTACCACCTCACCACAAGCTGGAGGGATATTTGGTGCTGGATGCAATTCTGATCCCTAGTCTCATAAAATCTCAGATCCCTTTTTATAAAGTGGCACTCTAATTTTAAAAGAAAATTTCCAGTTACTAGCAAAAAGTCTACCCAACTTCTCAGAAAACATAAATGAAAATTGAGATTAGACTGTTTTCTAAAAATCCCTTGTTTCTAAGCAATCTCTTGATATTTAGTAGGGAGAGAAAAAAATATTAGGTTTATAATTTTTGGTGTTTGGATAATTTTCCCCCATACTTATCCCGAATAATAATAAAAAAAGAAAATTGAAAAGAATCTCTTGAAATATTTCCTTTACTGAGTGATTATGTTATGTCTTTGTTTAAAAAAGTCGATAATGTCTAGTATGAATTAGTGAGGGATTTTAAGGGGTCTTGTCCCTAAATTTTTTTTCATTTTTATTTTCTGGATTGAAACAATCTTCTTTCCCTTTCCCTCTTTCCCTTTCCCTTTTCCTTTCCCTCTTTCCCTTTCCCTTTCCTTTTCTTCTCCCTCTTTCCCTTCCTTGTTTTTTTTCCTTTTTTCCCTCCCTCCCTTTCTTTTTCATTTTTCTTTCAAACCAGTCAATAAAACAACTAGCCAAACAAATTTTTATTCTTTTAGTTCTGCTCTGAGATAAATTTACTACACAAGATAGTACCAATCAGAAGCCCAGTAGCCCAATGTTCTCTAATGACTCACAAACCTACCTCTGCAATATCAGTGCAACTTGATCTCACTGCATCCGTAACAGTGTCCAGTTTCACGAGTTGACAGTGGTGGCGTGAGAAGGAGTGAAAATCGACAGCAAGTTGACAGAATACTACTGGGACTACTCCTCTGGGGTCCATCACACAGTCATTTTATCCCTGCACCACTGAAAAAACCCACTAAAAAACTAACAAGTATGATGCCACCAGAGTAGCTCTCATAGGGAACTGATTTTAGGTGTTTTCAGGTGTTTGTTATGAATGAGGTTTTCCTTTTCAGCCCTTGGGATTATCCGTATATACAGATGGAGACATAAAAGATGATGGGTGAAAACAAAATCAGATGGAAAGAGGAAAATATTTGTTTCCTTCATATGTTTGCATTGTGCTGAGTGCAGCAGGGTGCTGAGAAGGACTCCTCAGATGCTATCACTGTAACTGAAATATCATGTAGCTCCATGTTCCATCAAGCTCCTCTGCCAAATTCTATAATGTGATCACTTATTTGGCTGTGTATAATCTATACAATCTAAAGGGAAAATGCATTTTCTTTTAGATACCAAGCTTATTTTCTGTTTCTGTTGGTGTGCAAAATTCATTGTAATGAGGAGCCATTTTATTATTGTGGTTCCTTGGTTGTGTTTCGGTTTCTGTTGTTTTAATAAAAACAATGAAACAAATGGTTCTGAGAACAGCAGAGCTAATGAAGTCATGTTTTGAGGATTTGTACTTGACAGTCTTATATCCCTTCCTTTGTCCCATTACAGCAGCTTTGACCATTTATACTGAGGTTTATGCTCAACTCCATTAGACTTCCCCCTTTCCAGTCTGCTCAGCTGCCTTTCCAGTCTGCAGATATCAGCTGTGCAGAGGACATTATAAGCTCTCAGTAGCTCAGAGCTACTTTTGCACTGCCATGCTGGCAGAATACTTGCTGACTGGGTAGCAAGAGGTCAATCAAAAAAGGTAACTGCTGAGTTGTCACTGATGTTTTATTCCTAGTGGGACAGCAATCTGGCTCTGTGTCCTCTAGACATCAATTTAAATGAAACTTGTGAGACTTCTCTTTAAGGCTTTGACCTAATTCTTATATTTTTCTGAATTTGGCCAGGAGTTTTGGAGGTTATGAGGAGTACAAGGCCAGACAGACAATGTATCTCAAGTAGATCAATAATACAATATTTATAAAGGCTAATTTAAAATAAAAAGTTAAATCTCCAAACCAAATTGTCTCTCAGAAACAAAATATCTTTAATATTATTGTGGCTTGCATTACTAATTCATATAAGAACTTTGAATATTTTACTAAGAAAGATTTTTGATAGAGTTTGAGTGAGAGAAAAACACATCTTTTAAAGGCATGATAACAAAATATGCTAGTTATGAGTCCATCTAGGCTGAGAAATGAACATTTGAATCGTGGCACTGACACTGAAATACTTTTTTTTATTTTAAATTTTCGTCCGGCTCAGAACCTTGCACTCTTGTGTGGTTTTGACTATCTGTTAGAACATTCAAGTTGTATCATAAATAGCAGTATTGAAAACATATGCCACGGGGGAAAGAAATATGTAATGAAACCAGCTGTCATTATATGATAATGAATTTCACTCACTACTGAGCTGGATAAGTGTTTTTCATAGGGAAACAAGTGGCAAATTCAACAAAGAAAAACGTGTGTAAACCTTTCAAGTTTTTAAGCCGGCCCTAGAAGATATAAATCACTTTTATCAAGTGAAAAAATAATCTGGGACCAATTTTGAAGCTGAAAACATCTAGTTTATTAAATTGTGAGTAAGAGAAACATGGTAACAGTTTTCACATATGTAGGAGAGAAATCTTTTTAAGGCACCAGTTTTAGGGTACACAGTCATGAGAAAGAAGACATAAATCAAGTGTTTAAACATTCCTAAAGGTTAGAATTTATTAGACAGAAAAGTAACTTGAAAAATGTCAATAAAGATTTCATTATGTGGGAGAAGAGAAGCGAAGAAGTTTGGCTGCATTATTAAATATATATAATGAGAAGTATCCTAGCTTTGGAGTGAGAAAGCTTAGATTTTCTCATTGCTCATTCACAGTTTTAATTTCTATGATTCTATGACTGAATCTCATATTGAGGTCCCTTTCCTCTGCTGGAGCTAGCTAGCAGATAAAATAAGCATGTAGATCATGGCAAATAAGCAGTCAGGTTAGCATAGCATAACATGGCCACAGAGTATTTGTGCTATTAGGACAACAGTCTGTAAATTCCTTTCAAATTCTCTATTTAAAGTAGGTTGAACTCCAGCTGGTGACTATTATGTTCTGAAATGGTGTTATTATCTCCAAGGGAATACTGCAAGAACACAACTACTTCAGGAATCTTTCCTTAAGGACAAAGTTCATACACATGCTCCCTCCCACCTACACACCCACCCACCTTGTATATGTATAGATAGCTCCTTTAATGAAGAATTGTAATTATAGATCATGTTTTAGCATAACTGAAAGCAAATAATTTCTCTTTGGAAAGATATGGGGTCAGTTGCAGGATGTAGGAACAAACTCAGCAAGAATAAAGCTGCAGATTTTTAAATGTGCAATATATTAAATAAATCCACATGACTAAACTTCCACATGACTAAACTCACTTGATTCAAAGATGTTTTCAAGATACATGAAGAAGAGTGTCAGTTCATAACAGGAACAAGATTTTTGAATCAGATGTAGTTTAACTCAGTAAGTGAGTAAGCTTGTAAGGTCTTGCTGAGCTTATAAAAGCAAAACAACATATTTGCACTGTCAGAGAATTCACTGGAAAATATGCTCATGTAAACAGGTAGGATGCAAATGTAGCTTTCATGTGGGATTACAGCCTGAAGGTTGCTTGGTAATAGTGTCACATAAGTAGTTGCAGAAAAGCTACTGGTTTCATTGCTGTCATTTGGATTTGTCACTGTCTTAGAGGGCACAAGGGTGGTTTTTTGATATTTTCTGAAATCTGCCAATAAGATATTTTTTTTTAAATTGTGCTTTGACATCTGGCATTTAAGGCATTAAAGAAAACTTGCAGGTTTGAGCAAGCACAGGCCTCCTTCTGTGTTGTGCAGGTGACTCAAACGGGCCAGCACAGGATTAAACTTCCTCAAATAGACTCCCTTGGTCCTGAAAGACCCAGCTGGGCTGCTTTGAAGGGAGAGTAAAATCTTTTCCTTTCAAGCGTGCTAGACTGCTGCACTGAGAGTTTTGGGAAATACAGACACAACCAGGACTTCCTACATAGTGCCTAGCCCAAGTAGAAAGATCTTCTACTGAGACAAAACTCCAGCTCTTTTCTGACAGACCCACGCCAATCAGTCACAGCACAGACTGTGCTCAACAATGTTCATCTAACCTAATTTAATCTCTTCCAGAAGAGACTTGGCATAATTTACAGCTACCCCAAGGTACCATTAACCTCTGATGAAATACAGGATTCTGCCAAACTGGAAAAATAGAGGTTCCCAGGTCTCTGTACTCAATTTGGAGAACTGCTCCTTATTGAGTGTTTTGTTTTTCCAGCTCAAATAAGGGTAAATCAACATTTTCAAATAACACATGTACATAGCAGTTTTATTAGAATTTGTCTGTCTCACATTTTTACAATGGTCCATGGAAATCAAATCAAGATAATAGCAGAAATAATTGACCAGAGAATAGCAGTTTCTTTAATCAAGCGAATATGATGATTAAATCAAAAGCTTTAGATCTGTGGATATCATCAATGGTCTTCTGACTATTAATAACAATATGTCATCAGTGAATTTTAAAAATGCATTTTTGGAGGGTGAAATGTCTATATCTAGATGGAGAAAGGTCAGAACAGTATTATTTCTAATTAAATCCATTAATGGTACTGTTGACAGTTTTTCAAGTGATTTAGATTAAAATATATCACTGAAGTATAGCAATACTTACAATGAGAAAAGCTCAAATCCTACCATTTCTTAACATCAAGTATGCTTTCCCTGGAGTCTTTAATCCTTAATAGGATCTAAACAATATTTTTAATAATTAATAATAATACTACTACAGCAGCAAAACCAACAACAATAGAAACCAGAACAACAAAATACAACTGAAGAAAGGCTTGCTTTTCTGTCAGAAACCTTGGCAGAAACATTCAACAGCACTGATAGAAACTATTAGAGAAACTATTGCTTCCTGTTGTTGTGCAGCAGCCACAGGGAAGGTGAGCCGCCTTCTATTCCTTTTGTGCACAAGAAAGCTCTTCAGCACAAGAGCACATTCAGGCCTGTGGAGATTTCCCAGCCTAGGGAAGCAACAGCAAGCATGTGCTGGGTGTTACCATGGTCTGTGACAGTGCAGAGCTTTCCAAAACCAAGGTACACCCGTGCACCAAACACCATTGCTCGCACAGTGCAGAGACTTTGCATGTATGAATCCACTAGCAGGTATAGTGAAAGACTATCTGTACATCCATAAAGATGCACGAGAAGATATGATTCTTCTGTTTCCCTTGCCTGCAGGGAAGGGAGATTACAATTTTCTATGGCAATATTTAGTGGCATCAGCTTGGAAATCCTTCCTTTTCTTTCTCCTCTTCCTTCAGCCACTGAGTTACAGTTTCCAAGGGAAAAGTTTTTTATAGACAGTGATGTCTTTCTGCTTTTTTTGTCCTGTGCATTGGCCAGACAAATATCGTTAGAAAAACAGATGTGATTTTCTAACTGATGATAGTATCAAAACCACCACAAGGAAACTGGATGAGGTGCTTATGCGGCTCATTTCTTACAGCGTGTTATTGCTGAATGCAGCTACTAATTTGGTGTTCCTCAGATTGTCTCATTAAAAGAGATACTTTGTATTAATTTATTAACACAGTGTACATTTCATGCCAGCTCTGTAGAAAACTGGGCATGAAGCTGTTTGGCATCGTATAGGCAAACTTGTTTTTGATAGACAGTGCACATTTGTGCACATTTGTGAACAGGCACCAGAGGCACTTTTACTGCCTGCCTTAGGAAGGTCTGCAGGGACAGTATGAGCACCTGAGCAGCAGACTTCCAGATGTTAACTGTGCAACCACTGAGACCAGAAAAGAAGGATGGTCCAGGTACTGTGGCCTGGACATAGCCACTTTCTTGGACAGAAATAGTTTTGCTATTACCCACGTAAATCACATACAGTGGGATGGAGCTTGAGTGGTGAAAGGAATCATGGCTGGCTGCAGAAGGCCCTGGAAGCCTGTTAAGCTGAATATAATCTATCACCCAGTGCTTTGGGGCTCTTCCTCACAAATAAGCAGAGGTGAGCAATTTTGTGCTGTAAACGAAGCACAAATAAGGTATGTATAATGTATCGAATTAATAAATATGAGATCTTTGTACTTGCGTTTTTTATTTTAAATCCTTTCTTTAAACGCAACTGCAGTGTTTCAGGTTTCTTAAACATTATTTTTTCAATTATTTTAGCCCTTTTCTACTAGAATTTGTCATTTTCATTTCATAAGTGCTCATATACTATCAAACTTTTTTCCTGTTCTGAACACCTTTGGTGTATCTATTTCTCTACCATTTATAGAACAATTTCCTCTAATATCAACAGCTTTTATATACTATACTACTTCCTGACTGCAGCTCATTTGTTGAAATTTCCAGCATATCTTCTAGAATATATTGATAATTTTAACTTTTTTTTTTTTTTTTTTATGTGAAGGGATGCTAGCTTATCACAAATTGTCATAAATTCAAAAGTACAATGTGCTGCAGTGGGAAAGTTAAAAGTATCCAATATGTACTCTTCTTTCATTTTTCTGATAATCTCTATTTAGTGCTGTTAGCACTTTCTCAGAATAGAAAGTAGTCCATTTAGAAATTATTGGATCATCTGTTTTGTCCTCTACGAAGTGATATTCATTCACCCATTAATAGTCCCTTGTTTCCTATCCAGAGCTCACCAAGAAAGGACTTTTCCTACTTAGAAAATCCCTCTAAAACTCCCAGAATAATGTGAAATAAAAAAGTGCACTTAAATATTTCTTAACGTAAAATGTTACAGGTTTTTGGTAATATCAGAATTTTTAAAAAAGGGAGGAAATGAACAATTAAAAAATTGTTAGTTGATTAAATTACTACAGCAATTTCCTTGGGGAAAATATATGCTTTTTCAGGTTATAGCTCTACCCAAGAGTGTCTAATACAGCTCAATAATTTTGACGTATTTTATTTTGAGGCATATTTTTGCTCTCTTCATTCATATGCAAGATCTTTATTTTTTCAGAACAGGAAAATTAACTCTCCAGACGAAGCAGACTTCTTCCAAGCTCGGGAAGAAAATAGAACAAATATTTTTTTTTAATTTGAAAAAAATGAAAAATCATCTTCTTTAAGAATTGGAAGGGGATAGTGTGTCTTGGTGTTCTTTAGGTGAAAGAAGAGCTACAGCTGAAGTCTGCTGAAGCAGAGACGGATCATTTTCCCTTCAGTTCTCACTGATGCTTCTCAGTGAGGAAACCAACTCCCTGTCCAAAGCTGGTTTTCCTATTCTGTACAATGTCATGGTCTAAGTGATGATTTTTGTTTTTGGAAGTATGAAATACAAATGTTCAACGTGTTTTATCTTTTTATTAATGCATATAGTTCCTGAAGTCAGGAATGGGCACTTTCATCTATATACTTTTGTGTTAGTGTTTGTGTATAAGGCAAATGGGCTAAGATGTAAAAATGTATCCTGTTGGCTTTAAATTGTCAGCATGATCAACTAGTCTTTTCCAAAATTATGAATCATGACATACAATTAAAATTTCTTACAATAATGAAATGCAACTATTTTTGATATATATCTATCTATATAAATAAAATATTTGGATCTACTCAATTATCTATTTCTCTTATTTTTCATAGGATGCACTTTTAAAATAGTTTAAAATAGGTTTTTAATAGTTTTTTTAATCAAATGAAGTTTGAAAACTGCTGTTCCAAAAAAAAGATTCAAAAGAAGAAAAAGATATCTTGTGTAATGTGAGGACTTCAGGTGCAATGGAATTCAGGAATAATGGCTAATTTTCTGACACTCACAGAAAAGTTGTACATAGTAATACCATTTGGATTGCTATTTTGTCCTATTTTCCCACATTTTGAACACCTAACAATTTTCTGCCAGAGACTTTTTAGATGTAGTCCTTCCTAGCCTTTTCGAAGTCTGAAACTAGCTTCAGAATTCTGTCATAGCTGTATCCCCTGCTTAAAACTATATTTCTATTGGATTGGACTCTTCTGAAAAGCTTTTGTACTTCTTATTTTCCAGTGGGAAATATTGGTAGGTTCAATTTGTTTGTTACTCAGCAGTATGTTTATTCTTCATTACCTGGCTTTTAGTTTTCTGTTCCAGCATTTACAGACTTTAACTGTATCTACTCATGGTTCCCTCACAGTTTGGCTTTCATTTTTTTTTATATAATTCTGCTTACTCTATGAGTATCTTAGTATGTAGGTTCACTACTACTGAGGACAGGAAATAGTTCTCAGAAAGGAGGATGGCAAAAATGAGTCTACATATACCTGGCCAATTAAACACTGGTCCTAAGACAGCTGTGTAAGGATTATACTTCCTACTTTTACTTTGAAAGTGCATCAGGTTCCCCAAACTACAATAAAATTCCTTTGTGCCTTTATTGTTTGGAGTTTTTTGTGATCTTACTAGAAGGTTGCTCCCTTACTGAACTGGTGATGTTCCCAGTAGCTGTTGGATGTCACACTGCTCATTACCTGCGTGTGGTTGCCTGCCTCATCTTTGCATCTTGCTGCAAGAACAAGAAGGTTGTATCTCATTTAAGAGAAAGTCTCTTTGTCATAGGTAGAATAAAGGAGCATGACTGTGACTACCTGACACCATAGATTGTATTGGTTTTGCACGACCTGGCTTTTTGGTAGCAGGGGGGTCACAGAAATGTGAGAAGCTGCTGGAAGCTTCCACCATGTCTGGCAGAGCCCATCCCTGATGGTTCTGATGTTGGACACGTCGCTGGCCAAGCCTGAGCCAATTAGAGATGGTGGTAATGCCTCTGTGATAACATATTTAACATGAAATCAAAACAAAGGTTGGACAGGGAAGGACAGGAGTGAGAATGTGAGCAGAACAACATTCCTAAGGTCAGTGGAGAAGGAGGGGCAGGAGGTGCTCCAGGTGTAGGAGCTGAGATTCCTCTGCAGCCTGTGGTGAGACCATGGGGAAGCAGGCCATTCCCACAGAGGTCCACACTGATGCAGAGATCAACCTGCAGCCTGTGGAAGATGTGCCCCATGCTGGAGTGGGTGGATGCTTGGGAGGAGGCTGTTATCCCAGGGGAGATCCATGGATAGAGGGGCCCTGCTCTCATGCTGCAGCAGCCTGTCCTTCAAGGACTGAATCCTGTGCAAGAACGACCCAGGGCACAGCAGCTTGAAGGTGAGTGCTGCCTGGGGGATGGACTCACATTGCAGCAGCTCACACACAGCTGCTGCTCAGAGAAGAACATGGAAAAGTATCTCCTGTGGGAGGGACCCCACAGTGCAGCAGGGGAATGACTCCTCTTCCTGAGCAGCAGGAGAAGCCTTGAGTGATGAACTGACATAACCCCCATTCCCTGCCTCCATGTGCCACTGGGACAAGAGGAGAGCTGGGAAACAAAGCCCTTTGTTAAATTTTATCTCCTCTGTCCAGCGGCAGAGAGGAGTGAGTGAGTGGCTTTTGTGGGTGCCTGCCATCCAGCCAGCATCAACCCACAACACCCCAATAGGAATATTCTCCTAGTGGTACTTTTTGCAGTGTAATCTGTATCAGTCATGCCTCATACAGATGACTCCCCCCAAGTCAGAAAGAGTGAAATATTCAAAGGTGGTTTAAACTTTGTATTTCACATGAACATTAATCTGCCCGTGGCCTTGGAGTGTTCTGGTTACAGTTTGGCTGCATGGCCAAACTGTCTGTATTCAAGGGAAACAGAGCAAATCTGTGGAGAACTGGAAACACTTTTGAAAGTCTTATTCACTGTGGATGAGATTGTTATACAGGAATGAGTAATTTTTAGCTAAGTGTATTAGTCTCCCAAGTGATTTGCATGTATAATCAAATGAAAAGACCTCTGAAATATTGAAACTCTAGATGAGAAAAGTGAAATTCTATTAAGAAAGAAAGAACCTCTGCATTTATAGCACATTCAGAGAACATATCAGAGTATAAATTTAATGCAATACAGAAATGCTCATCTTACTTTAAAGGTAATTATATAGAAAAAGGGGCATTTAAAATGTATAAGTAGAGGCTTTTTTTTACACTCATACAGCATATAATTAACAAAGTTCTTTAAACCTATTCATAAAAGAAAGTAATAAAGCACTTGTAAATAATGGCAGTCTCATATTCTTTACAGTTAAATATCAATAATCAGAATGTCTTTTTTATACCTGGTTATAAAACTACATTTTTGACATATTAAGTAGAAGCAGGTATTACTAGCGTGACATTTCAATTTTCTAGAGATTTAGACATATTCATATAAAAAGGTTACAAAATGAAGAACTATAGCTATAGAAAGCTGGAATGCTTGCAAATTAAATCAATACTCTGCCTGCAAAACACAAAGCAATAACAGAAAAGTGAAGTTGCAGAACATTTCACGGCAGAATTAAAAGGTGTAGGTGTTGAGGCCTTAAAATACTAAACCGTAGGTGCAGAAAAAGAGAACAAGAGAACTACAAAAGAAAGTACCAAAGCTTGTAGTATTGTACAGATCAATTAATAATGATTTGTTTTGCAGCAATTTCTGAATCTTCAGAAGATACCTTTGAAAAACAAATCCAGATTTCTCCAATGTTCATGTGTTACACAGTGTTTTAGAAACAAACACTTCTCAGAAATAAGGGAGAAGGGGAAAATACAGAGAGGTTAAAAACATATGAAGAAAAAATAATAAAGGAAAACAGATTAGATAATGAGAGATTGTGGGTTGATTCTGGGTTGATTTTATTTCTTTTTTCTTCTTCCTCGCTTCAGTCTTTAAGAGCCTTTATTGCAGAGCAGATCTCTATTCTGGCACATGCCATCCTGAACAGTGAGAATGCAGGGTGCCCCCAATAGATTATTCTGTGTTTGACCTTGTAGGGGTGTACAGCTGGCTACAATAAAAGCCCTACCGCAGCAATAGAGACTGGTTGAATGTTACAAACATGCAATAAACTCAGATGAAATTAGTTAGGGTTAAATTTTTTCCCCCTCTGATCTGACTGCATTTAAATTTCAATGTTTAGGAACATCTCAGCTCTTTTCCATGTTTACTGCTGTCCATGGAAAGACAGGGTACTTTGCCAGTTTGTAGTAAGAAGTGAGAAAAAAAATCAGTACTTTGCTGAAATTAAGCTCCAGTTGCCATTGCTACATTTCAGAAACTGCACCTTTAGAATCACAGTTTATGTTGCACCTAACCTTGGGTATTTAGACTGGGTAGTTATCCACAAAGTAAGTTGAATATTTAAATTCTTATTAAAATGTCATGGCTTAACCCCAGGTGCCAACCAAGTGCCAGGGAGCTCTTGCTCACCCCACCACCATTGGGATGGGGGAGGGAATAGGAAAAGTGAGAAAACTTGTGGGTTGAAATAAAGATGGTTTTATAGGTAAAATAAAAGCTGTGCATGCAAGCAAAACAAAAGAAGGAATTAAGTTATGGCTTCTCAAATGCAGACACGTGTTCAGCCATCCCCAGGAAAGCAGGGCTTTCTTGTGTAACTGTTATCTGGGACATAAATGCCATCACTCTGAATGTATGAGAAGTAGAAAAGGCCTTGGTTCTGTGTAAGCACCCCTCAGCTGCAGCAAAAACTTCTCTATATTATAGACCCCGTGTTCAGCAAAAATCCTAAAAACCCCAGAGCGCTGTACCAGCCACTGAGATGAAAATGAACTGTATTCCATTTAAAACCAGGACACAGAATGATTAAAAATATTAAAAAAAATCTCGATTATATATTAAAAATATAAATGTTTTGCCTGCATGAACTAGATGTTCAATGTCAGAGAATATATTACCATATGTAAAGTTTTCCAAAGGCATTGTTTTCCTGTTAAAATGACTAAAATTTCTTCCGCATATTTTTAGCTAAAAGATAATTATATCTGAACAGTCTTCAATATTGTATTTAAGACACTGTATATATAGAAACAAGATATGGCACAAATAGATACATTTATATCTACATATAAATCTATCTATCTATCTATCTATCTATCTATCTATCCATATATACATACACATATGCATGAATACTTTTCAGGGTACATTAAAGCCAGGTAGTTAAAGTAATTAAACCAAAATTTTTGCTATCCAGATTTATTTTATGACAAAAAATGTACTGGTTCTTATATGAGTGTTAACAAGCATTTTTGAAAGGAAAAAGGCAAATTCCCTTCACTCTTCCAAATTTTCAGAGCTGTACCAGAGGTAGGTTAGATCAGAATGTGCCTTCTGGATACTCCTGTGTTTCCTGACCATGGAGGAAGACTAGATTAGGTGTAGCTTTGTCCAAATTGCAGGTGGACACTGTGAGATGTCCCAAGGTATTGGCCTTTCACTTACACAGTCTGGTGACCTGGCTGGATGCCACTGTGTTTACCTGCTGTCTGTGTGCTCACTTTTCCTTTCCAGGCAAGTCCAGGAACAAGGCGAATGTTGGTGAAACCTCAGGGGCTTCCTGCAACGCTGAATGTTGGTGCAACCATGCCTGGCAGTCTAGACATTTCCCAAATTCCTCTGAGGGCCCCCATACAGAGACTTAAAATTAGATGGAATCAATCCAGCCTTTCATCTTTTAATATAGAAATTAAAGTAATATTTGCTCTTGAGTTTATATGAGGTTCTTTGGCTTCTTTCCTGTACACACCTCAAGATGATTTTCCTCATACAAGTTATCCATCTTAAGATGAGAGAAATAACTCTCCTCTGCCTGTATGTGGTTCAAAATCACAATATTGCTACTTCAAATTACCCAGTGTGCCATTGCCTATGCTGAGAATGGTGGAAAATGAGCAGCAAGTCAGTAACCATGGACTGGCAAGAAATTTAAAGAAACATTTTATTGAGGTTTTGGAACTTAAACTTCTGGATCAACATGGCATCAGCACTAGAAAACCCTTCCCTGTGGCAAAATCTGCTGGTACATCTGATTCCTCTTTTTTCTTCATTTCCATGCTGGAATGAAGAAAACTGAAACAAATGAACAAATTTCATTTTGATGCCAAAGCAGCATCCCTGGATCTGAAAAAGCAGAAATCTGGTCTACAGTGAGGATATTAAGACTTCTCTAACACTCTGCTTGATCAGATTTTTGAGCTGAAATTCCCCTGTGCTTGCCAATGGTAAAAAATGAAGTGAATACAAGCCAGGTGACTAAAATGTAAGTGCTACATGAATACAAAGAAACATGCAAACTAAACTCTTTGAACTTAAAAGCAAAACAATACCTGTGTGGTGAAGTTGTTCCTATTCTTTTGTTTCATCTTTTTTATTTTTGTTAAAGCTATCAAACAAATTTGGAATTGCTGTAATAATCAGTGATTACACAACAAAAGCGCATATCTATTTCAAACACATCACGACTACTTTATGAATTCAAGTATGATGGTGAGATATGGGATTATTGAACTGGTAACCCAATGATTAGTCCCCTTTTTTTCCCATTCCAAAGAGTAATTTATTCATGGGTTGGGAATCTTTGTCTGCATTTTGAAATCAGACCTCAAAAATGTGAAGCAAAATGCTCATCTTGATATTCATGATTTGGGAATTGAAAGTTGTTTGTCTTTCAGTCTCTTAAAAGTTGAATTTAATATTTTATTAAATCTGCCATAGTCATTCCCTTTTTTGAAGAGTGAACAAACATTAAAGAAAAATGACACTGACAATCTTAGGTCCAAAAGCTGAAGGAAGTAAGTGCAAAAGTAAAATATGGAAAAGAAATTAAGACATTTAAATAATAGAAAATTAATCAGCCATTTCTCTACCATAAAAGAAATGGAACTTTACTTACATTAAGGCTAATTCCCTTGTGTGATTCTGGAAATCTTGTTCTTTTCACTGTACTTGGATGTAAAGCTATTTAAGAAAGTAATTTACCACTTTACTGTTGTGCCGTATGACACTGTTTCTACAAAAATCACCATTTCAGTAACATGTTCCAGGAGAAATCCAACGATTTAAACATCTTGAGTTACTCATTTTTACCCCTTCAACCACTATGACAAGTGTTTCTTGAACCTTGCTTAAAAGTTCTCTCATCCTTGCAGGGCACCTGGAAGCTTACCAAATTCAGGCTATTTTGATCTGTGAGTGGGTGGGAGGTATCAAATGAGGATTGGATTACCATGTTTGATGGATTATTGCGATGGTAAAGAAGACCCAGCTAATCACAGCACAACTCTGGCCTGGGCTGTGGTGAAAAGGCAAATGTTATTTTATCAAAATATTATCAGTGGCAGCACTGAAGTAACTAGGCAAATTATAAGAAGTTGATGTGTTTAAATGCAGGAAATGGACACCAGCAGGATTAAAGAAATGGAGCAAATGCTGAACACTAATGGATAAAATAAAATAATGCAGTGTGTGTATCAATAAGAAAACTGGGGAATGACTTTTAATGTGAATAATTTCACAGAGTGAAGTGAAATATGAGAAAGGAATGGCAAAATCTGTGATTAGAAGCTGGAGTCAAATTCAATTCAGAAAGGAGAAAATATATTTGATGGGAAGAATGATTCATGCAAATTGTTGCAGGGAGTTGCCTAATTACAAAAGTAGTTACCTTAATGCAAATTTGCCATTATTGGTCTCTGATGTATGAAAGAACACATCAAGCTACCCATTGATCTTCTTTGAAGGTAAACTCTACCAATATATTACAAAATAAAATAAACATCGCTGCTGTTGTTTTCACGTCCCTTATCTCAGAGTTCAGGGGAGGCTGATAAAATACAAAATTTATTCTTATTCTAGTTATTTTTCTAAATGTTTCAGGAATTAAAAACTTCTGCCCATAAAAATGATAGCTCATATTCAGGCCTCATAACTGGTACTCTGCCAATCAAAGAAACATAGGCGTTACTGCTTGCTACTGTTTCAGTCAGTAAACTCAGGGAGACATCTGTAGTTTTGCTTGCCTTTATGTGAGGGATAAGGGAAAGGCATATACATATATTTATGAAGTACAATAGAGAAATACAGACGACAATTTAATACCAATAATACAAATGTGTATTTAGTTAGACTAACTGAAGCTTTTATGGAAATCGGTGAGAGCTGCAAATGTAACAGAAAATATGCCTCTATAGAAGACACACAAGATTCTTTAGAATAACAGTGGATAAGGTGGTAATAGCAAAAAGGATACCTGCTTATTGTTAGAAAAAAACCAAAACAACCAGGCTTATTTTTAGAAGATCTGAAATGAAAGTATAAGTCTAGTACAAAATTTCTTGTCTTATAGAAGAAAGATGAAGCAGGCAGTGTTTTTTGGGGGAAGGGATGCTGTTGTAGAGGCACGCCAAGAAAGAAGGAAACTGTCTTTCCTTAACAGTTGTAGGCAGAATTTGTACCAGAGCCATGATACTAAGGCTGAATCACTAGAGGATGTGTTTAAAACAGCTTGGTCTATTCAAGTTTAGAAGAGCTGATGAACTGTAGTTTCAGTAGGGAAGAAAAAAAAAGGATAAAAAAAAGAAAAGCAAAACTATAGCAAAGCAAGAGGGCCATATGCTGACTTTCTGAGTAGCCATTTATGTGATAGTAAAGGTAAGAAGCTTTTGCCGCTTATTTTTTGCTACTCTTTTATTACAAGTGCATGTGGAAAGAAGGCAGGATGGTATTAAACTGACATCCTGCCCCAACTGCCAGAATGTCTTGTTATGGCTTCAAAGACTGGATTCACACAGCAGAAGGCACTGTCTGCTTTACTCACTTGCACAATACTAAGGGCTCTTGTACAGCCTGTGGGAAACCTGGGCTCAAATTCCTCTTCTGCTGTTGGAAGAAATGTAAGTCTTTTTCATTTCTATGGTAAGAAGAAACTCAATTGCCAGACTGCAGGGTATTTTGAAATGGAGAACTTCTCAGTCTCTTGTTAGTTCTTTTTCACTTCACATGTCATACTTAAATGTTCTTCAAGTTAGAACAAAAATAGCCATCTAGTTCCTTGAGCACCTGCCTGGGAGATGGAGAACCTGAGGTTTTTGGTGCTGTTTGACTTAACGATAGAAACAAACAGGGTCTGTGTTAACTTGTTCTCTCTCCTGTGTGTGTGAGCCTTGGTGCTCCTCTCACCAGAGCTGTTGTTCAAGGCTGCACCATTGATGTTCCCAAAGGAGGAACTTGTTGATGATACACAGGGATGAAACCACTTGATGGCATTCAAACTGCATCTCTGGCCAAAGAAAATTGCTGGTAAACTTTGTTTTGCACATGTGGAACACACTTGGGACTCTGGTTTACAAGTGTCAGCTATATTTACTAGCTTCTCAGCTCTTGCATATTCTTTCATTCTTTCTCCAGTCTGACTTCTTATCTCTGTACTTGACCAGCATTTGTTCTAAATTCCATCCTTCTGGTCCTGTCGGAATTATTATGTCTTTCTGAAAACGACCTGACTTTGTTTCTGTCATTGCAATTTGTAGTGCAAGTCTCCAGAAAACCAGCAGACTTTAACATTATCATTATTATTTTTCATATACAGACCTTGCATATTGATGGAAAGACCCAGGGATGATTGCAAAAACAATATCTCTAATCTATTGTGGTTTATTTCACATGTTTTTCTTTAAAGTAGTTACTAATTCCTAGATGTAAAGAAGTTAATTATGGAAAATTTGAACTGACTATACAATTCTAATAAACTATTCCTGCTTCATCTTTCATTTTATGCAGAAATCAAATTGCAGATCTTTGTCAGAAATGAGTTACCTCAGCAGGGTGCAGAACAATAATTATTCATGCCAGGACTGCGGTGATAGACATTACTCATAACGACTCAAATTAATCATACGGCATATGATTGATGATGAGTACATCAAATTGTGTGGTGTGGACACATGAGGACTGTGGATATTGCTAAACATGTCTTTGATCCAAAATCAGAGGTGACTTCTTGAAAGAGGTCAAATTATCTATTTTGTTTAGTCGCTAATATGGATCTACATATCAAATAAAGGCAATCAAAGTTCACTCCATTTTCCACTGACAACTTTAAAATCTCTGGAAGAATCTAGAAACATTACTGCTTTGCCACAGAATATGGCCAGTGAAACCTGCCTGCATGCCAGCATAACATGTGTTAAGATCTATATATAAGTCTTAAAATTTTACAAGTGATTTCTCAAGTCAAAGGGAAATTTAATAAATAAAGACGAAAGTAAAATTAACTCCCCATTTAAGGATTACCTTGATTAGGTAGAAGAAGGCTTTTAATTTTCCCCTTTTGAGACTTTTTTTCCCTTAACTGCATGTTGTTAGCTAATAATAAAGGATCAGATTGATGTATAGGTTTATCTGTCCTCACTGATGCACTATGTCTCCACATCATCTCCATAGATTTTGAGTTTGCCACAGGATGGAGGATAAAGGCTTTTCACTTCGAATTCCTTACTCTTTCATGTCCTCTGCACACATGAGGAGGGTGTGAAAGTAATCTTGGCTCTCGCTCCTCAACATGGCAGTGAGCTGAGCTGGCAGGGGTGGTAAATAATCTATACTACAGAGCATTTGCAGGTTACTTTCTTTCTGGAGCAAGCAGGCAATCGAGGCTGGGAAAGGGGTTGGAGCTCTCTGAGTCACAATTTCTTCCCCAGTTTGCTCTGGAGGTGCTATAACTACTTGCTGTCCCAGACATGGGCAATTGAACACAGGCTCAATTTGGCCCTCAATAAAGAAGAAATCATGAGTCTGAGAAAAATTGTTCCATTTCATGAACCAATTTTCTTATGAGAAGACACAGCATATCCACAGAATTTCTGCAAACAGCATAGAAGACAGATGTATATTATCAGTGATGAGAGGAAATGGCTGAATTGCTTATTGCAAAAAAAATTAGTTTCCTTGATGACTCATTATTTTAAAAATTGCCTGTCAACTTAATAAGTGGACTTTATTATTATTATCATCGTTTATTATTTCTATTACAGTAGCACTCAAGGGTTGCAGTGAAAAACTGGGGTTTCATTGTGCTAAGCACCATGTACAAATAAAGTCTCTGATGGTCCCTGCCCCAGGAAGCTTACTATTTTGAATCCCCAAATTGCAAAATTTTGAGCATATTTTTTATTTCAAGTCTCTGGGTATGTATTTCAGCAAATAAACTGTTGACAGTTTTTTTTACCCTGAAGGATTCTTTTCTTTTAAAGCAGAGGAAATATCTGGAAAATGCAACACCATTAAAAAGGATGTGAATTCCTGTTTGTCCTTAGCAGACAGTGTCATATTAAAGTGCATTATGAACTCTGATTAAGAAATCTGCACAACTAGTAAAACTATTGACTTTGAATTCATTAGTTCTAAATCTTCAAGAGATACAGAAATAGATAGGTTCTAAAATAATTGATTTAGGTTGTCAAAACACACATGGTGAGTACGTACATATATATATGTAAATATATATAGATACACACACATATATATATATATGATATATTTGGTTAGCAATTTGGAAAGTAATAAGTTCATAGAATCCTAGAATGTTTTAGGTTGGAAGGGACCTTAAAAATGATCTAAGTTTGACTCCTATAATGGGGCAGGGACACCTTCCCCCAGGCCAGGTTGCTCAGAGCCTCATCCAACCAGGCTCATCAGAGATGAGGCAACCACAGCTTCTCCCCACAACCTCTTCGAGTGCCTCACCACCAAGAACTTCCTCCTAACACTAATCTAAACCTGCTCTCTTTCAGTTTGAAGCCATTCCCCCTTGTCCTGTCACTCCAGACCCTTGTAAAATGCCTCTTTCTACTTTTCCTGGAGGCTCTCTTTAGGTACTGTGAGGCTGCAAATCGGTCACCCCTAAGCCTTCTCTTCTGCAGGCTGAACGATCCCAGTTTTCTCAGCCTTTCCTTGTAGCAGAGATGCTCCACCCCTCTGATCACCTTGGTGGGCTCCTGTGGAGTGTCTCCAGCAGGTCCCTGTCCTTGCTGTGCTGGCACCCCAGAGCTGGTGCAGCCCTGCAGGTGGGGTCTGACAGAGCAGAGCAGAGGGGCAGAATCCCCTCCCTGGCCCTGCTGCCCACGCTGCTTTGGATGCAGCCCAGGACACCCTTGGCTCTCTGGGCTGGGAGTGCCCATGGCTGGGTCATGTCCAGCCTCTCCTCCAGCAGCACCCCCAGGTCCTTCTGGGCAGGGCTGCTCTCATCTGTCCATCCCCAGCCTGGGCTGATCCCGGGGGTTGCTCTGACCCAGGTGCAGCACCAGCACTTGGCTGTGTTAAACCCCAGGAGATTCCCATGGAGCTGCTCCTGGAGCTTGCCCAGGTCCCTCTGGATGGCATCCTGCCCAGTGGTGTGCTGACCACACCACTCAGTTTGGTGTCATCTACAAACTTGCTGAGGGTTCACTCAATCCCTCTATGTCATTTATGAAGATATTAAATAAATCAGGTTCCAGTACCAATCCCTAAGGGATACCACTTGTCACTGATGTTCATTGGTGCTCTGAGTCATTGGCCACTATCCTCTGGATGTGACCATACAACCAGTTCCTTATCCATCTAACAGTTCATCCATCTAATCTGTGTGTCTTTCTTAACAAAGATCTTTTTTTTAACACTATCACATTAAAAATATAGCATTAAATGAAGGCACTCAGTGCTGGCACGAGTAGAGAAATGATTTACCAACCATCAGATATAGGAAAAAACCCCTGATATTTTAATAGATGCTGAATAATAAGCAAATCATTAGGTATTGTGTCATGATGGCTTTACAGCTTTACCTGTATTTTTAGTAGTAACTATATCTCCATAACTCCCACCTTCATATCTTGTCCATTATTTTTTTCCTACTTAATTTGGCAACTCTAATTGACGATAATTTCAGAGTCACTGTAGCTTCTTAAAGTAATTCATATCACATTCACCTAGCAGTATGAGCTGCCCACTCCTTGTATTTCAATGAAACTTTTCAAAGAGAACATTTTGTTAGGATTTTATTCACTACTTAATTTAGCTTGCTTAAAAATCATCTTGATAGTCTATAGAAATAATGGTACACCAGTGTTAAAAGTCTATTGGCAGAAGTGGAACCTCAGTGACTTGCCTCAGGCCTGAATTTAACATTTTGCTTTTATATTACTCTAATTTGATGTTGGGTAGTCTGTTTCTTAAAATTGTAGAATTCAAAACCACAGAGGCAGAAGTTATTCAGTAGCTTCTCTTGGAATGTGAAAGTGTGATGTTTTTAAATCAAAGTTTAAGAGCTGCTTTTACATCTGCTTTATATTCCTGTATAGTAGGCTATCAAAGCTTGTTTTGTGGCATTTCTTAGGTGCAAATGAGGAAAAACTCCTAAGACTGGTGATTTAAAATTTTCTAGACTTTAATTGAACTTTTAATTAACATTCCAACTCTAGAGTATCATTTTCTCTTGGTCTTTCTTAAAGGCTATTTCTCCTTCCAGTCAATTACACATTATTTTTTCAATTGGCTTTTCTTAGTGAAGTGTCATTTACTTATAAAATTAACTGCCCTGTACCATAAAATTCATTGCAATACAACACACTGTGCATCACTGACCTGCCCAAGGTAGTGCTACAGACCTCAGGTAAAGGTGAGAATGAAACCTTACAACTTTATAAAGATTTCATACCAGAATCTTAAATGCCTAGACATTTCTTCAGTGTAACGTTTTAATAAGAAGGGGAAGGAAAATGCTCATGAATCAGTTCAGAAACCAAGAATTACTTCTGATTTGTAGTGCTGCTCCTGTGTAGTGTTGCTCCAGTGTTCATTAACTGCATATTTTGCTGCTATATTAAAACATTGAGTTATGGTGAATGTGTTTATTCCTTGATTTCTGAAGGGCAACCATATAATTCTGGTATACATATTAGAAAATAGTTTTCCAGGATTTTTTCAGTAAAAGTATCCCCCCTTCCAAGTATTTCTGACTGTCTTTTTATCTGTACTTCTCAATTAGTTTTGAAGGATGTCATTGTGTACCCTCAGCCTGGGAAGTGAAGTAATCAGGTAATATTCAGAATCACTGGGCTGTGTAATCTGATTATGAATGTTTACCTTGTGATTCTGCCATAGAGGAGAATCAAAGCCGTGGGAAGGACGCACAGAGAAAAATACAAAAATGAGCTCTCAGAAGTTTATTCCTCTGAAATGCGTATTCTTAACTCAAGACAAGCTTGTAAAAACAGAAATTAAAAACAAAAAACCTTCTGTGCTTTATATTAAAGCTTCTCTTTTAGAGAACATAACAGATCACTAAATAATTCTTCTGTCTTTATATTTTCTGCTCAAGCTTGCTCAAAGCTATCTTATGAAATGTGAAGCTATCATATGGGAATGAATCAAAGCATTTTGAAATAAATTTGGTTAAATCTTTTGGGCAGGCGGCTACTAGGCAAGTAATCAGTTCTATGAAGTACTGATATTCCCTGATGCTGTATAGCAGTAGCAAAAGAATGTTAGATTCTGCACACAGTGGTTCTATAACAGAGAAAGACTAGGGATAAATTGGAACAGAGTTGAAGTGATGATTTAGAGACAATGAGAAAAATCTAAGGACCTCATAAAAGCTGTAGGCTAGATAAGGATCAGATAGAGATGAAGAGTTGGAGAAGAATATGGAAGTGTAGTGGAAAAAAACTTCCTCAGAGATATGAGCTCCTAAAATTATTCTGAAGATTAACCTGCATTCATGACAATAGTATGTCTCCTGGGAGGTCATTTCAAATGCTAAAAATACCTTGAAATCAGGATATCTTTTTAATAAAAAATTGCGTGTGTTTGAATAATCCCAAGAAAACCATATTGAGGAGAAGCTATAAAGGTTTGTTTATAGGCTACGAGTTCCCATATCTACTGATATCAGTGATGATTCAGTTACCCTCTTACACAAAAACAATTTACAAAGTTCTATTTCTGTCCACAGAACCTGACGGTATTTTTATAGGGTGGCTATGATTCAAGAGAGAATGCATCTTGCCATCAGCAAGTGAAGGCAAAGTGGGTGGGAGAGAGGAGGGAAGGGGAAGAGCTGTCATTCATTCCTTTATTCACTGAGTATAACACAGGGCAAGAAAGAAGCAAGAAGGAACCATGGTTCTGTGATATGACTGCAAATCCAGTAGCTTCTGGAGCTGTTCCTGATATGCTGCAAAATGCACTAAGGTTTTCCAAATCTGCTGGTCTGACTGTATCCCACAGCTCACAATATCTATACCAGGGATACATACCATGCACTAGTGGGTGTCCTGGCTAGAGTTTCTGCCTAATCACATGATCCAAAAGAGACAGGGAAGCTTTGTCTTACCTGAAGTTTCACATATAGTAGAACAAAAATGTGCAGCATCTGTTGTGACTTGGGCTTACCTGGTTTAGGTTGCATTGAAGCCCCTCATGAGAAACAACCTGCAACCTTCACAGTCTGGATCAAGCCTAGTTGCCAAACAAGTCTAAATGCAGTTCATATTTCTGCAGTTATTGTAATAAAAATCTTACAGTCATGTCCTTCCATTGAAGTCCTGATGACTGGAAAACGGCCTGTTTGCTCCAAGACTCTCTTCTCCTTGTGAAGAGGTAGTGCAACCGAATAGAGCTGAGACTTCATTTGTTGAAATCACTTCAAGCTCTTCTCCTATGCTGCCTTATTTCTTAATGCCTGCAAGTTTCATTCTCTCATTAATAATAATGATTTATTCATTTATTACTTTTATTTTCTGCAGGTAAATGCCAGCTCAGGAAAGGAGGTTTTCAGCAGGAAGTAATCTTTGCCCTTTGGTAGTCTAAGGTTTTCGCTGCTGACTTCTTGCCTTTACCAATCATTATTTTCCTTCCCGTGACTTCTATCAAATGTCTTGAATTCTATTAAATATAACACAGAATATCCTGAAAGTAGGATTTGATTAAGGGGTACAGTTTGAATAATTACCTTTTACAAATTATTAAAGAATGCAGAACAAAAACAATGACAAAAAAATCAAGGCAATTGTCTTTTGGAATAGGTATTCTTTAAACATTTATTGGACATGTGTAAATTTTTGAGTTGATTTGAGACTGGATTTTTGGGATTATTTTATGATAGCATCATTAAAAGAAAGTCATCAGTATATAGAGGCTGAATCACCAGAGAAGGTATGAGCGCCTGGACATGTAATCAAAATTTTGAATAGATATGTCAATGAAAAAAAAAAAAATCTGTCATGCATATCTAGCATTAGGTGGAAATAAAATAGGTGGAAAAGCAAAATTGTCAGTTTTTCAAAAGCAAGGATATATAAGAGAATATGGGAATCTCATGAGTTAACAAGACCAAGTGCTGGTGCTGCACCTGGGTCAGAGCAACCCCCGGGATCAGCCCAGGCTGGGGATGGACAGATGAGAGCAGCCCTGCCCAGAAGGACCTGGGGGTGCTGCTGGAGGAGAGGCTGGACATGACCCAGCCATGGGCACTCCCAGCCCAGAGAGCCAAGGGTGTCCTGGGCTGCATCCAAAGCAGCGTGGGCAGCAGGGCCAGGGAGGGGATTCTGCCCCTCTGCTCTGCTCTGTCAGACCCCACCTGCAGGGCTGCACCAGCTCTGGGGTGCCAGCACAGCAAGGACAGGGACCTGCTGGAGACACTCCACAGGAGCCCACCAAGATGATCAGAGGGATGGAGCATCTCTGCTACAAGGAAAGGCTGAGAAAACTGGGATCGTTCAGCCTGCAGAAGAGAAGGCTTAGGGGTGACCGATTTGCAGCCTCACAGTACCTAAAGAGAGCCTCCAGGAAAAGTAGAAAGAGGCATTTTACAGGGGTCTGGAGTGACAGGACAAGGAGGAATGGCTTCAAACTGAAAGAGAGCAGGTTTAGATTAGTATTAGGAGGAAGTTCTTGGTGGTGAGGCACTCGAAGAGGTTGTGGGGAGAAGCTGTGGTTGCCTCATCTCTGATGAGCCTGGTTGGATGAGGCTCTGAGCAACCTGGCCTGGGGGAAGGTGTCCCTGCCCCATTATAGGAGTCAAACTTAGATCATTTTTAAGGTCCCTTCCAACCTAAAACATTCTATTATTCTATATTCTGATTCTCACTAATCATGCAGGGATAAAATGACCTAAAACCCCCTACACTTTTACTAGAAATGCTAAGATTCTGTCAACACTATATAAACAGATGACTTAATCATCTTGATTTTCCTATAAAATGCCCAAATATTTTTCCATTATTAGACTTCCTACCTAAAGATCTCTGGAAATAGTTATACGCCTAGGTTTTATCATCACATTTGCTTAATGTGAGATATTGGGGGTTTAGTTTTTTTTAACATTGGTTTCTACTGTAAAAGACTGGTTGATTTTAAATTCACACTTGAATTTTTATCTCCTTTGGTGATATAAGGTGTTGTTTATTTTTCTGTATCAGATTCTCCAGCTTTTTTATCTTCATTTAGGTACCATTAGTCTTCCAGTAATGCCATCTCTGTGTTTTGGACTGGCAAAATTTTGTGTCTTCTGTTTTCTCTCTTTGCTGTGTATATATATTGATGTTTGTATAATGTATATTTTTACATTTAAATAACACTGACAATGTTGCCTTAACTTTGTCTGACTCTGATACTGTTAATTTGGACTCACATTTCAAATCAGAAATCTGATTTGAACATGAGGGCTGCAACTTTATTTGCAATCAAATGTAACGGTAACTAATTTGTTATGTAAGATGTGCCAAGAGCAGGAATAAAGACTTCATAACTTATTATGGGTTAATAAATGGATTTCTCTGGGGAAGGATTAAATGGGCAGACAACAACAGACAAATTATAGGGAGGCTTATTTTCTGTATTTATGGTAAAATCTCCACAGGTTGCTTACCACTGTTCTCTGAATTGGGTGATTTTCTTAGCACTTAGATCCCTTGTTCTCCTACCAGTGTTTGCATGTCTCAGGTGTGGCCACTGATGTTGTGACACGTCTTTAGCAGGCATTCTTCTTTGCATCTTCTGCCTCCTTTACTCTTATCTGACCTTATGCATAGTATTTTTTCTCTATCAGAGAATGGACACTAGTTCAATAGTTGAAAGCTATCATCTCATAACAGCTTTAACCAAATAATTTTTTTCCTCACATACTGTTTGTACTGTCTATTCCTATCACTGTCAGTTATCTCAAAATTGATTTTACTTTCCTACTTAGAAGTGTCAAGTTAAACGGAAGTGCCTCAGAAAATACTGAGCCATAGTAAATACCCTGCATTCCTTTGACTAATTTATTTCAATTGTTAATGTTTAGTTTTCTAAGCTTGTTATTATAGAATTGGTTTCGAGGGAGCTCAGCAGCTGTCTGTTACCTGTCCCACCATACTGTGATTAAAATATTGTTTCCATTGCAGCCCAGTAAAATACCCAGCTTCACTGATATATGTTGTGATATATTCCCTCCCTTCTGCTCATCTGCCTTTCTAGTTTTACCATTTTTATTATTTTTAAAAAATATCTGTAGCACAACCAACTGCAATTAGATCTTTACCCTTCAGGAGACTCAAACCTTCTGTCATGCAGCTTGCCTATTGATATAACATCTGCTATACAGAACGGTTACATCCTATATTTAGTAGGTTTAAACTGCTATGACATAGAAATCTCTTCATTTCAACTCCAGCAAGCTGGGGAGTCAAATTCCATTTCTGTGCATGAGTAAGAGGCAACTTCCTTATATGCTTCCTGTTAAAGAATTTCTGGTCATCTGGGATAAATCTCAAGTTCTTGAAAACTTTGAGCAAAGCTGAGACTAAGGTTTGTTTTAGGATCATTTTAACTGAGTCTCAGGGCTGGTGATAATTTCATTTTCGTGATACTTTGATTTCAAGATCACAAATGCTGATGAAAATCTAACATGCTTATCCTTGCCATCTTACTGTCTGTGCCAAGAAATTCTACATGGAACAAAGAAATACCTCCCTGGAACTGCAACTAACTGACTCCAGCATCTAGAACAACATAACTGGTACTCTTCAGATCATGGCCTACCATTCTGCTTTTTCTCTGAGACTGGAGTAAATGCTCATGGTGAGTCTGGACTTACTGAAACTCTAGCTGAGACTTGTTCAACTCGAATCTCAGCTGGTATTCTGAAGAAAAGGTCAAACGACAGGGCCCCAAGTAAAGTAGCATGTGCTTAATTTTTCTTACTTTTTTCTTTTTAAGATTTTACTTGCAGTGAAATTATACCTTGTCTTAACCTTTTGTGTATACACCTTTCTTCTTCTTAGAGATAGCTCCTTGCTTTCAACTTAATTTTATTTTTAATTTATAAATTGCAAAGGCCAAAACCATAAGATGCTCTTGTGCAAGAATTAGTTTTAAAATCAGATTGAAGAGAAAGCAAAAGGAAGAAGGTGTAGCGACAGAGAACTTTTAGTTTAAAATCTTCCACATTTTGTGTTTCACAAGCTTTCTTTATTTTTTTTGTTGACTTGTGGGCACATAATAAACAAAATCACTTGTGTCCATGATTAGAATTCACATTACAGAAAAGAGAACAAATATTACCCTCATTTGTTCACCATTGCTACTGCTCACACAGAGAGGGTCAGTTTTAGGAGCAAAGTTAAAAAACCCTTGTTGTGATTTTAAGAAAACACTGGGTAATGAACCACAATGACATTGTTGCTGGTTCTTAGAGATCTCCCTTCCCCTCTCTGAATAGAAAAATACCACCTTTTCATTACAATTTAAAAATAGAACTATCTATTCAGTTGGTGTTACAGACTCCCATGCCATAGCTTTTAAGGTCTGTTAAGTCTTGATACTTTTGCTTAAGACTGAGAGATCCCATTTTTCCTATGTTGGAATTTCTCTCATCCCAATCAATTTTATGCCAGCATTGTTTAAAGCTATACTACTGATGGTTTACTAACCATTAGAAAGACAAGAACTAGGTTTCAGAAAGATTTCTCATCTCTTCTTAGAACAAAACTACCACACAACTGCCATAATTTTGATTAATTCAATAAAATACACAAGTGCTTCATTAGCTGGTGCAGGTCCTTTGGAGTAAATAGAAGTCAATTGTAATTTCATGTCAACTGGTCTAGCTCCATTTCCAGCAATAGATTTATCTTTGTTTATAGCAGTTGAGAATTTAGCTTACTGTTCTGGCACAAACAAACTCTATTATTTTGTACCACTTTTATTTTTAGGTTGTTGTTGAATTCTTGTAGGTTGCTCAGAAGTTTCTACCTATTTAATCTATCTGCTTTGCTTGCTGTGAGTCTGTTCCTCAAGAAATGTCTAAGGCAGGGCAGCAGCCCACACATAAGCACAAGCGAGACAGAAGGAGTGAAAACAAGAAGTCAGTGGAGCACTGCCAAGTTTCACTAGTTGAAGATCTGCTCTGAAACATTTTCAGTGCTTCTTTCAGTCTTGCTAATGCTGGTATGTAGCTTGAGTCTTTGGTTTGAGTCCTTTGGGAAATACACTAGCAATAAGAATAGAAAAGCAATTTAGGTGGCATCTTTGATCATCATTGCTGTCAATCAACACAGGGCTTGGCATTAACATATGCTCTTCAGAGAAAAAACTAATCTACTCCATTTGGTAACAATTAGAAACATTAATATGACAGAAATGAGACTGAAAACCTGAACTTTTTTTTTCATTGGAAGCCTGTAGAATGATAGGAAAATATTTTTAAAATACAGTTTTCATTTTCAGCTTCCAGGAGTAACACTATATGTTAGTGAAATTGTCTATGTTACTTTAAAGAAAATCTGATTTCCAGATTAGATTTCCAGTTTTTAGAGCTGTTTTATTTTAAATTTTAAGCTAATATAGGAAGAGAAAAGAAACTGAAATAAAAATAAAACAAACTCTACAATACACTTATAGTTTTTAGTTCACTGTTTTCACACATTTTCCTGTTTTGACTCCCTTCGTCCAGAATCAGACTGAGAAAATTTCACTAAATCTAATTTTTCTTCCAGCAGTGGAAGAAATATTTGGTATCTAGTTCTAACTAGTCCCTTCATAATTTTTAAGATTGAAACACAATCTCTATTGTCAAATTGCCTAAAATCCAGAGATTGTAGACATCAAAATGAAAACAAATTTATTTTATGTTTTTTTCTCTGATCGTATATGTATATCTCTTCTATACATACATACATACATACATATGTTTATATCTGTATTTATCTATATATATTATATGTATGTCTATATCTCTCTATATAGACACTGATCTATCTGCATGAATTTTTAAGCATTCTTAAAAACATGATTTCTTTCAGATCACACATGCACTGAACAATGCTGTGTGTTATGACATAGATGACTCAACCATATAAAACAAGCATATTCACTTGCTTCACTAATAAGAAAACTGCAAGAAATCCGGTTTTGAGTTTAACTGAGTTTCTCTTTTAGTCAGAGGTTCTCCAGAAACCTAGCGCCATGAAAAAAGAAAGGAAGGTAATCAGAAACATTATTCAGTATATATTTTGAAACACATGTTTATTTTCTGCACAGAACATGAATATTAAAAAAATTAAGTGTAGAAGACGATTAATAAAAAGAGTGACTGTTTCATTATCACTTTCAATAGTTTCACACTTGAATGAAAATTATTGAGTTAGATTATACTTTAAGAGTACTTTTTCTCCTGAAAACTTAGAAGAAAAAAAAATCTTATGACTACAGAACTGGTCAGAACGGAATAATTTGAAATTCTATGCTGAAAAACAAACATCTTACACAAACCCAAAAGTTGTCATCACTATATCCATCTTTAGTTTTTAGGTAATTGCAAGTAGATCCTTAGAGGAACAAAAAAAAAGACATAAATAATCCAATCGCTAGAAATTTAGCTGATTGTGGCTGGGAAACTATTTTTACTTGGAGCCAGTAATCATCAGAACAAATTATTGAGAGAGTGCGCCACAATCTATAATCTTGCAAGCAAGACAGTGTGCTTCTTTGGAAGATATGCTGTAGGTAGAGAGAAATATGGGAAGCATGCTGGGATCTGCTCTGCAGGAAATCCAACAGGACAGTCAAAGCAGTCTCTTCTGAGTTTAATTCTGAGAAACTGCGAGTCACACTTTATTCCCCTCAATCGACAATTCTTGTATCTCACAGTTAGAGACTTTTGTGTTATACTATTTCCATGGCAGAATAAAATTGAAAGTGTTGCATGACACGTACAAAACAGAATGTGTTAAGATGTCTGTCTTAGTTACCCAGAAAAAAATCTGGAGTAACTCAAGAATTTGGCTCATTGATTTTAGACTTTACACTTACCAAAATGTAAGGCAAGTGTAACAGAAGTATCAAAGTCACTTGGAGCTAATCTGTTTTAGGTAAACTGATACAATGTTGTTAAATTATGTTTATAAAAGCCGACAAAGGGCTTAAGAGAATTGGTAAAGAGAACTTAAAAACATGCACTGTGTTTTTTGTTTGTTTTTTTGTTTTTTTTTTAATGAGTCACAAGAAGAGCTGTCCTTTCTAAATATTCTTTTACTTCCAACTGCCTAGCCTAGTGCCTACTGACGTGAAGCAGAGACTTGGCAGAGCATAAATATTTTTTAAAACTTACTCATCAACACCTCGGGCCCATCCATCAGCATGATTGACATCAAGAGACAATGCATTTTTTTTTTTTAATAGGACACAACATGTACAAAAGGCTTTCTGTGGGCTAATGAGGCACACCTGACAGATGTGTGAGTCATTTGACACAATGGGTGGTATTCATGAACACTATCACCTTGCAATCAATTCAGTATAACATACCTCCTTATTTTTTGAATCCTCTTCTCTTTAAAATAAAAGGAATTTAGGGATAACTGCACAGGGTTCAGAGCAAAGTCATTTATACGCTCCATCCCTGAGATGCTACTAATAATGATGTTCATGACATTATCTGAAATTTTATTAAGAAAATAGTAAGAACTTCCTGAACTGTGTCTAAGAGATAGACTTCATGTGTTCCACACCATGCACTTTATATTATTGCACCAAATGAATCCAGTAAAGACTAATTGGCGTGAGTGAGTAACATAGCAGTGCAATAAAGATAACTTGTCACCTTTTGCTCATCTGCTCAATGTTGTCTCTAAGGGTAATAGGTTTCATTATATCCTGCTGCATTTCATGGAGATTCAGCAGGCAAATTATGCAAAAGTGAGAGAATCATTTCTGGGTTTTAAGGTACTTTTACAAAAGAGGAAAACCAACAAAATGCCCAAAAGAAGGTATCTCTTGGTTGAAGAAAAGTCTATTGAAATAGGTACTATGACTCTGGAAGCTTTCAAAAATTTAATCTGCCTTTTAAGTGATCTGTCAGTCTTTTGCCAAATAGTTCAGAAGATTCCTCTGCCTATATATAGTAACAAGGTTGGCTGTATTCTGTGACTTTACCCTGTGAACTCACGCCATGCAAGTCAGCCTGACCCACATCCATATTCATCACGTGTGTCAAGCCCTGCTTCTCATCCTCCATCATGTACTTTCTGTACTTTTTTGGGTGGTGCTTGTAGCTCTACTCCGTGAATCTTATCTTGATCCAAACCATGGCATGTTTTCTCTTATGGTCTATTTCTGAGACGAAACAGTTACCTTCTGCATAGGCTACAAACCCATTTCCTTCTAATGACCTAAGCACTAGGCACGGGTAGCCACAGTTCATTTTGAATTACTGAACTCTCTTCTACTGTGAGTGATGAAATCCTCACTGGAAAGGATATATGGTTAACCAGAGCACTCATTTATATTTGAGGCAATTGAGGGTTGAGAATTAATAGCTTGTAGGAAAGACTGGAGACCAGATGACATTGCAAATTATTCAGCCACCATTCTTGCAAAACATTGTAGTGGGATCTGGTGCCTGCTGTGTTCTCAGAAGACTCTTGAAGTAGAACTGAGATATTGATGAACAGTTTTATCAATCTGCAAAATCAGAAAGCATCCCTGTAGGTGATATGACTCTTACAGTCAAAGAAAGCTGTGGAAATTAGGAAAGATATTTGTTGTCACATAAAAGTAGTTAGAGAAAACTAGTGTAAGTATGATACCAGAAAAACGGTGCTTTATTTAGCACAGTTTTCTAGCAGTCAGAGCCAAAGGTGCAGAAGAACAGTAATATAGGCAGAAATACAAAATTACTAAAGCAGCCGTGAAAGTGGCAGACCACCTCAATGGTTAAGGTATCCAAAGCTTCATCTTCCTTCTGGTTCTCTTTTCCCTTTCTAATTCTTCGTGTAGGTGCAGAGCAATCCAGGCATGGAACGAAGGGTGACTGCCTAGATCCGTAGGATTTCTTAGCTGTTGAATTCCTAGTTCCAATGCCTATAATATCTGCAGGATGTAATAGAATTTCATGAATGTTTGAGGGATAATTGCTATGCAGAAATCTTGATACTTAATTTGGTAGCCAGGGAAGATTCAACAAGATAAGAGGCATGTGAACTTTCTGCCCAGAGGATCAGCACAGTGGTTCCTGCTAGGTGCCCCGTTGAAAGCAGCACATGCATTTGTTTCTGCAGAAATTAGACCTTTAGACTTCAGACTTGCTTGTTGACATTATAAAATAATTCAGTACTTAATCCTATGGCATCTTTTACTGAAACAGTGTAGGTTTTGCTGTTCCCCCTTGCTTTCTGCCAAGCCAGAAGGTTTCTCTGCAGCAGTTCCTCCCCAGCCTCACAGTGACACTGGGTCTCCCACACTTCTCTTCAGCATTTCAGGCTCAAGTTGTAGTACTCTCTTTTTAGCCCTTATTTGCTGGACAGCTGGTCTCATTTAGATTTCTGTAATGGGAAGTATACACAGTCCATATGATATTTCAATTTTTGGTGTTTCCTAAATGAATGTGCAGGAGGTTTTGAGAAGCCTGGCAATTATCCAAACAAATTAGAGGACATTCTAAATTATGCAGGTGATACACCAAAATCTCACCTAGAGCTAATCTGAACAGTTAGGTTCCTTACTATGTGAAAAGGATACAGAAGGGAGTAAATGATATGTCACAACTCATACCGATGTCCCAGAGTCTGGTAGGATACTGAGGCTGATTCTGTCATATATGTGATGTTATTCTTGTGTTTGTTTCCAGGGTCCAATTCTTGTTTGATTGCATAAACTGTTCATATCTACTTCAAAAAATAAACAAGAACAGAGTTCTCAGAGCATTTCAAGAGAGAACAAGGCCTAAAAGCCGAACATCTGAATTATCAAAGATAATATTTTTAACTTGCCCATAGTTCCTTCTAGCAAGACGTTACTAACCAAGGGGCACTGTCCTGTGTGCTGGGATGACAGTGGTACTTGTATTAGGAAGATGATGGTGTTTCTCAGCTTACTTTCTCTTCAAATCACATTGACTACCCTTTTGTTAAAAAGCTTCAGAAAGATGTGAGATAACTTTTTATAGAGATTGATGTGTGAGAAGGAACAGAGTAAGGGGGATCAGCTGTGACTGAATTTGGTACAGTTAGAGAAGCTGGGGCTTGGACTTTTTAGCAGTGAAACCAGACCTTTAAAGCCTCATGTTGTTTTTGGCAGACATTCTTCTCCTCCCCATCTTATTTACACTCCCTGCTCACGTCGGCTTCTTTTTTGCAGAGTGTTATTTGCAGAGCAGAGCTTCTTTACACTTCCTTCTGCCAGCTTCCAGATGATCATGAGCCACAGAACAGTCACCCAGAAACCTGTCACCACTGGAATGGTGCACCAGAATGGAGAATATGGAATTGGACCGCAAACCCTCTACAACAGTCTGCGGAAGAGGCTGAGTCAGCCCCTTGCTCAAAAGGCCATTATAGCATTCAGTTGCTGATCTGCTTGCCATGTGTGATAACACATTGCTGCTAAAATGGCATATTGGCCCTAATCCTGAAAAGCTTTCAGACATGTATGCATTCAGTGAGATAAAGAACTATAGAGAGATGCCTATGTTTTCTATAAGGACGTCATATTGGTAAAAAAAGGATAGGTGCAGTGATCTCAAAGTATTTTGTGATACAAAAGTATGAGCAAGAATAGCAATGCACACATATATGATTTGCACACACACACACATACAGACACACGTATATATATACATACATGTGTATAATACATCTCTGTAACTGAATGGCATTACCATGGGGATAATGAGACCCACAAATAGCATAGTTAACAAATTTAGCTTGCTATTTTTGTGTCTTTCATTCCTGAACTGCCAGGGAGTAGATTGCTATATCCTCAAATTTATCTTTGAAAATCATCTCCAAATAACTTGTCTGTGAAACTCATTTGACAGGGTTACTTACATGATCACCTCTTTATCAATCCACTGAGGACGGGAGTTAGTTCTAGACTTTAAACCAGCAAGGCTAGTTCTTTAGCTCAGCTTGTAGCAGTTTATGCTCTCAACTCTCGAAATTATTTAGCACTGAGGACACTGTGCAAAACTCTTAGAACTGTAAGAAATTTTATTCTGCATCTGACTGAGAGTGTGACATTAAATTTCATACAATATCATATACTTCATACTGCTTAGTATACAGCAACACATATGGAGAAAGATTGGGAACTTGAGACTCCTTGCAGCTCAATGAGCACACTAACCATACTGTACTGCTCTTGCAGTCTTTGCTGTCAATGTGACTCAAGAATGCCAGTGATAGACTTACACAACTACAATGTCTGAGCTACATAAATATAAATGAATTACATATAGGCATGTCTGTCTGGTGTGCATGTACCTATATCTTATATATATATGTATGCAGATTTACTCATGAAAATATTTTCATTTTACCAGTTTAATAGTCTTTTCCTTCAATGAATCCAATGCATAAATACTAATGGCATGTTGCATGAATACTAACGGTATGATGCATGGTATGTCTGTCTGTGGGTTCAAAATTGTTCAGTGGAAAAGAGGGAATTTTGAAAGTAGAAATTGGCTTGAGAAATCCTGTTTTTTAGCTGATTAATCTGAAACTCTTAATTTTTGATTCAAGTGAGCAATGTTTCCTAGTGAAGAGGCATCAAATGGGTTTTTACCTCATTAATACCAGCTGATGCAGTATATACTGTTTTATACATGTTTTATTTTTTGCAGTTCTGTGATTTTACAGCTGGTACACTCCTGGCTGTCTGCCTTCCCATGCTGAGCCAAGTTTGTCCATCTTCCTACATCTTGGTGTATGTACAACACAATACTTGTTTGGGGGATTTAACAAAGCTGTTTCTAAGGTAGTAGGTGCTCTTGGTGCTCAGGGGTCAGTAGTTTCAAATATGGCTGGGTTCATTGCCTAGAAAATAGGTGGGAAGTTCTGAGTAATTTTTTTTTTCCTCCAGATGAACTCTTCAACGCTTTATGAAACATCCAGATCCTTGTGTTTTAGAAATTCTTCAAAGACAGACAACCTATTTTTTCCTACTGACTGATGTTCAGTATAAGTAGCTATTGGGTACAAAAAGCATTGCTCTGGCAAGTCACTGAGTGGGTCTACGTGCAGGTCAGCAGTAGGCTGGTACCTCATGAGGAGTGGAAAACCTATCAGCTTACCAATGGCACTATCAGTTCTGATAAACCACTACCATGATTTTCCCACTTTCTGTCAGGTGGAGGTTTAATAATGTTTCTTGAAAAACTAAAGCGTTGGGAACACTAAAAGCAGTGTTACATGTTTCCTGTTTGAATTTAATTCCTTTCCACCAACCAACAGTGTGGCTTATGATGCTGAGGACAAACTTGGAATCATGTGCCCTCACCTAACTAACCTTGTCTGCACCACTCGTGTTTTAACAAAATTGGTTCTGTACCCCCTCTTCTATCAGAAACTATATTCCCTGAACTAAACCTGGGCTTGGGCCACCCTCTGTAGCAGAAGGGCTGTAAGGGGGAGTAGTGTAATTACTACAAGCTTCTGCTTTGTCCTGACACAGTTATGTCCACTGGCAGGAACCCACGACTTCTGAACTCACAAGCTACAAAGAAACCTGAGGTGAGAGAATGAGCAAAGATTGCACCTTGAACTTATATCATATGATGCATCAAAACGTGCTTCAACCCACAATCAAAGTGGAATTACTGGGTTACCCTTATCCCAAAGAAACTACCTAACACTCAAGCTGTGACACTTCTTGTTCCAGGCCTTGGTGAACCATTTGCAAAATCATAGCAACAAAGTGATTAATTTTTAATATTTAATTCTAATCCTAGCTACTTATTTTTGTGCTTTAAAATAAAAATGTTCTTTTTTCTAAACAGATATTTTTATTAGTATGAAATAAAATTTAGTTTGAAAACTAAGACAGACATTGCTTAATCAAAATTGCAATCATATTTTTTAATTCAGAAATTGCTTGACTGTAGTATGCAGTCTTTCTCTAATATAGAAAAGACATACACAAAGCTCTGTTCCTGAGGAAGAGCAGGCAATATTGAATAGGAGCACCTTATCATCAGAGAAAAATGAAACTTTTTCACAACACAAACGAGTGTTTTTCATATGTCTGTGTTTTATAGATGAGCATATGTTGGCTTCATTTACATGAAACTAACGATCTCGCATTTCCTTAGAGTGGAAAAGAAAAAACAATTCATAAAATTACGACATAAAAATAAATTAAAAAAAACAGAAAAAAAAAAGAATAGATTTAATCAGAAAGAGAAGAACGTGGAGCTTTGTAAATACAGTCTTAGCATTTAAAGTTTCAAAAGAGATTTGGCGGGGTAAGGCACAGGTTGGGAGAGGCCCCCTCAGAGCCCAGGCTGCAATCTCAGCGGCGGCCACGAGATGGCGCTGCGAGCCCTCGCACGGCCCTTCCGCCGCGTTCGCCGCCGCCAGCCCCGGCCCGGCCCGGCCCGGCCCCGGCACGGCACAGCCCGGCCCCGGTTCGGCACGGCACGGCCCCGGTTCGGCACGGCACGGCACAGCCCGGCCCCGGTTCGGCACGGCACGGCACAGCCCGGCCCCGGTTCGGCACGGCACGGCCCCGGTTCGGCACGGCACGGCATAGCCCGGCCCCGGTTCGGCACAGTCTGGCCCTGGCACGGCTCGGCAAGGCCGAGGTCTGCGAGCTCTGCCTCCCGAACCACGCCGAAAATCAGGCGTGGAGGAAACAGGACTGAAGAATAGTTTCCTTTGGCGGGACCAGCAGCATCTGGCCGCTGCTGAGCCGAGGCCCGGCACTCGGCGGAGGAGAGGGGCACAGCCCCGCCGGTTTGGCCCCGGTTTGGCCCTGGTTTGGCCCCGGTTTGGCCCCGGTTTGGCCCCGGTTTGGCCCCGGTTTGGCCCCGGTTTGGCAGGAGCAGCGGAGGGAAAGCGCTCCTGCAGAGCGCAGCCGGCCTCGCCTCCTACGCCCTGTGGCGGCTGTCGGGCAAAGGGCCAACCCCGCCAGCTCCGCTCCACAGGTACCGCTGTAGCCGCGCCGACATCTCCGTGCCGGAGCCCGGCTGCGGGGGCACCGAGCCGGCTGCGGGGGCACCGAGCCGGCTGCGGGGACACCGAGCCGGCTGCGGGGACACCGAGCCGGCTGCGGGGGCCCGGGCATTCACCCCGAGCAGCAGCGGACCTGCCATTGCCTTAGAGCCGGCGCTCTGCCGCACCGCTCTGCCGAGCCACCGAGACACATCCCCAGTGAAAACAGCTTGGTGGCCATCGGCCGGCTGGGGCTGGACGTTCAGTGCCTAGAGCAGCATTCCTGCACCGGGAAATTTAACCTTCAAGCGCCGCTTCCTCACCTCGTGCACTTGCACTGATTCTGCCTTTGGTCTGCCGTGTCTGTCGCACCGTTCAGGGCAGAGCCTGGCTGCTGTTTATTGTGTCTGCACAGTATTTACACAACACCAGACACACTTGCTGCTTCCACATTGCTAAAATATTCCGTAATATAGATAAGACCAATGGACAAAGCTAAACTGAAATAATTAGGTTTATTAATTTGCCTTAACGGTGGCTGTTGACTAATTGTATTCCTTGAAAGTGAAACTTATGGAACACAAATTTAGTAATTTTAGTTGGCAGTTCCAGCTCTTTTTAAAAAGGACTGTGTGTACAACCAAGATGTTTACCCATCCTCTGGAAATGTGGTGAGTGCTTATGTAATGTTTCAGTACCTGAGTTCAGAGGGAGAAATGCCTCAATGAAGGTCAATGTACTGGTGTAAATGAAAGTCATGTCAAGGATAAATGTAGAGAAATCCAATCTTTATTATGAAATCCCGTTCTCTTCCCTCATATATCCAGATTCAGGATTTTTTAGAAGATGTGGCTTTGCAAAATTAAGAGACTAAGGTAGTTGTCTGTGGAGCTGCTTGGAAAATAAAACCATTGTTTTTTATCATATGAGCCTTTTCAGTGAAAAGAATTAAGTGAAATCTGGATGAGACATTTTGTTCTTTCCTGGCTAAACAGTCTGCATGAGTTTTGAGGAAAAGCTTGAAAAAAAGCATTGCACTCACTCGTATTACCTCTGATGTTTTTCTCAGGGGTTCTAGAGGTACTTGAATTATGAATTATGCATCCTAATTAATTTCCTTTAGAGCCAAACAATTTCTTCTGAATAAACATTCTTGTTCTGAATGTATATGTATATGCCTACTCCTACATAGCCACACATAGTTTTTACAATCTTCCTAGCAGAAGAGGCTAAAGAACTTAAGCAAACGTGTGCGAGTAGGAGGCATCAATTATTAGATGAAGCAGTTCAGTTCAGAGTACAAGTAATTGTGTAGAAACATCCATTTTTATGAGAGTTTGATGACACACTGAGTCTGATAAGTGAAAAACATCTTAAAAGTAATTTTTTTTCTCTCTTTGCATCATAAACATTTATTTCAGAGCTTTGCTAAAAGTGGGAGGCCCGTACTACCTTGGGGCCACCACTAATGAGGAGATTGACTGTTTGTTGTTGAGCTGGCAACAGAGTACAGGAGACTTGGTAGAGCTGAATTTATTTCACACATTTATAAAATTCTAATTTTTGAATGTACTTTTTTTTTTTTAAATGGGTATATGTACATTATAGAAAACTTATGGAAGTAGGGAAAGGTTTTGAAAGGAAATCAGAACTATGCCACAGCAGGACATTTTTTTTTTTTTTACAAATATTGTAATAATATGTAATCTGTAATTGCTGGAACAAGAATTCCTGAATTCAGCAGTCACAAATTTTAAAGACTTGAGCTGTGCCCTGGCTTGTGGAATGGAGACAAAATGATTCTCCAAGGAGTACAGTCGACAAGTGGTAATTGGCAGCGGTGTGAAGAAACTTGCTTTCTGATGCCCTAGAGATGGGGTTATCAGCAATAATCAGATCCCCATCAGGCTTGTGAAGAAGTGGTACTTGTCTATTGAGTTGATGTTAGAATGTTTATATGAAAAGCTTTTTGTTCAGATCTTGGGCATTTCTGTTCAGATTCTCATTCTCTCTTCATTCCCCTTCAGATTCTTTCGGGTACCCTGGAGCAATAGAGGGAACAGGGCTCCTAATATGAGTGCATCAGAATAGTCACCCCTCTTGCCTCAGGCCCTGCAGCAGGAGCAGGAGCTGCAGCTGGATGACCTCTCCCTACATCTCGTTTGATGTTGTGGTAGGGTTCCATGACAGAGCCAGTTCCTGCTGCTTTCACCACAAGCAGCCTTCAGCCTTGTTTGCAGCAGCAGATAATGAGCTGCCCCTGTGTGCCCCTGTGTGCCAGCCTATGTCTGCAAGGGGAGAGAGTGGAGTGGGGTCAGGTCACCCACTCACTGCTGCCCTCAACTAAAATGTGTTCTGGGACTGCTGCCCTGGAAGAAAATTGTGTAAGGTTGCACTTACTGCTTGGAAGGGTCTCCTCTCTGGGACAAAGGACTAAACGAACTGGAAGCATTTCATTTCATACATCTGCACCGCTGTTGGAGCATGCTTGTTGCATGCCAGCAGTGGAAGTCTTAACCAAACCCAAAAGAAGTTTAATCATCGGCCTAGTCACCTAGTGCAAAACTTAATCTGCTGTTAATATTATTTCAGGCTTCAATAGTGAAGATCAAGCCTTTATGTTACAACTGAAATTTTCCCAATCACTAGTTTTCTTAATGTAATAATCACTGTTTCAGTAAAGAAGACTTTTCTGGGTTTCTACTTAACTACTAATCTTAAGAAGCACTTCTGAATCTGACAGGGGGAGTGTTTGATGTTAATTATATTTTGATGTTATCATAATCATGTAAAAATTTGCTTTTGTGCACGGTGTCCTATGTGAGTTTATGTTTTTGAAATATGAACGTAAGCAAGGAAAAAAAATCCAAAACCTTTACAGTCTTCAAATTTATAATCTGATTGTCATAGAAAAAGTACCTTGTCACTTTCCACTACATGGCTCTTCCATATAACTCTACCTTTGCAACATTTACTTTGTTATACTTTATTGAGTATATTACTATAGAATGTTATTTATCCAACCATTGTTCCAAGAAGAAAAGGTAAATATTATGGGCTAAACTTCATTTTAGATTCTTATAAACATAGCTCAGAAATGTAAGCCTGCACTCAAACATTTGCGACATCAGTGGCCTCTGAAGCAAAACAGAAATGGATTCTAGATCCCACAAGAGGAATAAAGTTGGGTTTCTATCCTTACAGTTTGTATCCTTGCTAAGTTGCCACTTGAAACATCTATATCTTGAGGAAATGTAATGAACTGAATTTGCTCCTTCAGCTGGAATAGTTTTGGCACATATATCTGAAGACCTGTTCAGCTACGAGGGAGCTAACCAATGGTTGAGATTATGCATATCTGTCAGTTAAATCAAAGATCCCAAGGCTAAATGCAGCATTCAGAGGCAACATGTAGGCCCATGAATTTTATGGAAGACAGTGTCTAGACACCAATAAGCAGTTCTCTTGCATCCACATGCTATAAAACTGTATATAATTGTTCTCATTTTAGTAACAGCTTTCAGAAAATTACTGCTAGGAATATGGAAGAAACATTTTATGCCAGTGACCTTAAAATTGTAATACGATGATCTAATTGTGTTTTCCAGTCATTTGTGCTATGGAACTAAAAGTGTATCTATTTTAAGATAAAATAATGCATTATATAGGAAAAAGACGCTTTTCCCTATAAGCAAAATATTTGATTTGCAAAAAACTGTGGACATGCTGTACTTTTGTAAACACGATGCAGTTCTTAATGCTTATGTTTATAATGTTGCTAGTCTCTGTGTATTTTCTGACTTCAAATGTATGAACAGGGTAACGGGAGAAACATAAACTATCTACATGTGTCTGTGTGTGTGCTGTTCAGCCAGCATGTGCATCATTTTTTCCTAACTACATGATTTTATTTTCAAAATTGTAAAGTATCACAGAGAAATTATAAGCCTGCAAATAATTTACAGCCATCTCATTTCTGGCTTATACATTCCTAAACATTTTTTTTCTGGCACAGATGGTAACATCATAACTTCAGATCTCATTGCCATCCATTGCTATGGTTGTTCCTGGGTGTGGGAAGAGGTGATGATTAGCTAAGACAAAACTTGCTGTTCACAACATCTTGAAATTTTGTTTTTATTGATGATAAAAATGGCTTTCAAATAAACGGAAGGTTTTAATGGGAAATTGCCTGTCTCTGTCAAGGTTTTATTTTTTTCTTTTTAGTCAACTATACATGCAATCATATAACTGATGTTTCCAGTGCTATATATTTCTTTTGTTTTCATGCTTATACACATTAAGGATATGAGAAAGTCACAAATGCAAGACAGCAGACATAACCTGGAAGAATCTGTAAACAGCAACATTTTTGAAAGCACAGACCATTTATATTCTTAGATACTATGGTTGCATTTCAGCCTTTCCATGCAATTATTTATTTTTCTGTGACATTTTCAATGGATTTTGAGTCCACAGGAAGCACATTGGTATCATTCTCCATTCTGCTACTAAAAGGATCATTGCATTTCAGCCCATTTACAATGTATTCCTTGCCTTAGTCACTGAGTTTATTTTAGGAAAGAACACATGAAAATTGGGTATTTCTCATGCTCCCAAAATTCAATGGTGTTTAGCAGAGTTTTGCTACTTCTGCTTTTTAGTTTTACTTTGAATTGGACATGGATCATTTATGTTGTAGAAGCTGAAAATACAAAGGAAGACTAAAAGGGCTTACAAGTGGAATAAATCAGAAATCCAAACATTGGAACTCACGTCAAACCTCACATGTTGTGATTGTTTTTATTTCAACTGTTCTCTCTCACTTGAGGTATTTGCTTTTCATTTCTCAAATTGCATTGGCCCTTCAGTGACTTTGCAGCATCCTTCCCTGCCACATTGACTAAGGAATTAATTTGGTGGCTGTTTACATCAATGTGTGTGGTAAGGTAAATCTATCCTCTATGTTCCCATTTATCTCATGTTGAAAGGAGAAGAATTCTGAAAGATCCATCTTGGAACATCAGGCGTATCAGTTAATACCTTTCCAAGTGCTTTTGTAGTGGTGCAGAAATGTCCAGATTGGAGCATTTGAAAGTCAGAAGAAACTTTGGTATGTTCACTTTTAATTTTTGTGTGAATTCAATAGCCTAAAACCTCTGGTCATTCAACTGAGCATTTGACTCTGGCCTTAAGCATCTGACAGAGTTAAAGGAATTTGTGTTCAGTACATCTGATTTATGGTTCTTAAGCTGCTATTTTCCAAAGCTTCTGTCAACTCTTTCTGCCTAAAAATATCAAACTCTAAAAGGCTTTCTGCGATCAATATTTCTGTAAAGTCTAACGAATGATAGGAGCATACCAGTGATTTTCCACGTTGGTTAACCATTTAAATGTTTGATGGTGTTTTCTACAGATATTCTTCCCTTTGCTTCTTTACATGTGTTCTACTTGTTTGTTTGACTTAGTGACTTAAGTTTACTATCTTTGCCAGCCTTCCCATCTGATATGTCCTTGAATTCTTCATAGAATCATAGAATGGTTTGTATTGGAAGGGAGATTAAAGATCATATAATTCACACCCCCCTGTCATGTGCAATTGCTTTCCCAGTCTGTTCTGCTAGTGAGAACATGACCAGCTGCCAATTACTTTTACATGCTAGTGGCTTCTTTAATGGCCAGATATTCTGTGTGCACAAGTGAGAGCCATTCTGGGTGGGATTTGGTAGGACAATGTGTGAGTGGTATGTAATCCTTAACTTTTCTGGAGGTGAAGTCCATGCTACCTGAGTAGCCACTTCTGCTTTCAAATCCACGAGGTATGTATCAATATAACTTCTCTGACCTTTGCAGTGGGAATTCTGATGACTCTTTTTAGGCTTTGGAATTGCATTACATCTAGACATAAGACATATCAGTCTCTCAGAGTTCCACTAATATGCAATGTACTTCTGTTGGTTCTGTGCCAGATTTGTCAGCAATCTGGCTTTGATTTAGGCAAGTCAAGTTTCAGGGTATTGCCATGCATGTGTCTTGAAGTGCAGCAGTGCTCTTTTACAGGCGAGACTCGAGGTCTGTCTATCAAAGTAGCTCTTGGGCTTTTTTTTGGAACACAGCTATGAGATCTGTGAGATACCTCTCACTGCAGATATGAAACAAATGTGGCTACCCCTGCAGCATACTGAGAGTGGAGTATTGCTGTGCATGTTAAGGCCCTGAAACTCTGCAAGACAGAATGTTACTGACAAACTTTGTGGTTATATTCTGAAAAAGATCGTGATACCAATGTAATGGAGTCATTAATCTTTAGAGTGCCATTTCCTGAAAACTAAGTTTAGGGCTCCTGTAGTATGTGGGACTCCTAAATCTGCAGTATTTTTGACTGGGAAAAAAAACCTCTGAACCTTCTTCATTCTATTATTTATTAAATACAGTACTTTGCAGTAGTTGGGAAACTTCAACCATAATTTGGAAGAGTAAGAAAATTTGCTTATGTGGCTAATACCTAAACTGAGCTGGTAGTATTCTGACAAACAGCTGAGTTTTTTCCCCTTGAATTACTGTTTATTGAAACCAGACCTTAATGCCCAGATTCAGTGTTGATAAACTTCCCAATATAAGGAGTCATTAGAAAACAAAGTTTTTAATAGTCAAAATACCTACAATGTTATAATTAAGGAAATTTGAGGGGCTTTAATTTAAAAATTATTTTTTATTTAATTTATACTAAACCAAAGTTTAAAAGAGAAAAATATATCTAACTAAAGTATAATAATTTTGCCTAGAGAATACTTTTAATGTGTATAGATAATTGCTCATGAAGACATTGAGATTTTGATTGCCATTGTATTTAAGAGAGTGATATTTTTTGAATACTCCAAATATTCGCAGAACTTCTATCTCTGCTACTTATCTCTACAAACACCATTTCACTGTAATGAACAGGCAGGCATGTCATCCCTCCTGCTCACAACAGACAAGGATCACTGACACATATATTGGAAATGAGGGTCCTCTGCTGCACTACAGTGGTAGTGTGAAGGGTTTGCTGAAAAATATTTCACCTGGACACAGTATGGGAGTAAGTTATTCAAATAACATATAGCTTCAGCTCTCGGTCACTTCAGTGAAACTGCTTGTGGAGGGCTGCTTAATGAAGTTTTCTCTGGCAACTTGTGAGAAATGCTTCTATACTGATGGACAAACCAGACTGGGCAAATCTGGAACACCTTGAATCTGGTAGAAGTATCTCTACTCAGTGACTTCCAACATTAACAAATTTCAAACCGATTCTCTTGAATGAAAAAAGTTCTGAGCTCATTACTAAACTCATGGGCCATTTTGCTTCCTTTCTGAAGATTTCAGACTGAAGTACAGCTTGGCTGAAGAGCATTGACCTTTTAATAACTTTGATTTATCATTTATCTTTGAAACTATAACCAAAGTGATGGCATCTTGCAGCACTCTTGGTCTTGCTCATGACTTAAGTCGTCTATGCTTTCTTTTTCTGAATGTACTGGCTGACCTTGTTTAGCATGAATTTTCTGTTAGTTCTCTGGAAAGTTCCTGATATACTGATAAACAAAGGATATGCAACTTTACCCTTTCTGCTTGCTTGAGACTGTCTGTCTTATATCCAAGTGCTTGTCCTCTTCATTTCATTTTCCCTAAACAGATTTTATTTTGGTCTCCCATTTTTCCTTATGAAGAACTTTGGAGGAAAACCTCAGTGTTTTTAGTTTACATGATTAAAGTTCTCAGGTAGTTTTACACTCAGATGTTATTTCTGCAAGAAGCATTAATAAGAAAATAAGAGACGTCTTCTAGCATCTGAGAATGTCATGTAGGAAAAATAGAAATGAACCTGTGATCAGCATCCAGCTCAAGCTCCCAGTGCTCAGTGTGGGAGCTGTTGCTCTTACACATATTGTGCTGCTGCAGAAGTGGGAGGAGATGAAACTTCTGCCATTTCTATGGCATCACTCAGTAAGGTGTAAATGAAATATGAAAGAAAAGCTCTCAGCCCACTCAATGCACAGACAGAGAAAAAGATAGTGCTTTATATTTGCTGCTGTGATATGCTATTTGTTGTAGTATTAACCTTACACAGTGCCAGAATGCTTCCTAAGATTTACAATCTCAGGTCAAAAGGGAAATGATTTCTTCTTAGGTCTCCTCCTTTTTCTCTCTCTCCACCAACATGCTGCTGCATGTCAAAGCCGGTTTTGCAGAGCAGAGCAGGAATGAGGTGAAAAAACTGACAGGAGGATCCTGTTCTGAGAGAAAGAAATTGTGTGTCAGTAGGCACAGTTTGCAATGAACTTCAGGGTAAAAATTATAAAAATATGAACACTGAATGCAGCTTCAGATTCAGAAATGTTTGCTGATTTCATTTTATTGAGTTGCAGCTCATCTGGGTGATTTGGAGGGAAGGTCCCATAGGTGGTAATGCACCTATGCTGTGTTTAAATTCATTAACACTGGGGAGTCTGTTTGTGTTGCTAGGTAGCTCATTTAGTGTGACAGCAGTCTTTGGATGCAAATGGTTTTCAGCCCAGCTTTGCCTCTAAGTCTTGCCCTCATATCTTAACAAATCACTACCTAGATCTTTGTGGTATCCTGCTCACTATTTTTAAGCCATAGACCAGTATCCTTCCAGCCCCCTTTTTTTATTTGGCTGGAAATGTTCAGTTGGATCTTCTGAACTAGCTCCTAAGCTGGTGTAAATAATGTGACTTCACTGATGTCAATAATAATATCAAGCCAGTTTACAGTAGCTGAAATTCTGTCCTTCAGATGCAAGTCAGCACCTAATCTCCATGACATTCACACAGAGGTATATATTTCCCTCTGTTTTTCTAATCTTTGTGTGTCCTTTGTAGAACTCTGTGGTCTGTGCTGAAAACCGTGCTGAGAAATAGGATGAAATGACATGAATGCTGATTTAAAATGCTGGACATGTGAAGCCCTACCTTGTTCTGACTGAGACTTCTGTGTGACAGCACAATTATTTCACTCTTTGTGCCTACACTCTTCCCATCACTCTTCCAGTCTTAGAGAAGTGTGGGGATAAAGTCAACAAAGGTCAAGATGCTGCAGTAGCAGAGGCTGCAGCATAGATCAGTGGATAACATCTCAAACAAGCCTCACTGTGGCCAGAGAGACACGTTCAGTAGTGCCTCTGTGAACCAGCACAAACTGAAATATGCAGCAGCCTGCGAGCTGCTCAGCTGCTGCAGTGCTGTGTGAAGGAGGGGTTGTGTGTGGTTGGACCTGTGAGCACAGTGGGGTCTCCTCTGGTTACAGTGAGCACAGAGACAGCAGGAATCCGCACCGTGGTCTTCCATGGAGGGAGGAAAGGGAATGTGAAGGACACTATTCAGGCTGATTCAGCCTATAGACCTAAGCTCAGGAAAGACATGATAAAGTCTAGCAGGAGGGGTTTATATAAATGCTATTCTGGCTAAAGCAGGGAGCATAATTATAAGGAATTACAACTTCCTCCATCCTGCAACACTTGCCAGTGATGACATGTTTGTAGGGAAGACTTAGTGATAAGAAATGAAACCAGCAAGATTCAAAGAGAGCCAGATGCCTTTGTAAAGGCATGAAGGCAAATTGGGTCGTTAAAACATGCTACAGGCTGTTTTGGCATATGGAGAAGGCCATGATAGTGCTCATGTAATACTTTTATTAAATTTTAAGAAGGCCAAAAAGCCCTTTGGTGCAAAGAAGTGAATGTCACCTACATTGAAAAATGCAATTGGATGAAGGAAAATTTGAAACACCATTTGAAAACAGAGCTACAGAGGTCTTGGTCTGGTTGGTGGAGCTATATGTCTTCCATAAAGCAATTTAATCCTTAATTTGTGTGTGACTGTTGTAGACAGAATTTTCGATTTCTGCCCTTTAATGAATTCTAAGTAAAAGAAAGCTTCCCTATTATTACAAATTGAGAGGGTAGAAACAGGCCTTGCACTGTTGCAACTGAAAGTCACATAGAGGAACAGTACATTACATGGGTTAATAAATCTCAGCCTAATCAGATAAAAGACACCAGAATATAATATATGTTTCAAATATACTACATACAAGATCAGGCAAAGGCAGGACTTATTATTCTGTCTGTTATTCAGATTGATCATAGATGTATTGCTATATTATAATGTTACTATAATATACAAGTATTAGTCAGACGTACATTTTAAAATACTGTCATGTTGCCCTTCAAAACAAATTCCAAAATTATAAATTATTTACATAAAGATGGGTCCTTGGTGATCTTATTTTTTTTATTTTAGATTGTAAATGCATATTTGCAAACCCAAGAGATATACATTCATTCACTTAATTTATGTCTGACTACATTATTTTAGAATTGTCTCTGATATTATTACAGACAATTTAATTCAAAGTATTCATTTCACTTTCGAATGAAAACCAGATTTCTGACCTTATTTCTGAGGAAAAGGATGGATAAGACACAGAAGATGTTGGAAACAGCTGAATTTTTTAATATATAATTTTGCTGCTATTGGATTTATTTATATTTTTTCTATAATTTTTTCTCTACTTTGTGTCTATTTTTTCTTTATTTTCTGAAAAAAATAGAACAGGTGGTAAAACACAAACCAAAACACAGAAGATTTTGGAACATTTAAGTGAAGTATCAGGTAGAAAATGCAATTTAATGTAGAAAAATGTTAAACAATTCATCTGGGAAGAAGGAATCAGTGTAAGGGATCTGTACTAAATATGCAGTCATCCAGCATACTGATTAGGAAAAAGATGGAATAGTTATAGAGAAATGACTGCAAACATGAATTCCTGTGCATTGTAGCATTAAGAATTTTGAACAATATATTAGGGAAGAGAAGGCAACATAGCTATCATAGAAGCTGGATTGGAATTTCATTCAAAACAGGATTTCAGTTTCTACATTTTTTCCTCAGTGGTTGAACAACAAGGAAAATAATTGCTCTAAGCAATTTTTCATATCAGTGAAATATTTCCTTTAACATTTGCATGGAAATGTCTGTTTTTTCAGAGTCTACTCTCTCAAAAGGTACTGCTACAGATAGAAAAAAAAGCCAAACCAGAAATTTCAGCTATACAGATGCACACATCATTTACAGATGGAGGAGTATTGATGCTGCCCTAGGCTTGTGCGCCTATTAAACTGAAATGTAATGCAGGGAGTACTGCATTTAGTGATTAACTGCCTTACATCTAAACTACCAGAATGGTCAAGAAATCATTTCTGGTTTTCAGTTCTCTCAGCCTGTTTTTCTGCTCAGCAACTTCTTTACTGAGATCACAGGTAACCGGGAAAGCATGCTGGATTGCAGGGGGTGCTGAGTTAAGCTCCTGGGCACTTTGGAGTGATGTTTTGGTCCTGTTAGCTGTTTCCAGATTCATGCTTTTATTGGTAGTACTGCAGAATACGGTCAAGTGCTGTGTCCAGGTATTCTTTTACCCTGCTTCCTTAGATTCTCATCATGCAAAATAGTTTTTTTTCAAATTTCAGCATCATCTATACCTATACTTCTGTATTCCAGTTTAAAAGCCTTTTGTGCTGTCTCAAAGCTTTTTTTTTCTGTTGGACTAGGACACTGAAGTGGGCTGCATTAGCACGGGGCAGTCTCTGTTTGTGCAGCCTGTGTGCAACCCTGCCGGGAGCAAGGCAGGACCGCAGCACTGCTGGGCACTTCTCTCCCGGGACAATGGCCCATTGTGCTGCCAGTTTAGGATCTGCTGTGCTGCCTGCCTTGCTCATGTGAGGTCAGCGCCTGGTGAGACGGAGTGCGTCTGTGTCAGCTACTCCTGCTCGCAGTGCGGTATTTTAGCATTATCCTAATTTACACGGGCAATTTAACTAGACAGGGACTGGGCATCCATGCCTTCCTGACAGCACTGCAAAAAAGACATGACGCTCAAAAGAGAGGAGAGCTTAAGCAGGAATATTTTATGCAGGAGCATGATGTCATGGGTGTTTTAATGCATCATTGCACGAGAACAGGTTACCTGGCAGCTGTGCTGGCAGGGATGAATATATTCTGCCAAAACTACTGACACAACAGCCCTCTTTTGCCATTCAGAAGAATCACATTTCGGCAGAGTTGTATGATGTATGTATGTATCAGGATCGCTATACCTATAATCTCTCTATTATTACACCACTGCCGTTTAGTCTTTGAAATGGCAGAAATTTATATCAAATGGATGCTACATGCCATCTATCACATCAACATCCTGCACAGCTAGATTGGAGCAGCTGACCACATAGCCTGGCTTTATTTTCAAATACATTCTTGTTTATGCAAATATATGCTTATGAAAAACGGGGAGGAGAAAAATATTATCTGATTTTAAAAAAAGTCACAGCAGAGACCCTCACTCAATACCCTTTGCGTGACTTGGTGTAGAGGCCAGAGACCAGCAGATGGCAATCTCCTCCTGTCTCAGGAAGAGCAGTGTTTTACTGCGGGGCCCTTCTAAGCATCTTCCCATTGCTTATTACAGTTTACTTGAAGGGCGAAAAGACCTGGAAAACGTAGGCAGCCTTTGTTAGGCACAGAATATCATAATATGGCAAAGCAAAAGTGAATTTCTACTTCATGCAAATCCTAGCTGCTGGTAGAAAGAAAAAGCAAGCTAACCTAATACAATGAATTTGTATTAATCTTTTTCATTTTGAAATACAGGACACAGGGCTATTTTACAGCATCATGCTATTCCTCCTGAGTGCTGCTAATCTTTTAATGCATCCTTAACAAAAAAAAAAGAAAATTGTTGATTTCCCTGTACCCTACATTTCCCTTTTCCTCACAGTGTTTAAAATGAGAAGAAATAACGTGATCTTCAGCTGATTTAAAAAGGAGTCAAGGAACAAAAGAAAAGCGTTTTTCTTCCTATAGTGACAAATTTGCCATGATAGAGTAATGTGTCCAAGCAGCAGTGTGAGAGTCTAGTTTAGCATTTGAATTGGATGGTCTTACAGGTATTGCTGTGTAATTTTTATACACATTTTTTATTGCAGAAGAGAAGATTAATGCTGCTAATTTCAGTCATGTGAAACTCTGAGATGATAAGGGGATGGGATTTTTTTAAAAAGCAAATATAGTAGCAGAAAAAGGACTATTCCTTTTTTATATCTTGTGTTGGAAATAATTTTGTCAGCAATCTCCCCATATTGCTTTAAATGAGTCTGCATTATTTCATGGAGTGTCATACTGCAAACATTTGATCATCCATAACATAATGATGGAATGATGGAAAAGCAGACTAAATTAATATTCTGGATATTCTGAACTGGTAATAATATGAGAAAGCATCTCTGGGAATGTAGCATTTTCTGTACTATCCTTAAATGTAATTCTTGATGTGCTATCCATCTGGTACCCTCTACAGTAGGTTGCAGTCCTGATGTACCATATTAGTTACATATTACTACCTAGCTGAGTGGCATGGGCATCTCTTTATGAATAGTGTTCATAAGAGAGCAAAATTAAATGTAACCTTTATCAGTGCCTTGTCCTGTAGGACAGGATGGAGGGGGAAGTGCTATGTTAACTGTGCAAAAACTGGAAGGAAAGCAACGCTCTCACTGCAGAGCAGGAGACCTGAATATATTGCTATCGTGCACGTCAAGATAGCTGAGGTAAAGGCAGCTGGCTTAAAGTAAGTGCTACAGCCAAGGCTGATTCTTGCACTTTGTTTTACTTTATTGAAAGGATTTTCATCTGATTGTGTAGATACCATATGGTCTGGAAAAGGTTATGAGAAACATTGACTATAACCAGACACTCCACCACGTATCACTTACTCCAGCTTACAGGTCCTCCTGCCTTTTACAGGCAGTCAGCTTTTCTTTATATGAGAAAACCAAATGGGGAGGAGTCCAAAGTGCTCGTGGCAACATTGTGTTTTGAGCAAAAGGTAGACTGATGGACGTGCCATAACAGAATAAAAAAACTGGCTTATATTACGATAGGTGAAAGGAAAACAAATAGGCTGGTTCAGTGGGTAGAAGGAATTGATTTATGAGGAAAAATCATAAAACCTTAATTTTTCTAAGTGATAAGTGATACAAGTGGTTGCATACATGGAAATATAGTTCTGAAAATATAGGCTCATTAGCACAATAAATATTGCTGGAATTATTTTTCATGATAAAAAGGAACATCTCTTGTGATTATATTAAATAGGAAAACAGAAATTAAAATCTCCTTTTATGCAAAAACCTTTATGTGGTAAGCCATCTTCCAAAGGAAATAATAAACTTCCACTGCTTGAAACAGCTAAATGTTCATTGTGTAATATAGGATGGGAATATATAAGCATTTTCCATCTCCACCTTGTGTGCTTAAAAGACAAAAAATATGCTACTTACAATTTCTTCTCATCCAGAGTGAATTGAATGTTTGTTTACACTATGGTGGTAGAATGAGAGAATTATTTTCAATACCTACAGTCAAAATTTGTCACCATATCTACATTTGGTACCTCAGTAACATGTCCTCTGTGGAGGACAGGGATACATATTTTTAAAGGTGATTAAATGTGCACAAATAAAGCAGAAGCTGGCTTAATTTAAATGTTCGCAATCACTCTTTAGAAGGACCAGGTGTTTTTAAATTTCCCTACTGTTTATATGGGGAACCTGCACTCCTTTGAAGCCTGTCCTAGAGTCTTAACATTATAGATAGCACCTCACTATGGATCTGAATATATGTGTGTGTTTTTGAAGCATTTTACTACTTTTCCAGAGACAGTTATGTACTTTTGTTTTATTCAAAATCAGTAAACAAGGCTACAATTCAAAATTCTCTTTTTTCTTCAGCATTTGGAGTGATTTTACACCATGCTATGTTCATGTAAATGAACACATGTAAATGACTACAGAAGATGCAAAGACAAAAAAAAAAAAAAAAGTTGGCTTATTTTTCTCAACAACTGAATTATTTTAAAGTGATTTGTGTTCTTTTTTTATCCGAAGCAAGGACTGAGAAATCTGAGGTTACCGTACTGGCTTTAGGGCTGACATTTCACTGAACTGTTACGTGGGTTTTCATCAGCTTTATTCAAACATTTCTGGAATGCTGCTTAAAATGAAGCTTCTCATTTCTGGCAAAGAACTAGGGATGGCACTGCATGTCTTTCTGGTACCTGAGTTCCTTTTGGATTGCAACTGACAGCGATGAAAGTTTACCCAGCAGGATTAAACCAGTCTAAGGATCACTACATTCCCTCAGTCCTGCCACACATGTTGTGACATCAATGTTACCAGAGGACTTTTTGGGGTGGAATTTCTTTCTGGATCGTTAGGCCCAGAATAAAGTGCTTCCAACTGCATTGTCAATGACATTTCCAGAAGAATTCTCAGAACCTCAGTCCTTCTTGGTTTTGTATCAAACCCACAATTTTGTGGGATTGCCATTCAGGTAGGGATATTCTGGTGCAAAAAAATAAACTAACTTGTTAGGTGGCACTATTTTACTGAAGAATCTTTTAAACTTAAATATACATTGAACAGAGAATGGAAGGATTTATATAAAGTGGAGGAAATAAAATATTTACTGTGGAAATTCAACAGTGTTGGGCTGTTGTGCTTGAATTTTAGTATTGATTCGTAATTTTTGTTTTTGCAGTAGGAAATAATTTTGATTTTTGTTTTGTTTCCTTGGTTTTACTTGAATTTCTTTCCAGGAAACTAGGGTAACCCATGGCAGTGGTACCAGTGAGACTCAAACTCTCAGAAACCATGAAGTTATGCTCAAAGTCTCTTTTCATGGCCAGAGAGAAAACGCATAGAGGTAGGCATATGCATAGATACATAAAAAGCCAGAAAGGCTTTGGATAGTGCAATTTAAGAACTGAATAACAGTTAGCCCAGATGTAGCTACTACAATAAAAGCAGGGATAATAAAATGGTTAAATTATTGTACATGCACTGAGTTTCTATCCCGTTCCTGATGTCATACTCGCCTTTCTGCTGCTCCTCTGGTCCTAAAGTCAGTGTTTTCATTCTGGTGAAGAGGTTACCAATGAGTTGTCAGCACTTGAAGTCCATCACTGGAGGATGTGATGTTCATGATGATGATTTCTTCTTCACTCAAGGATTCACTTGTATCTTTTTATATTTTAGCTAACATGCTTGTATATCTTGGTTCTTTGTTGGTCTGCAGATCCATGCTAATCACAATTTATCATACTTGGTACTTTTTATGTATTTTAGATAATATTTCTTTTTATTCTCAGCTACTGCTAAGCTTAGTTTTGGCCATCTGTGGCATTTCTTTAATGGACTACTGTGGAATTGTTTACAGCTGTGCAGCCTCCAAAAACAGTCTGTGCCCCTTCTTTTTACTTCCCAGGCTTGTTCTCCTCCACACCACATTCTTTATCTTTGCCTCACAAAATCTCTGCATGGCAGCCTTATATTTCCTATGTTACATTATTGTGCTAGGTTTGTAAAGCTGTGGTGATACCATACGAAAATGAAACAAATTAGCTATAGAGACTAGACAATTAAAAATACTGCTCTTACTGCTAAAGTGTCTTGGTGTAACCCCTGATGACAACTAACTACCTTGAAGATGCTTGCTCACTACTCCTTCTCCCCCACCTGACATAAAACCCATGGGTTACAATAAGAATAATTTAATAATTGAAATAAATTTAAATTAATATCTGAAATTAAGTAAATGATGATAATAATAATAATGAAAAGAAGAGGGAGAGAGACGAGTAAAATTCAAAAACAGGTGATGCACAATACAATTGCTCACCATCCAATGACCAAGGCTGGCCCTGTCCTGAAGCAGTGATCAGCATTTCCTGGCCAATTCTCCCCAGTTTATATAGTGGGTATAATCTGTGGTATGGAATATCTCTAGCCAGTTTGAGTCAGCTGTCGTGGCCATGCTCCCTCCCAGCTCCTTGTGCACCTCCTCAAATGGCAGAGCATGGGAAGCTGAAAAATCCTTGACTTTGGGTAAGCATTATCTACCAACTAAAACATCAATGTGTTATCAACATTGTCCTCATACTGAATCCAAATCACAGCATTGTATCAGATACTAAGAAGAAAATTAGCTCTACCCCCAGTGAAACCAGGACACCAAGTAAAACAAAACCTGCAGGCAGGTCAGAAAAGCTTGGACAGGGTAAGCCTGGCAAACTTCTGTCCTGAGGGAGTGTGAATTCAGTACAAAGCTTATGGCTTGCTACTAGCAATGACAATGGTGTATTACAGAGATACATGGCTGTAGGAGAACAGGTGGCACTGAGCAGATTTCCTGCACTGATATTCCCTAACGTTGGGGCTATAATCTTTTGTATTTGATTAGTTTAAGCCAGCTTTCTGACAAATGACTGCACAGCTGATGACCTGATACAGTCAGAACTTAAATAATACAGGAAAAATGTTGTGGCAGAAAGACAATGATAAAAGATGTCTCCACAGAGAGTGTTCTCACTTCGTGTGAAAACCAGGTGGTGTTTTCCTCTTCAGTCATGGGGAAGAGTCCTCCACAGCAGCTGTAGAAGTCATCTATGTTCACTCAACCACAAGGGAAAATTATAAAATGAAAGCTGAAATCTTCCGCTTAGCGGAAATAAAGTTTGGGTTCAGTGCCCAGTAATTCTCTCCAATTTAAGTTACACTGGATATTTGCAGGTATTGGGACAAAGTAAACACTTATTTTGATTCATGATCATTTTGATTTTTAATATGTATGTCAAAGTCTGATCCTTATGATCAGCCTACTCCATTTCAGGTCAATACCTGTGGAGAAAGATAACAAAGTAATATGTCACCTTTGCACTTTGGTAAAAAAAGTTGAAGTGGAAAATAAAGAAGGGACAGTCAGGGCTCTGTAAGCTAAGTTCTTATTTATGCTGGAGTAGAGGTACCTTTATTCTGATACTTGCTCCTTTTGTTACATAGGAAATGTACCTCGAGACCTTAGTTTTTATTCTTCCACCACTGACCACTAGGCTAAACATTACCCTGCAGAAACACATTTTGTCTTCCTCTTGTTTCTATCCATCACCATGATCTTTATGCATTTTTTGGCACAGTCTCAGTCAGGAGGGGTAAAGGGATGGTCAGTCTTTTTTGCAAAAGTGAACTCTATAACCTAGGGACAGCCTTCCCAGATAAATGAGAAATGTGGCTGTAAGATATTTTCCCTGCAGCTCAAGGGAGCAATAGAGTAATTTTCCCCCTTTCTAAACAAGCTCCCTATAATATTATTATTTTGTAAAGGTTGACATAATTTCCAGATATGTTTTAAACAAAATCCCAAATAAACTTATGATTTGTGTCTGGAGTCAGTATTTTCTAAGAGAGCTCTTGGAACATATACAAGATAAGAACCTTTCAGAGAATTTAGCGAGTTGCTGACCTCTAAGTGGACTTACATCTGCTGGTCAAATTATAGCAAATTTGTTCCCAACTAAAAATCCAAAACAACATGTTTTGCAAAAATTGTATAGTTTTTAAAAGACTAAAGTCTTAAAGCAGACTGAATTTACATAGTAAATGTTATATCCCACAATGCAAAGCACTTACTAGTCTTAAAGAGTGTTATCAACATGCAGTACAGAATCAGGCAGACATTACAAGCAGCCAGGCAAAAACAAAATATCAGACTAGATGCTTCCTAGCCACTCTTGTTCCCTGCTATGGATAGAGTTACATGTAGAAAGAGAAAGCATTACAGTAAAAAAAAAAGTCTGTTCTGACAGAAAAAGGCTGCAGTGTGTCCCACTGCATTGCAGGTTACCCAAAGGGAAGAGCATGCAACTTCCTCAGGCAAAAAAATCATCTACGAAGCTCTTTTGTTGAGAGGAAAGGGTAATAGCTGTTGGTGCAAGCAATGTGGGAAAGGGCAAATGCAGACTGAACAACAAGCTGAGAAGAAATTGTGAATTGTAGAGAACGTTTTTTTAGGAACCCTGAAGACTAGCCTGTAAAAAGCACCTTGAGAAACATGAGATTATCCTGCTGAAAATGAAAGAATGTGGAGATGTCTCTTTTTCCTTTGCTTTGCATATGAAATGCTCAACCAATTAATAATAAGACTTCTTACTTCAGGAAATGTACTTCTTCTGGTTTAAACATAAAATTAGATAAATAATAAGGTAGTATAAAGGCTAATTTTTTGTATATTTTTAAAATTAAATTTAAAAAGATGATTGCCTTTTACTTCAGATGAGACTGTAAGATTGAGCCAATAACATGATAAAGGTGTGCAACAATTGAAGCCTGGGCAGTTGCATTTTACACTACACTGGTACTTCTCATCGTGAAGGAAGTATATTTGTGTGTTCAGTGCAACAACTACATTGAGTGTTGGAGTTCTTTTGCATAACTCTTAAATTTACTCCTCTCTTTCAGCAAACTGCTAAGTGTGAAGATCAGTAAGGCTGTGTTTCTGTGGCTGTTTTGAAGAGTGATATGTACCTAAGGGAAACATTTTAGTTCCTTGCTTAACTGTTCCTTACTTACTGTTAACTTGCTTAACTATTATATCCATGAGTTGAGAATATTTCAAGCTATTATTAATATAATCCCTCTATACTGCTATTTTCTCAAATCAAAAACATTGCATGCACATGCACGCACCCATCCATTTGAACTTAATTTTATTTTACCTGAAAACCATCCAGAGAGGCTCAGCTCTTTATACAGGACAAACCCCAAATTCTAAGTAGTGGATTAACAGGAGTATTTATAGATGTTAAGATGCAGATTTTCAATAGTATCCAGTTACCTACTTCTATTAATCTCAGCAAGCACATATTTGCATTTTTCAAATTATGTTCCATGATTTAGAACTTAAATATGTATTGTCATTTTCCACATGTGCAATATTTCTGAATTTTCTTCTTTCTGTAGTTGGGATTGTCACATCACTGCCTTCCCTTTGGGTTATATGTATGGAGGCAAAGAATGAAGAGTTGTTGAAGTGTCTTTGGAAGAATGCCATGTCAGTGAATCACAGATATTACAAGCAGAGAAAAAAGTCCATTGGGTCAGCTAGTCTGACCTTTGCATTCTGCAGTGTTACCCATGCAATATACTCACTAACCTCGAAATCTAACCTTTTTTTGATGGTTTGTGATTCTAAATTGCTAAAGGTGGGGCATGCAATTACTTTCAACTTGAATATTAGTAAGGAGGAAGGATAGGCATTGTAAAAAACATGGATATCCAGACTCTTACTATTAAGAAGTTTTTCCTTTTAAATCTCAGTTAAACTGTTTTCTCCTTAGGTATAATAGTATCTTTGAACTTTCATCTTTAGGTAGTCTGATTTACAGGCTGAAGACCAGGAAGGCCTTATGATAAACTTTTACTCTGACCTCATGAGTAAGACAGGCCATAGAATTTCATCCAGTGATTCCTTCAGTGGGGAGAATTACTCTTTACATTTGTAAAAGTTAATTCCTTTCCTTCATTAGTTTTGAAGAAAGTGTTTATAGATTGAGATCTTACTCTTCCCTGTTTGACAGCCTTTGCTTTTCAAAATTACATAAAATTAGATGGTCTTGTTGGGTCTTTCATACAGTTTTATTTCCTTATCTTTATATTGTCTGTGAGAGGTCTTCAGAAATGCTAGATTTGTCTATGAATAATAATAAATGAGAACATAATAAATAATAAGACTTATTTTCTTACTTCAAGAAATGTACTTGTCCTCCTCTGATTGAAACATAAAAATAGATAAATAATAATGTAGTATAAAAGCTGATTTTTTGTAATTTAAAAAAGGACATGACAGAATTAAAAATGAATGCGAAATTGATATGATTCCTCAGAAGCAACATGCCAATGATGTGAAATTTTAAATAAGTTATTCATATCCAGAAAATCTCAAAGGGGCAATGAAAAGTCATGTACAATAACTACATGACCTTCTTTTTAGAATAAAATAACCAAACAATAATCCAACAAGAATCAAGAAAAAACAGAGGATGACAATGTCTCTTATCTAATCAAGACCTTACATGTTTCAATTTTAATTCACCATACAGACTAGCATATGAGAACTTATTTTCATATTGAGTCGTATTTTCTTTCAAATACATGTTTTAAATTTATGATAAATATTATTCTTTATTCCTATTGTTAACTGTGCAGTTGCTACCCTGTAATACTCAGTTTTCTTTTCTTTATATTCTCTCTACTCACTCAATTTATCAAGTTTCTGAGGGAGAGCAGAAACTTGACATGAGACAAATCTTTACAGACAGAGCTGATAGGCTATACTACAGTTTCTAACATACTATGTGTATGGATTTAAATAAAGTTTCTTGAAATGAGACTTTTATGGTTTTTATAGTTGTTTCCAAGCCCTAGTTATTTCCAGAGTTAAGTTTATTTAAAAGGCAAATGCACAGACACAGATAAAGCCCCGTATTTCTAAGACTTATTCCTAATGACTGATCTTAATAATTAATAAGTAAATAAGTAAATAAGTAAATAAGACTGATCTTCACAAATTCAGACAACAGAATCTTTGACAGTGGAGAACTTTGAATTACCTTTATAATTTTTATACTATTTAAAAAAAAATAGTTCCAATCTAAATTAGAAATGACAATTGTTGCAATAAATCATTATGGTAGTTTATAATTGTCTCTGCAGGAGATGGTACAAGTGTGGTATTTCTGTAAGAAAACATGCTTGTTTCTATTTTGAGTGCAGACAAGAGCCCATAATGAGTCCTTGGAGATACTACTAATATGTAACTTAGTGAAAAAGTTAATACAATCTTCTTTTTTTTTTTTTTTTTTTTTCAGAAATGTCAAATGCATAGATTTGTGAAGAAATAGTTTCACAGGTTTAAATTTCAACTATCCAGATAACTGCTGTACTCACTATTTTCTAACCAATGAAAGCACAAAACTAGAATCTAAATAACACCACAGAAATTATTTGAAATTAACAACATATCTTGATTCTCATGCTGGAAAGCCACCTGGAATGTGATTGAAGTCAAAGGCCACAATGCTGAAACACAGACTAATTTGTGGAAATATGTTTTTTTGACTAGCTGCTCTCACACACGTCTGGTACAAACCTATAAAAACAAGATTGAACTATGTGTACTTAATCTTATACTTTATCTCTTATTCACGCATCTCTTTTCAGCAATAGACATTTTATTTCTTTCACAACTGTCCCATCCTTCAAACAACATAGCTCCTTTTGGTTTCCTTATGTTTGCCTCTCTGCACACAGGTTTTTCATACTGCACACAGCTCTTTTCATACTGCCAGTAGCTGAAAAAGATTCGGTTGGAAGCAGAGGCGATAGTCAAATCATGTTCTGCTGGGGATCGAATGTACACTGTAAATGTGGAAAACTTGGAAGAGTGTAGCAAAGGTTGTGGTGTTTAATACATGTTGTATTCCTTTAATTCTGCTGTTTTGGAGAAGAACAGAACTGATCCTCACTGGAATGTGTTAGATTAGATAAAATATAGAACTAGATGTTGATAGTTTTTCTGGAAAGTGATGTTACTTGTATCTGCAATGTATGCCAGCAGTAGAAGAACCACAAGTAAATCAGGAATGATGTGCAGCTCCCAACCAATTCACAGCGCTGGCGGCTCTGTAGAATCCATGATGTCTCAGAGCAGTGTTTTGAGGTTCTGCCACCAGGTGGTGATAAAAAACGAAGAAGAAAAGGGAAAAAGTTGTCACAGAAGATCTGATGGAAAGAATGCAGCCAATCTGTCGCCTTCCAGACCCATTCCCTCACGTGCTGTGGGACATGTAGTGCATTTTGATGATAGCACTGTGAGAACTCCATAGAGTTGAACTTTGCAGCACCTGCCTCTTGGAGCCTATGAAATGTCATTGCAGATCCTATGAAATGTCATCGCAGACTCTGGTGAAGACCTATAGTAAGAATATTTGAAAAGATGAAAGGAGTGGTGGAGCTGGAAGGGGAATAGGGCAGTGGAACAAACTTGGGGTTGAAAAAACCCGGGGAATTCAAGCTGTAGGGATTAGTAAAGCGTGGAATAGTTTAGGATAAGGAAATTAGGGAAAGTGAGTAGAAGAGAGTTGATTAAAGACTAGGATGCTTTATACGCAGAGGGCTGGAAAAGCTTTTGAAGTTTGTCTCTTGCTATTTGCAACATGCGTCACTTGCTTGGCAAATTATTTAGCACACTATATAATGCTTGCAGTGTTATCAAATTGCGGTCCCACGTTCCTTTGTTTTCTTTATTTTTGCATTCATATGCATTTTTAGTGAAAGCTTGTTAGAGTTGTTTGTGCCTTTCAGTGTCTGATGAGCATTTGCTACTTCTTTGGTTCATTTTGTAAATGTTCTCATATTTGCTAATCTGATATTTTTATGCATTTATAAATCACTTTGGATTATCTGCTTATTAATAATATTTTATAAGACATTTGAAACATATTTGGGATGTTGTTTATTACATGCGATAAGCATCCAGCTTGTGTAAACAAATACAATTTTTCTATCAGCAGAGTTGATACAGATCTAGAGTTTCAGCTAACAGTCTTCTGAAATGCCCATGGGATTTAAAAAAAAAGTGTTTATGAATTTTACATTTTACATTTTGGCTGACACCCAGGCTAACAGTTTCAAAGAAACAAAGAGAGGTTTAATATATTTGAGATTTATATTGTGGTAGATACAATTGCATAATTTCCTAGACATTTCTGCATAATGGTGCCATAATTCCTGCTGTTAAAATTTGCTGTTGAGTTTAGCCATCATTATAACTAAATTCTCCTGCAGACTATAACAGCGGGAAACACTGGAACAATGTATTAGTCACAACAAATTAAATTAGCAAATAGTTACCAAGATTCTGAGACAGTAAAGATAGAAAAGATACAGCACAATGAGTCAGTTTCAGTTTCTGCTGATCTGAGGTTATTCCCTATTGTGCTGGAGAACTAAGGCCTGAAGATGTGTTTGAGTAAGCAGTGGCCAGGTAACCCTTTCTGTGCTGTTCCCTTGTTATCTAATTCCCAGCTGGATAGAAGACAAACATCTAGGGATTCTGAACTGGAGAACAATATTCTGGTGCTGAAAAGGCAAAGCCATCTCAATACTGACTAATCTTCAAGTCTGAGTTTAAAGAAATACCTGCAGATGAAAGACCTCATCTTCACTTAGAACCTCCTTCATTATTCATTATCAAAAGCCATTCATGTCCACCTCTGCTGTAAGACAGATAATCAGATTTTCCAGTCCAGGCCAAGAAATGTGTGTTACCACCCACACTTGAAGGTGAGAGTAATCCACGTACTTGTTAATAGATTACTTGGGGTTGTTTAGAGTGGAAGAACACTTGAAACGATCAATGTTTATAAATGTATATATGTTTATTTTAGAAACATATTAGTTTATTTTATAAATGTATATATGTTTATTCTAGAACAACTTGGTTGCAAAGGAAAGCAGGTATAGAGCCACTCGTGTTTTTATCTATTGTAACATAAAAGCATAAAATAGTACATAAGGAAACATAAGGAAATATATTAAGGAAAAAGAAAGAAAGAAAGAAAGAAAGAAAGAAAGAAAGAAAGAAAGAAAGAAAGAAAGAAAGAAAGAAAGAAAGAAAGAAAGAAAGAAAGAAAGAAAGAAAGAAAGAAAGAAAGAAAGAAAGAAAGAAAGAAAGAAAGAAAGAAAGAAAGAAAGAAAGAAAGAAAGAAAGAAAGAATAAGAGGAAAAGAAAGAATGAGAGGAAAAAGGTAAATAGCCACCATCTATGTGTCCAGCAATGAGGCTTAGTTGTTGCAATTGCTGTGTCTGGTGGTCGAAGTGATGGTACCAGTTTTGTCAAAGTGATGTTCACAATCTTGATGTGTCCAGGGTGGGGGAAGCCCACAAATCACAAAGTCCAGTGTGTTAATATTGTGTTTAGGCTCGGTGGGAATCCCTAAGAGCCTTTTCTGGCTCAGGGAATTTCACACTGAATGATGTAATGCTATGATTTGCAGGGCACTTTAGGAGTCTTTAATAGTTGATGACACTTTCTAAGATGCTACAGCTGCCTGTATGTCAGCATAGTGGAGTCAATTGTGCCTCCTCAGGAGCGATGAATACCTGCAGACCTAGATGTGGATGTCCTGGTACTTTCCCAGAGGGGAATTTTCACAGCTGAGTCACTGGTTTAAGGACTTTGACAGGATAAAAACCACTATCTTGCCTTACAGGATTTGGCTCTTATTAGTCTCTTTCCTTGCCTTGTTCAACAACTAGCTGCAGCCTCTGGTGATGGGTGTGTTTGAGTCTATAAGCATTAACATTCCAGTCTCTCACAATGTGCTACTGAACATCTTTAAAGCTGATCTTCCACAATGGAGACAAAAAGTCAGTACCAATTTTGTCCAGAGAGTCTCATAAGACAGTTTAATTTCCCTCGTTAGGGTATTTGACAGTCTTCATAGTATTTTCCCTTAAATTAAGCCTGACTTTAAGTTTTTTGCTGGTTTAATTCCAGTATTATTAATATATTCTAAATATCTCTGCCTTCCTTGTTTTTCCAAGCAGCCAGACAATAATTGCCTGTTTCTCTTTACTGCTATTGAGAGATTCCACTGGTGCAAACATCCCCAGCGTATTATTAGTCCAATTTTATTTCATCATCATTGCAATGAATTAAATGGAATTATAAAATTCTAAGCTTGGAAAGCAAAATTAGACCTATAATTGCATTCACATCAGGAGCTAAATTTCCTTTAACCATTTTTACTTTAATCTTAAAATTCTTGTAGAAAACTCTTTGCAGAGGTAGGTTGCCCACTTTTCTTTAATATTTTGGGCTGCAGCAGGTTCCATATAAAAGTAAGGTGTTAAAGAAACCACAGCTGGAAAAAATGCTTTGCTTCCAGAGCTGCTGAGACGCAGGCTTTGTGCAAGGCTGTAGGCATTTCTTGGGTAATTTTGACACGGTGGAACTTTGACCTTGGCAGGGTAGGCAAAACAGTGGATAAATTGGAGGCTTCTGTTGGTTTTTGGGGAGCTTACAGGGTAGTCATGAACTTTCTTCTCACCTTCACAACCGTTTGGTGACATGAAAAGTGCCACATACTCTATACCAGAGATGTCACTGGGAATTCAACATTTTGATACTAAGCTAAAGTATTAAAATACAATGGGGAAACTTGAGTTAATACTACACTGGGGATCGGTTCCAGCAGAGTTTCTTTCTCCATAATAAATGGAAAGAATCTCTTTTTTTAAAAAGAGAAAGGAGTCACTTATGCTTTAGTGAATGTATTTAGTTCTTGTGATGACAGATATGTGTGTGAGAGTTTACGTTAGAGAAAAGATTTTATTTTTTTCTATAAGGTGGATGTGAGCCCAATTTTAATTGCATTTTTTCTTTTATATCTTAGATATGGAAACATACCCTCTAATCTTTGACATGATTCCAGCAGGAAGAGTGAAAAAAATTAGCTTGTATTGAAAAAATCTCTGTATGCAGATGGACAATGTGGAAAGAAAGGTTCTTATCAGTTTCTGAAACTGGAAAAATTTTTCTTTGTTTCTCTTATATATCAACAAATTATGCTATCAGAGTGAAGGAATGCTTTGAGAGTTATTAGATTTTTAGAAAATTAAATATATGAATTAGATAGGAGTGATATATCTCTCTGTCAAATAATGATCTGTGATAGTGAATATGTACTGGATTTTCACAACTCTAATATCAAGTGATGTCTCAAAGCAGTAATTGGAAATACTTGTCATGGAAGATAAAGTCCTAGGATTTCTTTCTTGGCCTTTAAAAATATGATTACATGGTAAATATATGTTTCCATCTAGTCAAAGATCACAGGGAATGTAAAAATTATATTTAGTGTATTGTATATTAATGTATATAACTATGTACATATGTATTAACACCAACATATGCCCTGCACCAAAAAAAGTAAAATTAAATATTTGCTAAATTTCCTTTTATGTTATATTCCTCCAGTACTTTCTCAAGGGATCTTTGTAGTGATTCATTCATATCATATGACATACTAACAGACATTCAGGACAAATCTAGGTTATGTGAATGCTCTTGTAACTTTCTCCAGTCATAAATATTAATATGTATTTTTCTGCCTCTCTAAGTGAAAAGGCTTGTGGGGGAAATGAGATTGGGACTTTGGGAGACGATTCTTCTGTTAGATTTCTTTTTCATGTGTAGTAGAGTGTGGGTCATATACAAAATTTAGACTTAGAATGAAAAGTGCTTTGGTCATATGCTTAATTTTTTAAATTTTTTTTTATTAGAATGTTCCTTCTTCAGAATGTTAGGTTTATGCAATTCTATTTAGAAAAAGCTTTTCTTTTTAGAGGGTTTGTTTTCTCCATGTAATGTATAATGGAATATATAGTAACAGTCTTATAATTGCCTTATATTCTATGTATATAAACACGAGAAATTATCACTTTAAAACTGAGGAGATGTTTCAAGCAGCCGAAAATACATCTGAGGAAACAACTGCCTTGATGCAAAATTATGGTCTTCGAACCTGCACATGAAACCATCTGATTGTGAAGGAGTCAGGTGCATCTTTTCATCTGCCTGGAGCCAACTGGTTCAGCCCCTCAGCCTTCGAGGGGCTCTTGTGCTCATGCAGCAGCCTGGCCGTGGTTCCTTCGACGTGTGCAGCATCCACTCAGTCCTAGTTTTTCATGGTAAAACTATACCTCTGGAATGTAGGTCTTCAGAATAGATAATGTAATGGATTAACTCGGCTGAAGTAGCAGGCAAAAGTCCAGGTGGCTTGAAGAGAGAGCTCTTGGTGATTTGTTTGTTGTTGGAGTTTGTTGTCTAGCTAACTGTGTGAGTAATTAGTCAACTTCTGGAGGTCTACAGGAAACTCTTGAAACTATACAAGACATTTTGAATAGGCTTCACATTCCAAGGTCTGAAATACTTCAAATATCAAAAGTTTTTGAGGAAATGTTAGAAACAATGATTTTGGCAAAAGACTCTCTAACCTTTTAAAAGGATCAAAGATTTAAAATCTAATAAAAATGAAATTAGTCCCATAAATGTCCCCTTTTTCGTCCCTCATCTTCCCAAGATTTCTGTTTACCTGAGAATAAGAGTTTAAAAAGTACCTGGAATTCTAATTTACATCTCTTAGAATTTGATGCACCACTGATGATTGCTTTATTACACTATAAATGAAATCCATTTACCTTGATGGGAGTCAGCTCTTATAAACTATGAAAAATTATTTTTCCAAGATTGTGATTTTGCTGTAAATCAGAGCAAAGAATTTCTGAAACCTTGTTTGCCTTTGTTTTAATGCCTAGAATATTGGTTTCCAGATAGTTTGGTTTCCAAGCCAGGTTAGGAGTGCATTCAGAATTTTCTGCCATATGTGATTGAATACTGAGGAATAAAAATATGTGCATCCTCAGCTACATCAGAACACTTAAATCCTGTTAAAAATTATTTCTTTTTCTAAGACAGAGATTTACTAAGGGGATAGTTCTTTAAATCTAGATATATATTAGATTTAATATATAGATTCTGACATACAAGATGGCTCTTGTCCACAGGACTGCAAGATCTTTTTGCTACACCTGAACTTTCCTAGCACCTTGCTATTTAGTCAGGTCTACCCAAAAGAGGTATAAAATATATGGTTCAATGATTTGCCTAAGAGAAAGGCAAACCTGCTGAGTACAGCTCTTAGGAAATGGGTGTAGTGTGAGCAGTCTTGCATGTCTTATGTCCTTGCCTTATCTACTTCCTTTATTACATCTCTAGATGTAAAAATATGTCAAGCTTTCTCCTTTGTTCTGATATCCACCAGTCTGAGCTATGGCTCTTGAATGTGGATATGAGAGTTCTTTATTTCCATAAGGAATTATACCAGCCTCCTCAGTCCATCAGTGATTCTGCCTGCCTGTCTCCTAGGCAATCCCTAGTATATGACACTTAAAAGGTAAGAAGTGTAACAGGAAGTCTCAGTGTGACAAGATTAAAACTTTTGGTGCACTTTTCACAAGAGTACCTTTGAGGACTACGCTGTTGGAGCAGTTTCTTCTAGCATACAATAACTAGAAAGAGCAGGAGGAACCACTAGCATGAATTTGTAACATTGAGACTGCTCAATTTATGGAAAAACCAGCATGTTTCGTGCTATGCAAAGAATTATGTACCTGTATCCATTGAAGCACAAGCCACTACCTAGATGCTGTTTTCCCAGGCAAGAGCCCTTGCACCCAGCATAAAGAATACTCCTGATTCCTTCTTGCTTTTTTCATTCAGGAAGACACGTTTATTTAATCATATTAACTAGTATTACAACTCTTTACTACACAAATAGTAGTTATACAATAATATTATAGGTGTTATTATCTTTATTTTATGCTCTGTCTCAACAAGAGAAAACCTCTTTGTCCCTCAAGTGCCTGGGAGGTAATAGTGGATAAACCTTCAAAATTTTGTATTAGAAGGAGAAAACTTCCTAAAATATGCTATGTTTTGCCAGACAAAATCTACTAGACTTACTTCAGATAAGGCCCTCCTAATAATAAAAATGAAGAAAAGTTTTATTTGCAATGTTGAATAGAATTTAAATACCAGACCCCTAACCTTGCCAAAATAAAGCAAATCTTGGACAAATATAATTTTCATTTTTGAAGATCTAAGGGCACAGAAGTTTTAAGTGCCTGCAGAGTAAAGCAATAATAAATCTATTGGCTTTTAAGTTTGCAGTTCTTTATTTGTCCACCTAAAATATGAGGTTGACATAACACTCAACTAAATTGCTCTGTGGATTTAATTCTATCTGATCTCCAAAGTATTAATTGACCTGTAAGAACTGTCTTGGTGAATGAGACTCATGCCCTTAAAAAACTTCAAACTGCAGCCTGATAAAGCCCACAGGTCACAGTTTTTACAGCCTCTTCACACTCCTCTCACAAACTGGTTTTGATATCTTTCAATAGGAAGAAGTATGGAATTGCTGAGTGATTGATCTAATACTGAATCCTCTCCAGTTATTACAAATAAAAATCCCACACCAATAAATGCAGCTATATTTCTTAAAATATTTCTGGGTAAAAATATCTGTTCTCCCTGAAGAATGTGATGGAAACCCTCTAAGTCACTCTTCATATTATCTGCTGCTTCTGTTCTACTCCTATCCATCCCTTGTTTCCTTATCTAGCCATGTTTCTCTACCTATCATATATTTCAGAAAAATTTAAAATACATGGGACAATTGCCTATTCACCATATTAGGTATAACTTTAAAAAGAAATCCTTTCTAGCAGTCTCAATATTCAAGCATACTAGATATTCTGTTTATAGTTTGAACCTTCTCATATGATGGGTGATTTCTCTGCTTGTTAGCAGATGAGTATTTCTCATTTATTATTTCTATCTGTACTTATTAGTTTCTTAAAATAAAGAGGATAATCTACTCAGTGGCTAAAACAAAACCAGAGGTCATGAAATGTAAAGATCTTTTAAAACATTTGAAGGGCATTTTAAAACATGTACACATGTACAATCACTGAAAAATTTAAAAATGTCATTTTTTATTTAACTGAACTATAACAGATGTGCATAGTTTTTGGAAAAACTATCCAAATATTTCAAAGCACAATCACCCTAAGTTGGATTTGGCAGAGTAGAACAGATGTGTCCACCTGTTAGGAGATTAGGCTATCAGATTTGGGTATGCAAGATGTGATTGAAGCCCAGAGTGGGAGCTATTTAGGAATGCATCCAGGTTAGCAGGAGGTAGCTGAGATTCTGATTACTGTAGCATTCCACTTTGCCTAATTCAAGTCATTGATCGCTTTGGGGAAAAGAGAATAGTACACCTAGGACCACTGAAGAGAGAATGAATATCCCACACTATGTGAAAACAGGGCAGAAATTATACCTGTTTTTCATTAACAGTGAAACATAAAGAGAACAGGAGGTTCTACAGGGGCTGTAGAATAGAGTGGACTCCAAAAATAATTATTTATTCTGTTTGGATTTGACATTCTGAAAAGCAAGCAAAGTTATTGATTCAAATACTATAGCAATGTTAGGAAGTAATTTTTTTAATCACTTCAATAAGCTGTGAGAATAATCATCTCAAAGCATACCCAATGCACAGAATATCACACTCATTTTAAGGGGAATTTTGTTCAGCCAGGACTGGAAATTAATTCTGCCTCCCTGTATTTCTCAATAGAGAGCAGAAGCATATGGTAAAAGAGATAGAGATCAAAGTCTGATTTTAGGCAGCAAAATGCAAAGAGAAGACAGGTATTGTGGTGGGTTTGTATTTTCTTGAGGAAAGAATATTTTTGAAGTTGCTAAAAAAAATCTTCTCACCATTTTTGTTTTGCCAGCTCATATCTTCTGACTACTCCCAATTACTTTGTACCTTTGGTACTGTCTTATTCTGTAGATCTATTATTCTGCAGAAAAACTATAATCTGTTCCACTTCTGGGTTTTCAAATGAAGTTCTAATTTGGTGTCATTGTTGATGATGAAGTGTGAAGCAGAAAAGGCATCTGTAGATTTTCAAATGGTGGCTTTGTTATATAAATGTTAATAATGAAAACTCTGATTTTGATTTTCTATGCTGATATTAATTTTCTGTAGATATGAGTATGCAAGAATACAAATGCCAGTAAATTATAATTAATTCCATTGTTCTTACTATTTAAATATTTCCTTATTAAGATTCCTGTCTATGGTTTGTGTTACTCGTCTGCAAATGTCCAAACTGACTGCCATGAAATTTGAATGCTTAAAGGCATCAAAAGCTTAATTTTATACATTATAAGGAAAGTCCTAAGAAATGCTGTGTGACTATGGCAGACCTGTCACTGAAGAATCAGAAATGCAAGTAAATCTCTAGGTTCTCATAGTTATGGCAATCCTTCCATTCAAATCGCTTTTATTTGTAATTGTGGGACTAGAAAAGCACATAAAGAGGTCAGACCAGGATGTGGACACACACCAAATAAAATGAAGGTGTATAAGAGGAATTCTCATGTTCCTTTGACCAGAGCTAGAATATACAAGGTGTTTTCTCTGTAGATCTTGTCAGTTGAATAATCAGATTATTTTTCAACTTATTATTTAGCATGAGATTATAATTTTGTACTTTATTATGACAGCTGATGAAATGTTATCAGAGGACAGTATTCAACTTTTACAATTCTATCAGCCTCAAAGTGGATCCATCAGTTGGAATTGGATGACTTGAGCTTTATGGCAAATTGAGGTTAGGAAAAAAATTGATAGTTCTTGCATTAAATTTGTTGATTTTGGTTTGCTCCATTCTGACCACTTTATTTAGCATGTTTTATAGTATGCTCAGACAAACCTTATACCTTTTAAGGAGACATATACATATATGAGCAATTATCAGCCCCATTTTCTGAAGCCTGTAATAATCAAGAATAATCTGATTAAAAGCACTTGCTTTTCATCTCAACATTTTCTGTAATTATTGTGCGGTTTTGAATCTTGAGACTTACTTTAAGCAATAATCCATTTTCTTGGGGAGGTAAAATAAGGCAATATGCAAATAATACTGTGAGTGTATTTCCTAACCTTCCTGTACATTTAAATTTATATTTATAAACATTCTTTCATCATTGGATGTAATGGTTAAGTAGATTGCTACTTTGATTAGCATGACAGTCTGAAATTGTGCAGAAATACATTTTCTAATTAGAAAACACTCTCCAAGTTAAAAGTTTTATTTTGTATGAGAATTAATCTTTACCTTACCAATGGTAAATCTTTTATTGTAAATAATTTAAAGAATGTTATTGAGGTTCCATATTGGTTTTCTTCAGAAAAAAAAAGAAAAGAAATATTTTTGCAAGTTCTTTGTTCTCTCTTCAGAGGAATCTCTCAGTTGTGATGACTGGGATGAAATGGTTCTGTGCATTTTCCAGCTAGCATTCAGGTAAGAGAAGCATGAGACTAACAAATTCATTTTCATATTAATCAGAATGAAATTGAAGCCAAACACAGCATAAAAATCAACGAATTAGAATTGATAATTTTTAGGGTGTCAGAACACAATATAAGTGAGTGGATAATATAAAGAACTAGTAAACAAACAAAAAATATTTTTTTCTTTGTCCATAGCTTTTTGGCTATGGTCATCTCAATCAGAATATTTGAAAGGCTTTTGAGTCAGAACAATAAGCACACTTCAGGGCCATGGGCCCCAAATGATGCCTTTCTGTTGGTGACGAGGGTATAAACAAGCTGCTTTTAGTAATGTTTTTTCTATTGATGGAATGAATAAAGCTGCGGTTGCAAACACAGCTGAAAGATAGGATGGGTTTTAAATACTTTTGTTCCTGCTGAGCCATTACCAACACCTGCAGTTAAAATAATTATTTCAAATGTTTTTCTTTTTAAAAGAAGAAGTAGTTAGCAGTAGACCTGTCTTGTTATGGTAAATTAACATCTGCACTTAATATGATTCCCCTTGGTTGTAAGTATCCTGAATTAATGCTTGTTATCTTCATTGGAAAGTATATTTAATGAATTCAACTGTTTGTACAGAGATAATTAAACATTTCACTGAAATACAGGTTGGATGACTATAATCTTATTTTAGCCATCACAGAAATTATGGAATATTTTTACAGCAAATATTGTGAGTACTTAATTAAACATTATCCTGAAGTAAAGCAAGCATAACTGGTGAAGATAGCAAAAATGGATTAGAGATTCTGAGATTGAATAGCTGAACATAAGAATTGGCTATCTTGTAATTGCATTTTTAAAAGAAAATGTTTCCTTAATCACAAACCCCAAAACTTAAAACACGTTATATTCTAGTACTAAATAAGAAAACCAGGAACAGATGCGGAATAAACAGGAAAACTCTTTGCCTTATTTTAACAAAGGCCTTGTACTGTGATTAAAATGGAGCTACTTGGTTTCATCAAAGTAGCTAAAAAGGAGGCATAGTTTTCCTACATGCAAATCCTCTAAAAATATTAGGAGTTGAAGAATTTATTTAAAATGTTACAACTTCAAGTCATTTTTATGTCTTACCATGCATTGTAACTTGACCAGTTCAGAATTTATCAGGCAAGCTCTCAGTTCAGTGGTATTTTCTACCTGCTGTCAGAATTCAGACCTATCGGAGTAAGCTCTCAAAATAAATTGTTAATTTATACAGCAGAATAAGCTTTATCAACTTAACATCTGGTGCAAAATTATTTGAAGCCTTTGGTGACCTGGAGTTAGAGTGATTTTCATCAGATGAAGAAGCTGATCTGTGTTGTAAATTGTCTCCTAGGTTTTATTCCTACTTTACAGATTTCATTACACAAACTCATCAGTGCTAAGAGCCTAAGACAATCATAGAATCATAGAATGGTCTGGTTTGAAAGGTACCTTAAATATCATTTAGTTCCAGCCCCTCTGCCATGGGGAGGGACACTTCACTGTACCAGATTTTTCAAAGCCCCATCCAACCTGGCCTTGAACATCGTGTTCCACTGTATCCAGCTGCTCATTCCCATTTCCTGAGTGTGTAAGGTCACGTCTTTGTGACTGCGTGGATATTTGCTGGTCAGGGTGCAAACAACACAACTGAGCTGATATTAAAATGTTTTAAAAATTATTTATTGCAGATACTCCAGTGTCTAAGAGACCTCTGCAGAGTAAAAAGCATACACTTAAAAAATTTGTGGACTACTTGCACAGAATGATAGTTTCCTTTAAAGAGATGTCTAAAACTTCTCACTTTGTGAAGGAAGAAGATACAATAATTGCTTTAGTTGAATTAATATCTGTGTGTTTTTCTCCTCTGTGAACTTGATTTACAAAATCCTCCAGCAGAGTATAGATGATATTAAAAGAAATTAGATAGAGAAGCTCTTTTAAAACGATTGCTGTCTGCTTATTTTTTTTTTTTTTAAGTCGTGTTTCTGGTAATGGAGGATTTGGAAGGGATATTTGGGCAAGTTTCTTTTCAAAGCATGGAGCATTTCACTGATCTCCTTAGCACCATTCATTTTCTGACCACTGCATTCTAGACTGCCATCCTGTCTCAATTAATTCTCCTTCCTAGCCTTACATACGTTTAACTGGATTGTTCAAGCTAGTCTTACCTCTGCAGGAGTTTTTCCTTTTCTGAAAGATCAGAGTAGTACAGCACGCTCGCTCCCAGAGAGTGCTTGTGAGTGATGCTACACAAATCCCTGCCTCTGAGATTGAGGGCATCACCCCTATTATAAACCAGCTATTGTAGGGGACCAAGGTTAGATTCTGTCACCTGTGGCTAGGTCTCCCACATCACAGTGTGAATGCAACATTGTCAGGACTTTGGGAAGATCTCTGCATTTCATGTTTAATTTTGCTCTTTTTTTCCCCTCTCGATGAATTCTGATCTGTGGTCCTTTGAATTCTGTGTGCCCCAGAGCTGCCACTACAGGCACCCAAGCTCTGCCTGTGTCAGCCACAAGAAAGGTCAATATTTTCTTTTAAAGGAAAAAGCACAGTGATGATCATAATTAAGTAGACTGTATTTCAGGGTTAAAGAAAAACAATTCTTAAACCTTGGCTCTTATTTATGGGCTGAGGCTAGCACTGTTTTATTCAGCTCATAAAAACTGACTGGAGAATAGTGAAGGAGGTTATTAAAAGGAGGTATTTAAGAGTTCAAACCACTAGGACTTATGTCCTCTCTACTCTGAAATAAAGCATTTCTTTTTGATTTCAAGAACTGGTTCAGTCAGTTGCAAGTCTAAGAATACGATTTTTGAAGGGCATTTCTGATGACTTATATCAAAATTGGCAGGCATCAAACACTCTCCAGCTTGTGTTATAGAACTGTGCTCTCTTTAACTCACCTATGTTTTGACTGATGTGTGAAAGAACTTTAACACCTATTGCCTCCTACAAACAATTACTAAAAAACCTCCCAATCTCAAAGCAAGACAAAAAGAAGAAGAACAAGTTATATTAATTAAAATGTATACTCTGTTACTTGTGATTCTCCTGGAAAGACTTTTTGTTTCTTTGTTTGCTTAAATTCACTTTAGAATAAAAGCACATACCAAAATTACAGTATTTTTAAGAACCCACAGAATTTGCCATGAATTGTCAATATTTTTCAATATTTTTCATCAACTGAGTGTTCATGGGTTACTTTGAGATAATACCACATCACTATAGTTTTGTTGACTTTATAATGAAAAAACCCCACACTTTTCATATTTATCCTAACACAACTGAGCACAGCATTTTGGAACTTGGCCTCAAAATTTCAGACTAAGGGCAGAATGAGATGGAAATAAAATGAATAATCTGTGGGGATGCCTGAACCTTCTTTACTGATATTTATTAAAAGGAAACAGTCTTGTTTAATTTGAATTTAAAGTTGGTAATGATCTTCCAGACATGTCAGTTGAAGGGTTTGAGAGAATAAATTGCTTCCAAGACAGCTGGGCAAAAACCAAGGGTTCTGATGATAGTGAGTGATTTGAAAATGTTACCAATTTTTCTTAGAGATGACAAGATTTTTTTTAAACCATGCTATCATGGAAGTGTTCACTGTGAAAGATTCACCTTGAACTTTTTGTGCTGTTACAGTGACATATGTTTAGCATCAAGTTGTTTTCGTGATCCATGAACACTACAAAATCTTTTCTAAAGCCGTGGAAGACAGACAGAGAGTTGTGATTTTACATAATCCAAATGCATCTTTACTCCCAGTAGAACCAACTTTTATAGCATTGTTTTAATGAGATATTATTAATTGTTTCAGTACCATTTAATTAGAATTGAGATGATCCTTAAATCAAATAAAGGTTTTTGCACACAGCAATGATCTTTGCTTTCTATTTTTTTTAAAATAAACAACCTTAGGTCATTGCTTTGGATAAAGTATTGGGATGATTTAATATTGTATATGTAAGGTATCTTTGTATGATGAAGAGCTGCATGTATTTTGTTTCCTGAAGATATAGCTTTGTTATGAATACATAAATGTGTGTTTATGTGTGACTGAGACCAGTTGAATCAGAGGCTACTTTCTAAAATCCAACCTTTTAAATAAGAATGTATAGTGTATTAATTTGAGTATAATATTCAATGTATTTTAAAAATGTGATTCAAGCTTATGAATATATGTGACAGGATTTTACTGGTATTCTAAAAACGAGGCAACTCTGCTGAACATGCCCAGACTGTCTCAAAAAAGGTGAGGGTGGTTGTGCATTATTCTGTCATTGCTAAAAGCAGATTAGTTGTTCCTCTTGTTAGTCTAAATTTTAAGAAAAGTGAAAAGTCCCTGCCTTGCTTAGCTAAAATTAAATCTTTTTTTGGCAGTGTATTGAAAAAGGCTACAGCTAAATCTTTTTGCTATCAGGAAATCAATTATTTTTCCTTTGTTTAGTACCTTGCCTGTCTAACAGACTGTGTGCCACCCTGGCTTATAGTCCCAGCTTCCACCACTGTGTTATCAGTACAGTTTCTCATAGAGCCGTGTTCATTCCTTCATTTGCCCTTCCCCAGCCTGTTCCTGCAGAGACCTCTGCAAAAGGCTCACTATGGCAATACGTGGCTGCCATACTCCACTGAGCATCTGCCTTGAACTTTCCTACCCGCAGCCTTTTGGCTCATCCTGCGCAAATTCATGTAAACTTTGTAAATGTCGAGAACAGCATGTAGGAAAAGTTTTGTACCCTGTTTTGTAATGCCTTTTTCTGGTTGCAAATATTGAAGTAAAGACAGGAAACACTATGAATTTTAATTTCCTTCTGGTTCTAGTTCTTTTCTGTTCAGACATATGGAGGAGGTTATTCAAATTCTGATTCTGCAAGTTTCTCTTGTCATCACTTGAAAAAAATTTTAGTAATGGAAAAGCTGTGTTAGTTGCAGGACATCCTGCCCTCATCTTTACTTAACCAAGGCTCAATTGATTGCATGCACATCCCAAATATTCTTACAAACTTGCTTCATAAATTTTTAGAGGAGAGAGATTATACTAGTTCCCAGGAGATGGTAAAGTATTTGCAGGTTTTTTTATCCTGGTGTATTCCGAGGCTGTTCCACATTGTATATAGTGTCTGTACCAGAACAGAGGGTTTAGCCTGTCTAAACTTAAGCTGAAAGTCAAAATCCCAGATCCCTGCCTTATTGTCTACAGAGTAGAATATCTGCTGTTACTTCAGGGAAGCAGAAATAGCTAAAATTCTTTTTTACTTTTTAGCCTCAAGACTGTAGGAAACATCTAGGGAAGTTGTGCAGGTAGGAGCCCATGCTGTGAGAAACAATAGCCAGTGTTTTAAGAACCCAGAAAAAAATTAGATTTTCCATGGAGAAGCAAAATTAGCCAAGGACTAGTCAGGTGTTTTGCCTTCTACTTGGCATTTGCCAGTGAGTAGAAGACCTCTGAACAATCTACCAGATAGATTTTTTTCAACACATGGGCAATATCCCCTTTAACAGAGAGGATGGTGATTCCCAATAGTTTAGGAAGATCAAGTCTTAGGTCTCAGTTATGAGAGCTGATAAAGGAGTTTTGACCATGGTGAAGATCTAGTTTATAACTGGAAATATCTGCACTGATTGGGGTTTTGCTGACATTCACATACACGGCATGCATGGAATGCTCTTACACTTTATAACAAATTACAGTTTTGTTACAAACTCATTTCCTACAGGTAAAATATTAGAAGGGTCCATGTAGTCCAACAAAATAATTTATTTTATCCTTTTGTGGAGGAGGTGTGATGAATCAGCACCGTGCTGTTTAGTTTCTTTCTGCTTAGTTTTTTAAATTTACCAACTGAATCCGCATATTTAATTAATACCAGTGCACTCTTTAATAGGTATATTTAAATTCTTTGGGATCATTTTAATGAGATATTATTAGCAGCTTCAGAACTGTTTAATTAAAATGTTGGCATGATCCTTAAATCAAATAAGGGGTTTTGAACACAAAAATATTTACTTTCTACACTGCTTTTTAATAACCCCAAACAATGGCTTTAGATAAATTGCTAGAATGCCTTTAACATTGTATATATAAAATATTCTTTTAATGAAGAATAGCTGTATGCAATTTTTCTGTGAAGATAAGCTTTGTTATGAATACATGTGTGTATTTATGTATGTGTGTGTTTATGTGTGGCAGAAGCCAGATCCTTTCTATCAGGGTATTAAGTCAGTGAAAAGCACAGGCATCAGCATACTTGTTGCTGTCAGACTTGTTTTGCCTGGTGTGTCTTCTCTTGGAGTTTAGATTTATCTTAGCTGTAATAATAACTGTTTCATGACCAGGTGGCTGTCATCTAGTTCCAGTTCTATTTACCTTTGTATAACAGTGTGGAATAATTATCATTTATAGTTTTGGTGCTTGCAGACAAATAGCTGTGCTATGGAAGAGTGAATTATTTCTGCAGTGTGATGATGATGATGCAGTGTAAAGAACTTACAGGTTAGGGTTGACAGCAGAGACCTTGTAGGTATGAGCACAGGCTAATAAAGAGGGGCTTCATGAATATCCACCAGTGGACAGTTAATAAAGGAAATACAAACTTAGAAACTTAACAAAGGCAATTTTTGGGCAACAGAAAGTGTGAATAATAATGGTCTAACATATACAATGCACCTTATAAAGGAAAATTGTTTGTAACATGAAGTTATGGACCAGTAAAAAAAGATCAAGGTCTAAAATGTGTTAAAATCCCTTAGAAGAGTGTGCCCAAAGTGGACACAGGAGTGAGGACAAAGGGAACAGTGTCAATAACAACAACCTGTGCCTCTGTCAACATTCCACACTCCTGCTGAAGATGCCATATTTCCAAACGTTTTTCCCCTTCACTAAATCTGTTGACTTTAAGATCAAGAAGCAGTGGAGGGGTGGAGATAACACAAAAAAAAGAGAGAGGTATGTAATGGGAGATCTTGCTGGGTAACAGCTTTTAACTGCAATACCATTAAGCAACTCCTTTTTTATTTCAAGCGTGTTCCTACCTCTGTAACTGTACTAATAGCAGTAGTTTGTTGCATTTTGGTTGTGCATAAAAATTTTTTGACTTACACTAAAGGTAAAGTCTTTGCTTGACATTTTATCTGTAACAGGTTCTTGAGTTTAATGAAATTTAAGAAAGTTGAATTGTTTTGTATCTACATTAGAGACACACAAAATGGTAATGCAAAGTACTTTTACCATAGGTTTGGCCCCAAATAAATAATTCAATCCTTTTGCTGAGGAGGCATAATGACTGTGTACTGGCACCATCCTATTAAGTTTCTTTCTGCTTAGTTTCCTCAACTTATACTTACAAACTTGATTTTTAAAATTTAATTAATGTACTTTTTATAAATGTATTTAAATTCCTTGGCTTTTGGAGTAAAGTGCTGTGGTGAGCAAATGTAGAGAAGTCTTTCTAGATTGATTTTTCTTCAGAAGTTTTTTCTGTTATCCTGCCAACTTTTGAAAGTAAGAAGAGATCATCTCTTCCTATTACAACAGCAATCACTCTCTCATTTGTGTCCCTGCTTCTTCCAAAGAGCAATTAATAAATCTAAAATAAAACCTGTATAAGTCAATCCTAAGGTCTCTAGCATGGATAAACAAATTGCAAAAATATAGCCTGCTTATATCTGAGTAAATATGTGCAGAAATACAAAATGGGGAGGTTGGGGGTATGATTTTCAAACCAAGATAAAATCTTAAATTTATCGCATGCTATTATTTTGAAGGCAAGAAATAGAAATTATTTATGATACAGTAGGATGGGGAGTCCCCAGGTTTCATGAGCATTTGAGAGTATTATGAAGAGAAGCCTGTTGAGTGTTGGGTATGGAGATCACCTGTATTTTCTATCTGCAGAAATCTATGGCTTATCTATTCCACATAAAAATCTCTGTATCATGGCTGAAGTCAACATATATATTCACATTAATTTCTTCAGCACTAAGCCTAGTGCAAAAACCACATTTCTTTAAAATTATGTAAGTGATAGAGATCTGCATAGGAAATGGGCATGTATCTTTGAAAATTAATATATGTATTTAATTTTTAATAAATTAAATAGTTCAGTTTTGATAATGGTTTTATTTATCAATTGACATGAATATTTAGAAAATATTGAACAGTGAAATAAGGAAAAATATTTTATTTGAAAACAAAGTAGAAAAGTATTTTTATATAAAGAACTAAGATTACATTTATGAAATTTAGGAAAAAAAACAGTTGTTTTCACTCCTGACAAATAGAAAATCTTCTGCTATTAGTTCTGCTAGTGGTGAACCCTGTTTACCACTGAAATACTATTGCTCACTTCTAGCTTGAATTGATCTGATCTTGTCTTTCTGAGATGAAACATTTGTGTGTCTGTTTATGACACTAAGAAACTTTTGGTATGATAAGAGAGCAAACAGTCTTTTGCTGTAAAGTTCGTGAAGTCTTCACACACACTTTTCAATTCCCTCTGAAAATGTCCCTACTTTTCAATATTTTAAAAATAATGACAAGTTACAATATTCCAATATCTGTCTCACCTGCTTCATATAAGGGAGTAAAGTCTCATCTATTTGGCTACTAAGTAGTTTCTTATTAATTTACTGGTGACTTGTGTTAAGGTCTTGGTTGCAGTGTTACAATTTAAGGCCAGACTTAGTTCTTCACCACAAACTCCAAATCCTGGAATTACTTCATCAAGATAGAGTCCCTCGGTTCCTACCTGTAAAGGTATAACTTCAGTACTCTTTAAGGAGGCTTTTGACCTTGACATGGCCTTTAGTGTAGAATTACATCTACCATGAATCTGAATAGTTTTCTATTTCAGTCTTTTATTTTCACATGTGCTTCATTTATGAAATCGATTTTTTGTGCCTCTTCAAGTATATTAATTAATGCCTTATTCCAGGATCGTATTAGTGCAATAGCTGTCAATTTGGAAATATCAGGCAGGGGAAATGTCCTTTGTGACCTTGAATAGCTCATTATTTATTGTTCTTCAATACTTTATAATGTTTTGTGGAATAGTTTTGGAGTTGGTCACACTCAAAATCTCATTTTACTGCACTTATGACTAGACCAGCATAATTTTGTCATTTCACATTTTGGACCTCTTGTATGCTGGTTCATTTTCTCTCTCTGTATCCTGATCTCCCAGAAATGTGCAGCTAGGTTAAATTTTTTCGCATTATGAGTCATTCCTATAGTATGCTTGCACTCTGCTGACTTTATGTGCTGGCAGATTTGGCTAAACAAGTGTATAACTGAGGATGCATAGAGGGAAATTTTCTTAAGCATTCCAGTATCTTCATTTTATGAATCTTTTCTGCTCATGGTGGATTTATAAAGGGAGGTCAATATCATGTGAACTTAAGAGCTTTCATTAATTTTACTTTTCTTGTACAGGAACAATGTAATAACACAGCAGATCTGAGGGACTGAGATTATAGTCCTGAACCCATTGTCTTTTTCAATTAAGCTTCTTGAATTACTTAGTTTACAGTTCTGTTGAAATTTAAAAGATTGTGACAGACTGAGGCATGAGGACTTGTCTATCATTGCAATTTGCAAAGAACTCTTTAAAATGTATGCTTATAGAATAAAAATAATATCTACATTGTACAATATTATTGCATCAATACTTTCAAATGACATGTCAGTTATTCATGGGTACCTACAAGAGAGGTAGAAGAATGTTGTATAGAAACATCACAATGGAGGGTCTTTAAACTGTATAGAGGCAATATTTTGCAGCTCTATTTGCAGTACAGCAGTGTGGGTCATATCCATGAATGAATATTTGTTGTCTAGCGATCTGGGTATAAATAATGAAGAGCCACTGTAGAGGCAGGCATGACATACAAAAGGCAGGCTGCATTTCAGAAGGCTAACATCTGTTTATTGCAACAACACACTGTCTCTTATACCCTTTACATAGTTTATACTTTCATCACTGGTTACAGTAAGTCAACATAACAGTCATTGGTGGAAAATTCTCCACCTCTATTGTCCCCAGGACATTTCTCAAAATACTTTCCACAGCTGCAGAATTTTTTTTCCTGGTTATCTTCTTTTTTCTCTCTTCTCTTCTTGGTCTCCATGCCAACAGCTTTGGTCAGAGAATACTTCTCAAAACAAATCTCATTCATTAACCCTCTCTAACCCACAGACCAGCTGTGGGTCCCACTATAAGCCATGACTTAGATGTCCTCCAACTTGGGGTCCCACCCCTGAAGTGAGCTTGCTAATACCTATAGTGCAATGTCTGAATCATACTTTTCAGTTTTGTCCAGTGAATGTTTAAGCAATTTCATTAAACTAATTTATATGGGGAAAATCTCAGTAAAATCCCCTTAACAGAATAATTTTCTCTAAATTAGACAGAGAAGTGATTTTAATTCAGGTCTCAAACATTATATATATGATTTAGAATACATCCTAAACTAAGAAAAATGAGATAATGCTTTTCATGTCAGGTTTTATGAACCTTTTATTTATTTACATTTAACACTGAAACTAAGTAAACAGTTTATATTGGAAAATGATAAAGAAGCTTCTAATCTAGCTAAAACATTATTAATTGCTTTTAACCTGTCGAATTAAAAAAAAAAAAGCATAATTTCTATGCACAGTAAGATTCTGAACTACATCCAGCATGTTCAGCACAGTCCCCATCATCTATGGCTGCTGTGTAAGAAGGACAGTAGTAACTGGCCACTTCATCACTCAGAAGGAAGGCTGATGAATTGCCATAACAGACTATGAGTGTTGAGAGTGTGGGCATGAATGCTGGTTGGTCAAAAAAAACCTCAAGGCACGAACGTTGTTGACTTGCAATGTATCTCACTGATTATGTAGATTTACTGTAAATCACTGGTTTTGACGTTCATTCACAGCATAGGAGTTAATGGGATTAATATATTTCACAATTTGTGATAAAATTACAAATCAAATTAGTACCTTATATTTCTGTGTTTTTGTAAGGCTGTTAAAGATACACTTTTTAATGTTTCAGTATTCTTTTAAAAGTATAATTCATGAGATCTTCATAATGAATGGAAGACCTTCGCCAATTTTAAATATCAGTATTCTGCTTAATAAGAGTGACCTTCCACATTTCCTTGCTTGTTCAGAACAGACAGAAAGACACCAGCTGTTGCAGGAAAACACTGCTCAGTTCATGTAGCTTAAATCAAATCATGATCAAAGTGGTTTATTGATTCATCAGTGACACACAATTAGCCAGCAACCACTGAACTACATATTCAGGCTCCGTATCAGCAATACAGCAGACAAATGAAAATACACGGTGCTTGCAGACTATTAAAAACATTACAAATTTCTAAGCAACCTTGGAAGCTAACACCAAAATGTTCTAAGCACTCCCTGCTTCTCTCCATCGTTGGCAGAATGGGCAACCAGCATCCCCACCCCATCGAGCACATGCCTTCTTCCCTGGCTTGCTTGGAGGGATGAGTGCTCCTGCTCTCTGTTCCCTGCCAAAGCCCCAGCACAGGCACACCTGGGCCCGTGTCCCTGCCTGCTGCCCCTGCTCCATCACCTCCCTGCCTGCTGCCCCTGCTCCATCACCTCCCTGCCTGCTGCCACTGTTCCACTGTGAGACTGCTCAGCCTGGCTCTGCACAGGGGCTTGGAGGCTGCAGCTCCTCCAGTCGGTGCTCCAAGGTCTTTTTCCACAGTTACAAATTTTCGTACTTCATGCTTCTTTTGAAACCGACTTCTTTTCGGTTTCAAAAGTCTCCTTGAAATTCCCCAGTTATGTTTTAATCCAACTGACAATTCTTTAGCTTGATCAGTATTGAAGAAATGACATCTCAGACTTGTGGGGTGCTCCGTTTAAATACTCTGCTCACACCTGTGTTTCTGACTCAGAGCTGGTCTTATCTGAGCTGTACAAATTAGGTTTGGGCTGTGCAAGTGCTTCCATGGTCAATTAATATATAGAATTGAGACAAAATACTCATATGCGTAGGACAAGGGAAAACTGTCACTGTTGGAGCAACATGGCAGAATCGATTTATCTGTTTTAGTGAGCATTAACTGAGAGGCCATCAAGTATGAAAGTAGTGATGTGCAAATTAAAAAAGATTATTACCTGGAAAAAAAAGTGGTTGGCATCAAGAAATCTCCTAAAATAATAACTGATCAAAACAAATGTGATTTGACAGAGTCACTTATCATCTACTTGAAGTGATTATACTTTCTATTGATTATAATGAAAGAAAAATGGAAGATTTACTATATTATTTGTAGGGAAATTATCTTGAGCTTATGAAGTGGAAACAAAGCTTTGTCATTGCAAAAACAGTGAGTAGCCACTCTTGTCGGTCATCTTTGTTTCTTTTCATTCCTGGTACTTAATATTTTCTAGCAATTGTTCTAATTAAATTTGTGGGGATTTTTTTTAAAGCAATCAAGATTTTTGCATGGGATTTCTTTTATTTTTTTAAGGGAAATAACTATTTCATAATTCCAGAAATAAAGAAAAACGCTAGTTTTTTTTGCTTGTAGATTGTAGGTATTTTTATGCAGGACAATAGCTGGAAAGAATTTCACGGCAGCAGAAACTTCAGACTAGGCTAATATATTATTGTACCTTATTCCAAGAAAATTAAAAAAATTCTACAGCATCCTTTATCTCTGAAATTCAGGAGTCAATAATTATCCTTTTTATCAGTGACCCCGACAAGTAAATCTCAGTCTAGACTTTAATACCCACTCAAAAAGAGTCTTGATTATGTTCCTACATGTCTATCCTCTTCTCTCTTTCACACTTATTAAATCTGGGTACATTTGACTATTGCTCTGTATTTGTGGTAATGAAATTTACAGGATGACTTTGTACATTATCCAGGCTTTAGAAGGCTGACACCTTAGAAGAAAAGATAGAGAGCATGTACATACAAGTCATGCTTTCAGAACAGTGAAAATGGAACATACATGCAGCTATAAATGAATCAGCTGCCCTGACTCTTAACTTTTGGAGAAAGATTCTTCAAAACAAAAAATTGTCTTTCTGGCAGGGTATGTTTTCAATGTGTCTCATAAATGTTCCTTTTAAAATATTGCTGAAGATAGCTAAATTTCTGCAAGAAATTGCAGGAACAAAATGATCTAGGTATCTTTCTCGGTCAAAAAAGTGAAATAAATCCTGTACCATACTACTTTCAGCCAGTGGGAGGAACTGCATTTCAGGGAGTTAATGAGAGGTTCAGAAGAGGGCTAAGGAAAGTAAAGCCTGGGCATAGCTCCATTCACACAAGTACCAACTGCAGTCTGACTTCTCCCACTCTCATGAGCCTTGGATGGTGTCTGCCAGGGCACAGACTGCCTCACTTAAAATCTGTCCTGTCTCCGAGTGACCGATGCAGCATCCCTTTCTCCACAGGGCTGTAAATGGCAGAGAGGTGACAAGGCACCTGGCCATTGTCAGCTCACTGTGAAATCACAGTGAAGGTCACACGTCTGCAGGCTTCTCTGTGATACAGCTGGTGTCAACGCTTCTCCTCACAGCTGGTTTATCTCATTTCAAACTGCAGCGCCTGGCCTCCCTGAGGACTTTCAGCAAGGTAGTTAATGTATGTATTACAGTATAATCTCATTTTGGTTTTGTTTTTGTTTTTTTTTTGTTTTCGTTTTTGTTTTTGTTGTTTTTGCTAGCAGAGACAAAGCATCTCTATTTGGAAGAATAGAAGACATTTGAACTTCTGCCCTGTCTAGGAGGTTTTACTGAAGTAGAGGATCATTCATTTTGTAGACAATTTTGAGAATTCTATGTTAAAAACTGTCAGGAAGCTACTTTTCTGGTAGTGAGCAAACTCTTTCTTGCAATGAATCTGGCTCTGTAATGAGGAAATATTCTGTCTGAATAGCTTGCTGTTTCTTTTACAAAAATATTTACAAGCAAGAGTATTTTTTTCTTCTGAACAAATCTGTTCTTTCTACCTTATGTTCAACTGAAGTCATAAACCACTAAGATGCATCATAATTTCTAGCTGGGGAAAAATTATGGTTACCATTCATTCAAACCTGGACAAGGGACAAAAATGTTAAGTGTTGAATTTGAGCAGGACCTTTTTCCAAATGTTTTTTTGAGTTCCTGATGAAGCATGAACTGCTCTTTTGTGTTACTCAAGGATGGTTATGCCAACAGGCTAATATTTACCACATTAGAAAAAGATTAAAACATGTGAATATTTGTTCATTCCTGTTGACTTAACAAAACTGACAGTCAGTCACATTTTATCATGACATGCATGAGACAAAGAACAGCACCATAAAACCCAGTTCAATGTACATGTACAGCAAAAAATATAAGGAGATACTGTCTGACTTTGAATGGGTGGTAAAAAATCTCTACTGTCCCCAGTTTTCTGTGGTAAGAAATCTGTGTACAGATTCCTCAGGAGGGGAAGTGGAGGGGCAGACACTGAGCTATTCCCTACAGTTACCAGTACAGAACCTGAGAGATAGCCAGCCTGAAGTTGTGTCAAATGACATTTGGGCTGGGTATTAGGAAAAGGATCTTCTCCCAGAGGCTGATTGGGAGTAGTGACAGCACTAAGCCTGAGAAAAGTAAAAGAGGATTTGGAAGATGAGTTCAAAAAGGATTTGGAAGATGCTCTCAGGCACATGGTGTGGCTCTTGAGGTGGTCTTGTGCAGGGCCAGAAGCTAGAAGAAATGATCCTTGTAGGTTCTTTCTTACCCAGGATATTCTGATTCTATAATTCTAACTTTGTGATATCATACACTGTAGTCCAAATTCATGAATCTGTACTCAGAGCTGGGACACCTTTCACATTAATATAGTTCAATACCACACAAATGTGCTTTGCTAGAGGCATATATTCAAAGGAATAGTTGGATGCTGGGTGACTAGTTTACTTTAATTCCCAAGGGGAATTATAGGCCTTGTTGCACATTTGTATTTTGGTATATTCTTTGGATTTTTAAAGAAAATGTTAATTAAAATCCTAAATCAGAAATTTAAACTTGTTAAGCCTTCAAGTTCTATCCAGGAAAGAACATTAGCATATACTTCAAGGGTGTGTTTATATCTAACTTGCTTTATTGTTGGTAAGGCTCTGCTTAATCTGTCTGCTGAACAGACAACATCTTTTATGAACTGTTTTTGTACTAATGCTATAATTGTACAGGTGATGATTATGTTAGATAAATTACACAATATGTTGTCTTAAAGATGGATTCCTATCACTTATGGCAAGTTGAAGTCACATAGATCCTTGGGATTAGCATAGTTCTGCAGATTTATACAGAATTCATGAGGATTATTACCAGAGATGTGCCTTTCTCCCTTACTGCAGTATGCCCTATGAAAATGGGCACCTATTTTAAAGGGTACCTTTGGACTATATTCAATCCCATAATTCTACAGTAAAGGAATTTTTTTCTCAAGAAGACAATAATGGTTGAGAAAACAGATCTTGCAAATCTTACTTTTCAATACTTTCCATGCAATGTTCAGTAAAAATAATCCAGGTAGTATTCTGTCAATTGCCTTAAATAAAGAGTGAAATTTGCCAGTTGATAGCTAGTTTTAATGTTCAAATATTTGTTTAAAATGCAGACTTTCTGTTCAATTCTGTTGTGCTCTTATACTGGCTGTATGTCCTGGGAATATTCCCCTCATGTTTTTCACTCTGTGATGTGAAAAAAACATCCATAACTCCAAAAATTGGAAGAGAACTGTATCCCTATGTCAGGAGTGATACATCCTTTCTCCAAAACACCTGCCCAGTCTTTTGTGAGTATTTGAAAATGTCTTTGGTTGAAGGTAATTATTCTGTATTTCTAGGTCATAGTTTGCTATAATGAAAAGGGAGTGGAGAGGGATTTTTCCAGAAAAAATCACCTTGAAGCAAGTTCTACCAAATGTTGAACATTTCCTCTATATGTAATTAGTAGGAGGGAAGGGCTAAAGGAAAGTGTCATTTTTCTCTGAGTGTAGATTACTTAGAGACATTCTGTTTCCTAATGCTAAGGTCTTGTGGTAGGTCTTTTTTTTCCATTACCCCACAGCTATTCATTAGCTGATGTGCCAATGTCTGTCACAGTTTCTCCTGTGGGACAATGGTGTCTTAATATTTTAGCAACAGCACAGAGATGTAATTATCTGTAAATAATTTAGCATGTGTTTCATCCATGTGGAAGCTATCCAATCAGTCAAAGCAAAAAACTCCCAACATTTCCTATCAAAGTTTGAGTTTTCTACAATATGTTTTTTGTCATCTTTGGATTCTGAAAATCATTCATTAGGTATTTCCATCTACAAATATTTGGAACATCAAAATAGTCTTAAATTGCTGGAGACAATTTCAGACATGATGTGAATAAGTATAGCCTGAGAAATTTGTGATGTTTAAACCATATATAGTATTACTGAATATTGTGTGCTTCGTTAATATTTATTACCTATATTCAGGAAAGAACATACACAACTTTAATTAAAAATTTTTAAGGATAAGACTATTAATTACGCTGGTTATATCTTTTCTTCTCTCTGATCAAGCAAGCATTCAAAAATTAATTTTCATCAGCTTCTTCATTTTCTTGTTATTTTTCTTCCTTTGCACTTTACCATGACAGTTTCGTAAAATGAGAATGAGATGAAAAATTAAAACTTTATTCATCACATGGGCATTCAGAAGGAGAGGAATTTAGTTCACTGACACTAAACTCCAAAGGGTCTAAAAGAGGCAGGTCAGATCTGTGCTGAACATTACTGCTAGCTTATTCACGTAGCAGTCATGTCTGTCATCTGCTTATGATTTACCTAATTTCTAAAATATACTGCCTAGAAATAAGCGAGTGAATGTGAGTAATCTCAAGGAATATAATAACATTATTTCTTCTTTGGAAGACTGGAATGCATGTAGATCTTTCTAGGACCAAAGTTAGCAAATCCTTTTGAATGGAGGCCTTGTCTTCCTATATGCAGAGTTTACCATTCTCTGGGGGATATATACATGTATATAAATGACTTATTTAATTCATGTTTGACAATGTTTGACATAAGACGTTTCCAATATGTTTAATTTTTAGTTAGAAGGGAGCTGACTTTAGCTATTTTGTATGTTTAAGTTTCACTTAAGATGGTGAAAGACTGTGTATTTACCTGAATATGTGTGTGTATGGGACAATGTATGGATATTCTCACTTTGTACTGCAATCTCAAAGGTTTCTCTGTGATTCTGAAGTCAGAATAATGTGAAGAATAATCTCTGCAGTCCTCAGAGCGAAAATATCTCTGTGTGTACATGTTTATAACAGAAACATTTATTAGCTAGAGCTAACATAAGCCATGTAAATCTATGCTTAGGAGGGATATACTTGACACAGCATAAGTTCTAGCTACTTTTGCTGGGAGATAATGATTAAAGAGATATCAGCTTGTTTAAATGTGCAAATTACACTCAGTTTCAATGAGGTGGGAATAATAAGCATGAAAATATTTGTCAAAATTTTCTTTTATTTGACAGTGCTCTATCAAAAGTGTAAAGAATTTGAAATCAAGGGGTTTTTTAGCAATAAGTGAGCACTGTTATTAGTTATTGAATGAGTTTCTTCTGCTTTGGTATGGCTACTATGCAAAAAAGTTACATTGAGTGACCAGATGGAAGATATAGTGAACTGTTGAAATATATGAAGCATAACACCTTTCTGAGTGTAAAACATTAAAAGATGGAGGGCCAAACCCTGAGGATTTTTAACAGACTTTTATATTATAATGGAGCCTCACTATTTAGAACCCATCTGACTCTCCAGTGTCAATTCCTAAAAAGCCAATGGAGCAGCAGCAGCAAGGATTCATAGAACTATGAATGTGGTACTGCAGACCACACTGGTGATTTGAAGTAATATCTTTTGTGCAGGATATGTTTTAGACATATTTGAATAATATTTGTGAATAATATATGAGTTAATTTTTTTCCCAGTTAATTATCAAATGCATTATTAATGAACACGTATTATTCAATTGACATTTTAGGAACTCAAATAATTTTATGTAAATAGATTAATCTAGATTTTTCCACGTTTTTTTCTGTGGTTTTTTCCTTAGCTAAGACGACTTCTACTAAATTTTGTTTTACCAGAGAAAGGTTTAAATTCAATTTGTTTTTATTATCCTCTTAACGTGCATTTCTAATGGCCCCATGGGAAATCACTGTAGTGTCATTAGTGTGCTGTAAATTCACATCAGAGCTTAATTTACAGTAATGTGACTAACGAAGAATCTTAGTAAGTACATATGATTTTTTCCAGAGAGGTCTTAATCTTAAAACATGCATATTCTTCCTTGTTCCTTTAGCTGCAGCAAAATAGCTGTTTTTATTTTTTTTAGTTATACACTTTAGTTTAACTGTCACATTAGGTATGATTGGAATGGAAAGCTGACTATGGAATTATTTTTTTCCGTATTATTTTATTATATAAACTCACAATATTTACTATCAGGTAGTCTCCAATTTAAAAAAAATGTTACTGAAGTATATGGTGTTTAAATATATACATCTTAATCTGGGTATTTTATAGATATGTAGATATATGTAGATATAGATACGCAATTAATGTAGATTTAATGAGGAACTTTGACTATTTATAGTTTTATAATTCAGGCAGCATCTCCTCCTGTCTATTAAGATTATAAGGATTTGGTTTTGGAGGACATATTTTCTTCATGTGTGAGTACATTGACAAGTGCAGTAGAGCCCTGATAACTGATATGTCTCGATAATTTTGTCTTATTGACATCTTGGACATTTTTGAGTTTTCACATTACCAGCTGCATTGACGAAGCGTTGCTAAATGAAAATATGCAAAACTTGTTTCCAGACCTCAGATGAAATAAATAGCCTGTACTTTAGAGCACAATCTGTGAGGAATGAAGTCTTACTAAACTGTAGAATGGTGAAACTCTGATGCTTTAAGTATTGGATGGGGAAAAAAATAACAGGTGGGGCCATGCCATCATACAGCTATTTCTGTAATTGCATCATTCTTTTTTGAAAATATCTCCAAAGGAAAACAATCCTCAACAATCCATTCAGTAAATGGTAGAAATAATGATCCTAGGTCCAATCAACAGATGTCCAATGTCCTGAATTGTCTGTCATTGCAGTAATTCTGGCTCCTCTTTCTTCCCTCTTCTACTCTTACTGTGGGAGTGGGAACAGCCTAGAATAATCTGCCTACTTTTATTTTTTTTTAGTGTTTTCATAGATGGGTAAAGCTCTAGAATGAAATTAAGCTACACAGTTATAAAAAAGTAATGAGACAAAAATTATGTCACGTATATCTATCATCCTGGCTTCAAATAGGAAAAGTGTTTGTGCTGTACATAGATGTCAGGAACATGCTGCATTATGCAGTGTATTCTGAAAGTGTTCTAGCACATTTGGTGAAGTCAGTGTTCTACCTATTTAAAAGTTAAAGGACGAATAGGGCAGTGAGGATTGAGCAGAGCTGCTGGTAGACAAAATACTTAGAAACTTTACAGTCATTACCCTTACTTCATCCTTACCTGTTCACATCTTCCCTATGGCTGATACCCAATCCACTGAGGGTCATTGTGGCCAATATAAAATTGCTACGGACATTAATAAGAGAAGGATTTCCTTTATATTAAGAAGATTATATTTAATGTAAAAAAAAAAGCATTCAGCAATAATGTGAGTTTCCATTGGAAAAGTAAACAGTGTCAACCTATCTTTGAAAATTCCATTCTGAACAAACAGTAACTGCAAAAACCCTCTAAAAATGTCTTATATAAGTGATATTTATTGTGAATAAAATATATGATCAGAAATTGATTGAAATAACAAGAGTAACAGAAATATAATGAGACATATCAGAATTAGATACGTCTAGCTAGATGAAAGTTAAAAGGTCTTTTTTTACTCTCTTTGGTAATTTACTTTGATTTGTAAAGGTAGGAGTGCAATTTATGAGTTTTATAATTATAGTGACGTCATTAAAGTGACAACACACTCAAACAAAAATCTCAATAAAATCACTGAAAATGAAAAAGGTCTCTAGGGGAAAAATAGTATAGTTGAAGTGTCAGTCAAAGTAAGGAACCTTATTAAAAGCAGAACAGCCAAATTTTCTAGTGAGAAATACAGATAGAAAATACAGCAAAAGATCTATGTTACTTTATCAGATCACTTTAGGGACTTGGAAAACAAACAGAAATTACACAAGAATGGAAAAGATCTGAATGTAAGGTGATAGAATAGAAATAATAGGCCAATCAGACCAGATAAGTCACAAGAAACAGTTTCAAGCAATGAAATGTAATAAGACTGTATAAATAAATTGGAAGATCAAAATGCCTTACTCATCAGAAAAAAACCAAAATAGTTGGCAACATAGTGAAGAGAGATGTATGGAGTTCTTTTTCAACAGTATTTATAAAAAAATCCATGGTGATTGATGCTTAAAGATTTTGAAGGTTGTAGGAAGTATAATAGAAGAAGAATGGATGAAATGAAATGTAGGTAAGTCAAGTCATTAGACAGTTTTTGAGACGCTACCTAGGGTGACTTTCAGTAGTGGGGCTTTGAGTCAGGTTAACTATGAGTTGGTGACAAGAGGGGAAATAAAGGCTTGATTTTCTCATATCTGGTGTTATGTCACAGGGCAAGAAACATGATGTAGTAAATGAGGTGCCAAAATTTCCACCAGCACTAGTTTCTTTTAGTATTTTTGCTTATTATTCTTTTTTATTATAACTCATAGAAACCCTTCCAAATACTGAAACAGACCTCTCAATAGGACAACTGGATCTTAGTTTCAGGTTATGAAGTAGGGAATAAGACGATTAGTCAGACAAATGCCCAATGTATTGAAAATTTGGTTTATGATCAGTGAAGAAATGGATCAAATCTAGACAAATGAAGGAAGATTGCAAAATTCCCCTGTATGCTCTCCAATTTAATTTGAATCATTATTATGTTCTCATACTTTAAAATTCTCCCTTGTATCCACATGACAGCTCTAAGTAGTGTAGCAACACATCTGTGTTTTTTCACCCACTCTCCAAAGAAAGGATAATGAAAAATATTTATGCTTTGTGTTTATGTGTTTATTGTAGTATTTCTATATATATGTAGTACTAGAGAAAAATTCTAATTGGTTACAGTCATAATCTAGTACCTCAGAGAGGCCTTGGAAAGGATTAATTATAGAAGAATATATTGGGAGCAGGATTTTTTTTGTACCCCCACTATCCTACACTATGCTTATAGACCAAAGGCACAGATCTCTTATATTAATGCAATAAAGTAGGCATTAATGCAGTTTTCTCTTTACTGCAGTTACACATAGACATTGTGACCAAATTTCTGAAAGAAATCTACCTTATAGGGGGTTCTTTCTGGACATTATATAGATATTAATTTTTAATCGGTGATAATTGTGCCTCTTCTTCAGAATAATCCTAATCCATTGAGAAATTTCTGACTGTGACACATAAAGGATCCCAAGGTGTTTGTCATATGTGAACTGTTTTCTAGTTGTCAAGTTAAAATAGTATGACATCCCTCCCAAATATCAATCAATTTCTTAATTTCTTTGCTTATGCTAGATTCATTGATGTTGTATCCCTATGCAAAAAAAAAAAAAAAAATCAATGCCTCTTTTAATTATTTCATCCAGTTCCAGCAGAATCATGTTCTATGTAACACTAATATGTGTGTGTGTCAATATTTCTCAACTCCATTTCTATTCTTTTGTTTGACTTAATGCTTGGTAAGCACTTAATATGTGAGCTCTTATTTTACCTTTCACATTAAGCGAGGTAGAAATTTATGTTTTCCAGTGGTTAAATTCGATCTTCAGGGAAAACATATTCAATATAATTCTCTAGTAACAACAAAATTTCTAATTTAATGTGGAATTGTTATAATTTCTCTATTCTAATATTTTGTGTAAAAATGACTATGTACTTAAACCCGCTTCTGGTTTACAATCAAAGTAAGTTTCAAGTTGTGTACAACTAAGGTAAAGTTAAAACTCAAATAGTGGATATTTACATATTACAAGAAAAAAAGACATCTCAGATGCCTGTCCTTTTCCAATTTAGTTGCCTTGAAACGTACAAGACTGTTCCAGTAACCAGATATTATTTAAGAAATTCTTTTAGGAAGGATTGTTTTACTAACAAGCGTATGAAGTCTGTCAATGATTACACTGAAAAGCCTAGAAGTCTGTCAAGAATCCAATAAAAGCTATTTTACCTGTATGCCTATACTGTACTGATTTTTGAATATATACATACAGAATAGAAAGCTTAAGGTAGCTCAGCCTCTGTGGAAATAATTTTTCTGTTCATTATAATCTGAGTTTAAAGTGATTAGACCTCGAAGGAAGAGTAGAGATTTTTATGTTAATGTCTTTCCTGCGGTAGTTGAAACTACAGTAAACAATACAAAGAGTCTGAAAAAACCTATTGTGAGACAGATTAAACTGAGTGTATAGAGGAGTTAATGAATTAGGGTGTTAAACTTGAGCTGTTTTCTGTTTTGCAGTTTTACTAGGTTTTTTTTAGGATTCAACATATTAAATTCTCAGGGGGTCACCCTGTCAGCCTCAATTCTGTGGCCTGGATTTAGTTGAATCAATCCTAATTGAAATTCTGCACAGGTCTGGTATTCTGTGGAGATTGCAGATGAATGACAGTGCAGTGGCAGGAAAGATAAATATGCTGGCAAATGAGATCCAGGGTCTCCACAGAGGATGGAATAAATTACTTTACCAATACAGTGGAGGTAATATGCTGGAGAAAGAAAGTGAAATCGAAGCTGGTTTAATACAAGGCTTGTTAAAAAACATATAAAAAAAGAGGCCAACAATACAATTAGGATTTACTTAATATACAGATGTCTGACGTGAATGTATTTAGGCCACTTCTTTTCTATTGTGAATAATGAGCAATGCACACACTTTAATTTCATTTATGCAGACAGCAGCTTGCACAATTTAAATTCGTGCAGCATTCTGTGTGTAACTCGAGGCCCAGTGGTAACTGTGGTATAGCATATTGATTAGTAATTTGATAAATAGATAAAATGGCACACTGAGTTTAAGGTGCTTCATGAAAAATGTATTTAAATGACCTTGGCTAATTAGCGTGAATAGCTTTGAGGCACTGCTGCCTGAATGAAAGACATTTTTAGAGTCCAGAGATTTAAAAGGTTTCACGACTGGATGAGCAAAATTTAAACCAAGGGAAAAGAGCAAACATTAATTTTCATAGAAATTAAGGTGAATTAGATGATAGAACTTTTAGAACTGATAGAACTTTTTCAATTTCTTACAGGTTCTGTACTGTTCTTCTTAGCAGATGCCTGTTACTCCTTTCACTCTAATTGCTAAATTTCTTAAATTACCAGGATTTCAGCACTTTCCTCAGGCGCTTATATTAGAGTCTAATGGATCAGAAAGTATTTTCCAACATACCTGTAAAATTATCCTTTTTTCAATGTAAGGTATTACTTCTTTAGGTAGCTGTGGTCTGTTCATATACTTGAAATAATTCCTTTCCTTTTCTGTGTCTATATCCACCTACAAAATGTAGGTGATCACTTAGCAAAATTATAGGAATATACTTCTTTTATTCTTGTCTCATAAATCACTCTCTTCCATTACCTAATAATAGTATTTTATTTGTCTTTCCTGAGCTAATTTTTGCATAGTAGTGATGTTATCACAGTGCTGAAGTTAGACTGAAGTTCTAACCAAGGCTGAAAAAAATTCTTGCCACCTGTAAATTCTGATATCCATTGGCAATACTCACCATCCATTTTCAATAGTGTTTCATTCTGCAGCTGACTTTATTTTCCCTGTTCACACTTGAAACCTCCTTTTATCACTGCTGTTTTCTTCACAATGAAATTGGTTTGAATCTGTAATTTCACTGGCAGTGCTAGCTCATGCTTCTCTGAGTTCAGTCTTTATTTCAGTCTATGTTATGAAAAGTGTGTTCAGAGGAAATTTGGCATAGATCTAAATGAGCATGACTCAGTGAAATCACTGCAGGCTGCCATGCTAATAAGAGAAATACATCTTATACAGCAAGTAGAAGAATTGTCTGGAATGAAGGTGAGAATGGCAGCTTGACTGGAAGGGTCTCCTGTGAAGGAAATAAAATCTCCCTGGTGGTGAGTAGTGAACGTGCACAGCCAGATGGACATTGCCACAGATCAGTGTGGCACTTACCTTGTATGGGGAGCTCAAGTGAGAGCTCTTTTCCAGCACAATTAGACAAAATTTCATTAGTATTTAATTTGGACTTTGACTAAATCACACCACTTTTAGTCATGTTGGTTAGTCCTAGTTATCCCATTAAGAAACCCTCATGACTTGAGCTAGTCTTGGGTTTTTACTTCTTGTGTAATATTCTATTTCTGGACCATATTTGACAACTGGTGGAAATTATCAGCATAACCTGTGTTTTACATTTTTTCTCCAGAAATAATGAATTTTTAATTCATGATTAATTAATAGAATTAATTGATAGAATAACTCACTGGAAAAGGCAGTTGTTGGGATGCCTCATAGTAAGAAGTATGAAAAGATTTTTCAGTTATAACAAGGCTTTTTAGTTAATTATTTTTTAGTGGAAATATACTATACAAAATGACAAAAAATTTTTAAAGTGAAATCCAACAATATTGTAACAACTCCTTTTTACTGACTTTCTTTTTTATCCAATTCTAATATATATATTCAAAGTATTGCTATAGAATAAAAAGAAATGAGTACAATGCTAAAAAATTCTTTTTCTTTTGCTCATCTTGGCTTGATGTCTGGAAGTGACACCCTTGCTTTGACATCATTTTGCTCTGATTTTTGTTTCTTACAGAAATGTCCGTTCATTGACTTTCAGGAACTTCAATTTGCCACAATAATGTACTAAAATTGCTGTGTTGGTCTTCTGTTATTGATTCTTGTCCATATTTAAATGCATATAGTTTTTCCTGTTTCAAAACTACCATGTGAGATTTTGATTCTTTGAGAACATTCTTTCTGAGTAAGAAATTCATAGAATAGAGAGACAAACCATCCTTAGTTTACTGATTTTCATACAGGTGAAATTGCTGTATAAAACAACCACTTGAAAAGTTGTAATGCCTTATCTATGATAATTTATAGGTGAGGATCTTGTTATATTCTATAGTGGTCACATATTTTATGTGTGAATGCTAACAGCCTCACTCTAAAATATATATGGAGATAGAATAAAAATTATATGGGCTTATGCTACTTTATAACAATATATTTGTATCTCTGCTTTATGATTTTGAGTAGAAAACCCCTAAAAATGAAAAAAACTTAGACTATCTATACTTGCACAAAATCTTGGTTTTGTGGTTTATGACCCTTAGCAACAAAATTTCTTCCACCTTTTAGTGGAATTAAAATACAAAGGTGAATTTGGAAACCTGCGTTACTATGCTACTTACACTGTAGAAATCACCCAAGAATGAAAGTTTTAGTAAAGTTGACTTAGTTGGTGCATTTTAGTTTTCTACAGCTGACATGATTTGACTTTGTCTTGGTTTTCAAGCTTTTCCAGCACTGCCTTATAGGCACTGCTTGTGATATCCGAGTATACTTACTATTTTTGTGCATGTAATTTATAATCTGTTATTACTACCTCTGTCATAACACAGAAGCCTGAAGAAATATCTTTCCTATGAAACCAATGGAACACTCAGAAGTAAGTTTTAAAATTTAAGTTTTAATTTAAAATTAATTGTCATTACATTTCTACCACTTCAGCATTATGAAAATCTATTTCGTTAAATTTTCATATGCGCCAGCATCAGTGATGTTGCTGATTTTATTTTTAATTATAGGAAGGCTTTGTATTTTATCTTCCTTAATTTGCTCTGAAAAACTTCAGTGTCTTCATGGGACATCTTATAAACCTATTTGCTATTAATGAAATAGGTCCTTAAAATCAAATGCTAACACACCTTACAATAGAATATAAGAATACACAATCCTGCTAAGCATATGTTTTAGATTAAATTTCTATTTAACTCATCATAGGCATCTGAGAAGTTGCATTTCTTGCCATATTGAAATTTACTGCAATTAGAAAAAGTACCTAATTGCTACTTATCTGTCTCCTGGTAAAAGTAAATGTGTTTGCAAATAGGCCATGATATTAATAAAAAAAATCATTATTATTTAAAAAAATATGTGAGCAGTAGAGAAATTAAAACAATAGGGTATACTTGTGAGAAAAGTGTCTAAAAATATCCTATTCCAATTTTCAAGTACAGTTTCTATATAAAAGTTCAAGTTTTTTGTCATATAGTGCTGTCTGAAATCAAGAATACATTCCTGATAAAAATAATATTGTACTTGGAAAGTTGCTGTGGTTACACGGTAATTTTTTTTTTGTTTGTTCCACTATGCTACCACTTCCCTGCTGGAATCATCCCTCCACAGCTGGGTTTGTCTCTTGCATGATGCTCTACATACCATGGCATAATTCATCCATTGTTGGGAATCTGGATTGCAGATCTTGACACAACAGCTGGATTTGATCAGATATCTAAAATACAGTATATTAGCACTGATAACATAACACTGTTCTGAACTCAGTGATTCAATTATTCAACTACAAAAAACCCAAACAAATGTTCCATCAAGTAAAAACTTCTATCAAAAAATCCCTGTAAGACTTCAGCTGACTGAAGGTTTGTACTTTGTAAGCTAAATATGATTCTGAGTTTGCATTGTGTCATTTGTTTGCATATTATTGTGCTTTGCTTTTTATTGTATATCCAAACATTTCATTATCAAGATGGGGATCTAAGGTATTAAATTATTTTCTGAACATTTACTAGAATACTCATACTATTCTTGTTTAGTACAAACACTTTCGTAAATGGCTGTTCATATTCAGAAGAAATAAAGTAGATAGCAGTGTGTATATAAACAGTACAAATGTGTTGGTTTACAAAGGTAAATAGTTGATAAAATTCTCTGGGCAGCTTGTCCCAGTGTCTCAACACAATCATTGTAAAAATATTCTTTCTTATATCTAACGTAAATCTACCTGCTTTCAGTGTGAAACCATTGCCCCTTGTTCTGTCACTACTAACCTTGGTAAAGAGTCTCTCTCCATCTTCCTTTTAAACTGCCTGTATATACTTGTCTGCATGGAATCTTCTGTTCCCCAGCCAGAGAGAGGATGTGATGGGTCTCTTAGGTTCAGCTTTTTTTACATAGGAAAGGTGTTCCAGCACTCTAATAATTTTTGTGGTCCTTCTCTGGAACTGTTCTAACAGACCCATGTTTTTCTTGCACTGGGAGCTCCGGAGCTGGACGCAGTACTCCAGGCAGAGTCTTAGATGAGCAGAAATCCTGCTCCCTTGGCACAGAGGACACCTGCATGGACTAACGTGCATGGAGAGGCTCCACAGCAGCCCCACGGTACCTGACACAGCAGCGTGAGCCACCCATCCTTCACACAGGTGAGGAAGCCAGACCCTGTCCTCCACCCCTCAGCTTCTGATACCACAAAGCTCTGTATTGGCTACTTTTTATCCTCCTCTTTTCCTCCATTAAACAGCATTTACCCTATTTGATCTGTTCATCTACTTCCCTCTGCACTGTATGTAATCAGATGAGATTACTTATTAGTAAATATATTAGAGTTCTAAAAAGTTTAGGACTCTAATGCAGATATATGCCTTCTGGTGCTGAATTCAGATTGTCATTTAATTATTTTTTTTAAAACAGATGAGGGTCTATATACCAAACCACATTGATAGAGGAGTAATATAAAAACGCACATAATAATGATAAAAATATTCCCGTACCTTACTTTTATCTTAGTCCAATGGGCACTGCAGTATTAGTTCTGGATATATTTCCTTATACTTACTGTGGTGAATAACAGCATTATGGTCCTGAGGAATGTCATGAGTTTGTATTAAGCAATATATTTTTCAAGTTTAAGTGATGATTTTGATCTTACTCACATTACACTAAAACTCAAGAAAAAGATTTCCATCTGTAAATAATTTACTTTTGCCATTTTCAACTTCTACTAATATATACTTCATCTTTAGTAGGTGCTGTATGCTTGCTCACACCCTCTAGTGTTTCTTGAGGAAGTATCAGAGAGAACTTAAACAATAAAAAAAAAGTAAAAATAAATTATAAATAAAATAATTCTATTCCATAAATAATTTCCTTAAAATGGGAAATTTGATGTTGCTTCTACTTTATTTGAAAGTGATGCCATAACAGAATCTGCACATTTTTTAGTAAAGTCTTTTTATTCATCTAACTGTTGATTTTAATGAAGTACACAAGATAATCTGTGTTTATACTCAGAAAAAAGTCAGCATTCCTCAGTAATAAGAGATCAAAGAGGAATGTTGCTATTTTGGGAAATAAAGCAAAATTGCTGTTTCTGCTATTCAGATAGGGAAACTGTAATTTGGTAAATGTCAAGATAGAGAACTCTTCAGAGTCAGAAGGCAGTAAATGAGCTTCAGAGTGGAAGGTTCAACTTAATATCTACACCACTAGGTACAGGTTGATGGTATGGAATTACCATAAAAAGCATTTACTGTTTTTGCAAGTATTTTGTGCTAAAAGGAGAGTGCAAACGTTTCAAAGTATACTTCAATTAGGCTAATCTTCACCAAGGGACTGACTGCTACGTGTGTGAAAGACACTTGTGGAAATATCTGAGGGCCAAGTGCTGCAACACCAAAGTATATCAAGCGGACACCAAATTTGAACAGTTGTTATCAAAGCGGCGCTGCTAACATTTGTAACGGTGTCCTGCAGAAGCTCTGTTCACTTTTGCTGACAAGCAGGCTGGCCAAACAAGTCGTCCCTCTCCTGGCATTTGTGCCATGTGGCAGTGATGTGACCGACCCGTGCGCGGGCAGCGCGCCATCCCGACAGATGGCCACGAGCGCAGCTAGCCAAGGATATTTCGTTCTGTGCGCAGCAGATGCACACGCCTATTAAAAGTGTCACTCCCTGCTGAGAGAATCAAAACAGCAGTTTGCCTTGAAGTTCTTTTTTAGAGTTGGTAATGTATGGCACCACTAACCCAGCTCTGAACTTGATCGACATGGAGCATCATGAGATACTGTGAGGAGAGTGCACGGAGTTCAAGGTAGCCTCCTATACTGTTGTTGTTTCGTTCTTTAGGAATTTTAAAATTTTTTTATAGACATTATGCCAATAGCACTTGACACAGGGAAAACCATAGAGCTGAGAGCATGCTCTCCACGGCAAACTTTATCAATTATGCAAGCTGTACCCACAGAGACTCTAAAAGTTGCACTTGCAGCACAGCACTGAGAAAAATATTTCCCTTCTGGGCAAAAATTAATTGTGGTCATTACTTTAATGATCAAAGCCCATAAAGGGCAACAAAAGTAGCCTCTATCACTGTGTAAGTAACGGAACATTTAATTTCCACTATTAACCATATTTTTTTAACTAGATTAATATATCAATAGAAAGGGTATAATTGAAAATACAGGCTGTTTTTCTAAAAAATATTTTTACTTGACCATATGAACAATATACAGATCAGTGGCCTTTAGACAGTAGCTTTTTTGGCACATCTAAATTTTTACTGTCTGGAAAACAAAACAACTAGGATGTACTGTTTCAGGTAATTAAAATGCTCATATTCCAGCAAAGCTCCCATTTTCATGGTTTGCATTTAAAAGATTTTCATTAGTGTTATTATGAAGTTGCTTTGAATGAATTTGCTGAGAAGGGGGATGAAATGACACTCTGTCTAAATTTGATGCTGTATACCAATAAACCTCGGATTTTAAGCTGGGAGTCATAGCAATACAGGGAGCAGGGCAGAGTGAAAATATCTTGCCATTTAGATACAGCCTTCACTGTTGTCAGGATATATAATGCATTTTTGTCCTCTATTTAGAACTTGTGGAAAAAAAGGAAGCACTTCAATCCTTTAAAAATGCTATATAACCCAGCCTGGAAACAAATAGTCAATAGAAATTTTGCTTCTATCAGTGTTTTAGCTTCAGATTTTCAATTACTGCTGAATCAAAAATTTGTAGCCTGGCTCAAACCTAGTCCACATAAAACATCCACTCTCCATCAGTGGGAAGTGCTTGCTCTCTAGGATACTGCCCTCCTCCTGTAAGTATAAATAAGTTCTGCAAGAACATTATCTCCCCTTCTTGTCTTTACCCAATTCCAACCATTTTATAAAAAGTAAGGATCTCAGTTCAATATAGTTGGTTACCTCCTTATTTAATCCACAAGAGATATAGCTTCAAATGTTGATGGTGGCTACTGTCCCCATACATGAAAACAATGAAGATTTGGAACATATTAATAAATTCTCCTTTTCATTTTTAAGTGATCCTTAAAGTCTACATTTCTAACAGTGTTTCCTACTGATTAAATTCTGTTCTTAGATCTTGCCTGGATATGGTCTAACAGCAAACTTCCTCCAAGCAGCTTAAAAAGCCAATCTACACAGCACAAAATTAGGAAATGTCTTTTTGCTGCATCCTGTATCTGATCATTTCCAGAAGTGATAGACTTTTACTCTGCATAGAAACAGATGCATAGCTAATTTCAGCTAAAATCCATGCCATCTCTATTATTTCTTCCCAATTTGGGGCTGGGCAGACAAAGAATTATATGCTTTCCCACATGTCAATGATTTATGCAGCTCTAAATATAAATAATTGTTCCAGACTCAGTTCTGTGCATGTATTATTCCCACACCATGTGTTATTCTCCTTGTTTGCTTTTGGAGTCTTTTGCTTGTTTACTTGTTTTTGTGTTTTTAATTTTTTTTAATTTCTAATTTAATTAAATACTCCTATGGTAGAAATTTTAGGTTTTATTTTTTTTTTTTTAAGGGGATTATAATATGCAAAGTTTTCTTATATATATATTAAATATTTACATTGCTGTTGTTGAAATTGTGGAGATCCAAACTATGATTTTTGTTGTGAAAAATAATCCATGCTCTGAAAAGTTTAATTACTAAATATTTGGAACATACCAAGATTTGGATGAAGGAAATACGTTGCAAATTTTACAGAGCTGTAAATTAATTAAAAGTCTGGTTGTACAGTAAGTCCAGCAGACAAAACAAGGGAGCCTTGTGTTACTCCATTGTACAGTACTGAGATGTTTCTCTCATTTTCAATCTGCTTTGCTAAGAGAGTAATCTGCAAGCTGTGTTTCTATATATATATATAGGCTTGTGTCTACATCTTACCTTTAATTTTAGCCTTATGCACAGTTTCAGACAAATACATCAACTATCTGAAAAGATGGTGATTTTCTACATGTTTTGGGAGAATAGGTGTCTAAATAGGAAAAGGTGCTTAACAATGTTCTCATGAGGATATGGATGCAATGGGTAAATTAATCTGGTATTAAAAAATCCACACAGGAGCACCACTGAGACACAAATCTCTTGGGAAAGGGGCTTTGTCAAGTGCCACTGTTCTCAGAATAACAGTATAACATTTCATGATTATTCTTGCTTGAGATCAGGACTGCATGAAGTCTGCCAAGGTGTGAAGTCAACACATAAAAACTGAATTTCACTGAAGTTTGGAGGCACCCAAGAACAAGTTGCCTTACTTCAAAGTAGTTTAATCATTTTCATATGTAGACAATCTTGTATCTTCTCTTGTTAGACAATTGTGGAAACATCTGTCACTGCCCTGAGTGGACATATCTAAAATATATTCAGAGAATAGGCTGTGGGATGAGCAAATGTTTTACATGATAATGGAAGAGAAGTGACTCCAGCTTTCAAGTAACCAAGCTACTTGAAACAAGTAATCCACATCTTAAAACTTAAATCCAGTGAAAAGCAAGATAGACACAATTACTTAACACAATTACTTTAAAAAGGTAGCAATAGGAAGGATTATGTATCTTCAGAATTCTATAAAATTAACAGGTAACATGAAATTTTCATGGTAGGGGTTAGGAAACTACTACTGCTTTCCAACAGTTGCACTTTGAAAAATGAAAGACCTCAATCAAACTGTTCATTTCAGTGTCTTTATACTCAGAGTTTATAGTGACAAATACTATAAGCTTTTTTTGCAGGATTTATAAATAGATGCCATTTTTTGTTATTGTCCTCGTTGAACTCAGTAAATATTTCATAGAAGTAAAAATAACTAAAATATAACTTATATCTGTTGGGACAACTTGTTGCCAGAACAATAGATTCGTGATTAGATTTTATCACAAAAATTTTTATCAGAAATGCTCTAGTTTCCTTGAAATGTTCTGAATTTTAGTTGGAAATTATAAAAGAACATATTTTTGTTTTACATGTAGTTTTTATTAGAAAATTTTCAGGTGTGAATTATTTTTTCAAAAAATGAGTAGTTTCCCTTAGGAAAGGGAGATGGAAAAAATATCCTGCAATCTAAACTCAAATTCCTTCCTGAATGGAAGTGCTATTAATAGGACTAAAATTGCAAACATAATTGTTCGCTAATCTTTCTTCGTTCTTTGTTTTTAATTTTTACTTTCTGAAGATGCTTTGAACACATTGATTGAATTGCACACTTTGGATGTCACAGTTTTGTACTTCTACATCTCCATGTTTTCTTGGGGTGAAACTGCAATGTGAGGTGTGCACATAGAATTAGTTTTAGCTCTTAATAGCCAAATGGAAAATATTGGTTCATAGCGATAACTGCCTGGTCCTCCAGATACAAACATCATTAAAATATTCCTTCTCAGATACATTGGATACATGTAAATTATTTGACATTTGCCACACAAGTACCTTGAGGAAAAAAATTATGAGTGAAGAAAATGATAAATTAAAGGCTATAGTTTAGTTTTGAAACTAATTTGAAGAATATTTATTCTGGAAACTGTTTCATATGTTTATTTTATTGCTATTTATGTTCCAAATAATGATTCTGCTGGAATTTCTATCTCAGATAAGACAGCAAAACCTTAATTGCTGAAGCTCATGGAATGGTTTTTTATTCTTGCACCAGCTGAGAATATTTCAGCAACATGCAGTTTGGGGAAAGAGGCCATACAACAAACAAACAAACTGCTCCTTTTCCAGCAGGGGAGATGGCAGTTCAGATGGTTATAGTCTTCCAAAAATCTCAGAATGAAATTTCTGCTGGTGTGCTTTTATACGATCAAAGGACAAATTGGTATTATATTGATAGTGATACTGATGCTTTAGAGGGAACTCCAGGTCAAACCAAGGACTGCATTCCCAATAGCAGACTGGATCTTTTTAATGTATTGCATATTTGAGATGGAATTGAACACAGCATGCACACTTTGTTGAGCATGTTTGAACAACATCAAAGTCGTTCATTATGTAAATATTGGAATGAACATTTCGAATTTTAATTCATAACTTTAGGTCTTCTCTCTGAACAAAATAATTTCATAAAAACTTGCATTTTTAATCAAAATCTATAGTTTTTAGTTACTTGTAACTTCAAGTTCACAAATTTTAGACAGCTCTTGATATAACTGTCACATTTATGTAACTCTGAAGAAACATACAAACTATCAGGTGCAGTGTTTGATTTGCAAAGAGAATGTGGATGAAGTAATGGGGCATTTGCATTTTCCAGCAGATTCACAGAAAATATATGATGTGTTTTCTGTGACAAGAAAAAAATTATTATAGCTGACATGATAAAAAGCTTAGAAATCAAATCAGATATTGAGAGTTCTATGCTGTCTATTTATTTTCAATCAGACAAAGAGGAATTTAAAACCAAAAGGGAAAAAAAAAGCCATTTGCATAGCATTTTGGATGGAGCATTTAAACTATAATGCATCCCTAGAATACTATTCCAGGGATGCATTACAGTCACATGAGCACAGTGTGATTATAATTCCATAACGGAGTATTTCTTTCCCAGGTATACACATAAAAAGACCTCTTATCCTTACAATTTGACTTCCATCCACTCAAACAATTTTCTTCATTAGGTACTGGTGTGGAAGGCAATGCATCTAAAAGAATGAACCCTATTTTCTGCTAGAGGACAGTTCATAATCCTAAAAGCTCTTTCATTGTATCCCTTGAACTGTGAAGGCATGGGACATCTTGCCTCTTATTTAGCCTGAGAGCAATGTAGATTCTCGAAATAAACGGTGAAAATGTCTGTAGGTGTGCACACGTGCACATGCATGTAGTGGTACTTCTGTTTGCCTTTTATTGAAGCAGTGAAGCACAAACAAGTTGAGAGTCAACAAAGTTAAAGCAGAGGAAATATCACTGAAGTTCTTTTCCTCTCTAATTTTGTACTTTTATATTATGGTTCAATAAAGAAAAACAGAAATTTAGATATTCAGTTCTCACTTTGAGATTTATGTGACATACAAAGACTAGTTTATAGACCCTGGATGAAAGAGGCTGCTTGATTACTCCAACAGTGAATGAGATTCTGAAGCAGTATGCTTGAAATGTGGTAAGTTTTAAGAAGACCAGGAGAAGAGCTGGCATGCTCAAGAGCTGATTTGATTTGGTTTCTCCAGCTGATATAGTTAACCCAGTAGAAGAAACTTCCTGCCTCTGTAAGTTTTCTGTCTGTTGAACATTATCACTAAAATACTATTATTAAAGGTATTAAATCATATTATTACAGCATGGCTTGAGAATGAAAGCAAGTGCCATTAATACTGCTACACTTGACATCAGCATAATTTTTGTAACTTGTTCATAGATGACTTGGTTATCCTTGTGGGTCTCTTCCAACTCAGAATATTCTGTGATTTTGTGGCTTTACTTTTCTTTTCTTTGCACTCTCTATAATTGCAAACAAATGTTGCCTGCAAGCACACATTAAATAAGGCACCTGTATCCTGAGGAAAAGTATCATGTCTGTTGTGCATTTGTTCGTTATTCTTAAGAAAATTTGAAAAAAATAAGTGTAGGAACAAACAAAAGAGACAGATGCATGTTATTACAAGTAAAAAAAAGTAGCATGATGCAAGTTCACTTGTATGAGCTGGTGTAAGTTCAGTAAAATAAATGGAGTGGTCTTCATTACACTGTGCTCACACCTAACCAAAGACTTTGACAGACTCTCATCCTAATGGCAGAATTTCCTTTCCATGACCTTTTTTGACTTCCTACTCACTTTTTACTTGGTTTAATATGCACAGCACGAAGTCTCTAAATTATCTAAATAGATTTATAAAACTTGCCTAATAACCTGCAAATTAGGTGATTTCTTGCTGATGCTTTTCTTTGTCACAGGAGTTAGTGGTCTCACTAGTTCCACGGACAAATTTTTAAGAATGTGTGATGTAGCATAAGGGCCATGAGTGTGAAACATCCTAAGCCTCTCAGACACCCTTTACATCTGCATAATGTCAGTGCATATATGGACACGTCTAGAACATAAAGAAATCTAGAGAAATGCCCACTAGATTTTTTCCTTTTACGTTAAATTTCTTTAATTTAATTTCTGCAATTATCTATGGCTGGAAATGCATAATGCATAAATTCTGGGTAACTACTTATAATTTTATATTGTATTTTTAAACAGTGGAAGGGGAAAAGGGACAAAACCAAGCTCTCCAGTGATGAACAATGGGATGGTGTGCCAAAACTGGAGGAAATGAGCACTAGTGGGATCCCTCAATCTGCTTCACCAGGTGTTGGCTACGACGTACCACACCTGAAATGTTTCTACACTAAAGCTGGCAGCATGAGGAAAAAACAAGAGGAGCTGGAACCTTTGTCCCACTCCTAGAGATTTGACATCATTGGTGCATGAAAGCTGGTGGGATGAGTCCTGTGTCTGGAATGCCCTGCCAGATGGTTGCAGGTTCTTCAGGATGGATAGATAGAGTAGAAGAGGTGTTGAGGGGTTGGCATTGTGTCTAATAGAAGGGTTCAAAATTCTGCATAATGGACAGACATGTTAATTGAGGCCATTTTCTGAATCACTTGTCTGTCCCCAGGTAACTCTGCTTCAAGACTAGACCATGTCATATGCCTTGTTTAATAGTATAGGTTAAGTCTGTAAACTTAACTATGCTGGTTGCTGGTGAAAAATTAGATCGCCAAGGTTTTGGATGTGGGATTGAAAATATTCTATAATTAGATGAGATTAGATATTTCGGATATATGTAGCCTATGACTGGTTCTACATTTATTTTGTCCTTATTGTCCTCTTAATTTCCTAGTACACTGCACAGATATGTTAATTTAGTACTCATGCTGAATGTAAGGTCACAGTGTCTCACTTTTGTTTGTAGTTGATTGCTTATCACCTATTCAAGACTCCATTTCTATTTACCATGTGTATTTGATGATTGGTCTCAGTAAGTCCCTACAAAAGAATACTGATCATGTTTTCTTTTCTCTCTAACAACCGCTCAGTAATTTCACAAGATGTAATGCAAGTCTATTCATGAAGCAAAGTGACACCCTCTCAGCTCATGTTGATTTTTGTGCTCGTGGAGGTGCTCACCAGTCTGTTGAATACATTCTAGAATTTTTTTTTAACCAGCCAGAATGCACACTGCAGACCATATGAAGAAAAACTTAAGCCTCTTTCTCTCTTACACACAATACATATGCTGATTCCAATGGAAGATACGTAGCTAAATCCTCTGTACTATTTGGATATTTCAAGAGCTGATTTTTTGAAGCATGCATTTATGTTCAAACCCAATGCACTCCTCCTGCCTGATCATTATTGTCAGCAGGTAGTCAGTAAGATACTGAAACAGAGTCCAGATGCAGATCGCAGTTGTAGTTGGTTTTTTCATAACATATTCTGTAAAAGTATTTGAGTTATGGTCAGTACTTATGTGAGAAAATAAAACTGATGATGTAGAATTTTAAAATATACTGCATTTTTATAACTTAAAAAATGACAAGCGAGAGAAAATGCCAGATGGACTATTTGGCTTAAAGTTCTAACAAAAATGGAAATCAAAAATGACAATAATCAGGCAACTATCATTTAATGAGTGAAAGTTCCCAGAACACCTTGGTTTAAATTATTGAAGTAGTTACATGGCCAGCTTGCAAGCATTTCAAATCAGTAAGAATTAACAATTTCTGCTATATAATATACAGAGTAATTCTTTGTCCAGTGAGGCTATCTCTATGTGTGCCATTCTTAACTTCTTCAGTTGGAGATTGTCCGCTTTGCATAAAATCCTTACAAAATTTATTGGACTAGGGAGGCAGAACATGTAATGGTTCATGATTAGTATAATAGCACAGTGATTATGGTACTTACCTAGGAGGAAGGATTCTCTTAAGGGAGCAGGGTTGGGTGGTGGTGGAGTGAAGGCACAAATTCCTCTTTGCTGTATGTGACAAATATGACACTTGTAAAGCAGTAGAAGTAAATATGCTTGGCACCTGAAACGTAATTTTTGGAAAAAGTAATCATCACATGCTCACTTCATGGAGATCCTTTTTCCATATAAGAAATACTGTCAATAAAAATTCTGCTCAAAATTTCCATGCAAGGCCAAGGAAACTTTTTGGGAAATATACTGCAAATTACCAAATGTCAAAATATGGTATGTAAATATTTCACTTAGAACCCAAATTTTGGGAAAAAAGATGCAGAAGACATAATGTTCAAGAAATCCTATCTCTAAGGCTTTCAGGAAGCCTTTCTATAGCTTCAATATGATTTTTCTTCATTTTCAATTTACAGAATGGAGAGTTATAAAAATGAGTTGATTTGTCTGCCACATTGATCTTAGAACCAAATGAATTTCTTTCATGATAAGGACCATTTGAGAGATAAACACTCTATGTTGTTGGGGGAAATAGAAAGTAAGTATGGAAAGTCTTTCTCCTTAATATGTGTCTTCTATATTTTTAAATTAAGGTAGGCAACATATATAGGTTCCTTTCTAATTACTCCTATAATGTCTAAATTTTTGTTTAAATTAGACACTTGCACTGTACCTCAAATACGTTCTTGACCATTTATCTACTATTTTCATGCATCTCTAATCGTGGTATGTATTTGTTTGCTACAATGTGATTGTAGGCGTCTCTTCTCTGCCAAGGTCCTAAAATAGATGTTTGAAAATCATGTTATGATTCATGTTGCCAAGGTTTACTTCCAAGATCATGCTAGCAGCTTCCCACTGGAAATACTTTCTTAAAAAGAGAAGAGAATGAGTATCCAAGTGACTTTTAAGTCATATTCAGTGAATAACATTTAAAAATTAAAAAAATTATTGTCTATTTAGTAAACAACAATAGAGAAAGAAAGTGGTAGGATGTTGCAAGCAGAGGACAGAGATTTATACATAGGTACTTTAAATTAGAATGGAAACATTACTGAATTATCTTCAGATGCTTCGCATTTGCAAACTGTTATGTTCATGTTTTTACACATGGAAAAATGTCTGCGGTTAAATATTTTTCACGTGTATAGGCTAAACTTTCAGAATAAATGCCCTAGGTGAGCAGTTCTGCAGCTAGTTAAAACTATTGCTATGTATTTTACAAATTAAATTTACTTTTAGCTGCAAACTTTTACTTTAAAGCTGAAAATTTCTTCAAGTCCAGTCTATCTCAGACCTTGATATTTTAAGGACAGATCTAATAGGAACTTAAATGTTAGATTACCCTAAGCCAAAATTTCAAAATGGATTCCTCCTTGCAGAGTAAGCATTCTAATTTTTTTACAGATATAGTGGTAGAGAAAGAAATAAAATCTCTGGTGATGTGGATGATCAGGGAAGCAGACATAGAGCATGGAGTGCCTGACCTGGAGTCTAGTAGCTATGAATACAAGTGCAGAGAGCTGATTTCCATGTTCCCAGGCCTGTTTATACATTTTACTTCAATATTTAAATGAAAAATTTTTCATGTAACTTGGAAGAAAACAGAATTCACCTCTCCTGTTTCTGATCAGCTTTACAGAACTCTTTAAGCAGAAAGTCATACCTGTTCTTGCAGGCTTGGGCAATTGTTGAGCTTTTCTGCAGGCTAAAATACTTTGAACCACTTCAAATGGAAAGCAAAAGACCATAATTCTACCCAAACCAGGATACCTTGGTGGCTCTGGCATTCATGTGGTAGACGTGGGTTTGCATGTTTCCAATAACAACATAACAATAAAAGGCATCTCTGCTACTAGAAATGGGGAGTAGAGAGCCCTATATTCAGATTAACAATTACTGAGTTGAGACAATGCCATGTATTGATCTTGCCTGTTGGAGATTAGTAACATGACAATTCAGTCCATTTGCTCTTAGTAGAAATCACAGTTTCCCAGAGAAATTGCAGAAGGTCAGTGCTTCCAGCATAAGAGAAGCAATCAAAAAAGCTTTACTTAAAGCTCTTTTTTTCCCTGCTAGTCCTGGTCTCATTCCCTCTTGCTCTTAATTTACACTCACTCTCTTTCTTTAGTCAGAAACAATTTACTTACCATTTACTTGAAATATCAACTTGATGCTCGTTTCTGCCAGAAGTTTCAAGCATTTATTTCAGAAACTGCAGCAGCTAGCAGGTTCATGAATTTGAGTTCAGCAGGGATTTTGTGCTCACATCACTGGATTTAGGGCCTGGAAATCTACCTGAGAACATTTTTTACTATTTTGATATTGAGAATATTTCCCTTTGATAATATATATAAAAGAAAGCTAGCTCTAAAACAGATGGAGCAAAATTCCCTGTGCTTTCTTAATAATAAATTATTAGGACCAACATTATTATATGAGTGGAGATTTGCTCTTGCACCTACTTTATGACATTCAGCCTTCTATCTCTAAGTTTCTTTTTCTCATTATAGCTTCTGACATTACCAGATAGGTAAAATTTTATATATATATTTTGAATTAATCAGTGTTCATTACTATGACTGGGAATGAAAAGATTTATTGAGCCCCGTATTAAAGAATAGCATAAAAAGAACATGACTGAAAGTATGGTGAAATAATTTTAAATTAATTTTTAATCCTAACATTATTTTTCTTTCTGAAATTTAAAACACTTTTAGAATAAATTGCTATCAGGTCCTTCTCCCTTTATTCTTTTAATTTCTATGTGCTATCTTTTACCTGGCAGATATGCACGTATGAACTCATAAATGAGGAACAGGAGAAATGAGTTGAAGGAGGTGGGTTTAAAGCTGCAATCAATTAATCTGTTGCTAGGGAACTGTCAGCTGCCCACTCACAAAATAGCAGTCAGCTGGCTGGAGTTAGGAACATATAAAATGGAAGCACAAAACACTAGAGCTCTCTATCTTATTATTGGTTTTTTAAGATAGAAAATTTTGCTAATGCTGCTTTTCTGAAGGAAAAAGGAAAGAAAGTTTGATAGCAAAGGTCAAAATGTCATACATATTTCACTCTTAGTTGAGATGCTTACTTAACTGACTGCAGGATTTGGGGTTTGTGTTTGGCTACTTTTCTGTTTATCACACTTAACCAATACGAAGTGGAGTGGTGCAGTATGTGGAAGTATATTATGGAAGAGCATATTTGACCACATCAGGTTAGCTTAATATGGTTTGATTGGGGAATACTTTGAAAATCCTAGGCATTTAATGGAATGCCAGTTAATTAAAGCTTGATGAATTTCAAAGAGGGAGCTGTGGTTGGTAGAGATAAGAGATGACCCTGCCTGATACATATAGAAGCAAAAGATTTAATTTCATTCACTTAGAGCTCACTCAAGCGTGTGAGGGATTTCAGACTTGAAACAGAATTCCCCATCTAAAGTTCAAATGTGATTTTTGACTATTGCAAAGCATCTGTCACAGGTGTTTTAGGCTTGTTTTGCTTGTTTTGACAGAGAAGGACTCATTTTGGAATGACTTTCACAATCTTTTTGAAACTTTTAGAGAAATGTCGGCACGGAACCTGAGTTTTCTTACTAATGATAGTTTCCATTTTAATTCTTTAAACATTTTCTGTAATTTTTGATGTTAATGGTTTTCAACATTAGTGTTAAAAATGAAAGTGCAGCACCATTAAAAGTTTTCCTGTAACTGTCTAGGTCACATGAGGCAGAACACACTGATCCTCCCTCAACAATGTTCTTATGTGGCTTCTACTGAGAGAGGATAAAAGCTAGAGCAAACTTTGAATTTTTCTTCTATTTGAATTTTTCTTCTAATCTTGTCTTTTATACTCTTGCTTCCATTTCTACATATGTTGATGTATGGGAGAGGAAAAAAGTAGCAAAAGATATGATGGAGGACTTGGCTTTGGTTGTTCAGTCATCCAGCTACCTGGAGTCTCCTACATATCAGCTGTAGTATCTCTAAGAGGCCCTGGCATTTAAAGCTCTGTGTCTGCAATTTTAATGCTAAATTCACACTTATAAATTAAAAATCATAAATATTGTCATGTGTGTTTGGTAGGAATTAACCGACTTATATGTGAACCACCAGCCTGTGGTAGTTCTCTGTGGTGGAGCTCTGTGTATATGCTACACCTTTTGATGATTTTCTGTAAGTACATGTGACATACAACACAAAATAAATATATATAATTGTTTTCCAGTGTCTATAAATAAGAAAGCTTTCAGAAAGTAAAGCAAAAAGAAAAATATTTGGGACATACCAGAACCATCTATGCTTCTTAATTTTCTAAACAGAGTTGTCTCTGTTATAGGAATGAAGATTGCATTAATTTTGTTTATTTTTCATTATTTATTTGCTCTTTGTGGTGGTGAAACTCCATATTGTGGAAGTAGCTGAAAAACATCATCTCTAACTGATCACAGAGTTGAGACAAGTATTTCAGCCCCAGTAATGGCTGATCATGACCGTGATAACTCTGTCTCCATCTCTGTTCATATCTTGCTCTGCTCTTGCCAAGCTAGCACTGCTGAAATCAGGAGTGGCACTGCTGCTGCAATGAAGATAAAAGGGGAGTGCCCTGGTCTTGTGGCCTCGGGTCTCTGGCTTTGCTGGTGTGGTGCTCTGCAGGTGTTTTCTGGGGGGAGCCGGGCACAAACCAGGGCAGGGAGTGCAGGAATGGTGGTGTGGCTCAGCTCCAGCACACGGCAATGTGTGGCTTCACTGAGGGGGAGCACTGAAGGAAGAAAGGAACAAATTTGTCACTGTGCCAGTGCAGGCTGGACTCCGCATTTCTAAACTGCAACTGCATTTCTGAAACACTTTATTTTACTCAAGGCTTTCAATTTTAAATATCAATCAGCTTGTGCTCTGTGTAACTGTCTGTTCTGCTTCTGCTCCAAGTCACTGGGAACCAGCTGAGATGAAGTGCAATGACTGGGTACACCCATTATTACAGAGCACAGAACAAGTAAGAATGAAGTTTTAACCTGGAAGTTATTGCTTATACAGTTTGTGGACCTTAAACAGTTTCATTATTGTAAATTTAATGTCAGCTCTAGTCCACAGAACCGGTAAATTTTTGAAATTTCAGGGTTGAATATTAATTAATGTAGATTTATTAAGTCAGGATAGTGTGCAATTTAACTTTTAAGATTTTAGAATAAGGGTTGCTGGAACTATGACCTCTGTATGGGTTTTCTCCTGTGCCATCTCTCTGTTCTTTGTACCTCTTGCAGCTAGGTTTTTCATTTCAGGGGTATGCAAATGACTAGTAATAATATCTTATTGATTTCTCATGTTCAAGTACTATTTATTCCATGCTTCAACTCTATGTAATAAAAATTCATTGTAGGCAAAGAAAATATTAATCACAGCCTAACCTGAGTTTTACATTCTGATGAAATATTTTGAATGAGAAATTTGGATGTTGGATCCACATATTCACTGGAGCAAACGTCTTTTAAGGTGTGACTAACGGGAAGCCCACAAATATGAAGGATATTGTTTCTTTCGGTGCATAGAGTATTGGAGTCAGATGAGAGATCAATTTTTTTACATTACAGATTGTCTTGGATGGACTTTGTTACTAAATATTAGAATGCTTGCATAGGAATCAGCCTCCTGCTGCAGGCTTAACATGTTCCTGATGCTGGGCTTATATGAACATCATTACCAACAGGTAAGGGGAGGTGATTCTTCCCCTCAGGGTTGGTGAGATTGCACAAGAAGTGCTGTGTTCAGCAGCAGGCACAAATTGAAATACAGAAAATTTTGTTTTAATCTAAGAAAAAACCTTTTAGTTCTGAAGGTAGTCAACGACTTGGACAGGTTGATGAAAGAGGAGGTGGAATCTGTCACCATCTCTAGAAATGAAAACTGGCTGTGTTCCTGAGCAACCAGCTGAAATGGATCCTGTTTTGAACTAAGGCTAGATCTCCAGAGGTCGCTTCCAACCTCAGGGAGTCTTTGGAAATAATTAAGACCACAATAGACTTACTGATCATATAAAGAATATTTTATTTTGGTTGGATACTAGGGGAAAGTTTAAATACACCATCTTTTCCTATTCAGTTGAACTGAATTTTCATTGTCTCTATTAAATGCAATTAATGCTGAGAGGCGTTATGAAAAATTAGAATTCTCCACCATTTTGGCTTTCTTTTCCAACATTACACAGGTTAGAAGGCAAGTGCACTCCAGATACATGAATAGCTGCAAACACCAACTTCATTGCTACAGGAAAATAACTTATGTAGCAAGGAAGCTAATATTAATGTTGACAGGCATATTGGTGGAACCCTTATCTGCAGTGATGCTGGTGTAGTTGTTTTTCTACTTCTATCCTTTTTTTTCCCCCTAGGATAATGTCTAAAATCTGACTCTTCTTTGCACATCAATGTTCCTCAATAGAATAAATTATTTTAATTACTATCAAATATTGGAGAGAGTTTATCATTAAGTGACAGTTGCAGCAACCAGTTTGATGAAATAAGAAATCCAAAGGTGCTCAGGAAGCAGCTGTATCGCAGTATTTTTAGAAATATTGGAACTGCCATAATTTCCCTAGCTGCTACAAAATAAATAAGAGTATTACTGAAAATCTGAGGGTCTGTGAACTTTGAGGGATACAGGAATTTCATGGTACCTGAACATGAATGCTGAATCACTTATATATCTATTCAAAATCACTGATTTGGAAACCTACACCACATGATGGCAAGTAATTATCAATCACCTTCTACATCCAGTATAATGTACTGCATTTATTATTTTATGGCATTACAGAGTAACTGACACTTTCAGCTTTATCAGCAAACTCAGTTGGCTGCAACATAAAAATATCAAGGTATCAGCAAACGAATTTTTTAATATTATATTAAATCTGCAGTTCTGACAGAAAAAGTTAAATATTAGGTTGGGCTTTTTTTAAAGTATAGGTGTAAGCACTGAACTAGTTTGTCTGAAGAACAGTTCAACTGTTATAGATGGGAATACTTTCCATTCTCACTCCTGTAATGTTAATATTTGTGGAAATGAGGTATAATAAGAGAATTAATATTAAGCTATGTACCTGTTAAATGACCAGGAACTGGGTACACACTACTTGACCAGGCAGCTGATGTTGTGTGTAATATCAGAGTTCTGTCAGTCTTTTTCCATGTGAAAGCATGAATTTGATCCTCTTCTTTCCTAATCATAGAATTTTCAAGAAAACTTGTGGGAACATAATTGTTTTTGAGACTGTATTTTGCCTTTGAATTGGTGAGATGAGATAAAAATTGAATAAGATGATGTTCTGAGCTGAAGATGGAAAGAGACATTATGATCCCAAAATGCCTTTCCCCCCCACTCTGGAAACAGAGTAAAATAAGCATTTTCTGACAGCATATCCATAGTTGTCTTCTGTGTAGCAATGTTGTTGACATTTTTAGTGATGAGATGTGTACAGTTTTAAAGCTATGAAATAGCACCATTAGACTGAAATTCTTGAACTGCAAAACATTAAATTCCATTTTCTCTAAAGTATTATGGCATATTTTCCATGACTAGCAAAATCCTCGTATGTCTATATGTCTGAAGGAGAAAACCAAACCAATAGTGACAATTTTTTTGGCCCTTGTATTTGAAAGAGAACTGAAATTGTACTTCTGTGTGAATGAGAAAATAATTTAAATATTCTTGACTCCCTAAGATTTCATCTCAGATATGGTTACTAAAAGCTCCACTTCTGAAAGTGGGCAGCTGCTAAATAAACTTGTTTGTGTGAATAGTTTATCTGGATTGCTGATGTCGACTGATGAAATGGTAAAAAATATCCCACTGCTAAAAACTTCAGAAAAGTCATCTGAAATGGTGAACAAAAAAATACCACCTTAAAGTTTTGTTGTTTGTAAATATCTGTCAATTTAAGACCTAAACCATTAAAACAAACAAACAAACAAAAAACTGATGAGAAAAGACAAGCAAGAAAGGTAGATGCATTTTCTTCTATCTTGTTAAGAAAATGTGTTGCTGAAAGGACATGTGATAATTGTAAATATTTCCAATGTTCATTGTTAGAAAAATGTGACAAAAACACTTTGAATAAGGTACATTATTTGTGCTATAATTGTGCCTCCAGGATGTCCCAAATCATGTTTTTGATCTTTAATGTCTGTGTAGTGTATAATGAAACTATGGTTCAAGGGCCCACATAGGCATGCAGGAAACCCAAATAAATTGAATATTTCTGAATACGAAGAAATAAAGTCCTCCAAATACTGTTTGTGATCCTTAAGTGAACACTGGTATGAAAAACTGGGGCACACAGCTTAGCAGTGGCAGGGATAGTGGTTGAACTGGGACTTTAAGTAAGGTTTGTCTTCAGTATAATGCAATTATTCTTATTGAGCATGGTTCAAATTATGTTTTTTTCCTCTGGCTGTAGTCAGTCTTTCTTCACAATCTGGAAAAGTTTTGTTTAGAAATCACCTCAATCTTCCTCTAAGTTTTTAAGCTATGGTTCTCAAACACACAGTTTAACAAAGGGTATATTTTTAGTGGCAGCTGCTAAAACTAGTTTTGATAATACATTTGCACTAAAATAATTGCTATTTAACAGCAACTTCAGTTGTGAATTGTACTGATTGTCTTTGTGTAAATATAATTCAGAATTTGAAATTTTCTGTAAATATAGAAAAATAAATGAACAATTCACGTTACCTCTTTTTTAAGGAAAAGCGGCAAGGTTAGGGTTTTTTAAAGAAAAATTACAAGGTTGAATACTAGTATATTCAATAGATTAAGTAAACATTTAAGAAATTTGAGATCAAGCAAAAGAAGTCAAATATCAGATATTGATAATTTTTTGACGTTGAATACAACAGGAACTATAAGTTCTACTGTGAAACTACAGTTGAGCAAAAGAATGTGTCTTGTCACAACTAAAAATGAGTTTAAACATAGAAAAGCAATAAAACTTAGTGACGGTTATATTAGTATTCCATGATATTTAGTCTTGTTATATGTGGCATTATTATATGTTGAAGAAAAGAAATTTTAAATTTTTTAATTGAAAAATATATACCCTTGTATATTTTTTTCTCTTTAATACCTTCTGTGAAGAGCAACAAAAATGCAGGATAATTTAGTATAACTTAAATATATTTGCATGTTGCATCATCATTATATTGCCCTGGCAGTACTAAGAATTTTATTATGCTGACCCACTTATTATTGCTGATGCATACATCTTGTACCTTTATGAGCTCATCGGTATGAAAAGCTCACCTGTGTATTCCGTGACAAACGTGCCTGTATGCTTCACGCTTGGTAAGAGAAGTGTCAGACCTGCCGAACTTTGACACAGATGATGATTGTCTTGAGCTTTCAGATCATCTGGACTGCTGCCTGTTATCACCTTTGCTGGCGAGGGCACCAAGCATGACCAACCCCTCCAGGATTTGATCCTCTCAGTTGTGGTGTAATGATATTTCCCAGTTTAGTGCTACCACAAACACTCTCCCAACTCTGCGTGCTCTCTCTCCCCTTCCATGCTACGGTGGCACACAGGTGTGAATTGGAGGCAAAAACCACGTAGAACACAAGTCGAGATGAGAGCAAATTACTGGAACAGCAATGAGATAAGAAAACAAATAGATTAACATAAGTGTACAAGAGAGAGTGATTCGCATGCCAAAATGCTCAGCACATTCTGGGATCCCAGGACAAAGAACAATATAGGATGGTTCCCCCACTGCCCCATTTCTTCAACCAGAAGGAATACTTTTAGAAGGGAGGGAGAGATTCTCTTTCTGCCAACCCTGACAATGACATGAAGTTGTACCGAATAACATTAGGGTCCTGGTCCCAGCTCCTGCAAAAAATAACCCTGCCCTGGCTGGAACCAGTACAGACAAAAAGTCAAGACCATAGTTTCACATGCAAAGCTTCTTAGGAAATGTGTGCATGTGCCAAGGTCCATTTAATTTCCTCCTTGCTTCAGGGAGACTGCCACTGCTTCTGCCTTTGAGGAATAAGAATTACAGCTGAGGTGAAAAATTATTCTTGCCAAGGAATAAAATTTTCAAAATGCTTCACATCTTTCCTGGAATCTGAAAGGTTTTTAATGAACAGTTGAAGTGTTTCTGTATTAGTAGCAGGTACTGATCATGAATTATTAAAACTTGATGTTGGATGAATTCACCCATGTATACAAATTTAACAAATTTTCAGTGTAGCTGCAGTAATGATGGAATCTAGCAGTTACAGATCTTCCTCTTTGAAAATGATAGCAAAGATGCCTGTAGTTTTTTTCCAAATGTCCAATCACACTGCTATGCTTCTTTTAATGGTAGCAGAACATTAGCCAGCCTACTTCAACAAACTGCAGTCCCTCTTTGGCTGATGGACACAAAAAGGCAGAAAAAAGCCTATTATGTATAATTTACTCTATTTTTAATGGAAAATTTTTCTACACCACCCAGAAGAAAAGAACTTCAACCATATTGGGTGTTTTTAGAAAGGGATTATTTGTAAACTTATCCCCCTCCCCTCCTCCCGCCAAGTAACTATCGAGTGGAATTAAATATTCCTGGACTGCAATGTGGCAGGAATGTAATGTGCAAAGGCTATCTGAGCTCTAGAAACATCATGAACAGGTGACATGGCAACTCTTGAATGATAAAGTGTGTTTTGTTAAGATTTATCTGTGGGGGAATTATAATGGATCCTGTGCACAATTACTTACACATGAGCACTGATGCACTGATGTTTCTCATTTCCTGAACACAAATGGAATATGATATCTGAGCTTTATGTTTCTTAATAGGGTATGAAGGCATATTAATTTCTGATATCTGTTGCAACAAGCTAGTGTTCAAGGATATGCTAACACTGGTGCAGTTATAAGAATTTCTCATACTAGAAGCTGATGGCTTATTCTAAAACATTGATTACCAAGACTGTTGCTCTAGGCTATGAACCCAAAGAGAAAAGGAGGTATAAAGGTAATTAAATCATAACTGGAGGCATTTAAAAGGTGCTGGAGAAAGACAGTCATCTTTATAATCTGCCTGTCAAATGTGAAGGAATGCTGTTTCCAGTATAAAACCTAGGGATGAAGAAATAGAAATATAAATGACAAAAAATTTTGGCCAGTAGCATTTGAGGTTAAAGGGCATTTGGTACATGTGCTTGATTATTTACATTTGTTTATTACAGTATTTTAGATCAGGATAAGAGAAGGAAACACTGACCAGCAAAATGCCCCAAAATTTTGGGATTATGGCAGTGATGCAATTCCTATTATAATGTAGAAATGTTTCTGGCTCTATTAATTTATAAAATACATTGAAAAGTACAATCTTGAAAAGTTTAATGTGAAGTTTGTAGGCATGCTTATAAAAAGGCATAATTATACCATCACTAACAAATTCATTGTAGTTAAGTGTGTATAAATATTATATTTTTGTCTTTTAAACAAAAATATAATGCAAACCTCTCATGTAACTGAATACATGTGTGACTTGAAGAGATGAGACATGACAGTCCTTGTAACACAGAAATGATTCCCACTGGGTACAGGTGGCTGCACGGAATGCATTTCCCACGGGGGAAGTTTGCATAGAGATCTTAAATGATCAAAACACTCATATGCATTTCTTCTTCAGGTGAAACAGCTGTTCACATCTCATCTACCACGGCTCTTATATCTGTCCATAAAAGAGGAATGTAATACACACTTATGTTTCACTTTTTGAATAAGTAACCCCCCAGAAGAATACCACTGCATCATACTCAGCAGAACTTTCCACATGCTCATTTGCTGTTCTGGCTAGCCAAAGGTCGTGTGGACTGGGGTTAGTGCAGAAGGGACGTGGAGGAAGGGATTATTTTTGCTTGGCCAGAGTTCTATTATGAAAGTCTTTAACCAACATAAATAGAAATAGGCAAAGCATAATACAAGTAGCCATGACAGTGCAATGACTGCTAGGATTCATTGCTCTAATTAGACAGAAAAATGTAAACTTGGAATGTAAAACAGGCATATACATTCCTACACAAAGGGAATTTAAGAAACATTATAATGAAATATTAAGGCTCAATTTTAATTTAGTTTCTACTGTTAGTGAGGCAAGACACAAAGATTTTTTTGATTCAGTAATGTAAACTATGCACAAGACTCAAATGAACATGTCATTACTAGTGGCAAAATAATGCTTTTCTTGGTTTTTGAAATGTTTGAACTACTTTTACTTTGAGAATTCTTGGGAATTTTTTAGAGAAGCAGTTAGTTTATTGTTTACTACTTCTCTCTATACATGCTGAAGTTTATACACTAACTAGTCACATATACTTCTGTTGTCCAATAAAATAAATTAATTTTGTGTGTGGAACATTATAAACTGTGATTTTAATTGAAATTTCAACCGAAAAGAAAGGTGATGAATTAAACTGCTATGACTTAGACAGGTTTATTTTTTCAATACCATTAGAAAGTCTCTCTCTCTCTCTATTAAAAAAAAAAAAAAAATTACCTGAGGTCCCTTATCCCTAAATTCTCTGAGAAGTGGGGGAATTTGGCTATGCAATTCCATTATTCTGAGGGTTGAATGACTAAATCCAATTCAACTCTAAGAAATTAACTCTGCTACATTGATTTATCATCATCGCTGTCTATTAGTCAATTCTAAGCCCCTAGACCTTGTGATGAATAAAGTATTCCAGTAAGTGCAGCATTTAAATTCCATTAAATTGCATTCTGCTTTTTAAACTCAATTATCATGGAATCAATTGCAAAAAATTCTTCCCACTTATAAGAATGAAGAAAATCATAGTTCTAACTTACAACAAATGCTAGAGTTTTATGCTGTTTTATGATTTATGGTATCATGCTACATCTACTTATAGCAGGGGGAAAGATTCTTAAGGTCAACAAAAATACTCTAAGAATAGCATGCATTGAAATGAACAGATTTAGAAACAGTTTCCATTGCAATTTCAACGGCCTTGTAAAACATATGAAGCTTTCCAGCTCTTGAGAAATACAAAGTATGGGAGAAATAATACGGTGCAAATGAAGCCTGTAAAATCTTGATTTTCTGTGGTTGAAAACTGAATTGCAGAAAGGAAACTGAGGAGCTGGGATCCTATTTCTAGCTGAGTTTTTTGGGTGAATTTTCTTATGCAAGATTTTACAAAGCATACAGTATGTAGTTAATTCTTAACCCTTATTGAAGTCTCCCACAAATAAACTGTACTCCATTGGAACCTCTGCTGGTTTATTCACGATGAAGCAGCTAGGATATTTCATACTACAATCCATGCTTAAATGAGTCACAGTTTTGTGAATTTCTAGAGTATATCAGAAAAATGAAGTACTACATTGGAATGTATTACTCTGGAAAGGAACCTCACTATAACCGTCTGTAAGTAATATATTTAAATGTTTCATTAGATGGTTGATATATTAACAGAAAGAAAAAGATTGTGTTTTGCCTATTAAAAATCATGCATACTCACAGAAATTGCAGAATATTCAAACTAGAGGCAAAGAGATGTTTTTCCTTCTCTCAAAATAAAATGTACCTTTTGTGTATTTATGACTATCATTGGTAAATTAGGGTTTTTTTTGTGTCAAGGAGTAACTAGATCATTACTAACAAGTGCCTCTTGTGTTTTCCTATAGAAGAAACTAACATAACTGAAACTTCAACCGACTAAACCCAGCATTATTTGAAATAACAGCTTGACATTGACTGAGGTGGTATTTTTCTAAGGGCCTGACAGCTCAGGTATATCTACATTGCCAGAGAATAAACTATTTATTACTGCCAGCCTAAAAACTCTGCTAGATTTATTTTCCTTCTGATGACTCTTGTCCAAGGCAGTTTAAGGTCAATATTCTTTCTGCACTGTGCCCCTTATAAAACTGAGTTCTTCTGTTAAATTTCTCATTGAGGAGGTTCAGAACAGAAGAAAGTGTGTGTATGTGTGTATGTCTCTAGGCCCTGTCATAATCCTTAGCTTCAGAAAACTCAAGAACTCTGAAACCTCCACCAAATGCTCCTTTTGCACCTTTACAAATGTATGCATCACAAATGATTATCTGAAAAGAGCCAGACATTAAATAAAATTATTTCTTCTTTGTGAAGATTTCTTCATTGTCTTTTAAATTGTGTGGAATTTTTGCTAAATTAAAGGGCAGAGAGAATTTTGTGACCACAGCTGAGAAAGGTGTGACCTTGCTGATTTTGGAAGTTGGCCCTGTGTTTCCAAGTCTGGCATATGAATCAAATGCCTTCATCATCCCGATTCTGCACTTGTTATAAGCTTCCAAAGTGATGATTTTGTAAAAAAGGATGCTGGTTACACCCTCTTACTATACTGACTCCAAAAGGAAGTTCTTCCTTATCCCTTTAGGCCTTTTTGTAGTCTGTGCGTTTTGCTTGTTCCTTGAATGGATTTCTGAGCTTTTGATTGAGTGAAGTAGACACTGCATGCCTGTTGAATAGAGTCAGAGAAAGTCCTCTGCAAATTTCCCAACTTCCATGAAAACTAAGATAGCTAAATTTTTATCTCTTTTGTTGATTTTCTTTTCTTTGAGGGGTTCCTTTCAGGACTTTGTTGTGACTATGTTCTTTAGTTTAAATCCTTTGAATTCTCCAGAAATGCTATCACAGCTTTTGGGGAAAGATTAGTTTTGTAGGACATTTTTTTTTGACAGAGAGCTTTATTAATGGACAAGCACTTCTTCTAATTTGACCTATGTATGAGTGCCATAAATTGAGCATCATTTAGATATATATGTTCGTGTTCATTTAAGCCCCTTCATACTCTCCCACTTTCTTTTCAAGCAGTTGCTGAGAGACCACTTGATTCCACAGGGTGGAAATGCATAACTGTACAATATTTTGAATATGAAGCTTCAGGTTTATTGAAATTTCTATTTCTAATGTCAATGAACATGTCATTCGGAAAAGACCAATGAAAAATAATTAATGAAACCCCAAAACATAAATTGTATTTATATATTGACCCTGAAAAAATCTCTATTTATCACAGTACTGCATATATAATTTTCTCTACTATTCTCTAGGGCACTATAAAATTAACTGTTTTTCAGTATTTAAAAAAATTATTCTAATGCCTTAATTTATTAGGTTTTTAAAATATCTGAGTATGTGATTAAGGATTTATCTCAAAGTTACCAATAAGCAACTACTTATTTTAGTCTTGATGTTATTAATTGATTTCAATGGAAATTAGGTGTCAAAATTTCTTTGAAGATCTGGAAGAAAATGACTTGTTTCGAATTTTGCAAAGACTAGAATGAGGTAATCTGTCTGTATACATGAGTTTGGTAATTAAATGTTTCTAGGGCTACAGTCTGTAGTAATTAAAGATTTGACTACAAAATTCTGGAGCATTTGGTGAAGAATTCATGCAGGATGTTGGTGGAAAAACTAAAAGAAGAATTCTTGACACAGTTCATCCTTTCATCTTCCAGAATAATCAAAAGTCTTCCACTTCTCTCACAGGGTATTCATTCTTTGTAGTTAAACTACTTAAGTCAGGTATTTCCTATTTGAACTGTGATGAACAAAACATTCAAAGAAGAATTTTTCTCTGTGTTCAGAACACTACTCCCAGTTTTCATGGAAATTTACAGAATACTAATACAGACTAAAATTTACAAGTTTAGTTTAAAAATGAATGTGCATAAGCTACTATGTAAAGAAGAATCAGAACCAACGATGTTTTCAACAGCATATATCTTTCAGTCTGGTAAAGTGAATACTTGGGTTATTTCATCTCTTTTTAATTTTGTGTTGGGAATGAGCTACACCTGATAGCTCGTCAGTGATCATCTTCTTCTTGCTTCACAAGATTTGTTGCCTTACCGAAATTACTTTTAACAAAAATAGTTTTAATTAATTCTTTGCATAGAATGAGATAATTAATGAAATTTGTTCTAGGTTTGTTTAAATTTAAATTGGCATTTTGTCTAGCAAGCTTTTCTCCCTTAAAGGAGTTCAGGTTCAGAATATACTTGTCAAGTCACTGAACTCAATCAGCTGTTAATGAAGAATCCTTTCATAAACTTGTTGAGCTCCCCTGACATACTCTGAGATCACTTTTGGAAAAATTAAGCATTTGATTCCACAGACTGTTACAGAATCCCACTTGTCTCATGTATAGCTATCAAGGTTGCTTTATACATTTTCTCATGGACACCATATACAAAACATCATTTGGTTTAAATGGCACGTTCTCAACCAGTTACTCTTTGCAATAAGAATGAAAATGAATTTGTTCAGCTTCATCAGTGAGCATTGATCTGAAAATAAAAAAAAGGGAAGAAGTGGGAAATCCATTTAAGTTAAGGATTCTGGAGACACACTTTTATGAAAACAGTGCCATAGTGATGAACACTTCTTGATAGTAAGTCCAGATTTTTAAATCTTTGAAAACTCACATTCAGGAGATCGGAGACAGCCTTTGGAGTTTGATGCTGGTTCTGTGCTGCCCTGGTTGAAGGGACATGGAAAGGCTGATGGAGGCCCCTGTGCAGGGGGGGATGCTGGCCACAGCAGCTGGAATGAACACTTCTGGCAGACTCCTGTGCTGGGCAGATGTCCCTTGCAGGGAGCACAGGACACAAGCTAAACAGTCTTGTGGGTCATAAACGAAATTAAGAAGTAAGTGGCCATTATAAGTGAAATGTTGAACTCACTTGGAAGCTTTAACTTAGACTCTCAAACTGAGAAATGTTTACATATTTTGCCTTTTTTTTTTCATTAATCTCAATATACCTTTTGTTTTTGATGGTATTTCTGCTTCTCTTAAGTCTCCCCAAGAGAATAAAACCATATAATAACATATTTCACAGTAAAATGCACCACCATCTTCAACTATGAGATCATAAAAAACACTCTGCATTTCTGAACCTTATCTGCTCAGCAGCTTTTTGCCTTCTGAAATAACAGTGGTTTGTGGATAGTGGTACTTTTCACTCCTAGTGATAAAGAAAGCAAATACTTGTGCTGAAAATGTGCATGGTGACCAAAAGGTGAAAAAGACCATCTGTGACCTAAATTGCATCTGTTCATTGGCGACTGAAAGAGGAGGAAGGTTTTGATTTACTAGCCAGACAGCTTTCTCAATTTTCTTGTCAAGAAATATCTTTAAACTGCAATACAGTTATGACAGCTTGGATAACAGCATTTAGTTATACTCCAGCAGCTTTTAGATTTTACATGCTATATGCCTAGACCTGTCAGAGGGACCTGTGTCAGACACAACACTTCTGAAAATTTTATCATTTTCTTGCACATACTGAATGTGAATTCTTCTAGTCACTTGGTTTGAATTTTAGAATTTTTACCCCACAGATGTGGACTTTAATATAATTTAAATATTAAGAGAGACTGAACCACTAGGCCTTTATTATTATTAAAAAAAAGTTGAAATGGAATATTTCTCATGCAATAAATATATTGCCAACATGTATGCAATGCCAGATGTTGAAAGACAGATAAACAGCTTGTTTTCTGTAATTGTGGGGGTTTTTTTCCCATGGATTTCTTCTTTGTGTTTGCTTTGTGGTTTTTTTTAAATAAATTTAGTATTTTTAAATGACACCTATTAGCTAATAGATCTTAAAACAGTGAGTTAAGAAATAAGCAATAGTACCTGCTTGTCTTAAGAAACATCAGGTCTCCATGTGATTCTGCTTGTAAAACCCTGATTGCAGATGGTTAATTATATTTTTTAATCTAATGGGATCAATTTTAATAGAATACTCAATGTTCTTCAAATAGTATGAGCTGTCAAATAAACTCCTGTTTACATTCTTGTCATATTTGCTCATATGCTCGTACAGAGAACAAGGGCCTGATTATATTTCTTGTTTAATATTGTTCTTCATGCCTTTTGGGGAGTTAAGCTGGTTGGCAGGAGTATATGGACCTCAACATCAGTGACTTATCACTGTGTTTCTGCTTTTTTTTCTACTGCTGTCTATGAGTGTCATGATAGGTATGGACCGAATTTGCAACATTACTATAAAGTGCAATTTCCATTGATGGAAACACCTTTTTTTGGCCCTAATGTCCAGTGAACTTTGTGTTGCTGTACAAAGTAAAGATTGCCATGTATGTATGCACAGTAATTTATCATACTGGAAATATAAATTAAGGAAATAAATATTTTTTAAAATATCACATCTTGAGCCAATCCTGTACAGCTCTGCTTTGTACTTTATTTTCTATAGGTTTTTGATTAAAACCAGAATTTATCATACCTACCACAAGCAGGCCAGAACTGAGGCTTGTCATATAAGCTCTCCTCCATAATCAACTCTTTGAAGAATAGTTTATTCTTCCCATCTTTAGGTAAGTGTTCAGACCTTGGCGAGATAAATTACCTTCCAGAGGCATCGTAGGGTTTCAATGTCATCTCTATTTTCATGAATCTTACCAATTATGATGCAAATGAAATTTATTGTTCAAGAAAACTTGCATGTGTTACCTCAGCCATGAACTTACATGTCACTCTTATGTGCCTTTCAGACTTTTCAAAGTCCAAACATGAAACTAGTGTCTCTTTAGAGGTTTTTCATGGCATTTCTTGCTATAATAAAAGCTGAAGGTTCCTTTAATAAAGTTTGGAAAAAATGCTTTTCCTCAGTGTCTAGCTTAACTTATTATTGCTTACTGTATGATAAGGTATGTCTTCGATTACTTTGATAATCCCCAAAGCCCTTGCTGGAAGAGGTAGCAATGCTGGTCACTGTTCATGACTTTGTCTAGCTCATCATTCACCCCTTAGTCATCTCTCCTGTATCTAAAGAGACCAAGCCAGGGCAATTTTCCTTACAGAAGCTTCCATTCTGACTCCCTCTGCTTGGGACTACACATAATGGTTAAAATAGGGGTGAGTTATGGTTTAGTAATATGACCGTGTTTGATTTTGGTGCAAACTTTGTATTGTTTTATCTTAAGATATGATTGATTTTCTTATCACTGTTGTGCATGGAACTGTCTCTTTAGTAGTTTTGTCAATTGCTACTCTGAAATCAGACATCTAAATGATGGAATCTCTTTTTGTATAGAATTCAGATTGTTTTATAATAATTTTAAATTTAGCTGCATTGAAATTCATCTACTATTTAGCATCCATTCAGAAGGGTCCTCTGCAGTTTTTTACATTTCACCTTTGTATTATATCTTGAATAACTTCAACACCAGTTGTTTTTACTTTATAGTTCATCCCTGGTTTAGAGAACTCATTAAAGGGTTGAACAACAAGTTATCAATTTTTACCTTTCTTATTCTGTGTGAGTCACAGTAGGTGACTCTTTCTTTCTGCTGTGCTTCTAGACAGCGTTTATTTTATGCTTTCTCGAGTCAAAAAGTTTCTGACTTTTTTCAGTATTTTAAGATCTCAGATGCTTTTGCTAGCAATAGTGATATGAAAGTTATCATCTGTGCTAGACTGTGTCATGCCTAGTCAAGTCCACTTTAGAGGAAGTTTAGTAAGATTTGAACTATACTGCTGGGGAAATTCTACTTGTAATGGAAATCTTTCAGTGGGGAATCAATATCTGAGTTTACTTTGCAAAGAACAATACAGATATAGATACAGATATAGTCTATAATTCTCTCTCGTACATACAGTCAGTATTCTGAGTTCCTTATTATCAACTGCTTCCATGTATCCTCTTTTCCCTTTTATTATGAAGACAAGTCAGTTTATTACTTTAATTAAAAAAGAAACAAACCCAGAACACAAAAATCAACCATGTAAGAATTTTGAGATGTCAGAAGGTGAATTGGTAACATTTTGCACTTTTGGAGTCATTGTCATCAGTGAGCAAAAAGTTAAAAGAATATATCATTTCTTAATGTAGAGAAGGAACCCAGAATAAAGAAGTCCCTGGGCAATTATACCCTTATGACTTATGAACCTGGGGTTTCCTTCCACCGTATAGGGTTGTGTCCCTATGTCTGTGCAGGTAGGCTGTCCTAACCTTGAGGAGTGTCGGTTTCTGCTGGCTGCTCTAGTCTCCTGCAGTCGGTCTCTTCTGTCTGCATTTCTGATGTCCCTGCTCTCTGGCACAGCACAGGAAACTAAAAAGCCCTAGACTTAGGATAACCATTATTCAGCAACAATTAAAATATCAGTGTGTTATCAATGTTCTCGTACTAAAGACAAAACACAGCATTGAACCAGCCACTAGGAAAATTACTCAGAAAATTAACTCCCTTCCAGATGAAAACATCTCTAGACCTAAGTTCAGATCTATGGGCCCAAGGCTTTATCTAAACCAGCTACTCATGCTGAGCCAGTAAAGCTGGGCAAACAACATCCTAACAACACGGTATTGTAACTATATGTAACTCATTCCACTGAAAACGTAGCTGTTTATGTCAAACAACTAATATCTCTCGACAGATTCCTTAGATGGATAGATATGTGAACCCACGCAAGAAACACTCTTGTCTAACAAATCAGCCAGAAAGTAAACTGTTAGAGATACCTCAAATCATCATGCCTACAAACAGTAATATTTTTCCAGCCTAACAGGCATTTTCCTGAAGTTTGTAATAATCACTTTTTAGATTTGCAATTTCAGCTGTTTGCGCTTATTTACTGGAAAGGTGATGAAAGTTCCCTGCAAGCTTAATTGTAGCTCTTAAAAACAAACAAACAAAAACCCCAAAACACTGAATAATTTCATTTTTTCCTTTTTTCTTTCCCCTTCCTTCAACAAGAAGGAAATTATTTGCTTTGTTACTTAACTTTATAATCTTATCAGAAGACACAGCTATATTCATGAATGAAAGGGCAGTCTAAACCCTTGGGACAATCCATAGTGAATCAGAAAAAGCAGCTTTACTTGGATCCTTAAGTGCAACTTTGTTAAAATGATAGCCAGGGATCAAATCCCAACTATGGAAATATTTGTCTGACATCTACTATGTGAAAGTGGGGAGCCTTTCTTAGCTCTCTGCAAAGTAAAGCTCTCACAGCCACAACTCTCCACTGGGCATTTTTCACAAATGTAATTGAAGATGCCCAAGGTGATTATTTAATCAGCCCCTTCTCTGGCACATTAAAATTCACCATGATTCACGCAGCCACCTGAGTCATTGGGGGAAATCAGATGTAGGATTGTCTCACAGAAATACTGCCTGGTCTCAGCACAATCCAGTGCCTCACTTGATCACTACACCTGTAAAAATACTCCTGATCCCCGGAGAGCATGTTAACATAGTATAAGACCACATAATACTTTTTCTCTTTGCCTTTAGGGCTGTTCCTGTTAAGTCAAGTGAGTGTGAGACTCACAGTTTCTAAACTCTCTTCTCCCAGAGGCTCTGAGGGAGCACAGAGACAGTTTCCAGCATAGCTAATCTAACTTTTCCACCAGATTCTTTTCCTACTAAGTGCCTTTAATCAATCTTGCCTACTCAGGCCTTGGTCTTCAGTGAAACAGGATTCTGATAAACATAAATTGCTCCTGGGATACTTATCCAATCATGCATCCCTTTACTCTTAGAAATCTAATTGCATGATGATATTTGCCATCCTAGTGTTTGAAGCTACCACAGGAAATAACTCATGAAGAGATCATAGTCTTCTAGAATTTCCTTGAAGATATACATTCAGCAGAAAATCCTAGTAAAATAAGCCTCTTTCTGTGCAATACTAGTAATTTAGTGATGCCCCCAAATTAGTGCATTCCTAGAGGTAGTGGTTACTATAACTTAATTTCATATGTAGGAGGACCACACATTGTGATAGTTGGATTTTTAATATTTTCAAAGTAGTACCTTTCACATCCTACACTAAAAATTCTCACTCTCTTTTTCAGTACTTTGGTAGTATGAAAGACTACTTTCAAACCTCCAGCAGTTTTTGAGCTGTCAGTGTCAGCTTATGACAAACCTTTCGGTAGCTTTTCATATCCATCATTCATGGCATCACCAGTGGTGTCCACATGGTACTATTCACTCCTAATTTGTCTTTGATGTTTTGCTTGGGTTATTCCATCCTCAGCTTTGTTTACAGCTATCATTTGGTATTGGCCACGGCAGGAGGGACCTCATTTTGCTCAGCACTGGCAGCCTATTTTCTCCACAGACAAGTGGAGTTTTATTTATTCCTTTAAGCTACTTTACTATCTCACCTTTCTGAAATATTTTGTTTTGGAGGAGAGCAGTAACCTTGAGGTTGTAAACTAAACTTTAAGGCTAATATCTTTAGGGTAACTGATTTCATCTTTCGCATCAGTAGCCAAGATTATTGTGTCCTATAGGCTTACACAGTATGTTATCCTGCTTCCTCACCTGGTAATAATATTTCCTTCTTAAACCACTTCCAGAAGAATATATGTTGCAGAATTCACTCATAACCTGTCACCAGTCAGAGGTCTGATCTTGCATGGTGTGAGTTCATAATTTACAGTGTCTCTGGTAAACAAAATTACATAAATTGCCATTCCTGCCACTAACCCATGCACCAATCACATGGGACAGTAGGTCCAGTCTCACTTGCATTTCTTCATATAGAGTGGAAGGTATTTTTGCTCTCTTGAAACTTCTGTGTGATGGTGATGAAAGATACCTGGGTCTTGGAACACGTCCTCCCCTGCTTTGCAATCATCTCTGGTGGGCAATGTGACTTGTCCCAGAATGAGAACACCAGGTGGGAATTACAGGAGGAGCCATCTGGATGCTCACATAATTGATGCATTCCAGAGATGGGGGACCTGAATTTGTTACCCATCAGCCTTCAGCTGGGTATAAAGTGCTGCTGGACACTGGGCCAGCTGGGCCAACTAGTCTCTCGAGGTGTCAAGCAGCTTCTGAGTGTCTCACCCCACCCCCTCTACCAGCATGGACTCCTGCAGGGTATGTCCAGCCTGAAGATGGGGAATACTCACTTTTAGGCAGGTGAGTAAAAGCCCTGATGTCTGGTCACATACAGAGATAAAATCCTGAAGTAGTTACATAGGTGCTTTCTTGCTCTGTAATTGTGCATTCTGCAAGGCCAAAGATTGTAAACCTTTGTGTTTCCAGCTGAACCTGCTTATAAACCTTTAGACATGCTTATATTATATACTTCACTGGCAATATTTAGCAATAGATGCTAAATATTGTAGCATTTATCGTGTAGTTAGAACAAATGTCACTGATTCTTACGGTGTGTTTTGAAGCACTGACTGTCCTGGCCCAGTTTTAAATGTAAACATAGGAAACTAAACCACTAGAATGCAGGAAAACTTCAGTATTGAGCAAACGTTTTTTTAAAAGCAAGTCTTATATTTCGGTGATGAGACTATTATTTTTGAAGCTATCAAATTTGATTCTATAATAGTAAAAAGTCTTAAATCCATAGTGTTTATGTGTGTGTCTTTGTCTATTCTGCTCTACATTACCTGGTGTTCAAAGATTTCTGCAACAATCAAAATGACATTTATGGTGTGCAATAAGTGTCAGGTCTACAGAAAACCTTAATTTTCCAACTCTGAGTTTGTGAAATGCTGTAGTTTCTAATCTCAGTAATTGACATATTCGTCGCTTAGAGACTTTACTCATACAGACTTTGTAAGAACAAATGAAACCTTTCTAATAGTGCATGAAAACAATTCATCAGTCATGGGAATCTAATGTTATTTACATATCTTCAAAATTTTTAAAGTTATTTTTCAAAAATAAAATACAAAATTAATTAAACAAAAAATCACTCTATTTTTATTGTGACTTAACTGCTAGTTAGAGCCTTTCACAACTCTCTTGATAAAAATACTGCAATAGATTCTAAGACCTACAGAGAAATCTATTGTCAACATCATATAGTTTTAAGTTCTTAAAAAAATAAATTTTAATCAGATATATTATTCAGATGAAAATGCATAGTGATTAATTATCAAACTGATAATCTTTCGAGAAGTGTCAAGGTCAAAGCTATGCCACAGTATAGTGCAAATTCCTCCAAAGTTTGCTTCAGGAGATACTCTTGTTACCTATATTAAAATGTATACAGTAGACCAAGAAAAACAATCTGATTTATCTATCTCATTATAATTTTGATGACTTCTGAAGCACTACCTATAAAATAAGATAACTGGAAAATCAAAGTTTCAGTGACCTCTGAGTATTCTTCATTAAGTAGGTTGATCTAAATTAGGTTATTTTAAATTTAGATAGTACATTCACAGCATATTTTATGTAACAAACGGCACCTATTTGTGAATAGCCTCTCTTTCCTATTGGGACCTATAAAGGAAAAGTCTCCAAGTATAATTAGTGAGTGTTTGGGTATTAAAATCTTCAGAGAGGCTACCCATCTGCAAACCCTAAGTTTGAAAGTATTCCAAATTTTCCACAACTATACGTTTCCCCTTGTCTCTTATTTTGATGATTTCTCAGTTATTGGTTTCTATAGTGAAAATCTACACTTGCAGAGTTGAAAAGACCACATCATATAGTCAATTAGTCTAAAAGGATTACTCTGGGAAGAAGACAGCAATTTTGGTTTTTTCTGTTTAGAGGAAAATGAATCTACATGTTTGCTTTACCTCAGATATCTTTTGTATATTTAGAAATAATGCTCATGAATTAGAACTGTAAACTTGTATCAAAGTCATTAATAGAAAATGTAGTTATTCAAGTTCCTTAAGTGTTTATTTTCAAATTATCTGAAAACGTCTATGAATGCTTTGATTGCGAGTACTTTAAATCAGCAGTGATACTTCCAAGTCACGATCCAGTCCAGGCTCCACCATTGCAAGACTGCCTAGATGCCTTTCCAGCACGTGTGCTTGTTCCTCTTTCCCCGCCTTACATCTTCTGGGCTCTGCACTTTGTGATTGCCATAAAGAGCTTGTTTATCCTGTTTATCCCACCCACAGTGCAGTCTGGACTCACTGGAAGTCACGCTGCTGTTGCACCACAGTGTGGGGTACAGGAGAGCCCCGAGACCTCAGGCTGAACAGCCAGAACCTGACATGAGTGTGGGTTGAAGTCTTTGACTTTTGAGTCCCTCCAGACGGGGCCAGAGACTTGTGGTGCCACCTTTGTGTTGCCAGCTCTATCAGCGAAATGCAGCCTCTGGGCCAGCAGGTGAATCTACCCTGTCAAGTGAGAGCTGCCTGCAGGAGCTGCTGGCAGTGCTCTGATGGCCAGCACTTCTCTGCTGTCAGCTGAGCAGGACGCTGAGTGCAACCTTGCTGCTCCCCAGGACACTTCTTGCCTGTGGCTCCAGCTGTGCTTCACACCCTGTGCATGCCTGACACCCACTCCTCCCTTTGCTTAGAAAAAACTAATGAATAAGTAACCTTTGAATAGGTTGCCTTTTTTTTTTTTTTTTTTTTTTTTGTCTTTAAATAACATAGGTACACCTGGTAAATAATGCACACTACTAAAAAAACATGTGATATTAAAGAGTGCTAAGGATATCCCAAAAAATGTGGCAAAGGGTACGAACTGTCAGATTTACAGATGTTAGGTTGGCAGGATGCAGGCAGGCCTCGGGGAAGAGCCCCATTCTGCTGCGTGTCTCTATTGTAATGTAACTAACTCTGACAACCTAGGATTTAAAAAAAAGTTGTAATCGTTTCTCACCCTTAAAGAATTGACTTTTTGAATACCCTTTCACTGTTTTCTTTCTTCTTGCTTTTTTTTATTTTCCTGGTGACCTCCATCTGAAAGGATTTATGAATTAAACCAGTAGAATGAAGCCATCTCTTTCAAAAGGTATTAAGCTTCCCCATTTCCTCAAAAGGTGTAAAAAAGACAAAATATATATTTTAAAATATTTTCTACAACTGAAAACAATTGAGAGGAACTGACTATGATTATGTTAGAGAAAGTTCATCTGCACTTTAGTCTTCTTGAGTGCAATGAAAAGAAAAGGTCTGAAGAAAGAAGCATCACACAGAAGAAATCACGCATTTCAAACTCACTGAAATAAGGAAATAGGGAAATCATATGTAACAGACCTTTCATTGTGGAATTGCATGATGAAAATGCTATTCTTCAGCCTAATTTGAAAGGAATTTTTTATTATAAAGAATATAAAAAGCAAATGTTGTTATACAGCATTTTTTATCAGATTATTTAATCAAATCTTTCTCTTATCCCCTCTTCAAAAGAAGCTTGCCATTTAGCAACGTTCCAGTAATTAAATCTGTGTTAAGAAAACCGTAATGATTAACCTGGGCTACACCAAAGTGTTCATCTTATTGCAGTTCTCCAGCTCTAGCAGAAGTCAATACTGGCCTGTGAATACAGGATAAGAAAAGACTGAAACTTCACCTTCAGCTTCTAGCAATCCAGGACTTTTTATACTGGATATAACATTTGCATCATTCTTGACAGACCTATTTGATAGGTGGTTATTTGGTGGATATTTTACAGAAATTCTTCCACGATTTTTCTTCATCCTTTGTGAGAACTTCTACTGCTTAGATCAGGTTAAATATCCTGTAGAAATGAGCTCCATATGATGTCTGCAGCTTATACAAAGAAGCATCATATTCTGCTTTAATTCTGCTACTTTTGGGATGAATTTCCTATCTTTTGTGTTCAAGGAAACAATGAGTCCCTGGTTATCTTCTTAGTTTGATACATATATCTGGGATAAATGCATATCAAAGTGTATATGTCTATATATATATTCTTCTATTCAAAGCCGCTGTAATATTGCTATTTGGTTCAAAAACGAAAAATACCAACCAAAAAACACTCCACTGAATTTCTGCGAGGAGACAAATTTTATTATTACTGTGATGTTAAATTAGCTACCAATTTACTTGTAAAACCTCATCAAATTCAATTTCATCTATGAAAAATAAATGCTGTAATTTGGAAAGGATTGCTGTTTTTCGCCCTCACATCTGTGTGAAATTGGATCTATTGAGTCTGTGCTTTAACTGAAAAACCAGTGCTTAACTGCATGAGATATGTCCATAATTCTACTTGATTGATAAAAGTCATAAATTTATAATGTCTCTACTTGAACTAAATAATTTAAAATTCAATATATTAATGAAAAATATGGTATTAAAATGATTTGATCAATGCATCATCCCTCCACCTCACTTCCCCTGTGCAGATGTGAGACGGAGATAAAAGGCAACTCTGCTGGACTTGTAAGGTAATATTGCTTTTCTCCTCTCCTTGAAAAGCAAGTTAAGTCCTACTAGTTGGTGGATTTTAAAACGCTTCCAAAGCTGACTATAGGAGAAAACCCCTGGCAGGCTAGGATTTCTGAGCTGTGATTAATCCATCTGGTCGTGCTTACTTCTGGTGTGCTGTTTCACATTGTCCCATCATTTAAGACCATTCTTCTAGAACTTTTATGCTTTGGAAATTACCTGTGAAAAGAAAGATGAATTTTCCAACTGTCTGCATCTCTATAAAGAGGTGATGAATGGAGGCAGCAGAGATGCAGCCGAGGTTTACCTATTCTATCTGAAGAAGGTTAGGTAAAGTGCCAAGACTGCTCATAAAAATAAAAATACATAGAACAAAACAAAAGCAATTACTGAAAGTCAAACCTGTAAATATACAGTATCAAGAATAATTATTGTTTTGTGTGCAAAAGCCAAGATATGCTTCTATCTTACAAGTTTTGCCTTGATTACACTGAACATGAAAATGACCAAGTTTATAAATGTTAATACCAAAGCCCTTAATTTCCATAATATTTTAAAAATTACTTGCTTTCTTAGGAAATTAAACAAGTAATATGTAATAGGGTGATATAAGCTGTTTTCTAAATATAATCATCCTGAAAGCAATGGACTCTGGGAGTTGAATAATGTTTTCAATCAATATGCCATTGAACAGTTTTCATGGAAAGCAGTAAAAAGAAGGCATTAAACTAATTAAAATACAGAATAGAAACATTTACTTGGGACATTTATAATTACTTTTTAGCGTGCATAGGTTTCCATGCTGGAATCAAATATTCACAGCACAATAAAATGATCCATTTTGAATCCTTTAATAAACATGTAATTTAAATATTAAGTATAAAACAGGCCTTTCACTTCTTTTATTTTATTATTTTTTTTTAACTACCTCCATTTTGGTTTTATGGGTTTATAACTTCCAAGAACTACAAGGTGACATAGTTACAGTGTGCTGTTCACTGTCATTTTCCTGTGTAAATCCCCAAAGGCAGAGCTGAATGTATGTGTGGATATGTGTCTCTGTGAGTTTAATTTGCAAATCACTCCTTCAAATCTGGCAGAAAATTTATAAAAATGGTAATCTTGTGAGAGTGAAAATAAAGATTATACAGGGTTATATGTTCTCTGCTAGATAATTTCACACTGCTGGAGTTTGTCTCTTCAATTAATTTAATTCACCTTTTTGAAACACCTACAATAGAAAGAGGCACATTATTGAAACTGTTACATTTCAGAGATTTTTTTTTTTATTTGGCTTCCTTTACAGATAATCTGTGAAGTCATATAGGAGATGCCAGATGTTTAGAAATATTAATATTGCAAAGGCATGCAACACTCCTGCTGTGGCACAAAGACACACAGAGAAAAAACCAATGAACAGTGCAGCTAAAAGCTTTAGGCTCATTTAAATTTAATAAGCCCAGAATTTGTAGATGTTATAAAAGAAGCAGCAGACAAAGGTGTTTTATTGGTTAATTTTTCATTTCTGTAGATTTTTTAGATTTCTAAATGCATTGAATTAGGCCACTGACATGATTCTTACTAAAGCCAGTGGATCTACTTATGGTAAGAAAGGAATATTCCCATCAGTGAATGCAGGTCAACATGTAGGTCTGCATCTATACTTATGTTTTAGGAATCAGAAATGAATATTTCTAGTGTCGTATTGGTACTCAAAATGGATGGTCCTTGAGAAACCACTCATCAATGCTACAAGAGTTTCCATCTTCAGGAGAGAATCAGTGATCAGAAGGGTCAAATATTATGTATTCAGAGTGTATGATGTGACCTATTCATCAGACAATACTGACGCTCTTACATACAGGTATTGTCCATATTATATAAAACTAACTTTCTGGACCCTTTCTGAGATTTTTTTTTCCCTGAAAATAGACACTGAAGTAAAACACCTTTTTCATGCCTATTTTTTTTCTGTACTGCATTTCAGCTTTTCCTAGGTTTTCCTGAAGTGACTTTTCTCTCTTCTACTCTTCCACTTTCGGAACATGCTGAGATTAGTAATTTTAGAACTGATAATAGAATTGGCCTGAAGTTGAGAATTCTATTTCTCAAAAACATTGAGATGTCAAGATCTGGACTCATTCTGAATCAAAACCAAGTGACAAAAAAATCCTACAAGCAACACAGAATAAGAAACATTGTTTAGCTATCATTGAAACAAGTATTTCTGCTCTGAAATTATGTTTCCTGGAATTGTGATTGTCTGAGTGCGCTATTCTCTCTCTCTCTTTTTTTTTTTTTTTTTTTTTTTGTTAAGGAGACAAAGACTTTTTGACTTCAACTTTCAGGTTACTCTATTGGAACTGCTGGGAGTTCTGTTCAAGGCACAGAACACAGAGTTTAGGCTTCTGCCTCTGTGGCAGGGAGCTTGAAGCAACTGAAACCTGCTTTGTAAAGGGGCTCATTTGATGTCGCTGGAACTAACTAACATGGCAGAGAGTTCTATTTTAACCAGCCTCAATTAAAAAAAAAAAAAAAAAAAAAGGAAAAAAAAAGAGAAAAAAAAACAAAAACAAAAAGAAAAAAAAACCACAAAAAAACCAAAACCCCAAAACCAACGAAAAAAAAAAAAAATCGAACAAACTCCCACAATCTTTAATTTACAAATAATTTCACCATTAGGACACAGCTTTGAAAATCTAGTTCTTTTATAACAAATATAATGGGATTAATATACTCTTTTAATACAAATTAATATTTTCTGAAGGAAATAATCAGGAATCCAGCACCTTTCCCATAAAAATCTGCATACAGGTATTTACTGAAGATGCCACCATTTCTTTGTGCTAGTTAATTAGTGTAAAACACTCCAGGCTTCAAAATAACATCATCTTCGGGCACACAAAAGAATGATAATATTAGCGGCATAAAATTTTCCAGGAACAACTGTTCCAAAAAAAATATGTTGAATTTCAGTCCTTTTGCTTTGCAGAAGATGAAATAGAGTAAAAATGAATCTGGGTAAAGCTAATTATCCTGAAGCTGTATAGTCAGGAACTCTTGAAGGAAATTATTCTGATACATGAAAACTGGGAAGGAATGATTAATTTATCTAGCATTGGGGATGGATTGACTAGTGAAAATATTAATAAAGGATCAATCTCTACTAAATAAGCTTTTTAATGATTGCTTTTAATATTTATTATGTGGATTAAAATGACTAAAATGACTAACTGAAATAATCTCCTTTCCAAAGAAGATGTGAATAATGACAGATGCCACTGCTATACAATAGAAATTATTCAGATCACTGTCATAGTATTTAAACATCAAAACCATTTATAGGGAAGAACAAAGCTTCCGTATGGATCATATACCAGACAAATGGCCAAATGTTTCTTCCACTAATAACAGTTCTTCTTTGAATCAATATCAGGAAAATGAAAAGACTTTTTTTCCCCCGCTTAAAATATCTGATCTTTTCAAGGATGTTATAAACAAACACACAGTCTCTTAATCTCAGACTCAATATCCTCCAATTCCTGACAACTTCCTGAAGTTTTACAAATGACTTCTTAGACTTATGCATGTTTTTGTTTTCCATAATATCCTCTAGCTCTAAGATTCTTAGATTGAACATAATTTTTGTTAGTTTAATTTTATATGTGTTGCCTGAGTGTTTAAAGAGGGACTCCTTAGTTCTTATTTCATGACAAAAAATAGACCATTCTGTCTTCCACATGGGCTGACACTTTTTGTTAAGTAGCAGAGAACTTAACCAGAGCAGTGATGATAAAATTGGAACAGTAAAGTGAGACCACTAGCTAAGACCAACTGCTCAGGATGATGAGCTCTGGAGGTGTTGCTAACTTCTCAGGCACCCTAAGGGCTTTGTGTCTGATCTCTTGAAACTGGGATATGCCAAAATGAAAGGTTATGTTGGATAACGTGAACCTTTGAATTTTCCACCAAACAGTGAACACTTAACGCAAGCAGAACACATATATTCTCAGATATAGAGTAAACCTCCAAAAGAGCCAAAATTTGTCAAATGCAACCAATTTTTAATAGGATGAGAGTGCTGAACTAAAACTCACGTCCTCTCCATTTTTAACAAGTTCAAAGGCAGGAAAATCTCATTGACGGCTGAAATTTGGTTTGCTTTATCAAAAAACCACCTCCAAATACTAAAGAAATAAAACCAAAAAAGCCTTTGTGGTTGGTAATAAATGATCAGTGGCAAACTACATCAATTGGAGAAGATGTTTCTGTGTATCATCATGCAAATATGTGCAAAAATAATCAAAATTCTCATATTTATGACCAGTACATCTGCCCCTCCAAACACTTATAGTCTTGATGCAGGAAAATTTCAAATTTCAATTTCACTTTCAAATTATGCTATTTTTCCAGAAAAAATGCAGGAAAATTATTAAACTTGACACATTTATTGTATTGTTTGATAGAGAACCTCTCTCATTTTCTCTTCATATTTTGAGGTTCTTCTAAGGAAATAATTCTTCAAGAAAGAACTTTGCAGCAGAAAATGTTTTTTTCTTTTAACTTTTGCCCTTTATTCCAAAATATAGTGCATGGTGTCCCCTTTCTGTATAGATGGTTTCCCCTACGAGGGAGTTTTATATGACATTTCAGAGAGAAATTATGGTTTTTCATAATTTCCCACAATTTTCCACAAAATATTTTTTTTCGCCCTCAATTCTAATCCATTTTGAGATGCTAGGCTTTCCCATTGCAAGGAATTGTGCCTCAAATACAATGAAAATAATTGTGCATAAAAAATATCTAAGAACAATCATGAAGTTAACAGATGCTGTATCCTACTTCATTGTTTCTGCAAACAAGACTTTTCTTAAGATATTAACTTATATTTTTCTGTGGAAAATTACCTGGAAATGGGACTGTAGCTGGAAATGTGTACAAATTAAGTCTTAAATCAGTTTAAAATGCTGGGTTTATTATATGTTCCAAAGATTTTTATTCCTATTTTAAATTCAGTTTATGGATTTCAAGTGATGATTTCTCAGGAAACAGCTTTACTTCTCTTGGATTCCCCTACCGGGCACAAAATTTCCCAACTATACTGTCTCTTATTTCTCTATTTTTCTTTTTGTGCTTTGAGAAACCTGAAAACTGCTTTTAATTTTTCCTAAAACCAAAATAGCAGGCAAAAGGTCTCTTAGTTAAACAAGTATCCTAGAAACCACCTAGCAAACTATCATAATAGCTCAGAGCTCTTTACTCCCTTGAACACTCAGGAGTAAAAGAAAGCCTGAGGCTCTCTAACAGCAATGAAAAATTTAGCCAAAGTACGGGTTCATGTTTTAAATCCTTTATAACGTAGCACAGAGCTGTGATATTTGAGTTTTAAATCTGTAAACCATGAAAATCCCGCTAGATGGTGCTCAAGAATACGCGGTCCCTTGGATGGCAAGCCCCGTGGACTCAATCTCACTCAGGTGATTGCATCGGTCACGATGAGAAATGGTTAGCAGCTTTTGGAGGTTTAGTCTCCAGGGTAAAAATCTTGACATGACTCTAAAGTTCCTGGGATCCTGGTAGGGGAGAGAATTAGGTATTTCAAAACTGTGTTTCAAAGTATCCATAATATTCAGAGAGTTTCCCATTGTTACCTGTGCACATAGGGGTAGCCTTGACGACAGGGGGTCCCTGAAAATTCCGAAGAATGTTGTTCTTATGGTCGTGGTCAGAAAAGATTCTTTTCACTCTTCCTTGTAGAATTGGTGCTGTTAAGGCACTTTTTTGAAACAATGGGCAAGATACATGGGATTTTCTAGTATAAAGATTAGGAGAAGTCTAGGAGAAATCTTGCATGGTCTTTGTTTTCAGGCCTCTCAGTCTTTTAAACTGAGACAACAGCCACTGTTATATTCCTGTAAAGCAACAGAGTCCCTCTAAGCTGGGAGACATCTTTGGGTAATTTAAGGCAAGGGAAAGAGAGTAGGGATTAAATTCCAAGTGTAGTGTGTCATCTAGTCAATAAGTTGTTACTATATGTGCCAATCATCAAGTTTAAGAAGACAACACAGCACCACCTTCACACTGTACTGGACTCCACTGATTCGGTTTCCTCTGACAGCAGCAGCTACCAGGTTAAACCACACAGGGCCATAAGCAGAGGAACCTCCAAACTGGAGGTTCATAGCTAAGAGTTTGACTTGGCCAAAACTGACCTATTTTTGTTCATGTACTGTTAGGAAAATGGAGAGTGATAAGGTTGGGTCCAAGGTGCTGATCAGTCAGAATCTAAGGCTGCGGTTTTAGGTGACTCTTTGTATTTTAGTCCAACCTAGCCACTCAGGTATGGTTTTGACATTCATCAAATAAAGGATACTGTGTAATGTCTATGTTGAACAATACTTTCTACGAATTAAATGAGATTTTCTGGCTACATATGAGGATTTACCATAATAAAAACAACTAATGGAAAACATAGCAATTACTCCTTAGAGTAAAACCATGTCCGTTTTCCATTAAAAAATAAAAAAAGAAAAAAGAAAAAAAAGAGGAGAAGAAGTTTCCCATGAACAAAGAATATCCTATGAAATAAAGGCAAAACAAAAGAGAATGAACCTGTCTTTGTTTCCTTGTGGAGAATGTCTCTGACTTAAGAAAAAGGAAAATAATGGATTTGATTGATTTAGCAACTCATAGACTAGCACAAAAGCATGCTAATTGCTTTAAAATAGAAATGGAGAAGTTAATTCAAAATTGGCATAAACATGTTCAGCTTCCATTAAGTTAGCACTAAGTGAAAACTATGAATCTTCAGACTTCCTCCCAACAAAAGTCTGTACATGGAAAAGCATAGACCATGAGTTATATGGTACTCATGTTTCTATAATAAAAGCAAGTGTTACATTGCACTCTATATTTCTTTATTATTCTGTATCATAGATTTCTCAGTATGGTCATATATTATTGCACAAAATCTAAATTAGACCTTAGTAGATTCAGAATAATTCAGGATTGTTAGGCTAAAGAAGATGACTGAATGAAATGTCCACTTGAATGCGATTTGGTCTTACCCTCCTTTGCCTTATAAGTTTTCACGTTAATTTCTTCAAAAGTGGTGGTATTACTTGCCTTAGAAAATTATTGTGAAATCTCCTCATAATTGAAGGTGCAAAATATATAAAAATGTTAATGACATGACAATGTCAAGTTTGCTTTAAAGTTGCAGTGAAACATTCCCAGCAGGAGTGAGGAAATGTCTTCTGTTGTCAAAAATTTCAAGTATGTTCTCAGTAAAAGGCAACCTTTTTTCATAATCATGGCACACCAATCAATATTGTTGTTCTGTACAACATGCCAAAATGAATAGTAGTAACACCAGCTTCCTATCAGTTGTGTAATTTCTTCAGGGCTATTTTCAAGCTCCAGTGCTCTTCAGTACAGGAAGGTGAATAAGATGTCAATGGGATAGATTTAGAACATTTTGGGTCTGTGTTGTTTATAATATTTGCCAATTTTTGATTAAGCAGATCGACCTGCCCAGGCTTTCAATGTCAGTGCAATTAGATAAGGATGTGAACAAAGGTGAAGGAGCTGTTCTTGGAGATAATGAATAAGCAGCTGAAAAATGTTTCACCAGAATTTTGGAAGTACAGATTACTGGAGTAGTTTGGAAAGGGCTGGATGAATCTAACCAGGGTGGATTAGTTCAAAGAAAATGGAAAGATATGGAAAACAATTGACTCTGTTATTGAGTAGTAAAGTCAACAAGCTACTGCTGCAGTATAGCCATAGACTGTACTCTCTTCAGCTTTTATAATTAGAAAGGTCATGGCTGGCCCAGTATTTCACTTTGAGTTTAGAAATCTGAGTAACCACTACTTGCATCTGGAAGTAGATTTGGTAACGTGGTAAGTAGCGTCTTCCTGTGAATGAGTGTGAAGTAGCACCATAAAAAAAGATATGTAATTTGTGGTGAGGTACAGCCTCATCTCTCTCTGTCAGGGGAAGGTATTAAATTCAATTCTGGATAAATTTCATCTCTGGCTCATTATTTTTCTCCGTTATTCTGCATTTTCCCTACATAGATTCCTGCTGAGTGCTATAAAGCAGTTACTGTATTTTATCCTGAAAGGATAACTACTTCTTTAGCTGTCACTTGAGAATTCTTCATTTGGATACTCACTTTACTTCACCAGGGAATGCTGGAATGATGATGCTTAACTTTAAGATTTCAGAGTTAAAGAATTGCAACTAAGCAGCTATTGTGAGGGCAGTCATAATAACAGTAACAGCGTGGAGTACTGAGTACTTTTTTCCACATGATAATGTAGCTCCTATAAATTATAGACTATGTGATTCAACCCTTTAGCATTATGATTGGGCATTCTGTAATCACTGGAAACTACTTAAATAGTAAAGCACATAAAAAGAAAGGTGATTGCTGTGAAATACTGTGTTAATTTCGCATAAAAGGATGTTTAAACAGACTAAAATGCTGGTATGTGTGAGATCAGTTTATGAATCCAAGTGACAGCAGAAGAAGAAATTCGACAAATCAGGAAGAAGCAAGGGAAATGCTGGCATAAGCTGGAATCATATGGGGCTGTAATACATGCTTTACACTTTATTACAATTTTCCAATTAGCTGACTGCTGGAAAACACCCTGGTTCAGTGTGGTAGCAGCACAGTTTGTTGCTGCTGCTGGGTGTTAGAATGCAGAGACAATTATGCCATATTGAGAATGTTATGGACAAACAGAGCAGAACCACCCATGTAACCTTTTAATAATTAAAATTTTCTGCTTTTCTAAAATGCTTTCAAAGTGTTACAGCAGGTTCAGGACCCTGTTCGTGCCTTGTGTGCTGAAAAAGTGTTAATGTTTTACATACTGTATATGGAAAATCTTAATTAAAAAAATACTGTGAAAATGCCATTGGTGTCTTTCTTTCTCAGTCCCCACATGGGTCTGTAAGGCGTCTCTTTATGAATGGCTTAAGGATAATAAATATATTGTGTAAACGAAAGAAAAACAAATCCTTTTTAGCCACTGTTTATATCTCCAAAATTTACAAAGACTGAGTCTTTGTGAGTCAGACAAATATTTTTCAGTCTTTCACACTATGGTGTTTGATTCTCTGCTGTTTTCTGTTTCTTATTTCTTGTATAACTCTGAGTCATAGCCCAAGGACAGGAAAAACCCCAGGTTGTTTAGATCAGTGTGTTTCTATAAAACCTTATGCTGATTTACTACCAATAAACATCTGACTCTAAAATGGCTAATAACTGCTGCAGTCTGGAGACAGAAATTAAAACAGAGCAGAGGGTTTTGTTTACATAATAAAATACTAGAGGAGAGAAAATACCAATCTAATACTCTTAGAAATTTCTTCTTTAGGTGACAACAGGAATAGAAACTCTTGATTCAGCTGAGTCACATTGACTATATGTCTAAAGTGGTATATAAGACAGTTAGAAACTCATCATTTTTCTGTCCAGTTACCATCCTTGAGCATTAAGTCACATAGGAAGTATGTACCTTTGTTTGCCAGAACGGCAAATTTATGTATTCACTTCATCATTAAAACATATTCTAACTAGCAACATGTAAAAATTATATATGTAATATTTAAAGATATTTAAAGTCATGTTCAATTGTAAACTTGACCTGACAAATATATACAGGAACAAATATATACGTGATTGAACATTTCCCTTCTTCAGTCATTGTTTATTGGCTCTTAATCTATTTTTTGTAATCTATCCATCAAATAGTTACCACTCTCACCAAAAAGAAATATTTTAGAGGCAAGTATTCAAAAATAACAGCCCTAATATTAGAAGAACTCCAAATTTCATTGATTTAACTTGTTGTGTTTCCTATAGTTTACTTGCATAAGGGTGCAAGAGAAATGTTGAATTTTAATCTGCATTACCAGATGATTACCAGAAATTCCTGCTCATGTGTTTCTTCTCTTGCATTGGTCTCTTACTGGCATCTGTAAGAGACTACTTGTCAAACTGTGCTATAAACTGTATAGAATAAAAGACAAAAGTCATGGAACTTCCAACAGGATGGCAAAGAAAGCTTTTGTCAGCAACTCAAACCTGAGGACACCAGATGAGTAGTGTGGTTGATTCACCTGAGGAATGGGATGGCATCAAGAGGGACATGGACAAGCTCCAGGAGCAGCTCCATGGGAATCTCCTGGGGTTTAACACAGCCAAGTGCTGGTGCTGCACCTGGGTCAGAGCAACCCCCGGGATCAGCCCAGGCTGGGGATGGACAGATGAGAGCAGCCCTGCCCAGAAGGACCTGGGGGTGCTGCTGGAGGAGAGGCTGGACATGACCCAGCCATGGGCACTCCCAGCCCAGAGAGCCAAGGGTGTCCTGGGCTGCATCCAAAGCAGCGTGGGCAGCAGGGCCAGGGAGGGGATTCTGCCCCTCTGCTCTGCTCTGTCAGACCCCACCTGCAGGGCTGCACCAGCTCTGGGGTGCCAGCACAGCAAGGACAGGGACCTGCTGGAGACACTCCACAGGAGCCCACCAAGATGATCAGAGGGATGGAGAACCTCTTCTGTGAGAAAAGGCTGAGAGAGTCAGTGTTCAGCTTGGAGAAGAGTAGGCTTTGGGGTGATATCATTGAATCTCTCCAGTACCTAAAGGAGGCATTGTGGAAAGACTGGGACAAACTTTTTATCAGGATCTATTGCAAAATGACAAGGGATAACTGTTTTAAGCAAAAAAAAGGGGTAATTTAGGTTAAACATTAGATACTAGATGTAAGAAAAAAGATTTTTTTCAATGAGGATGCTGAGACATAGGCACAGGCTGCCCACAGAGTTGGTCGATGTCCCACCCAGGAAACATTTAAGGTCAGGTTTGACTGGGCACTGGGCAACCTGATTCAGTTGAAGATGTCCCTGTTTGCTGCAGTAGGGCTGGACTATGTGATCTTTAAAGGTCTCTGCTAAGCCAAACTACTATCTGATTCCATGACTGCACTCTGTTCTCTGTTGCTGGTGGGTTCCAGGATGGCCTCAGGAGAAGAACATGAGACACCCGTTATTGGCTGTCTTCCTCATCACACAGGAATCACTTTATTCTTCCTAAAGAAGATTAGGATGTGTTGGGATGTTTTCTTGAGGACAATATATGTGAGCATATCTTTTCCACAGAACTCACTCCTTTAACAGAAGTTATCTCTATATTTGCAATAATGTAGTAACTTTATGGACTCTGCAAATCACAATATGGAAACACTATTGTTTCAATAAAATGTCAGTTTAGGTATAGCAGAAACACACAATCCTCTTCTTACAAACACCCAGAAATTTCCAGATTTAATTGAAAATTCTGTTTCAATATATCACAGAGCTATATAACTTTTTTTTCTGAAGTCTTTCTCTTTCCAATTTAGCATGCATAATGCTTGTAAGTTATATTCAGCGAAAATGAAAAGCTTTATGTCTCTGAGACTCATTTCTATGTAAATGAACTAACAAGCATGTGCACAGCAAAGCAGTGGCTATAAAAAGGAAAATGGAGTTTAGTTTACCAATATTTTGCAAGTGTTTTAACAGCTTGCACAATTAAGTTTGGAACTATGGTGAATTGGATTTGTGTGTGTATTTTTATCTGTTTGATTGACAAAATTTTTCCTTTGTTTAACTCTAATTACCTTTTGGAATTACTTTCAAGTTGGAGATTTGCATGTACTAGGCGTCATGTATCATTGCCATCCTGTATTGCATGAGGATATATCCATATGTCCAGTCGCTTGACTGTCAGGAGCTGGGGAACAGAGAGGAAATATATGACACCATCAAAATCCAAACTACTGTCCAAGAAATCTAAGTCTGGAAGAAATCACAATTCTCAGCTGTCTTCATTTTGAGTGAAAATTCTTACATATGAAGAGATATAACTTCTCTCAGACTGAGGATGGAACTGAAACAACTTTACATGCTTCTGTGAGTGTAATCCTCTAGATTATGAGCTAATATCAAAAGCAGATATGAGAATCTTCTTTAAATAAATATTTTCACCCCCCTATGGTAAACACACTGAGAATATGAGAACTGCATCACAGCTCTGAAGGATTTAGGCTATGTAGCAGCTAAAGATGGATTCCTCATAACCAAATGCAGATGCCTATGTATGACAGAATCAGAATCATCCAGACTCTTCACTATTAAACAGAAAAGAATATCTCATCCTGTGTATAAACTTCTAAAGTAAACTGAAAAACTGTTTTCTAAACTTTTCTATTTTGCTCTTGAAACAGCAAGTGACTAGCTTGGATGAAACATCTGTAGAGCCGATACCTGAAGTCCAGTGAGGTTAATCCACACTTGTTTCTACATTTCATGGAGCTTAGGTATAAAAAATACTCAGCTTCTTATACTGGTGCAATATTAAGCTTGTGCCCAAAGTGGAAGTTATAAAGAAAATATAACTTTAAGGTTAAGTAATATTAGGCACCTCTGTGCTCACATAGGTAAGCAGGTGTTTAGTTGCCACAGAAGCAAGCAGCAGTTTTTCATTGCAACCCTTTTAATCCATTCCAAGATTTGCTGTAGGCAATACAATTCTAAATCTCCTGTAAAGTTTTTGATTATGTTTTTATCATCTCATCATTAATACGAAGAAACTTTTCTTATGGTAAGTATCACTATTACTGTATTACTAAGACAAAAATGTTGAACAGATTAAGAATTAGCTGATAGATATAAAAATGGTATAATTCCAAATGCAACCTAAATGTGTTTCTATATAAAACTCAATGATAATTTCTTTGACTGACTTAAGGGTTCACTCAATGATAAGTACAGAATTGAAAAGAATCATGATATAAAAAATTAAATGAAAAAAATTGTGGACTAAATTATTTAGAAAAAATGTTTAACAAAAGAATCTAAAATTATATACCTAACCATAAGAAATATAATCCACATGTACTGCAGCCTGAAATAGTGGCTCAGAATGTGTTCCAATTCATAATGGGTAGATAATTCAACAATGGCTCTCAAAATAAGGCCATAACACAAAGCAGTAATATAATATTGGATATGTAAATAGACACTAGTGAGTAGAGATAGGAGCATTTATCCCTGTAGAAGGGTAAGATTGTATTAAAATATTTTATATAGTACTAGTGTTTGCATTTCAAAGTGGATGCCAGTAAAAGTACAGAGAATTAAAAAAAAAAATTCACAGCAAGAAATAAAAAGAGATAATGCTGTGTAGTTTATTGCAGTTTTGAGAATTGGCATGATTACACCGTGTAAGTGTGGAGAGAGAAAGAAGAATTCCAAAAGACCATGTGATCTTACAAAGGAAAACATAAACATTTTCAATAGATCATGCTGGACATATTGAAACTAAAAATGAGTTGAGAAGAGTTAATGAACTTCTGGGACAAACTAATAAAGAGAATGCTGAATTCAGTGTCTCTTGAGGGTTTCAGTTCAAGACTCTCAATCTTTGTAAAAGACAGTGTTAATGAAGTGCAAGGTAGAGAAATTTAGAAATCTCTGCTATGTATATTAAGACAGACGAGATGATGAAGAAGGTTCCTTCTGATTTTAACTTAATAGAATCTATGAATCTAAACATATCTAATGCAAGGGATAAAAATGTGCTCCTGAGACAAACACATCTACATTTCTATCTTGACAAGATTCACGTCACATTTGTTGTGTCACACGTGTCCTAACCTACCACAAAAGCTGAGACAATAAACCTTTACAGTTGTGTAAGGGACTGGACAAGCTTGCAATTGGAAAATGACACCTTTTAGAACTCACAGGCCTATTAAAGGGAATTGCATGGCTTGCAACTCTGGCTTTGAGCCACAAAAGGAGATCTCCTGTCCAAAAAGTTGCTACTGATACTGAATTCTGCAGTCCCATCTTTTGGAGACAGGAAGAGAGTGTATAAGGCCTAGGGAAGAGTTTGCTATTCAGAATGCCCGTCACCTAAACTTGTCTAGTCAGTTTTTACAACTACCAGCTGGAGCCCTTTTATCTATGGTAATTGGATGTTATGGTATAAAGTGGGAGGGAAAGAAATCTGAGGTCTCTAGGTGTCAGTAGGGCAAATTGAAGAGTCTTGTTGTATTGATAGCAAATGGAAAGTTTGGGAGGGTGCAGTCAGCAAGGAGACTTTGTGTTTTGCAGAAGGCTTATGCATTTTCAAAGCTTGAAATGAAACAAAATGATACAAGGACCCTTGCCATGATGAGACTTGGCAAACTATGATTCAAAGTTGAAGTGAAACTACAGAGTTTGGTGTGATGCATTTGGTGGTACGTGACTGTTTCTTTCCAGCTACAGATCAAAGTCCTTGCTCCAGTATGTGTGATAAAAGTACTGCATTGCTTTTGAGAGGAACTGACTCTTCAGGAATCTGTGTCTCCCTTGGAAAAAAAAAAAACAAACTCAATTTGTTGATGGTGGGGCTTATTTCAGGAAGGAAGAGATAATGGTATTTTTCAGATTTATCTGCTGTGCGACTTTTTAATTTGTCCTGAAATAAGGCTGCAGTCCTTGCATATATAGAAATTATTCAATGACCATTATGTTTGTACATGGCAGAAAATAACTATAACTGAAAAATTGATCCCAGTTCCAGGGAGAACATCTTGGAGGAACTGTTAGCAGCATAAAATTCTTTCGTTTATTCATGTATGTCCAATTGCATATATATAATAAATACATGTAAATAAGGACATAGAACAGTTTAGTATTTTCTTTAAAATAATTCTACAAAAGAAATTGTCATCATTTAAATTACATAGGGAACTATATATAAATAACAGAAAAGAAAAATGTGTAAGAAATCTGTGTGAACAACATCTGCTGGGTAGACAAGTATGTAAGTAGAAAATATCAAAGTCCATTTAAATTCTGTTTCTTATTTGAAAAAGTGGTCGGCATATTTATTATTGAATCTGTCATTTATGATGCTTAAAGATTTAACATGAATAAATATTTTACTAGAGCTCCTGAGATATATTAGTGGCTAAATTGATGAAAGAAATTCCATAAAGGACTTATTAAATACATCTAAAACTACATATTGTATCAGGGATGGTAAATACCAATTCTAATTGCTCTTTATGGTGTTTTCAAACATAGATTAAAGGCAAACAAACATATTTCATGCTGATGAAGTTTCAAAACAATTTATAGGTTGTCTTAAAATGGGAAATCTTTAACTTTTATAATTAATCTTTTGTGCTTCCATTTTAGAATCATACCTGACTAGAAACTCTGTAGGGCCCTTTACCTGAAATTTAATCTACGTTAATGTAGAATACAATGCAAAATTTTTTATTAAAAATTTACCTTTACTTTAAGAGATTTAAGAAAATACTTTGAAAATATGTTTTCTATCTTAGTTCAAATTCTCTGGAAAACATGCGAACTAGATTGAAAGATGTAATACTGAAAACAACCCAAACCCTACTGAAACCCAAATAACAGTAATAAAACTTGCTTCTGCTGCAATTTCTACTACTTCTATTTACAGAATAAAGTTAGAAAAATCATTACAGGGAAAAATAAATTAATAGAGAGTATTCTAAAGTAAATATAGGCCTTAAATCTGATAAGCAGTTTATCTTTAAGATAAGCACTATTTCATATAATTCTAAAACATATTTTGCGAACTTTGAAAGTAGTTTTACAGTAGGGTTTTGATACTAAGCAATTCAATGAACAGATACCCAGTACATTTTACTATTGCTCAATAAAATTTGGATTTTATTCTGAGTTCTGAGAATCATTGTTTAGAAGATACATTCAATATATGAGTAAGCATTTTAAACTTGGCTGTGGTGTTGTCAGTAGTTTTATTTTATCTTAGAAGTTGTTTACCAGAATAGCTGTGACCATATTTCCTAATTTCTGTGCTTAATCTGCAGCAACTTAATCTGTACAACCAAAGGGTACAGCTAAAATGTATTTGTGTATTTGCACTAATGCTGAACAGTGTCCATTCTGCTGCTAGTCACACGAAGGACATGTACATTTTGATTTGCCACGTATGAATCATATGGCAAAACATGCTCAATTTAAATATTGACTGAATTCAGTTGTTGTAATGGTAAATAATCATAAAATATAAGTTTTCTTTTCTTTTGGTGGTTAGTTTCGAGCTGGATCAGCTTCCTAAAACAGTTCACTCCCTAGTTTCAAAAATGTGAATATAGTAGAGTGGAGAGAGTGCAAGCAAAGAGGGTGAGAGTAATGAAGGATAATTGTGTCACAGAGTGTTGGATATAGGTGACATTAAGCTGAGATGGAATTACATGCTTTATTTCCTGTACTTAATAGAACTCCTCTCTGATTCCATGTCAACACCCAGCATGTGAGGACAGCTTGCCTTTTGCAAAGTGTAGATTATACATGACAATGACTTTTAGATTAGGTGTTTTGTCATACAGTTCTTATTCCTCATGTTAGGAAAACAAATATTTACAACAGTATGAGCAGTTTTTCAGCTCCCAACATCTGATGGCTGAGAAAAATGGGGAGAGGAAGTTACTTCTTTATTGTCCTTTACTTCTCATGAGAGTGCACATATTTGAGTAGAACAGAATTGACTTCAGTGAACTACTTCACATCTCATCAATCTCATCACTTCTCTGTTCCAAAATAATTATATAATTATTTCTTCAAAAAGAATGAATGCAGTAGGCTGTTGGAAATGGGGCCAAGTATAGATGATAATAATTCTCAGATCTTGATGCAGCCAGATAAAGAGTAATTAAGAAAGTTCCTCTTCTCTCTCTGCTTCCTCATGATTAAAGAAATTATCTGCACATTGATAGAACATTAGTCTAATAATTTTTACCTTGGACAGCAAAAATAGGTAATGGGATTTTAAAATTTCTACTTTCTAGAGTGAATGAGCAGTACATTATCAGTACAACATTTTTTGTGAAGCTAATAATATGAGCAAATTAATTCAGTAGAATAAGGCGTGCAAGACCTTGTTTTTCTGTTTCATAGGATTATACAGTAGCAAAACATAATGTATAATTAGATCAGAGCTTTTCAAGCAGTAAAAAGCACATTTGTCCATTGACCCTGAGACTTGTTCAGTTGGTTAGAGCTGGGTGATAATAACACCAGGGTTGTGGGTGATAATAACACCAGGGTTGTGGGTTCAATCCCAATACTAACCTTTCACTTAGGAATTAGATTTGATGATCCTTGGGGGTCCTTTGCAACACAGAATATTTTTTCGTTCTGTAATTTATTCTGTGATTTCAGGATAAATTAAACTTCCCCAGAAGTAATTCAGTTTTATGGTCTTATTTTTCAACACTGCACACACACACACACACACACACATATATATAATTTATTTATTTATTAATAGCAAAATAGAGACAATAGTGCTGGCACCATTTAGCTTTCATGGAAGGAATGCATAAAAGTCCTTTTGTTTATTTTGCTTGACCTTACAACAGATGACCATCTGGATAACTACTGTGCATGGTGCCAAAAAAGCTGTTAACCCCTAAAATAAATAAATAAATGTAATTAAAATGAAAATCTGCCAAGAGTGTGTAATCATAGGTCTCGGAGTCGAATCTACAAATGCAGGTCAAATATTGATTTTCAAGAAGCTTATCTTGCATAATTGTCTTGTGCTAGGAGGGAGAACACCCCCACTGCTTGATGCTCCACACTCACTTTATACTCAGTACACTTTATACTCAGTTTTATCTAAGTTTTGCCTGACTGAGGGGGTGGGGTGGTTTCTTTTCTGTCAATGCTATATTATGGACAGATGATATACACAGTAGTTCAACCTCTGGTCTTATTTTGCTCATGAAGACAGTTCAGTTGTCATGATTTCAGTTGGAATTGCAAGTCCTTGAAACCATTGAAAACCAGGCCATAATCCATATGAACCTTCTTTGCTTTTTTGAAAGAATAAAACTAGTTAGAATTAATGGGGTTGGTTCAGGGACAAGCTCCAGCTCTACAAAACTCCAGTACTGCAGCTGAAGGACTAGATGGATTTGATGATCTCAAAGGTCTTTTCTAATCTGGGTGATTCTGTGATTCTGTGAAGTGCTGTAAGATTGTAAAATGTATTAAAGTGCATTCGTCTTGCTGGCTTTTACAATTTTAATTGTACTATCCAGTTTTTCCTGTTCATTCTTTTCTGAGAATGGAAATAACAATTGTTGTCTTTGAACACTTTTTTCCTGCATTTTATTGCAATTGAGTTGGAAAATGCGGTTTTTCAGTAATAAACATAGTTGTTCCCTCATATTTAATAATCTATCAAAAGTTAAGATAGATCATGTATGAACAAACTTGTCTTTATTTTACTTTCACTATCTAATAATCACAGAATACCTCAATGGAAGGATTCAAAGATCCTTTGTTCCAGCCTTTCTCCCCAAAAAGATGGTCTAGACAAGACAGTCCAGCATCCTGTCTGGCTGAATCTTAAAAATGTTCAGTTTCAGGAAACTCATCACTCCCTTGGGAGATCATTCCAATGGCTGACTGTTGTCTTTGTGAAAAATTTCCCTCTTGTGACCAACCAGAATGTCTCCAGGAGTAACTCTCAGGGCTCCCTCTCAGGCCATCAGTGCCTCAGTGCCCCTTGACAGAGTCACTTTTGCCCCATCTGTTGTGTGCTGCTGCTGCAGGCTCCCCTTGCACACCTTGCCTGTCACTGTCTGCAGCTGCAAAGCTTTGGGTCTGCTTTTGGTTGCAATGCTGGAGGGTGCAGACAGAAGCAGAGTCCTTATTCTGTGGGCAGCACGTTTCTCTACCCCTCCTAATCTAAGAAAAAAACCCCAAGACTAAGAAAAAAGCACCCTAAGACATTAGATATCAGTTGCCATGAAAACTGTTGTTGCTACTTCTCCAGTGGCAGGGAGCCCACAGATTACTTTGTGATAATACAGTGAAGTTTTAGAAAAGTATTTGATTTCACTGAATGGGACCCTTGAATTTTCTTAAAGTCAGTTTCCTTTATGAAGTCCTAAGTTGGTCCAAACCAATACCAAATGAGGCAGCCAGTCACCTTAAGACTGGGGGGAAGATCAGAACATTCATACATATTTGATCTTAATGGTTATATTGCTTGTATCATTGATAAAAGAATAAAGGCTTTAGACTGATTAAACTAGGCTTTATTTTCCCTTACTCAACTGTTACAGTGTGTTCAATATTGATTAAAGTAATTTTTATTTCATATTCAAATTTTTTCGTCATGTGAAAGCTGTTTTTAAAATGAGCAGTGAAAACAAGCTGTTAGAAACAAACCTGAATTTTCCAGCAAATCCAGGAGTAGTGGAAGATTTTGTGAAAATCTTACTCCCTGAAAAGCAAATTCTTTTTTTTCACAAGTTTGAAGTTATTCCTGATATTTCTCCTGACAATACTTCAGATTATTACTTCTGACTCCATACATTTTATCATTTGGATACTTGTCATGCATAACTGGAGGATGGTGGTAAAAAACCCCAACAGTTTTAATCAAGGTAGGATTATAATTTTCTGCAACACCTGTTCCAACCAGATGCCTCTGACTGTTGAATGTGATTCTCTGAGTTCTCACAAATTGCACAATGAAATATTTCTGAAATGACTGGCCAATCCGCTGTAGTTTTGCCAGAATAAGTGCTGAAAAACAAAACTGTGAAATTTTTGAAATATACTCTCAGGCTACTGCAGAAAAATAAGAGGAAAATCTTGATAATGAAAAATAAAGTACTCATTTTGGAAGTCGGAAAATCTTGCTTGCTCTAAGACACTACAGCAGCTATTCTCACCACTGAGGACTTCCTAGAGAAAGGATTATCATTACAACTGAGTCCTGCTGCTACCTGATTCTTTTCAGTGATTTTTAATTCTTTCTTCCTGCAACTTTCTTTCTAGAGGTATGAGTTCCATTATTTTTGTATCTCCATAAATAAAGGCTCTGTATCTGGAAAGTAGCAACAGCCCATCTGGGCAAAAGTAAGGATGAGCACCAATGAAGAGAGCAGGGCTTAGGGTAGATTCTTCTAAAATCTTAGGTTTGTGTGAGAAAATAATCTCATTCTGTTTTTGGTTTGTTGGGTTTTTTTTTGTGCCTCCTGTGTAGTTCCAGATAGAATACTCCCTCCTAATTTTTTTCCTCTTATGGGTCCCCAGGTTTCAGTTTTCCTTTGAGAGACACACTAAAATACCAGAGTAGATTTACCATGGCATTCTGAAGCAATTATGAAGTGTTGCAGAAAAATATCTACAGAGATTGGTTATTTGCTTCAGATACTGGAAAGTTCAGGCACTTAGATCTAGTGATTTGAAGTTCCAACAAAAGCTGCAGTGTTATTTCTTGATGCAGAAAGGATCTAGCAGAATCTTCGTAGTCTCTTGCTGATGAAAACAAACCAGACTTGCCTGAGCCTCCTCTGCAAAAGTCTGAAAGGGCCAGGAAATTTTAAAGGCACAGTATAATCCTTTTCTGAATGTTGCAATACATGTTTTTTCATCAGAGAGATCCTCTGGAGAGAACCTCTGCATCCTGGTTCTCTTGCAACCTGGAGAATAATTTCTCTTAGAAGGGTCTGAATTTGCTAAATGTAAGACTTATTTAACATTTAAAGCTCCACTGTCTCAATCTGTGTATGTAGTTTTCTAAATAAGACTCTAAACAAGTTCTAAACAAGACTCAGCTCTCCTCCAAACAAGGGATGGAGCCCTGCAAAATCAGTTGCATAGCTATTTTAAAATAAATCAAAATTTACTGTTTCAAGTGTCGTTTAAAGTTTTAAGTTCTTTTAAGTTTATTCAAACTGTAGCAAAATTTGCACATAAAGTTGTGCAAGAAATGAGGCAAACTGTAGTATATCTGTATGTGGTATGTGGTCAATATAGCAAATCCTATGGAAACCCAGTTATACAGACTAAATTTTATATCTGATTGAAAGTTCCCTTATAACGTTTCAGTCCCTATTGTAATCATAAATGTGCTAAATCTGTGCAAACTATCTTCTTTTTTGAACTTTTGTAATCTTTGCATTCTAATTGCTTGAGTTGTACTAGAAACAACAGACAACAGAAAACAGCTCTGAAGGATTCAATCCTTCTGAAGAAAATAAACAAAACCTTCCTTAGATCAAATCTTGAAGATTATTTAGAAAAGAGAAATGCAAGCATCAAAAGTAATGACAAACACTGCAAAACTATGTTTTTTAAACTTTATTTATAATCTGTTATAGATTTTTAGTTTCTGCTGTTCTAATTTAGTTTGATACTTTTTATTTTGAAACATTTGGAAGTAGTGTGTTTAAAAACAAATATAATTCTGGACACAACAAAAGGTGAAGTACGAATTATCAGGTGACAGGATAGATATTACTGATATTTTGGAAATCTCAGGGTAAATATTCTAGCCTCTGGTACCTGCTATACAGAGAATGACACTGTGCGGTCTGAATAAAAACAGAGATTTTAAAAGAAGAGGCTTGACTTAATCTTATGTAAATCTGACAGAGGTAGCACAGGGTGCTAAGTCAGGTGACTGCTGCAAATGAATATTGTGGACACCTTTCAATAGATCTTGATGATAAATGTTTTCATTTACCAATACACTTGTAATTTGCCTGGTAGTACTTTTGCCAAATGTAAAGATGGCTGAAATTAGTGGGATATTAATACCATCCTCTGAGGCTTGTAATGGAAGAAGGATCTCAGGCTCTGTATTGAAATTCTGAGCAGTAGCAAGGCACTCCTCATACAGAAGTCGCTTAGTCGTAACGAGAAATTGCAGCAGGGAGGAATGAAATGAAGGCAAACAGACACTAGTACCTGATGCTCTGGGCAAATGCAGTGTATAACCAGAGCTTGGCTCTGCAGTGGTACAGCTCAGGAGGCAGGGAAAGCATCGCTGAGCTTTCTGTAGGAAGCTGGAGCGCAGCACTTTGTTACTCTTGTCACAATCTACTCAGGTGAAGTGAGCTGAGAGGAGCAGGTGCAGCAGGGTGATGGGCCAAGCAACGAGGCTGTGCCTTGAATACATCATGAGGCATTGAGCAGCTGCCTTTGAGAAACAGCCCTTTCAACAGAAACTTTGAAAGCATTTCTTTCAGAGGCTGCGCTGCACAGCTGCCCTTGCTCCCATTTTCTGCAGCACAATCAAGAACACATCTTACTGTTGACAGTAGAAGTGCCTAAAAACTCTGAAAATGGCTCCCATATATATATATATATATATATATATATATACACATATATAGTCACTGTAAGCCCTGTAAGTGTATATAGTGTAGATTGTGTCTATCCCTCTACCATAAAGATTTCTTTTTCCTCAGTTTTTAAATTTACCAGAGGAATATTTGGATGATCAATAATGTCCTAGTTTCCCACAGTTTATGCAAGTCTCTTACCCTACGAATAAAATTAGTAAGCATTGAGACCAGATTGTGAATCCTTTCACTGAGAATCATTTTCTTATTAGGGGTCTGTCTCTGTTCAGGGAAATCCTGCTGGGCATACCTAAGCCCCACTGACTTCAAACTCAGCACATACTCAAATGTTTTCTCGAGAAGATGACATCTAATTGCTTACTAGTATGAAGAAATAGTTCACAATCCATCTGAAGTTTTCAGCGGTGATTATTTGACTTTTTGCACTTCTTACAGCAAACCTTAGCGAGCTTGCAAGATCAAGCCCCTTTAGCTATACCATTCTCCTCAGGTCTCTGGTCCTCACAGAGATCAAGGAACCCTGCTTTAAAGAGAATTTGAAAGGTACAGCTGCAGTGATATATCTCCTGATATGAAGATATGTTTTCCTACCTAATCTCTTATTACTGTGAAAATTGAAAATACAATACACATTTTCTTCCCAGCCTAGGAAGGTATGATTTTATTGGTTTAACTCCACTGAAAGTGAAATGTTTCATATGAAGGTAGTAATTTACGTGACTTAATAGTTCTGACTTCATGGTTAATAATGGGTTTTGGTTTGTAGCTCTGCCTTTTATAAATGAGAGACAGATCATTTTTTTTTTTTTTTTACAGATGCAATTTATTCTCTATATTATACAAAGTAATTTTAGGGACCAAAATTTTCTCTATATGTTCTTTTCTTGTCTCATTTTGTAAATTAATATGAGGTTAACAAAGATGTTCACAAATTCCCATTTCTAATTATACAGTTACTAGAATCATTAATTTCCTAGGAGACTAATGAGCTAACAATGCATTGAATTTTCTTCCATTAAATATTTGTGTTGGTGTTTCTGTAGTCTGAGTAAATGCCATTTGGCATCTTTACAAAAAAGACTTGCTCCAAAGTATAAATTATATAGGGCTTTGTTTTGTTTTAAGAACTGCTTTTATTTTTTTCTTGTTGTTGTTAAGCTTGTCTGATTTACAGAAGATTAATGACATTTAATAGTTTAGTTTTAATATTCTGCCTTCTTTTATCATTGTTATAGCCTGGGAATGTCTATTCAAAGAAGGATTACAGTATGCTTTCTTTTTCTTGATCAGAAATAGTTAAATGTGTCTTTTATAGCAGTATTAGGAATTTGAAAGATCAGGTTGATGTGTGCAATGAGTCGGGTGAAAATTCAGTTTGCCTCCAAAGCAAAGGATTTCTACTTGCTAATATGAAAAACTGTTGTTTTTGAAACATATCAGTCCAAAAGCTTTAGAATAGCTGCACAACTCTCCGACTGAAAGACTAACAGAGCTAGGATTTCTATTAATCCCCTTGGTATGAATGACAGGTTTTGCACACGTTTAAGTGACACAGAAACAGATCACAAGGTATGAATGGCTCATGGCACCTTCTCTTTATACTTGGTTTATCTGTTGGCAAGGGCAGCCAGGGGGTGTTTCACAGAAGGGCTAATGTGACTGAAAATGTGTCTTTTTCCAACACTAGTGGTTTGCCAATTAAAATACTGTCTCCCTACATATTTTTATACTTTTACATACTTCCATTGTCACAGCTACAAAGCCTTTGTGTGTTTAAGTATGTGCTAATTCCCTTTGATTTCTGTAAGGAAATTATCAAATTAGAGTAGAAAGAACTTTTGAAAATTCCTCATTATTTTGTAACCTGACTTCTTGTGGAAACTATGCAAAGACAAACTCACTTTTTCTTTGGATGAGTCCTTTCCTTTTGAACTTAATGAAGGATTTTCCACATTTTTAGCAGGGTGATTATAGAGTCAAAGGTAATGATGTTCTTATTAATTTTTGATAATGTGTGCCCAAGCAGATTAGGCAGACCATGTCAGTTTCCTGTCTGAAGAAAAGTTTTCAGACACCTTAGCAAAAAGTAGCACAGAGACCGTGAAAAAGGTTTCAATTAGACCTAGCCCCTTGAATAGGAAATTCAATCAAAGTCAAGTTACTAATGCATGTAAAATTTGTTATTTCATTTGTTCTAGAGTTGATGAACATATTTGATTTGCTTTTTTCAAGGGGGTATATTATACAAGGGTGATTTTTATAAATATTTTCTCTACAGATTTATAGCAGAATTCATAGCAACACTCAGGACCTACTGAAAGAGCAGAAGAAAAAACGATCTTCATAAGAAAGCAAATAAGTACAAATGACAGTACCTTTGCAAATATGTCCTTACTGCTTATGAATTCAGAACATATTCAAATTCTGACTATTTGTTGATTTTATACAATTTTGCATAGGTTCAAAATGGCATTACATTGACTAATTATCTTTAATCAGTACTCTAGCTTTAGTTCTGTCATTTGCCATGTAAATATCATTAATCTTGTCATCAACCTAACAACTTTTTTCTTCAGCTACAGAAGGTCACAACTTCGGTTGAAATTGATTCTAATCTTGATTTGAAAGTCTAATATTTCATATGTATAGAAAAGATGTTAGACAAAAAAGATCTCTAGCTTTTGGCTTTCACTATACAACATTTGACATTTTAATTTAAGCAGCTTAAAACTAATGCTTTTCTTAAATTTCTTGAAAGACATATTTCTAAAAAGGTGCTTGACTTGATGGTTACCCTCCATGCAAACTTCTATAACAACTCTGTTTTCATTTAAATACACAGTGAAGAAGAAAGTAATCCTCCTTACATATTTTCAGCTGCCAACAGTAACGACTTGGCCACCACCTGGGAAATTGCAAATACAAAGTTCTCTCTTCAGTCTGCCTGAAGATGCTTTATTACCAGACTCCCAAGAAGGCACTGCGGGTGAATTCCCACAAATTTTGATAAGAAAATGGTGGCAGGTGTTAGTGCTATTGCATGCAATAGATTTCAGCAGTCATTGTATTAATTTTTGGCAGGTCACTTTCCCAACACTCTTGCTTGATTTCACAGAAAAAGTAGTTACAGTATTTGAAGAAAGGAAAGACTAAATGAAGTTGTTGCTCCAGCTTTGCCAAAGTGCTAAGTAGATTAAATTACATTGCCACATAATATTAAACTGACATTAGATTTATTCTTAGCAAAAGGCCAAGGAGAATAGGATGCTTGAAGTGAAACTCTAAATAAATAAATATATTATTCTAATTTTAATAAAATTAATTTTATTTCTTCTGTCTTTATATAGAAATATGTATCTATGCAGCAGCGAGCACAACTGCAGCTAATATTTGCGTGACCTTCAATATTATGGTAATTTATTTAAATGTTCTTTGTTAATTAAAATATTTCACATAAAAGGCAACTAACTTACTTTTACCAATTAATTATATCTTTGAAATTTTGGAGTGATCAATTATCATAATCAACAAACATTACAGAAATAAAATAACAAATGAGTCTGAAATGCCAAGTGGTCTGTTTTTGGCTTGTTTTTTACTTCTAATTTAAAGGAATAACTATTTTTAAAATGAAAACAAATTTATGTGTTGTTCAGTTCTGCATAAAATAATAATAGAATCTTCAATAAGGAGGAAAGTAATATTTTCAAAAGTCTTACTCATTACAAACTTCATAAAGTGTGTGCAGTTCTATCATGGTTAGGAATGGTATTCTCCAGTTTAGCACTACCACTAAAAAGACCACCTGTCGCTCCCATCTCCACCTCCAATGGGAGCAGAAATGCAAACATAATCCCTCTGAGGAATTAGGTTTTCTTAGAGAGAATGTTTGGGAGATCTTGCATTTGTACTTGGAAGCTGTAGATGCTGGTGAAGATTGCAAAGGCAATACTGGGACTGGTGAAATTATGCAATATGTTTGAGTTTCTTTTCAAGTATGTGTGGAGTGACACGTTTAAAGAAAAATATATAAAATGGAATTTGCTCAGTATTTTAAATGTGCTTTTATGGATATTTTTCGTTTTGAAAAGTTGTAATGTTAAATTTACAACTCAGAATAGAACAGCCATCCAGGTCCCACTCTGTATGAGGTATGTGACCTTTTGTGTTTATAGTTAGGTGATGGCAAGGAAGCAGAGCTGACGTGACCATGACTGATGAACTTAAATGCATTTTTCAAACAGCTGCAAAATTTGAAAAACTTTTTAAAATGGCAAGAATTTAAGAGTCACAAGGATGTATGCAAAGAATGCACAGTGAGCATGACATTGCAGCTTCTTCATCGTCAAGAGGTTCTAACTAGTAGCCATTGTAGGTAAATCCTTTCATTAATTAAGAAAGAAGTAAAATCTTCTTGTCAAATAAGCAAAACCACCAAAGAGATGGCTGCCTTACACTCAGCTTGATTCTTGAAATTAAATACTGTGGCTCAAGATCCTTTTGCTTTAAACATAGGTTTCTGTGGGTGATCAATGAGGGCTGAATGCTTTGATCATGTTCTCTTCACTGTGCCTACTCTTCATGTCAGAGATGAAGGGCAGGGAATTGTTACATTTTGGCAGTTCTGTGTCACCCCAAGTTGCTCCTATTCAGGGAAATGTCCTGACTGGATGTTTAAGCTGACTTCTACCCTCATTTACATCAACACAAAAAATACCAGTTATTCTGGTGCCAGAGTCTTTTTCTCCTTCAAAAAGAAAACCAAACAGCGTGACTGAACTCGGAAGACTGAACAAGCAGCTCCATCTGAATAAAGAAGGACAAAAAGGAAAGAGAAAGTAGCTGATGCAAAAGCATGTTTTTGTATTTGTGCTTTGCACTTTGACACCCGTGGATCCAGATATCTCTCTGAGACTGAGTTGGGAAAAATCGCCTCTGTGTCATGTGTCCTGTAAAAGGCTCAGGCAAAGCCTTCCATTGCTCTGAAAAAGAAACGTAGCATTTTAAATTAAGTAACTGATTTTCAGCTGAAAGGAGGGCCAAGGCATCCAGACACTTCTCTGGTTCTCAAGTATTCTTTGTGGATGGTTATTTTTATATATATTTTTGAATAGCTTGCATATATTTAATATTTTTTTTAATGTAAGGATATGCTATTTTATATGTTTATTGTTACATTTTTTAAATGTGTGTGTTATTTATATACATAATTTATGTATATACATACTTCTGTGAATATTTTTATATCTTTACATTTATATTTACTTCTTCCTTTACATAAAAACAACAATAAAATGACACTCTAATTGGATTTTATTAAGAAGTTACAATGTTCAAATGTTAATGAAATGGTTATTTCTTGTGCCTTGCTCCTGCAGACATTAAACCTTACCTTCTTAAGATGAAAACACTCAGAATGTTTCAAGATCATCCAAAAAAGTTTAACTGAGTTAAAGAGAAAAATATCTGAAAGAAAAGACATATTAAAAGAGCTGATTTTTTCTGATTTGGTTTTATTTTTAACTTTAGATAAAAATATCTGCATGGTACATTTTTAATTCTTTTTATCCGCTGGCTGAAAGTGACAGAAAACTTTCTAAGTAATTAGAAAATATTTATTTTTCAAACTGAATAAATGTACTTTACCATTTTTTGTTTTCAAGAAGTTATTACTGGTTTCATAATACCTGGCATATTTGGAAGAGCAATGTAAAATGTGCAGCCATTCTTCTGTCTTCTCTGTGGTGACCAACATGACAACTGGGCAGAGTTCCTCAGCCACCTGCTTCCCTCCTCCCAATGTACCCACTACACAACTGATGAAAAGGAGTAGGGGACATACTAACTTTCATTTTCAGTGCCAGTTTACTCAATCTGACATTCAGTACCCAACATGTATTAGAAGGATTCAAAGTCTGAAGTTCCACCAGTGCTGCTGTTATCATGTAGAACTCATGCTGTCAGCTCTTCAGCTCGTGTCTTTTCTGAAGCTGCTATTCTTTCTCTTTTAACAGGGGAAAAACAAATTGACCTTGGCATGGTACAAAAAATAAAGTCTGGCTTCCTTGAAGACCTCTCCAGGATGCCAACTCTATGCTTGAAAATGATGCATTGTAAGAGTTGTTTCATGTTATGATGAGAATATCCCAAAACTAAATTTGTGGTTGTCGTAGCTCAACTTTGTTGCAGATATTGGGAATAAGTTTGGAACTAAAGAAGCAGTCAAGATTTTCTCAACTCCTTCAACAAAACTGCTAAAAGCAGGCTACATTTCAACCGAAGGGAAATAAAACAAATTAATGAAGGGCAGAGAGAGGGAAACAGAGTGAGTAGTTATTAAAGAACTAGTAGTAATAGTAAGTGATGGCTTCTGCTTGAGAATTGCTAACCAGCCTTTGTGGATGCCTGCCACTCTCCACATGGTGTTCCTCATTCTAAGTGCACCTGGGATAGGCAGTAGTGTCTGCCCAGACTCAGAGATATATACACCTTCTTTTATGGATTGGGATTTTTTTTCCCACTGAACTGAGGGGATCTGTATAATTAAGTCAAGTACCTTAACTAAGCTTTTGCAAACCTTTGCACTCTCTAAAGTGAATGTAACAAGATCTACTCAGGTATAGACTATATTTTCTTCATGTCCCCAGTTCTTTTGACACTCTTCTCATCAAATTCTGACAGTTCTGTGTTCTTATCTAATCTACAAATTTTACATTTAGTGAAAAAATTGTACTTTACTCTAAGGCTAAATCTAAAGCAAGAGGTTTCAACGATCAAGATAAATGGAGAACATCTCTGAACTTGAATGAAATATTAACCAGGCTGGCCAGTCATGAGTACAAAGGAAAAAAGAAAGAATGAGAAGAAACCCCCTTAGCATAAAGTAATCCCACAATATTATTGTTTTTTCAACCTTCTAAAAAACTAACACAGTAATTATAAATCAGTTGAATTGTAATTAATAGTCTCAATTTTCCTACTGCTGTGCAGTAGAAGATGAATTTGAACCTGTAGGAATAATGATCACAATTGCAAATGTAGCAAGAGCAAGGATACACACCAATACAATAGCATCTTCGTTTTTATGAACCATATCCCTGTGACTGTCCCACGTGGAAAAAGCTACACATGTGTTCAAATAGTTTGTAGAAGCAACAGTAACCACCATAAGACTGTAATGGGCATCTGCAATGCGAGGTCCAAAATAGATACCAAAAAGCCAAGTTTAATAATTGTTATTTTTCTTGAAACAGTTTTTTTGGGTGCTATGTTGCTGGTGACTATAAATTTTTATGGACAAGAGAAAGTTGTCTTCTCATGTTTTCAAACGATTTTAATTGAGTGTTGACTAATAATCATATAAATTTGATTGATTAAAGTGCCACTAATAAAATAATAAAAGAAATGCTTTGTTTGTTGCTTATTTATAAGGAAGTGCATATTTATCTTTAGCTTATGAAAAGATAGAATTGTGAGCACATTGTTTACCTTCCAGGCATTCGGAAAGCAAGAGGATGTTAGAGAAATGCTATGCTGCTTAATGACAGCCTTTATGAGGACAGGCAGATGTGATGGACAGATGGGTGGACTAACAGAACTAAACGCGTTATTAGCTGCTCAGACATTTGTTGAATGTCAGCCAAAACTACTGAATCATAGTAATTGACCATTGTTAAACATGTCCCATGGGGAGAACAACTACATGCATAACAAAAATGTGTAATATTTTGGTTAAGATGCAGAGACAGGAAAATGATTGTACCAACTCATATAAACCACATTGTACAGAGTTTAAAAAGTTTGTTGGCTTTTAAAATGTCTGTGCGAGTTTCAATTACTCATCTACCTACTTAATATAATACTGTTCTAAAAATATTTACATACTGATTTCCTCCTTCTACACATCAAGAAAAACAATATCTGGCATTTTTGTTATGCCCTTCAGTCAAATGATTTAGAAACTTTTGAAAAAAAGCTCTTATCATCGTTAACATTTATTTTATTCCTCACTGAAATGCAGCCACTACAAATGGAATGCTGCATTTGTCCAACAGTATTCAACATGGGGCTGTTCCTTATAAAGCGTTAAATCTTACTTATTTGTTCTCTGAGATGTGCTGATGGATGAATTAAATCACTACCTATATTTACAGAATAAATAAAAATGTATTTTTGTCTTGGCCCCCTTAAAATTAGACTCCACCTGACTAATATGCAGAGGCTAATTGGAAATGGACTGTAGCACCTCTGAAGGAGGTCGCAGTGTGAGGCACACCACAACAGTGAGTAATACTTGGGAAGAAAAAAATGATCTGCCTTCTAACATGACAAGAATGATTTGCAGTTAATAATAGAGGGAGTAAAGGCCAATCTTTTCAGTTACCCTTGGCTTCACCTAGGACAAAATAAAAAATCACTTCAGTTGCTGTGAGCTACTTGCCTTTTTCCCAATCATTATTGCTTAGTTATAACTTAGTGATAAAATCTGTCATTACTGACTTTATTGACATTAAAGTTGATTTATTTGCATGCCTGGTGAATAAGAACTGCATTATGCTGGCTTTCAGATTGCTTGCCTACTCAAGATAGTAAGTGCATCACTGACTTAATTGTCTTTTGCTGGTTCACTTGCTCTCTAATCTCAGTTTGAAAATAATATTGGGTCAAATTCCACCTTGGCATAAGTCCACTGACTTCAGTGGTAGTTCTCTAGAAAAGAATTTGATCCAGAAGAATCTGAATTGTCTATATGATAAAGCTTTTTTTTTTTTTTTTTTACTGCTATTGTATAATGTGTTAGTCAAAACAGGATTTTTCCTTCTGAAAATTAAGTAATTTATTCTCTTGGTTAAGTACGGACTCATCTTCCTGTATTTCAGGATCCTTATCTTAAAAAAAATTAACATTTCTACCTAATTTTCTGCTGGTATATGTTTAGGGCAGGAGAAAAAAGAAACTAAATATCAATTGACAAAATGCAGTTTCACTGTAAACTAAACTACAACCAAAGAAGATTTAACTGTTCACATAACCAAACATTTCTATAATGAGCTATTCCTGGAAAAACAAAAGGTTGGGGTTTTTTTGGTTGATTTTTTTTTTTAACTGTTTTTCCAACAGGTTCTTTTCACTTTCTGGAGAGTTCTTTAATAAGATATTTTGGTTCTTAGTAATCTATTAAGCTATTTAGTATACTTATTTTCAACATAGCTGACCAAGAGAAAAACTGGGAAAAATTATTTTTGTTTCAAGATTTGGTTTGGTTTTAGACTTGCAGCCAGCCCTTCTGAGATGCAACTATTCACACTACTCACCTTCACTTGGATTTCAGAGTTAACACAGATGACATTGACTATAAGTATTTGAAATAACTGAACTCTCATGAGTAACTAAAAAAACTTCAAAAAACAAAACCTATGAATTATCTACATTAAGAATACCCAGAAGATCTTCAGACAAACATGCAAATAGAAATTCGAGCTGAATCATAGCAGCTTTTTGAAAATCACTTGAGATTTTAGATCAAAAAATATCTACTACAGTGTGTTCAAGGATGGAAATGGTTATATTTTGACCTTAATTAAAATATGTAATTTCTTTCTTGTCTTTGAAAAGAGCAAATGTGAAATTTGACATTGAAATGTGTTTCAAATGGATCACTGTTGACTATATTTGTAGAATGTTTGTTTAAAAATTTTCAGTATTAAAGAACAAATTTTGTCCGATGATAAAAAATAAAAATACCTCTGCATTGCAGAGACATTTACTTCATTCTATTTGCCAAACAAATTCTCATTGAATTTCACTGGAGTTTTTACTCTTTATAAAACCAATTTCTGTCTCATTAGTGGGTACAATAAGATGAAGCTCACTGAGGTAGTGCAAAACATTTCATTAAATACTCTTGCAATAATTAATCAATAAACATATGAACTGACTTCTCTCATAAAACATCTTCTGTTTCTCAAATTTTCTAGTCAAATAAAGTTAATCATCTACCCTCCAAGACTTTAATCTTATTTTGCTGGGTTTAAAAAAAAAAATTATGTGAGTATTTTAAAAGTGCCTAAACTCTACTACAAAAAAGGGTCTATGGCTGTTGACTCTAAGAGATTTTTGTTTTCTTGTTTTGTTTGGTTTATGGTGCTGAAAGAGAAGACCAAATTAATCGTGTGATACAGCTGGAGGAAAACTCTGAATGCAGTTTAATTTCCTTACACCTGCAGAGAAGAACAGTGGGATATTTTTGACAGATGCTTGTACAAAGCCCAGTGATGGAGATTCCATAGTCTCCACAGCAACGTGCTCCACGAGTTCATTATCCTCTTAGAAAGATTTTTTTAGTGCTTTGTGAAAATTTTTCTAGTGTAAAGTTTATAATTGTTTTCATGGCCTAATCATGATAACCAGTGCAATGTAACAATGGGCCATTTATATGTATATATGTTAGTGTGTGAATAAACAAATAATTTCTTGATATGACTTTAAAATTTGTTGTCTTTTTTTCTTTTTTGGATGAAAATTGTCTTAGTAGTATGAATTATTATGAGTCGTTCAACTTGTTCATTATTTTCAATAATTTGACAACAAAATTTCTGTATAATTTAAATCACAAAATTATGGTTCTAATTGTTAAATCTTCCCCCATATCTTCATGTTTTTTGTATGATCTCTAGAGCTTTTTTAATGGCAGTCCAGCAATCCACAAAAATATAGTAATACATTTTCAGTGTTCTACTGTTCTTCAATAGAAATTAAAATTTTATTTGCTTTGCATTTTTCTTTTCCTAGGTACACTGAAGAATTAAATACATTGCACATTAAATTTCCTTAAATAAATTTCCCATCATGAAACTATTCTTTTTCTTAGTGATTGATGTTGATTTAAGAGGTGTCAGTATGGATAAATTAATGTAAAGTAGCCAAATACAACCTTTACCTTTGCTTATGTTTTAGGAATTTTCTTATTATGACAGCTAATTCTCTGTCTTGGTTATGCAGGAGATTCTTTGTTGATTTTTAAATTCTTGACCTACATAATTTTCAGAATGAGATTTCAGTCCATCTTTTTATTTATCCTTTTCTTCAGGACATTAATAAGTATGTAATAAATGTGTCAAGTACCATTACTGTTAGAAAGAATACAGGGGCATCTCTTTATTAACATTCTTCCATGTTGAAAATGAACACTTACATTTATTCTTTGTTTTCCTATCTCTGAGCCATTTTCTAATATGAAACAGAATTTTATAATTTATTCTGTTGCTCCTGTTTCCTTAATAATCTCCTGTGAAGTATTTTTTCAAAGCCATCTTAAAAGTCCAATTAAATTATTTTTATTAATGGGTAATTATTTTCTATTAACTCTTTGCTGTCTTTTCTGTATCAATACAAAGCAGTTTGATATATTCCAGAGTAAGTGAGAAAGCTTGTGCTTTGTTAATTATTTCCAGTTTAAATAGTCCTAATTTACTCAGGTGGGAAGGTTCAGATTCTGGTGTCATGCATTATTTTGAGAAAGATGGGTATTGGAAGCATTTGTACTGTCCTAGTTAACCCGTACATTTTCTTAAACAGCAGAGGACTTTTTTTGCCCATTTCAAGTATCAATATAATGGAAGGTGTAGTATTGCCTAGGACAATTTGATCTATTTCCAAACTTTTGCCATGTTTTGTCATGACAAGCTTTTGTCATTTAAACTTTTTAAATTAAGTGCAGTACTGAAAATATTGTTAATAACAATCTTAATCAATGCAATAAATGTTACTTATTACAGAGAAAATGCCTTTAAAAATTGTTTTAGTTTGCTTGTACAGTTTTAAGTGTGTGGCTGTTCTTATTCTTGCAGAATCATTACATTACTCACAAACTATTGTCCAGAATTTCCTCTAACTCAGTGGTCTATCAGATTATTATTAGTCAGTATACCTTCAAAAGTATTTACTTTGCTCTGAACAGGAAATAGTCTTCACAGCTGTGCTTCAAAAGTTTTTGAAGCTCCTTAAATGGATGATAAATAGCTTGCTAAGTACTCTGATTTCAAGAGAGTGAGCAGAGTCAGGACGCATCTACATCAGATGAAATTATAGCTACTTAGTAGAGGCAGGAATTCAGATCCATCACTTCCAAGAAACACAAAAGAAGGCATGTCTAAGGCAGCAGTTCAGCAGTTGGAATGTGGCTTTCAAAGGTCTCTTCAGAACACAGAGCAATTTTCCTCAAGGCACCCTTTTCTGAATCCATCAAATGGAAAAGCATTTTACACCCAATATGATCAATTCTTTAATGTTAATTTAGGAAATAGGGTGTACTTCAAAAAGGATTTGTGCTCAGTGATCCAAACTATATAAAACACTATATAACTTGAAATATTTTGTGCATATTTATACCCATTTTCTTCTGTCCTATAGTATTAGTGAAAATATATAATACAAAACTTATATCTCTGTATTCTATTTATAATAATAATTTAAAAAATTAAAAATAAACCGTCTATTTTGAAAAAATCCTTCTGCAATTAAACAAGCCTTTTAAAAATATACATAGTCCAATAGTTACATGTAGATAATGTTGTTGCCTTGAAAAAAATCAGAAGAATATGAGAAAAATCTAATTGGCATAATTATTTTCAACATTTTCTTAGAGTAAAAAAAAGAAAGAAAAATTTAAAAACAAATTTTCAATGCTGGGAAATTATGCTGATCAGAATGTTTTCAGCATATTTTCTTTTAAAAAAGTACTACAAAAAGTAAACTTTATTGTGCTGATATATAGCTGCTACATTTGTACTCTCAATGACTGGGCACAAATATAATATTTCCCTGTGGTTATTCTCATCGAAAAAAAACTCTATGAAAAAGAAGGAAATTTGTTATCCAATGGGAAAGGACCTGCTTCATGCATGATGATGTGTTATGTGTCCTGTCTTTGTCCCTCAACTTGCAAATATATTACAAAGACTCCCATTTTTGGTATTGGAAGAGAACAGGAAAGCAAGGATGCTATGATGGAGTAGATGATTACATTGCCTTGTTTGCCACTTTGTAGAGGCTGGGTTTCATGTAATCACTGAGAGCCTCTGGTGCTGTATTAATGGGTAAGACATTCCTGTTACTGTTGTTCACTGTTTTTTCTGGTATTTCCTTTAAATAACAACCTTTTTGTAAAGGTCTTTTTTTTTTGTTTTGCCAGTTTCTAATATCTTTCAACTGAGTTCCACACAGCAACAATGTGAGAGGATAATAGAAATGGTTAGAGCTTCTCAATGATATTGTAGGATTATCTCAACAGATTTGTATAATCTTTTCTGTTCCACCAAAAATAGAATCCTTAATTTTTTTTAATCTTCTAGTGAAGTATTCTGTTGAGAAAAAGGTATTTGTGCAATTCTAACTATTGAAGAAAGAAAGAAGCTTCAAGTAAAAGGTGTTTTCAATTTTTGTAAGTCTTTCCCCCCTGAAAAAAACACCGCTTTGATTAAATAAACCTGATCATGTAAAATGTTCCTATCCTTATTCTCTACAGAAATACAATACAGGGTTGAGAAAGGAGGCTTTTTCAACTCTAGCTTTAAAAAGTGGGTTGAATTCAGCTCAGCTTCACAGATGATACTTAATGCCATATAATTAGGCCCCAGTCCATATTAGGAGAAAATGATTTTGAAATCTGGTACATACAACATTGTGTGTTTTTAAGAACTTTTATTTCTGTAGTTCATCACTGAACTCTAGGAGTACTTAATAAATATTAACAAAAATAATTTTTATTTCTTCTGTTGGTAGCACTCTGAGATTCATTCTATTTTACTACACATACCTAGAAAGAGACTTACCATTTGGTCCCAATACCTAATTTCAAGAACATCATCAAGTTTAACCGTTTCTTCAATAGACACTATTAAATCAATTTTGCATTGTAAACAAGAAAATTTCTTTCTTATTTTGTCTCTAATAGCTATTTCATCTATTCAAGCTAACAGAACCTGAAAGTGCAATTTCCTCCTTCCTCCTCATGCAGGTCTTCTCTTATCTCAGGCAATGAAAATTGAATTTCAGTCTCATTTTAGTTAAAGTCGGTTTCACGTTTAAACTTGCTGTAGTACAATCTCTGTTGTAAGTACTGTAACACAATTGAAAAGAAAGCACACTTTTTTAAAATTTTAATACTCTCTTTGCTTTAGGATTTATCAAAGGAAAGCCAAAAAAAAATCCCTTTCTGTATAGTGAGAATGATTAGGAAAAACCAGTAAGTTAGTGGAAAGGGAAGATAAGCTTCCCCTTGATTTTTTTCTTTCAACTTAAAACACATCTGTATACAAAATTTCCCCACCACAAAACAACTTATTGAACAGATGAGACTCTTTATTTGTGCTATTTTTTGTAAGTACATTGTGCATAGCAGAAAAAGACAAACTAGAATGTGTTTCTAATTTAGTTAAGAAACTATACAAGAGCTCCTTGTACATTGAGACTTTCTAAGATGACTTTTCTACGACTAAGTTAAACAACATCTACAGAGGACATTGCAAAATAGGAACTTGGTTAGTTTTCTAATAAAAATATTGGTCAACATTTTCTTAACAAACTGGAAAAAGAATTAGTTGCATATGAAAATAGAAAAAATAAACTGTGACTCAAAATCCTTTATCCCACCATGGGTGATATCCATGGTGATTCATCACGATTAATTAAGAAATTTTTATGTACTTATTATTTTTGCAGAGACATGCTTTCATTTATGATTCTGTACTGGCAGTTTCATAACTCATTCATCCACCAGAGATTTCAATTCTGCTTTCACAGCTGAAAGATGCCATACACATATGAGTTATTTATATGAATAAAATGGCTCGAGGCATATTGAGGTTTCACATGGACACATGGTGAAAACCACCAGGTACAAAAAGAATTTTGATATACACAGTGTTTCAGACAGATTCTAATTTAAAATTCTGTAGGGAAGATACTGGCAGAATTAATCAATTTCTAGCTATATTTTTTCCTTCCCTTGAAGACATTGTTATATTCCAGCAGGATTTCATGTAACTCCTCCTGGAACAGAAGATGACTTGGCCTCTAGGATCACTGTTAAACATGGACTGCAACAGTTTTCTGAAAGCTGAAATGTGCTGGTAGAATGGCAAACAAACACAAAAGAGCTTCTAAGCCACTATTTATTTCCAATCAGTTTTCTTTTCAATTAATTTGCAAAAGAAAATGGCTGTATTATTAAATCTTTTCTGGAATGGAGTAAAGTCTATCATCCACTTCCACTTGAAAATTCTTTGCCTCCACTTGCAGGAATCCTCACAAGCATTACGGTGATGCAAATCTCTCACAGCAGGAATGAGTCTCACAAATGGAACAGAAGATTTGCAGTGTTACTCAACTCCCGATGCTTAACAGACAGATCAAAAAGATAAACAGACAATTACGTACATATAGCTAAAATGTGATATTCTTGTGCTTCCAATAAATATGGATTAAAGACAGGAATGAGATATTTAAACCATATCTACACTAGTCAGGTACAACAAAAGTCAGAGTTAAAAATATTAATGCCCAGGTAGTGCAAATATCCATAATTTAGCAGAAAAAGCTAAAAGGTCAAGTGCTTGGGAACTGAAGATAGATAGCTGTAAATGGCTTGATATTTTTGTTCAACTGCTCTAATGATTTTTTCCATAATATTTCATGACATATTTTTAGTTTTGAATGACTGTACATATTTACGTGTAGTAGTAATATATTAAGTCCTGACTGCATGGTAATCTATATGAGGTCATGAAAGAGGAGTTAGTTACATGAAGCTTTAGTTATAGCTCACTTTTACCAATGCACCTCCGATATACAGTTATTTCAACAGTCTTGATACACTTATTGCAAGAATTGGCAACAGACTAAAATATGAATAAGAGCTACACATTTTTCCCAGGAATATTCAACAGAATTAACAAAATAATACTTATGCTACACAATTAAGATGTCCCTTTAATATTTGCTTGAGTTTTTTTCCAAGCCATTAAAATTTTTACCCTTTTCTCTGTATTAAAGTCATCTGTGAAATTCAAATTTGGCAGTCTAAAATATGAATCTGATACATCCAAAGACTCTGCTGTATCCTCCCTCAGATAATCTGTCTGGTCTCAAAGCAATGTCCATTGCATCTCATGCTGCAGTAGAGGACACTGAGTGTGCAGCTTTGGTACTTTCTAGCTGAAGGAACAGATGTTGTAAATCTGAGTTTTAATTTACCAGAACCTGCAACACTCCACTAAAGTAGAAAGAGCTATTTTGAGTCCAGAAATACTCTGCTGTAATGGGGTACACCTTCTGTAAAGATCACAAGCAGTAAATTAGGCAGAAAATTCAGTAATAGAAACTTTTAAACCTATACTAATTTTGTCTTTCAATAGATAAGATTTAATCAAGTATAACTCATCTTATTTGGGTATTAGGTCATATAGTAATAGTCATACAGTCATGCATGATGAAAAGTATAGGGAGAGGTGTTTCACATGCATTTTACCACAATTTATGTCTTTCAGTATTTTACCTCAATAGTTCTTTTAAAACTTTTAGAGAAACATCAGGTAGGAGAGGGAACTGATCCCCGTGGAACCTTGTCAAATGAGAAAGATCTGAAGCTGGAATTTTCTGGGTACATTCCTCAGGAAGGCCCTAAATCATCTGAGCAATTCACTTGATTCCTTGGCATTCCTGTCAGGTGGAAAAAAAGTGATTTTAGCGTTGAGAGAGTTAATGTTGCAGAAAAGCTGTGAAAGACAAGAGTGGATGTCTGCCCATCATCATTTATCAAGTCTTCTAAGACTGTTTCCTTCTCCTCTCCAAACATAAGAACAGAGGCTTCCAAGTGTTAAACATTTATATCTGATAGATGAATTTCCAGTTGGCTAGGTTTTATTTAAATGTTTTCTTCAGATCAGAGTGTAGCTAAGCTAGCAATAACGTTCAGAAAGGGTTATTGTCCCACCTCTGTATTCTTTCCATTTTTGCCAATGTTGTACAGGAGCTTCAGAGTCATTTGTGGTGAAAAGTAACAGTCAATTATTAGCTGCAGAAATCTATCCTACAAATCAACAATGATGCCCATACTGATTCTTCTACAGAAATCACTGTACTGTTTACTTACATAGTGTAACCAGCAAGAAAAAAAAGCAAAACCTATTGAGCTACAAACTTCTTTTCAGAATATATATTACAGAGAATTTGTTTGAGAATTGAGAAAAGGAATTCTGCAGTGTTTTGCTTCATCACACTTTAATATTGGGAGTAGCAGACCTCATCTCTTAGATTAAAGTAGCTTCTGGTCTGATTGATTTCAGTTTAAACTGTTTTGTTTTATCGGAGTTTCAGCAAACCCTGTTGCTTGTGAATACATGATGTTACCCACAGAAAAATATGGTTGGTTATTTTTTGTTTCTCTGACACACTATCATAAAAATTTCTCGCAGTACCTCCCAGCCAGATTAGTTTTCTGATGTGAAGTTCTCATCCTAATTGTTGTTCAGGCACATATATTTTTTGACAAAGGGGTTTTGTAATTGTGGCATTTTAATATTCAGGGTGTCTGACTGGGAAGTGATGGAACACAAATGTAACTCAGTGTTCCAGTAATGAATAAAAGCACAGACTGATCAATAACATAATGGGAAAGAAGTGATAAAACAGTGAGCATAAGTTTGTGTCAATATGGCACCATATATAAAAATAGCTCCCAGAGGTGTTTTTACCCTCAAAATAGTCAAGATTGAGGTGGTGCAGGTCAAGTCCCTTGCTCGTTCTTAAAGAAACCACAACTGTTCAGTAGCAGTATAACAGATGTTCCAAAGAATTGTTAACTATCTTAATGTAGGTGTGGGCAGATGCACCATTTCTAGTACACATAACTTTAGGGGAAAGGGAATTTTAAAGAAAATCAATAATGAGTAGATCTGTATACAAATTACTCGTCTAATTATATTTAAAAGGTAGATTAAGATTCTTTGCTTCAGTGATTGTGGTTGAGATAAGGCAGACAAGTGATGAGAGGAGCTATTAGTGTAACCATGCATGACTGACTTGGCACGTATTAGTAGATCAATGTGAGGCAAAATAAGTGGCAGCATAAGAGAGAAGGTTGTGCCAAAGACTCAGTCCTCCTCTTTTGGTGCTTTTCACCAAGACCATAGGAAATGCAGTGCCATTTAGATAAAGGAGAAGTAAAATAAATAGATAGGTCTAAAAGACATAAGGAAATTCTATTTCTACATTAACCAATATATCAGTGATGTGTTGCAGCATAACTTTTGTAACCCTCTCAAGGACCTTACTGGCATTGCCACAGATGGACACACTCTGTGAAGAAACACTTTATAGGACCTGAATGGTTCTTTCAGGCACTATGGCATATTGATGACAAGATGCAAAACATTATTACTAGTGGGGAATACTTTGCTTCAGGATAACCTCAGAAAGGGGAGTCAGGACTGTTAGTTTTCCTCAAGAATGTGACCATAAAAATGTTTATGTAATTCTCACTTTGTCGTTCTGATTTACTCTCGCAATAGATAATCTTGTATTAATATTGCAATGGTTGTCATTCTATAAGCATTTATTTTAAAAGAATAAGAAACTTTAAAAATCACCTGTATTAGTACTAGAATTTTAAAAGCCGTGATAACTTGTTTGACTTTTCATATCTTGTTTAAAACCATCATATGTCTCATGGAGTAGCAGTGTGCAATGAAGGAATGAGTAAAAAGGTGGAAATTTAGTTATACTCCTGCTTTCTGGAATGCCCAAATGATATTTCTGTGACTTTCTTGTTTTTATTTTCATGTGCTTTTGATAAGAAAAATACAAATATGTAGCAAGTTTCTTTTAAAATCAAACATCTGAGATTTTTAGCTTTAGGTTTGAGAACATCTTCTCTCTCTTTTTTTTTTTTTTTTTTTTTTTTTTTTATCTCTGCTTTGGAAGATACATAGGCTATAGGCCACTGTGAATATGTATAGAAATCCAAGATATAGTTCCTTTACTTAAGCATGTACTATGTGCTGTCAATACACAAAAGTAGCAGCATCTTGAGCTTATCTGGATTGATTCTTGCACAGATCTCTACTGGTTGTTTTTCATAAAATTGATACCAAAAAATGAAAGGAGCTTTGCAGTGTCACATCAGGTACTTCAATAGTCTCTTTTTGAGGCAGTTTTGACAAAATTATCAAGGGCTCTCCGAAACTTCTGGAAGCTGGTTCATAACTCTCTTACATCAGTATACTCCATTCCCCAGCTTACTGTCACTTGCTGGGAAGGTTGAAAGCATATAGTTTGTCCCATGGAGACATAACTACTGTGGAGATGGTACCACCAATCACTCATGAGATTTGCCAGTCCTCTCTCTTTTCTACTCCCTCTGCCATTGGCTCACATCACAATTTGTCTCTGGTTTGCTAAGAACAGAATGTAGCTTGTCTTTAGCTCCCCTTCTTCCCACTGTGTCAAATGGATTGAGCAAGTTAAGTCATGGTACATTTGAAGCAAAGCATAGAACTGTAAAAGATGTCCAGGTTAGGTGGTACAGAGCAAAGTCCAGAAAAGACAGGTATAGCAAGACATGGCATTTCTTCAGAGAACATGAAACTTCCTGCACCCCATATCATCCTTATTGTGCAACATTACAGTTTATACAGTATGACACCTAGCACAGTAATTTAAGCTATATTTAGAGTCATGAGCTTGCAGGCACATTTTACTGCTGAAGCTGTATATAATCACCCCTGCTATCTGTATGTGCACACATGCACTCTCTCCTTCAGTCTATTTCCAGCCTCCTCTGCTTCAATATTGTCTTATTCTTTACAGAAGGTTTTACATAAACATTAGCTGAGGACATGTTTTCCATCAGCCACTGCTATTTGCCATCTAGACAAAGAAGATAACATTTTCATTCCTATTTGCTTAGGGCTGGTCATCATATTTCTGCTTTAGAAAGTACATCTGCTCTCCTCTAAATTAATGCCATCAATGTACTAAACAATGCAGTTCTGTGTCTGATATATTGTGAGACAAAACAGAACAAAGCAGAGACAAAAATAAAGCATCTCTGTGAGTTACAAGGGACAATCAATTAGATTCATCATCTGTTTTACATTCTAGTCACTGCTTTTAAAAGAGAGGAGTGCATAATACCATGGCAACAGTTGGAACTGCAGTTCTTTATGGTATATAATCATTATGGATTCTTCAGCATTCCCTGAAAATTGATATAAAAAGTCACAGGCGTTGTACTACCTACTATGCTGATTAAATGACAAGTTTGTAATTTACAAGTGCCTTATTGCCATGGGAAGGCAATCATACAACCCCGTTTTCTAACTCAAGGGTTTTTGAAACATGCTGCATGATTTCTAGTTGGGCTGCAAGCTAAGATTAAATTGGAAAGGATAGCATGTAGATTTTTGAACATGGTGTTGACATTTACTGGCCAATCAAATATTGCAACTCTCCTACATGACAGCAGATGTTGACCTTTCAAGCTTTTCCTATCTGCTTTCATGCATTACCTGCAGAAATTAACATTAACTCGCTTCTTGCTCCTTCCTGCTATTAATGTCAGCTGGGAATTGAGAATCATGAATTCATTTATTACACGGAATGGAGACTTGTTTTATACTCTAAGCACAGAAGGGCTGCTCCTGGGAGCTGGTATTTTTGGAAGCTGCTTCAACTACCTTTGTGGTTGAGGGATAGCTGGGAGCTATGGTGTAGAAAATGTCACTGGCAACAAGAGCAGAAAGAGACAGTGGAGGACAGATTCAAGGAGAAACCTGGGGGCCAAATACTTGCAAATAGAATTGCATACAAAGAGCTTGAAGTCGGAAATGAAACACTTAAAGCTATTCTAATGGAGTACAAAACTAGATGCAAGGTACCAATGTCTCTTTGCCTTGTTAACCGAACTATGAAAATGTAAGTCTGCATAATACACAGCCTGGTAACAAGAAGCTTCAGGGGGTTACACAGCATTGCCTGAGGCTCTCTGATATTGTACTCTGAGGGAAATATTAACTTTGGTAGAGATGTCTCCTGTAATCTGAATAGGATTTTGATAGAATTTCAGCCAATCATGGAATCAGGTGTTCAAAAACAACAAGGAAAAAGAAAATAAGAGAAGCATTTTCTGTCTCATCCATTTCTTATGTTAGGAGGAAAAGCTTCTTTTGAGTACCTACAGAAACATTATCATCACAAAGGAAAAGCCAATGTCTACAATTATAACAGCATTCCTGCAAACATCAACTTGTTTATATGCTATTTTTTGTTATATATTTAACTTGCCAGTGCAATTGATAATTATACTTCAAGTAATTGTTTCATGCATGCATATTTCTAATTTTATATTAATAAATTTCAAAGAGGTATCTCATTAAGCAACAAATATTTGCAAGTTACATGAATTCCAGTCAATATTCCAAATAAGCTAGGAAAACCTGCAGGCATAATTGGATAGAATCTTTTTGGTTGTGGGCCCTGATCCTCACAGAAGACTTCAACCACCCTGATCTCCTGTAGGAACTTAGAACCAATTAGACTGCTCTGAAGATAAATAACTATCCAAGGCAGATCCAGTACACCATGTGATGCTAAAGTTCAGTACCCTGAGATGAGGGCACCAGGCAAATAGTAGGATCATAATCCTGGATTCAGGACAGCAGAATCTGGCCTATTCAGAGACCTGTTTTGAAGAATGCCAAAGCAGGCAGTTTTGCAGAGAAGATAGGTTTAGAAGAACTGATTGATTTTTCACTGCTCATTTCCCCCAAACTCAAGAATGGTCCATTCCAGTGATCAGAAAGTCAAGAAAGATAATAGGATGCCTGGATGTCCTGGAACCAGGGCACATGAAAGTGGATATGATTGGTGGAAACAGAGTCAGGAATATGGAAACATTTCCCAAGTGTGCATTGCTGGGCCTGGGAAAGAAAAAGCCCACCTTGAGTAATGCCTTGAAAACGATGTGAAGAGCAGCAAGAAGGGTTTACATAGGTAATTCAGCAGTTAAAGGAAGATAAAGAAAAAAGTGGGTCCTCTGCTGAATTAGGCAAATGAGATCTGATATGGAAGATAACTTCTTCATGTGTAACTTTACTGGTAAGTGTTCCCTGTAGGAATCTCAGATCTTTGGGAAAGTCTTGAGCAAGGAAAGTTTATGCTATGTAGATGAGCATCAGATACATGAACATTTAAAGCAGCTGAACATAAACAAGTCTATGGGGAATGATGGGATGCACTAACGAGTATTGAGAGAACTTCTTGATGTAATTTCCAGCCGACTCTTGATTATCATGAAAACGTTCATGAAGATAGAGGTTCCTGGGGGCTTTGAGAAAGGGAAAGAAGAGGGAACCAGAGCTACAGACCAGCCAGCCTAACTTTGATCCCTGGGAAGGTGATGGAGCAAATCCTTCTGAAAGCCACAAAGAAATGAAGGACAGGAACATGATTAGGAGTAGGCAGCATTGATTTACAAGGAAATCATTTTTGACCTGCCTGATATCCTGCAATGAGAAAACTTGTCAGTGGGCAAGAGAAGAGCAGCAGAGGTTTATCTTAACTTTAGCAGGGTTTTCAACACTGTCTCTCATAACAATCTCATTGACAAACTGATGAAAAATGGTTTAGACAAATGAGCAATGAAGTGGGTTGAAAAATGGCTGAACTGCCAGGCCTAAATGACTGCAGCACAAAGTCCAGCAGAAACACAGTCACTGATGGTTTATCTCAAGGTTTTATCCTGGTATCAATATCCTTTAACAACTTCATTAATGACATGGATGATGGAACAGAACACACCCTCTGCAGGTTTGCAGGTGATGCAAAATGGAGTGGACTGAAACACCAGATGGGGGTGCTGACCTTGAAAGGCAACAAATGGGCCAATAGGAACATTTTAGACTGGAAATCAACTTTGCAGAAAAGGAGCTGAGTCCAGTGCTACCCTGGATTAAATTAGGAAGACATTACTACCTAGTTTATTCCCCCCTGCTCAGGATTGGTGAGACCAAATCTGGAGGGCTGTATTCAGTGCTGAGCTCTACAGTGCAACACAGGTGTTGACATAATGAAGGAGGTATGAAGGTGATTGTACTCTGCAGTAGGTTACTGAGAGAGGTTGGTGAGTCTATATTCCTGGAGACTTTTGAAACCTAACTGGATAGGATCCTGAGCAATCTGCTCTAGTTGGCCCTCCACAGAGCAGGATGACTGGACTGAGCAATGATTTCCAGAGGTCCCTAATCCATTATGTGATCCTGTGAAAAATCAATTAACAGATTAAGAGATTGAGTCAGAATCCAAGGCTTCTCATCAGAGTTCTATGTTATGGTCTCCCAGTTGGTTTCCTTCAGACATTAGAGTAGTAAGTAAAAATTGGCTCACAAAACCCAGGAAGACAGCCTGGTCCTAGCAATAGGCAGCCATTACTAAGCTGTATTTATGTCCAGCCTTACTTTACACCTATCTGAGTGGTATTCCTTTCTGCTAGCACTTAATATATTCTCCATATCAGTGGAGGGTGTGCACTGTTGCTACCACTGCAAAAGAAAAAAAAAAATCTCTAGAAATACGTGTGCTTCAGCTTCTTTTTATTAGTAGCTCAAAAATGTATGAGAAATTACTAGTCCTTAATATTATACCAGGTAGAGATGGATTAACTTGGAGGTTGGAATTTCCCATAAAACCACCCCAATAATTAGTTGTCAAGCCTCAACTGGACATATAAAACCAAATTGACCCTACTATTACAGAAGAGCAATAATATGTTCATTGTGAAATTGTTGGAGTCAACTTCAGCTTGTTCTGCAGGAGTCTGATTGATAGCAATTGCATTGGTAATTGAGTTCTTTTTTCCTGTAGGGGCTATCACTGACAGCAGGATAGAATTTCAAGAAGGGGGAGCTAAGTTAATGATTAGTTGTAATATTTATTCTTATGTCAAAGAAAAAGATTTATAGACATGATATAAAAGTGCTTGCTTCAAGGTAAAAGTCAATTAAGCATGTGAAAGAGAAACAAGCTGCCTTCCTTTCTGCCACGGGTTTTCCCACAATTGTTCTTTTGCAACTTTTTTTCTGAAACAGCTGGGAAAAGTTAATGGACAGTTTATTTCCAAGGAGTCTTTCAGTGTTCCCTGGATTAGTGATTGGTCTCTCAGACATCAACAGCATCAGGAACAACAATTATATATAAAATTAAACACACATATTTAATCTGATTATATTACTACTGACCAGTTATTTGAGGCAAACATAAGGTTGGACTATGTTACGGTGCAAAATAAAAAGACTCACTTGTCTGCTAAGAAACACTAATCTGCATTTAATTTGCCATTCATGACTAATTCCTCCCAGCAGGAAAGAGAGCGAGATGTAATATGGTTTAATTTTAGTCTGCAGGCTGTCCATTCTCAAACAAAATCAGAGCTTGCTTTCCAGTTTCTAAGTGAGAGAGAATAGGCTAAATAGTCAACATGTATTGCATGTTGGTACCCAGACTATTTTAATATTGTGAATAATGGCCAAGACCATTTCTAAGGTCAGAAAGAAGAACTCATGTCCACTAGATGCAGCTGCTGTTTATGTGGCCCATCCCAAAAGTCTCTAAAACATTTCCTCAATGTACATTTATTTACATTAGACACTTGCATCATGGAAAGACTGTAGATCATCAGGTCAGTAAATATGGCCATATTCACCTTCCACAAACAGTGAGTTGAGTTAGTAGGACTCAGCAGCCATTTTCTGCCTCCTGGATGCCAAAAGTCAACAACAAGAGCCGTGAATTTTTAAGGTGCTGAGACATATTAACTTGCTGACACTTATAAAATGGAATATTAGAATTGTTCCTAAATAAATATATATAGTGGATGAGGATTTGTTGTCTCTGACTGGTCTTTTGAGACCCTATGAGCCAACACCACACAATAGCTAACTGATACAGCAGCTAAAGAAAAAGCTGGCTTTAGAAGGTCTCAGCTGTCTTTGATTTTATGGGCATGTAACCAGTGCACAAAAAGGGTCTTTCTGAAATTAAGGTTCCTCTTCTAGCAGAAGGAACAATAAAAACTTCCAGTTCTCTCTTATCACACCAGTCATCTCCCTCTAAAGTCATCCTGTAATGAATGCCACTAAGGAACTGACAGTTTTTATCAGAAGAAATAAAGAATGAAGGCTCCAAAAAGCTGAGAGAGAGGAATGCCAGGCAATTCTGAATTACCCTAATCTAGTTTTCAAATATGATTTCTTTTCAGTTGGAATGGGAATGCCTGATTAAATAATTGCTGAAAAGCATCTCTTGGAAGTTACAACTTGTCTCAATATACCAAAAATAACCTCACTCTAAAAGCTTTTGGGCAAGAGTGGTCATACACAGACTCTCAATGCCTGTGACCATCTGGCATGTGATGACAAGAGTCCTTCTAAAGGCAGAATAACTGAAAAAGACCTCTGCTCAAACCTGCCAAGGCTTCCACAATCACAGCTGAGTTCTGTTGCCAAGTGAAGTTTTCGCATTTTCTGCTTGAATACACTGACTAATCAATCTTTGACTTTATGGTTAGTTTATAGTCTGCAGGATGTAGACACCCTCCTGCATAGTTTAAGAAAACTGTCTGCGTTAGTGAATGATTTCCAAGAGAATGAAGAAAAGCATTTCAAGTGGTTGCAAGCACCTGTTTGATTTGTGAACATTAGACTGCTAGTAGTTGTCTCACATATTTCTCGGGCAAAGATTATATTGGCCTCCCCTCCTCAGTCAATGTTTTTCCTCCACTCATTTCTGTTCCCATTCACTCTACCCTGTTGGTTTACTGCTGTACCTCAGGAAAATGACAACAGACATACGTGTTAGAACTCTGGTGGCACCTTAGTAACGATGTGACAAGACAGGCCTAGCTTGACAACTCATTGGAGCTGGATATAATTGTCAAAACATTCAGTGTAGAAGTCAACAAGTTTTGAAGGGAATGAATGACTTAAATCTGCCATTTTAGAAAGCTTTATATTATGTTCCTAGCAAAGGAATCTAATCCACATGTTTATAATCTCTCATTTAGTCTCCAACGCAAATTTGCTTATAAAGTTAACCAAATTGGACTGTTATAGCATCTTATTCTTTCTCACAACTTTACACTAATTCACTTGCCCCATATACATTTTTACTTCTGTCCTAACCTTATTTATGAACTTGTTTATTAGCATAGCATTTTGTTATTTCTGTAAGTTTGTTTCATTTCTCCTTTAAATTCATTATATTTTACTGATGCAAACTCCAAAGCTAGCCTGAACTGAAAATGTAATGAACCACACTGAACCATTTATCAGTTTAGGAAGTGTGAGAATATATTTTACAAGGCATATATCAGCATCACAGCATATAAACCAATCAATTTATAAGCAACCAGTGGTTGCAGTTCTTAACAAAATCATAAACATTGCTGAACATTTTCTTTCTTATTCTTCAACAGCTAAAGGTGACAGTTTTCCATAACAGAGTTTAAAAATAAACCTAGATGTAAAGAAATCTATCCATAGTGCACAGAGATGGCTATTGACATAAGAGCAACAACTAAATCAATGACTAGAATTCAGTGATTCAGACCATCAGGCTCTGATTGTTTAGGGCTTAATTAGTGATAGCTAATGGTTTTGTCTTTTCTAGACAACTAGATATACTAGATCACAAACCCCTACAGAATACTGAAATAATACCTCACATTATTGAACACTCACTGTTGGATTTCATTTGTCTTAAGAAGAAGATAAGCAAGTTGTGTTCTGCTGTCCATATTTACGATGTCAGCTGATGGTACACTGCTAAAAGAATATGTATTATTACCAAGTGAGCATGAACGAGAAAAGACTTGGCATATGCAAAAACCTGTAGCGAAGCAATTTAAAAATATGATATGAGAGACACTCTAGAATTTTCTTGTAGTTTTTAGTAAGTGTGCAGTTGATCTGTCGTCCATCTGCCGCAATGCTGTTTACAGCATACATATGTCATTTATTCTTGATTATGCTTTTAAAGGTAGCATATCTTCTCACATGTTATTTTATTATGAAGCTTGCAATGTGTTTTGACTGTCTGGACCTGTTAGAGAGAAAATTTAAGTCATATAATGATTTAAAAGATTTTATTAGTATATACTTTTCACACTCCGGAATTCAGATCCTGTTTCTCTTTCTCTGATTAGCCTTTATTTTACGATATTGCGAAATTTTTCACTGACTTGTTTTTTAAACTTTTATATATTTTATTTCCAATTTTTTAATTTACTTTTTAGTGGCTACGATGATAACAGTTCTGGGCACTGCAGAAATTCAGCAGCTACATAATTGTTATACAGCCTAAGAATAAGAAAGGAAAAGGAGCTGTTTTCTGTTTCAGGCTGATTAAAACTATGTTATACTATATGAAACATACTACCTAATATATGAAAGGTCAATTTTTTTTTTAATAGATTGAGATGCAAGGATGAGATCTGGAAATAGTAATACCTGGCTTTTAGTAATTACTTGTAGTAATATCTGACAAAGATGATCACTGCTTTAAATTTGAGTGCATAAAAACAGAACCTTATGTCTTACATAAACACGACAGTTGTATGGCATTATTCTCCAAATGTAAACACAGTTGAGCAAAATTGTCATAAAACCATTAATTAGTCCACCAAATTTTCTAAAACACTGATAAATCCTAAGAAATTTTGTTTTCTTCCAATCTTTTGAACTTGTAGGAAAAGGGCCCTTGATATTTGAAAATTATAGGGAATTTCTTCACGGGATTTGTTTCTCAAGAAGATTTTTTTGAGAATGAAATTAGCAAAAATGGAGAGTTATGTGATTTTAAAAGTACTAAAGGTAAGAGTAAATAATGTTAATAATAATTATAATTGATAAATTGCTTTTTAAAGTGGATTTTAGATAATTCTATCAGTTTTATGAATTGTAAGTAATTGTGTTTTGTTGAGGGCTGCAGTCTGTACTTTCCTGTAGTTCTCACTATGCATTTTCCAAAGTGATAAATATATATTTTGATATTTTAGACAACCCCATTATTGTTCATCAGTGCAGTGACTCTCAGATACTTCTTTTAAAATTAAGATATTATGAAATAGTAAAGTTTTTGTGTGCTGCAATCTATCATGAAAGAGGTTTTATTTATAAAAAACTTAAAGATAAGTCCAGAATCAGTAAAAATAGAGACAGCTAATTATGGAGTACCTAACTACGAGCTGTCATATTATGATCATATTATGATGATGATTTAGGTGTTTCTACACTGTTGTATAGAATATATATATAAAGACATGACCTCATACTAATTTAAAGGTTAAATTGTGTCTTCATTTCATTGTTTAGTGGACAGCTGGCAATATTAGAGCCACTAGTCTTTGTCAAGTCATATACGGCTGACATCTAAAGATATGGTCATCATCTTGAGTTTGTGGAAAATAGAATTATTTAGAACGATGGCAAATCTTTCATTGAGTTAGAAATCAATGGTATTTCTGAATATTTGGAGGTTTGAAATTTTTTTCTTTTTTAAACATTTATTCTTATCACGTTTGTGTAAAAACTTTCCCTTAATAAACTGTAAATACCCATTATTCAAACTCCATCTTTGAGAAATATTAATCTCAACCCCTGTTTTTCATGTAATATTAAAATTATATTAACTATGAAGAAAAGATTTAACATGGTATGAGAAAATAAAGCTAAGCAGCAGTAGATACTAGTTTTATTAAAATTAAACACAATAATGCGTGTCTGTGAAGTACTCTTACATTTTATCTTTCAAAAGACATGTAATTCCCAAATGTGCTTATAAATGGTTTTATTAAAAAAAATTAAAAGTATAGCAATAAAAATATTTGTTAGCACTTAGTGAAGGGCAATGATAGGTTTCAGTTTTTCCTGTGTCACCATTATATTGATGACTACAGAAGCAAAAAAAGAAATAATTGCATTCCTGTCCAGCATGGAAGAGAGCCAAAGCACTTCTGCTCCTTGAGTCATTGATCTCATCAATACATTTAGACTGCCCAGAGGAGCAGATTCTATCCACTGTGACAGGAAATGGTTTTTGTAAGTTAACTTTTGGGTTGGTAAAACTTCTGTCTCTTGCAAGATAAACTAGGGAGGTATTTATCTTAGGAAGAACAGTGACTATACTTAAATATAACTACAGCTGTAAATTATTTTTGAAATAAAGATTGCATTTAATACTTTTCTGTTCAAAATAATTTTATTTTCTTTGATAGAAAGGTCTTCCCTTCTATCATAAAAATGCAAACTAAGACTAAACTGTGAAACTGAAACATTTGTACTTTTCTCTATCACTTTGATGGAATTCATTAGAATACTTTAATTACTATTCTTTCTCATGTTGACACTTCTCTTTTAAGTCTCTATATATTCAGGAGTTAAAGAATCTGACTCATGTAAGCAAAATCTTCAAAGGAATGCAATTCTTGGAAATGTGTTTTCTTACTTTCCAGAAAACAATAAATTTGAACATCTTCTCAAGCAATTCTCTGATTTTCTATTTATCACCTTTTTCATTTTTAAAATAAGACGACAATAAAATTCCTTTAATAAAGCCTATATGAAGGTAGAAATTTTTATATCAAAGTACTTTTTGCTTAATTTAATTGAGGACATAGTCATATTTAATATTATTCTGCTCTCATAGTTGACATTGAATTGACTCCTAGACGTGCATATTCTGATACAATTATGTTTAGCACTGTCTGGTTCAGAAGTCTACCAACAAAATTTGAAATGTGGCTTGCCAAATTTTTGTCTGTAAATAAAAATCACAATAACTAAATTGTTATGAACTGTTAGAAACTACTGTTTGAATCTCTAGGGATTTAAAAGATATGGGAGATATGAAAAAGAAGAAATATTTTTTAGAAATATTTTTAAATCTTTGGTTTCACACCTTACAAAAATATGTGCATCCATGATAGGGAAAGTTAAAACGGTTTTAGAACATTGTCATTTCAGACACAAACATGGGCTAGACAACAGCTCGAAATCCTAGAATAGAGAAAGATAGGGAACAATATTCAGACATTTTATCCTGTAAAGTGTCAGACAATCACAGAATGGTGTAGGTTGGAAGTGACCATTGAATTCATCTTGTCTGATGCACCTGATCGAGCAACCTCAGCTCGACCAGGCTGCCCAGGACTGTGTCCATGGGAGTTTTAAATATCTTCAATATTTTGGAAATACTTAATAATAGTTTTCTTCTGTTAGGAGCAATATAGAGAGCATTCTGTGTAGAGTTTTGTCATGAGGTCCAGTTGAAATTGTTAGATGTATTAGGACTCACAAAAATTGAGATAAGTTTCTGTAAGACTCCTTAACAACACGTGATTTTAGTAAAGACAGCACTGTGTGGTTAAATTTTAATTGGAGTACTACGAATGACTTAAGGGAAGATCTTTTTCAGAAGAATTTCAAAATATTTCAGAAAAAAGTTTTTATTGGTTTTCAGTTCTCCATGTTGCTATTCCATTGTTCAATTGCTACTTTCCTGAGACTGTAGTTTTAATTTTTTGCTAGATTTATAATTTAAAATAAAATAATAATATCATATCTTACATGTTAACAGAGATGTTGGTCTGGTTTTCAATGGGCAGTTACTTTTCTCTAGTAGAGCAAGACATGGTTTAACAAAAAATTGATTCAAGACACTTGCAGTAGAGCTTAGATATGCAACAGGAAGTCCAGCAGATTCATTGCAGGAACCCAGCAAATATCTACAGAATCGAAAGTTTTTTTCATTTCTACTACAATCGGCAACTGTATCTTGAGATGAATATAATTCAGTTCCTGACCTTCCTGATAAATAACCATGTCCATGTTAAAGGGTAGCAGAAATTCTTTTACTGCCTACAATTCCGTGATGAATTGAAAGGGATGAGGGATAAAGAAAATGTATATTCCGCAGTATAAATCTGGAAAATTATCAAAAGTTAAGATGGGTGATAATATTATAGGATTGATGTTTAATTCTTCATAAAAGTAAAATAATACCTTAATATTACTATTAGCCTGATCTAAGGACAATTTAATTCAGGATATTTAACACTGGGTAATCATCTCCCATTCCTTTTGTGTCAGTTTAACTTCTGAATTTCATATACACAGCCAAACTCTTCATCTACATTTGTATTTTGGGGCATAATTTGATTTACCATTTCTCCTGTTTTTACACAAAATGTGCTAATGACATGTATAAAATGGAATACATATTCAAAGAGCCAAAGAAGAGATCTGAAGAATCCCTGTTTGGCTGCAGCATGCAGGGCATATCTATCTCTGTTAGAAAAATGTCATTTCCCATATGAGCTGTGCTAATGTAGTGCTTGTCATCCTAAGCTGTTTTTTTGCTGTGCAGTTGGTCAGCCTATTGCACCTGCAAACTATCTCTATAACCATCAAAAGACCAGTTTATGTCATAGCACTTTCAGAGCTCTCATCATCCAATCAAGCTAAAAATACTAAAAAAGCAGTTTTTCTTGCAATATTACAGCACCCCTGCTTCTGTCCCAGATGGAGATGAAGCTGAAGTGTGATTTCTAAGATGGCAAAGAAAACGCGTGACAGACAGAAATGACAAGGCTTTGTCTACAGCTGCTGAGACAATGAGGTGAAAAGCCTTCCCATTGTCCCAAAGCAATATGTGCAGGGTTAGTTATGCTGTGTTATTTGAACATACATGTTGAGCTCAATTGGATAAGCAGAGAAGACTCACACCATTTGTATTTGTGTATTAACCTCTCAAAATGCATGCATGTTTAATTTTTTCCTCTATGATTCTGACATCTGTGGAACTAGGAGGCCAAACGAAGCAATATAAAAATGACTTGGTCATCCAGACTGCAATGATAATACTGTGGCAAGAGTTTTGCTTCCTTCAGTTTAGAACATGAAGCTATACAAATAAAGTTCTGAATATATGACAGTAAAATTCTAATTAGATAACAGGGGAAGAAAATGCAATGAGAATGGTCAGCAATTGAAACAAATATACTGTTGTTAAAGACATTAAAAAATCTGATCTACTTCACACCTGCTCTGGGTTGTGGGTTGAAGGAGAAAATCTGAGATCCCTCCCAGCCTAAATCATTGCATGGATCTGTGATTCCATGCAAATAGAGCATGGAGCTCTTACCTATATGTTGGATAAATAATTTCTGATAATAACATCAGACAAGATATATAGCAAACATTTCTTGATGTTGTTTTACCATATAATTTAGAAAACCATTCTGTTACAGTGAAGAGTTGTCTGCAGCTGTCTCAGTCCTAAAAGAGAAAAAATTATTCAAATGTGTAAACTGGAAAATGCCACCTCTCCTTAAATATGGTGATACAGAAATGTTTAAACATTCAATTTTTTTCTTTCTTGAACCATTGTATTTCATGTCAACCTCAGGGGGAAAAAAATGATTTGTCTGATTTTTCTTAGTAAACTGACATCACAGTCAACTAATTCCCTCCAATACAGTTCCATCTTTCAATTTTTAACCTACCATCTGTTCAGTCTTACTTGCAGCCCCCTAAACTATTGAAAGGGATCAAAAGCCATTTGTTTTTTTCTGTTGTTCTAAGCACTTATTTATATTTCAAACAGCTTTCACAAAACAAATATTGCAAAATATTGATCTTAGAATATCATGGGAAGCTATCTAATGTTACAGTAATCCAATTCATGCCACTGACTTGTGTAGACAATATTGTATGCAATGGTAATGAATGATGAAATGAAAGGACCAAAAAAATTTTGTTTCACTGCTTAGAGGTATTTATCTTCCACGTAAGTATCTTTTGGACCCCAAGAGTTGCAGTATAAAGCCAAAGACATAGCTGTTAAGAAAGGGGAAAAAAAACCACTGGCATTGTTGTGGTAAGCACTTGTTACCAACCACCTTCCCAACAGGATGCAAAGGATGAAGGCTGGCAGCCAGAGGACTTCTGCTGCTCATTTGTGCCTCATCTGCACAGGAGATTTCAACCATTCAGGCATCTACCAAGTCAACACAGAGTAGCACAAGGAAGCCAGGAGGAGTCTGTGCTGCACTGAGTATTTCATAACTCTGAGAAGGGGCCAGCCAGCCAAGCTGGCTGACTAGCATTCACCAGACAAAGCTAACACTAAAAAAAGCTAACAGTATGCTTATCCTCCTTAAAAGAAAAATGCAAGATCCAGAATTCCAGGGTTTCAGTCTCCAGAAAAATTCTAGAATATGTATTTCTATCACTTTCAAACATACTGCTACAGCCAAAATATATCAGAAAGATATGAATGTATCAAAGTTAGAACAAACTGATTGCCCTCAATGTTGAAATCACTCATTTTGAAGAAAAGTGGAAACAGCCATTATAATGCTCCTTGAAAGAAGCTTTTGTAAGACTTTCTTTCTCATTTCTATTCCCTCTTAAGCTGAGAAAGCATAGGCTGGATGAATTTATTAATTAAACTATTTAAAAAATCACCTGAACCACTAAATTGATTAAATATTCTTCAATGGATGGACAATCAGCTAGTGACTACTGAGAAGCAGGGTAAGACACAGATGGCATTGTTGCCAACATTTTTCCATATCTTCACAAAACCAAAATTCTCACAGAGAAAATTTGTATATTTAAGGAGACTTATTTTCTCCTGTTGTTCGAAATAAAATATTTATATGCACTAGGAATGTGAATAGGATGTTCGAGGCAATTTTCAGCATTTTGGGATTCTTAATTCTAAGAGATTTTTATCATATGACAATTTTAATATGACACAATGTAAATTTTGAGTATGAAACACAGGATGTCCCCTATAAGGTTTTAGTTGCTGTTTTTATGGTCATATACTTCATTTATTTAATATTTTAGGAGACTCAACGCACCAACTGACAACATAAAATCCAATATAAATTAATTAAGTAGAGAAAACATTCCCCTGGATTTTGCATTATTTCATTATGGGACAACCTAGTAATTTGAAACAGATAGCATTATTGACAAATAGATACCTTAATCTAAATGGAACTTTGTAATGGAACTTAATCTAAATGGAATACTCTTACTTCAGAAATTCTCTGTGTGATTTGGTATTCACTTAAAAATATATAACTGCCTAAATGTGGATAACTTAACCTCTGCCCACATGATTTGTAGAATACTGTGTTTCAGTAATTATCTCAAGATAATTACTGGATAACTTCAAGGCAAACATCTTTGCTCATTTGAAAGTAGTACTTCATTGCTAATTACAAATAAAGATGATAAAGTTTGTAATAGGTGAGTGTACCTATTCTTAGGAAAAGTTATATCCTCACGATTAACCTTGGGGTAATCCAAATCTAAATGGGAAGAAAGCATACACATTCAGGCCCTCAAAATACTAAATCTGTAAGGACAAGGAACAAGTCTCAAACTGGAGCACATCACAGACACACGCTGGATTTTCTGCTACCTCTCCAAGAGCATATGGATCTCATTAATGCAGCAACTCCCTCTTCTCTTGCTCAAAGACTGGGGCAAGTGAAATTGAACAAAATGGGCCAAAAACAACAACAAAAACCCCATTTTATTTTCTTCTTCAAGGGAAAATAAAAGAGAAAATGTGCTTATAAATATGACCCCAAGAGAAATAAAACAATTCTGAATTGAGTTTCTGACCTCTATTCATACTATTGCTGTCCCAGGAATCATGTAGGTTATGTGGCTTCCACTAGAAAACGGACTCCAAAAGGTACTCCCGTGTACCTCTAGGACAGTTCTGTCATTGCATCTGTTTCATTTTTACATCACAGTGAAAAGAGAAGGTGAAATTTGGCTAGAAACATCTAAGATGGAACTTCTTTTCAATATGTTGCTATCCTCTGATGTTCTTTCATCTTAGAACCATTTCCAAAGTCTCCGGGAGGAAATGAAAGCCATATTTTCATTTTTCCTTAAAACTAAATCAAATCAAATCAAATCAAACTTTTTAATTAGTTGAGTAAAATTCCACTAAGAGAAAATTCACCCTGTAATTTTCTTTCTATACAGCACAGAACCTCCACTAAGACAATAACAAAATTTAAATGGATGGTAGCAATTTAAATACGAGTTTAAATGGATGATAGCCATTTGAATACAAGTTTAGTAGAGACTGACCCAGACTGCTGTATTGTTTTTGAATACATTATATGGCTAAATTAGTACAATGAAATTAATATCACAGCTTTGTATATAAAATATTGTCCTGCTTTTGGCTGGAACGGAGTTAATTTCTTCTAAATGTCTGGTCTAGTGCTATGTTTTGGATTCAGTATGAAAATAATGATGGCAATACACTGACTATTTAGTCAGATTTCTATTTGACTAGTCTCGTCTGTCTTGGTTTTCCTCCATATGTTTAGCTTTTCTAGGATACCAGAATAAACGTAGTATCTTTCTTTCCAAAATAAATTTGATCTGTTCTGAATCAATGAAAAAGGATTTAAAGTTCTATTTACTCCTTTCTATGCTATGTCTACCTTACTTCCTGTGTATCATGAAAAAGTTGAGACAGCATTTTGAATGAATCATTTAATTACAGCTTTATTTGGTAAAATTCTTTGTAGCATTTGGCTGGAGAAGGATCTTGAACTCTCCTGGGACTACTTGTTAAAATTCTCCCAATAATCTCAAGAAAGTTTTGGATGGAGTTTTTTACTTCTGGCACAGTCTGCTGAGAGCCTTAGGTGATTGAAGTACTGATAAATCATAGTAAAGAGCAAAACTGAACTTGAAGGTTCATAATGGCCTTCTTTGTTTTGGGGATTAACTGGATTGTGAAAAGCAATTTCAAAAATATATCCTTTTGAGAAGAGAATCTTTGGTGTCTTCTAGCAACTTCATTCAGAGTATTCCAGCTGAATATTTTTACTTATTATAATAATTATGAATAAATATTAATTTTGTAAAAGTAGACTGCCTTCTGCTTTCTACCACCTATTTTAATGAATAATACATACTTTTAAAATGAATAAATTTTCTTTTAGTCCTTCATTTTCATGAATGAATTTGAAAGAGAAAATATTCAAAGTGCTCATTGAGATTTGGATGAGCATTCTGTATGCATATATTTTACCTAACACTGGAGGATTTATTTTTTTGCTTTTTAATAAAAAATTTAAATGCATGGTTTTTTTTTAAATTTTAAACATTGTATTTTCATTATAACACTTGAAATAGTCAACTATATTCCATTCCTGTTTTCTGACAGGTATTTCTGACTTTTTAAACAATATTAGCTTTCAGTTTATTGGTTTAGAGGCTAAATGAATACTTTGACCAAATAAATGTACATAATTTGTTTTTCTCTGTGACAAAAAGCAAATATAAAAAATGACCCTTTGGGGGAAGAAAAATTTCATCATATTTTTTGCTTCTCTCTTTTCAGTTTCAAATGTTGTCTTAAACTGAAAACAGTTGACTCTCACTACAGTGACAGGTGTCTTGAGTTGGGTCACATGAACTGTGGATACAAACAATCTGTACATGTATAACATTTTCCTAAAGATTCTGTTATTGCCTGCTCATTGCCCTTAAAACTGTGTGTATCCTGGCTACAGTTTTGTTTGCAACATCTACTCAGATGAAACATCAGGACATCCTACCTCTGCCATTTCTGTACTGGTTGAAGACATTTCACAGATGTACAGTGTCTGCTCGCTTAGCCTACAAAGAAATTTTGCTGTGAGCTATGTTAGACCAGGATAAGAGTAAAGAGCTGATTTAAGGTCTAATCTTTGTGTCTCTTGGTAAGTGCATCAGGGCTGGGTTTTGCTGTGCTTCAGCAAAGCCACTTGTGCTGTACCCTTCCTGCTGACTTAGGGTATGAAACCTATAAGGAGCGTGGAAGAACTCTGCAAAGTTTTAGTCCTTAAGCTTCCCAGGTGAATGAGATACAGAAGTTATAAATTGCTTCAGGTTTGACATGGCAAAAATGAAAGTAGTCCTCTGCCATGTCTGCACTGAACTCTGTGGTTTTTAAAATGACCTCACAACTTTAGTTCTATAACTGCAGTAAATAAAAATGAACAGCTTTAAAACTAATTTTTCAAACATAAATTTTGAGCAAATGATTATTTAGACTTTTTGGACTAGATGTAAATGTTATTTTCAATTTCAGCCCTTTGTAGGAGATATTTTTTGAAAGAAAATCTTCCTGTTCGATGGCTTTTCAGGAGTAGGGGAGGAAGGAGTGCATTGGTTACTAATTCCTCATTATCGGAGTATGCCTGGTAAAGCTCAGACATGAGAAAATTTGTTCAGTGTCTTAGTCCTCTGTTGAAAGCCCTTTATGAACAAATGAAAATTCCAAACTAACATAATCACCAGCACAATACCCCCAAAAGCAAGCCATAAATAGGCAAAATACAAATGTGCCTTACGAAATGCTCACCCCAATTTGCAGTCAATACTTTCTTTTTTATACAACTTCTTTTGCTCTTTCTTTCTTTCAGTATATGTCACATATAGAAATATAAGCATAAACCCACAGAAATATAAACAAGAGGAAGGAGAATGTTTTTGGTTATGTTTATTAGTTGTCCAGCTAAAAGAGTTGTAGACTGATGTTTTGATTTTTTCCTAGAATCAACAAAGTTGCCATGCCTGCTACAAAGTCCTCTGCAATCTGTCCAGAATCAATAGAGAAAAGGGCAAACTATGAGTTGAGTGGATTCATAACTTTTAGGTTCCAAATTCCCAAATATATGTTTTAAAAGCCTTGCAGGAATACATTGGCACTGTCTGAGCATTATAAAAGAAAATACACAGGAAAACTCTTGACTAGTCTCTATTTTGATGTCAAGTACTTTTAGTGTTAACCAGAAGTAATTTTATTTCATGATGGCAAAAGAGATGACAGTCATAAGATCAGATTTGAAGGGAGATAAAAGAATCTTGTGACTAATCACAAAGAGAAAAATAATCTTAAAATCCCAACGTGTTTAATGTGTTTAATGTTTAATGTTTATGGAAGTCTATTTGAAACACATGGTATACTTTCATAATTGAAAATAAAGAGGAAAGAAATTAAAATCCTAGTAACATTTTTTACAATATTATGATCTTCTCAAAAATGTATAAAAGTTTGATAAGGCTTTCCTTATATATATATATATATATTCAGAAATGTTAACTTATTTCTTTGTATCTTTCCATGACTCTCTCTAAGGCAGACAGGAGGACATATTATTTCAACAGCTTCTGCCTGAATAGTTTGTAGACATTAAAGACTTTGACTCATATATATAGAATGAATTAATTTGAGACAGCTGAAACAGTTTCCATTCCTGCAGTCTGCCTTCCTATCTCCTGCCAGGCATATTAATGTGAAGTATATTAAAGTTAGTGGTGGTTTCTGTTAGCATAACAGTCTGTAAACTACGCTGGTTCATCACCAGCCATGCCTTTCACAGCCTGCTCAGACAGCCCTGCTGGGGGAGTGTAAATTTATGGCAGAGCAGAGGGATGGAGAAATGAAGATGGTAACCACTGCAGCTAGACAAATTTAAGCCAGTGCTATAAATGACTCAGCATCTGCAGCGAGAACAAACTCGTCCTAAACTTCATTTTAGCTGGCATGTTCAGTTCAGCAAACACAAATGATATTCGGTTTAGTTTTTCTCCTGGACACAACAGAAATAGCTGAATTCAGCATTATTGCAGTGTAAATGTCAGTTCATGTTCTTGAACCTTACTTAGCTCTATGTACTAATTTCTCATGACACGTTTTTCTATTTTTTTATAACACTCAAATTAAATTTCATCTCTCTTCTACAGACAAAACTTTCGGGAAAAAAACCAAAACTTCATAGACTGTTAATATAAAATTGAGACAAAAATAAAGGAGAATGACAAACCAGTAAGAAACAACATAATGAAAAACAACTCAGTTTTCAGAGCACTTAGGAAAAAACCAGAAATACCTGGGTACTATGTTAAGGAGTGCCTCTTCCTAGGGATAAAGTTGAAATGCTGCTTTTAGCATAACTACAAGAATATACAATTTGTTTAATCTATTTTCTCAAAAAAACATTGGAGAAGCAAAAAACAAAAGGCAATTGGATATTTTTATATAGAAAAATGGTTAAACAGTGTAAGTTTTGGAACTCTTGAAGATAATGAATGGTGCATGAAAGATACTTGCCAAAACTAACATATCAGTATTTTTGAGTGATAAAACAGTACAGGCAGCTTTAACTATTAACAAATTTTAAGAAAATTCAAATTAGAAGAATATGCATTTTTTTTAATCTTGTCAAGTCTAAAGTAACCATGACAAAACCAAAATCTGTGTCCTAGTGGTGTTACACAAATCTGTGACAGCATTAGCAAATACAGACACATAAATAAACTGTATACTGTTACTGTTTCCCCACTGTAAGAACTTTTCGAATACACAGTGTGATATTCATATAGAATGGAAAATAATTATTTCTATTATTATTATAATTATCATAATCATCATTATTGTCTTTTTTATTCTCATTATTAATATAATGAAAATTATAGACCTAAGTAATAATTATGGTAGAGTTAATGTCTTGTAGTTAGATTTGACAAACTTGATTTCTGCCTGCAGCTACAAGGAAAAGATGAGACATTTTTCTTGTTTGAAAATATAAAAACTAGCTACATTACTACTTATAATTTTATTTTATTGATTTTATTCAAACAGTTATGTGCTTAAGTACAAGTAACTTAGAAACACCTGATCTATTTTATTTAAGAGGTGAAAAAAATATAATATTTGCTTTCTAACACCAAAATCCACGTTTTTATGTATCTGTCCATTTCCAGGGAAAACAAAATCTCTAGAGACCTACTAATTAAATGCATATCTATGTAAACAAGATATTATTAGACCACTACTATGCAAATAAAAAAGATATTTTCTTAAATCTCCTGACAGGATTATCATGACTTTATGGATTGTTACTTTGTTTAATGATGTTATTTCAAAGCCATAGGTAAAAAATGGTCAAGGCTCACTGTTTTTGCACAGCAGCCTGGGGACATGAAGAGCCTCTTCAGACATAGTCTAGTGATTTGTATGCTTATTCCCCGATAGTTAAGATTAAATTCACTCTCAGTAGTTCCTTTGAAACTTTCACGGCAATATGGAAGCACCATATGGGTTTTATAGAGGAAAAAACGAATCATATATCCTGCTGAAAAGATGCACCAGGTCTGCTGGAGGAATTTCCTGACTCAGCCAGCCAGCCAGCCTGCAACTGCACATCTCACCCACACAAGACAGCTTCCCCCCAAATCTGCCAGGTGACTTGTACAGGAGCCCTTTGACCTACCTCAGTCTGAAATTGCACAGTCTAATGAGCAGGGTTTTGCTACTCATTTTGACAGACAAATATAATTAAGCATTTTCTAAACAGTTTACTAGGTAAATTGGAGGTGAAGAAAACCTCCTAGTTGACAGTGTGACAAGCACTGAGAAATCTTTCACTGACACAGCTGCAGTGGAAGGAAGGCATCTGATCAAGCCTTGAGTTTAAGAAAAAAGTGCCACATCAAACAAAACCACTTTTGCCTTATTCTTTACAGGAAGAAGCAACCTCCATTCAGTATTACATAAAGATATGTAAAAATATGATGAAATGAAATTTGCATCAATAAGTTGGGAGTTTGGGATTTCACCAGTAACAGCATAAGGTTTTAAAGCTGGAGGACATCATAATGTCCTCCAGTCTGCTGTCCTGCAGAAAATATATCTTGACTTAAACGTTATTAACTGGGGGAAACATTTCTGCAAAATTCAGGTATCATTTGGAAAGCTGGCTTGCACACTGTTGAAAATGATCACTTGGTTTTATGAGGTGTCTGGGAAACAGGCAAGTGAAAAACCTACTGTTTAAATAATTTTTTCTTTTCAATAAGTATTGACTATAACAAGATTAAATATATTCTGAATTTTCACATTTCTTCAAAAGTTTGCATTTGCAGAAAGACCAAAAATGTACGGACATTTTCACTGTTGATATATAAAAATTTTTTAACTGTTCTGGTGACATTTCATCATCAAAACAGAGATGATTGCTGAATATTAATTTGCTTAATTGTGTAAATTTAAGCTCTTATATCACATGGGCTACTGTATGTGAAGCATCCTGCTGTTCCTAGACCTCCATGATACTGTGAGCAATAAGGAAGGTTAATGACTCTAGAATTTCCTGGCAAATGCAGATTGAAACAGACATTTAATACAGTGTTCATGCAGGTTTTTCTGTGTGAAAGAAAATGTTGTGGGAATTGGGTCTGAGTAGAAGAATTAACGTTCCTTAATCTTGTAGGAAATGACAGGAAAGTGTTTGAGATGATGGCAAAACTGGGTAGAGTGCCATTTTTTGCACAGAGCACACCACCTGTAGTATGACAAACTCTCCTGGTGTTGAAAACTGGGTCCCGATTTCTCATTGTAGACTGAATAACTACCTTACGGTTTTTCCACTTCTCTTGATTACAGCATGACTGATCAAAGCAGTGCAGAAAATAAATAGCCAGTCATAAACTTCGAGCTTTTGATAAAGACTGATTTTTTAAAAAAATTCTTTTCTTGGCTTTGGATGTAAACCTGACTTTAGCAAAACAAATTTAACAAGTGGAAAAGTGGAGTAGACTAGCCAGTGTTTTCAGCTCCTGAAATCAGTGTAGAGGCCTAGACGTATGCAAGCTGTTCTGTCTGAAGCATATGGCCTGGTGTGCCGCTTTTACAGATCCAGCATATTTTGCATTTTTTACAGCATGGCATATGGGTTGTGTTTCAATTTTATTTTAAAGCCTTGTAGTTCTAAGGAAATCTCTGCCTCTTCTGTCACCTACAGCTGGGGAATGGGAGATGGGGTGAGACAGATGAATTAGAAAATCCTATGGCTCTTGGAAAAACGAGATTATTGTGCCACTAAACAAGGGCACTCTCCTACAAGTGTGAATGTAACTGAGGGCTGAATATCGCCCTCACACAGGGTCTGCCACTGCAAGGATCCTTTGACCTTGAAGTGGTGCCCAACATCTCTACTGAAATTATCTCCAGGTTCTTCAAAAGATTAATTTTGCACCATGAACACAAATAATCTGAGTCTGAACTCATAAATATTGCCAGATACGGCTGTGACGTCAGATGTATGTCAGTGTCTATTCCCAAGTAGTTTCACAGTGTTCCCAGGATATGACTGGTCCTTATGGCCCACATACTATGAATCTGAACAACAAGGGAATAAAATGAACTAATTCATAGTGAAAATACATATGAAAATATATGTAACGGATCACCTATATCATTGCTACAATTTTATAAGAAACGTTACTGAAATCTAGTTTTGCTGTGGCCTAAGAAGTGAATCTAAAGAGTGAATCTAAGAGTGAATCTAAATTACTTTAACTAATAATTTACACTTCTCTAAAACCAGGATTCAACAAAATAAAACCAATTTGAGGTCATCATAGTCAAGTAAAACATCTCAAAGGAGTGTGTGCATCTTTGAAGCAAAGGCAAATGCTGAATATGGTTCACACAGAACTTTGGACATAGAAATCTCTTTTGAAGCTAAGCATAATTCTAATTTTGGTATGAAATTGTAATTTAATAATTTTAAAATCATTCATATAGAATTCACCTTTCAAGTTCAGAAGGTTCACCAAAGTTAGTGGAACATTTCTGCTTCTGCCCGAAAAACCTGATATTCAATATGCATTCAATTTATATTACTGATAAAAATGTGTTTGAGAGAAATAAAAAGCTGATAGAACTATGGGTTTTTTATATATCACACTTTCTCCAGGATCTACATCCTGATTTCCCACTTGGTGTTGCTTCTGATCACTTACACAATGGAAAACAGCTGAGAAATGAATTACCAAAGGCTTATATGTCATGACATTGCACGAGAAAGAGTGCTTTTCATTTTTTTAATGAACTGACTTCAGTTAGTGTGAGTACACTTGAGCCACTCTTACAGGTATAGGCTGGCCAAAGGAAGACTACTTCACACAAAGCAGGAGCTGTTCTTGAAAAGTACATCTGCTGTTATGATATCTTAAATAATATTTACTGCCTGTCTACTGATCCATATGTATAAACAATCACTTATCACTTAAAAGAGAAAATCCCTTTAGATGTTTGACTGGATTTTGGAATCTTGTAGAACTGGGGGATTCTATGGATCAGAGACAGGGAAACACATCCCTTCCCTCTCAGTGCACTTGTTCAATCCTACAACATCTCAATGTTTTGTCCTGTTCTCATCAGCCACTTTGTGGACTCACAATGCAAGGACATTCTCCTAGAATGTCATAAAGGCATGTATTGTCAGAAGGGAGTGAGCTCAAGAATATAATTTTGCAGTAGTGTAACCTGGAGCTTTAAAAGCCCCTGAGAAATCCTTAGAGAATGCAGCACTGAACAGATTTCATTCAGTTATTTATTTATTCATACATCAACTTTCAGACTAAAACCAAATACCTACTCTGCTTCAGCATATCATTGTGAGAAAGTTTAAAATAAATACACAAAATAGTTAAAAATAAGATGGTAGACCTTATGAGAAAAAAGAAACCATTGAATCTTCTGTCACTTTTGAGCTTTGCCACTCACTGAAAGGCTACTCTTCTAGAAAAGAAAATACCATAAAAGAATTTTTTTGTTTCAGAACAGTTTTGATGTTTGTTATCAACAATATTGAAATTGTGAAATCTTCACTCTTTGCAGATATGATAAGAAAACTAGAGAAGTGCTAGTGTGTTGTAGTCTGTGTGAGAGAGGCATCAAGATGTTGGAGGCCCTTTCTGAAACCTGGCAAGCTCACCTCTGCCCACTTTCTTATTCATATTTTCTAAGTCTCCATGAAAGGACATTTTAAAAGTTAAGCTCTGAGAGATTTATCCCAAATTTTACGTGAAGATTCTTCTGTCCTAAATGTATCAAAGAAGAAAGAAAATCTTACTGCGTTTTCATCCTGTATGAAATTCTTGGTAGTTTGTAACTCAGTAGTGTGTCCAGGAAGCATTTCTACCAGAATTCTGGATAACACAGAGTTTTGAAGAGAAAAACTGAACTCCTGTAAAGTACCTGAGAAAAGTAGGACAAAAAACCCAAAAAGTAATTGCATAGTGAGTTAGTGAAAGTATCGGTTCTAAACCGTTCATCTTTAAAATTATATTTATCCTTCCTACACTGTTAAAATGTCTACAGATCTGAATTCTCATCCTATAAAAGCTCATTTAAGCATTTCAAGTGTTTCTTGTTTGTCAGCTGATTCCCATATCTTCTGAACCTTAATGTTCTCTTTATCCTTTTTCTCAAACACTTGTGTTTCTGCTATTGTAGTTTAGGAGCTCAAATACAGAATAAGAGTTAGAACCACGAAATAGAGTTAGAAACTTTATTTTCAGAGAAAAAATTGCAAGAATTGTGGGAAAATTGCACTTATAGGTAGGACAATAGCACTCAACGTACTCAAATTTATCCGAAGTGGGCCAGAAAATAAAACCCTCAAAACTGGTAGGTATTTGTATAAAGACAGCTTTTATTTCTCAAAATATATAATATTAAAATGTATTCTAGCATTTTTAAAGCTGTGAAACTTTTAATTTTTATATAGCACTCGAGATTTTCCTCAACAGAATGTAAGTAGCTGAAAGCAGGGGGCAAGAAAAGGGAAAAATTTCATTTTCCAAGTCAAATGAATGATAAGTTGATGCAAAATTTGTAATTTAGTCTTATTTTGTTGAATCACTCATATCCTTACCAGCAAATTTCTGCTTCTATTTCACCTCAACAGATTTTAATTTTTTCCGTTTTTATTCAAGCCACAGTTCAAAGACTGCAATTGCAAAATGTGATTTCCCAGTTTGTCATCTTCTGTATATCTCTCAGGCAAAATAATTTTTTTTACGCTGGATAACATCAATATATGGAGAATAAAATAAAACGGAGAATACAGTGGAGCTGATAAAGGAACTTGATATCATAGGCCTGATTGAGCAGAAACCATGGGAGAGACAAACACAGATAAATGCTCCCTGGGCAAGAAGTGACCAAGAAACATCCTGTGAAAGTTTGTGATAAGATAATGTTACCAGGTGACATGATGTCATGAAGGATGTGTAACCAATGGGAAATTGTTACCAAAACCAGAGCTCTATATAAGTGCCATACATGTATAAAACCCTATATGAACATCTTGTATATCAATAGAATTGGCTGCTGATCCAAACTCGGATGTCCCTGTCTCTCAATCGCCAATATCAATACTCCGGTGCTTGAAAACAAAGACTACACTACATGCGTATTTCACAATGCTGCTAAGTTTTTTAAAAAGGTTTGTAAATGATTCTGTGTTTTCTAAGGATTTCGGATTGAAAGGTGAGGAAGAATTATTTTTCAGTGCACTGAACAATTTCTCTGGAAGATGTATTCACTCACTGGCTTAAGATAAAACACTGGTAAGTGCTACTTCACCTACGAAAGCAATCAATTGTTGTGTGAGCTCTGAATTCAGCCTCTGACAGGCTCAACCTCAGTGATTTTGTTGACTTTCAGTAGTAAAGTAGTCATGGCATAGGAAAAGATTGACAAAAACCTGTGTCTTGCAAGTCAGGAGGCAGAAGGACAAAAATGAATTGTAAGAAAGGTGTTTCCTGTTACAGTAGGGCTAACACTGTAATTGTTATGAATGTGAGTATTTTCACATCAATAAATAATCAGTGAAAATGGGTAATACTTGTTTTGTTGGAGCCACCTGGTACAGCCATAAAATAAAGACAAAATTGAAGAGGACAAGAAAGTATCAGTTTTATTTCTTAGAATCTTTATGTGTTGTTTTAAATTGAATTTAAATCAGATGGATTTGCAGTTAGAATAGACACATGGGTTAATGATCATTGATATGCATTGATGACTCTACCTCTTTTTGTTGGCCTCCAAAATTCAGAAACATATTTCCACAATTGCTGAGATCCACATCTTGTACAACATGAAAGCATCTCCTTCTTGCCTTGCAGAAGCTTAAGTCAAGAAAAATGGTATTAAAATATCTAACTGTAGGAAAAACGACATAACGCTCACAGATAAATGTACTAGCATTCACATGTAAGAAAGAGCTAAATAAAGTCCTTTGTATGGAAAACATGAAACAAAGAATTTTATTTTGTTTATTATTATATTTGCACTTTGAAGAGTACAAACAAGAAAATAAAAAATAATAATACTGAATATTATATAAAAATATTATATATAAATTATTCACACAGTTTTGTCTATACTAAATTATATGCAAGGAAAGAGGTGCTATTTATTGTGCAGAAAATGTTGAAAATGTTTGAAATAAAGCCTTATTTAAGCCTAGACTACCTATTTTGCTAGGTCATAATAATATCTAGCAGAGCAACAACAGAGTGCTCAGCTGTCTACTGTTGGCACCATCTGGTTTTGACTGCAGGCTCCTCTTTCTCCTGTCCCAGTTAAAAATTTTGTCTTGAACAAAGTAGAACAGCATCAACAAGAAAATCCAAAAGTAGTTTAGAGGGAAACTCTTGGAATAGTTATTTGGTATCTCTATTAGTTGGCCTGAATCAGGCAGAATAAAAATTAAAGCCTTGATTTATTGCACATCAGAGATTGATTAGTTACTGTCTTAACTATTGGTTCCTCTCTTCACCCAAACAAGATTCCAAACTTCAACAATCCCACTATTTCCCTCCTCAGGCAGTGCAGGAACAAAACATCTGTCTTAGTCTATCCTTCCTGGTTCTTTGGCAACCTCTTGCCTCTCTGTGCTACCCACGGTTGGCAGTTTGGGCACTGAGAGCAGAGGACAGCTGTTCTCAATCCCTTCTCTTGGCACCATAGACTGAATCTATACTCATAAATTAAACATTCCCAGGATCATTCTCATCACTGAGGCAAAGTTTGGCAAAGTGACAAGAAATTGAAAACAAGGTCCTATCTGTATTTGTTGAAATTGGCATGCCATTAATAGGTACCCTACAGTTTTAAGTTCTTATATTTTAAAATATTCCTGAAAGTCTCCATTTCCAAGCAAATTTTACACTTCCATTTTTGCACCTGCATCTTGTATTATGAGTGCATATCTGGATTTTTGTGACTGTGATGAGTTCATTGTTTGTGAAAATTATGTAGTAGAGACTTATAAGTACTAAATTTTAGTATATTTCGCTCCCCTCAAGATTGAGAGTTTCTGTGATCCATTTGTTTCAGCTAGCTGTGCAATTTCACAGCTTGTGCACAAAAATGGAAAATATTAATTAGCAATTTTCTCATTGTTTAAGAAAAAGCATTAAAAACTGAAAAGTTGAAAGAGGTTCCCATAATTCCCTTTATTTACTCCAATGTGCAGAGGAAAATTGCTGGTAGTGTTAGAAAGTATTGAAAATATTAAATATAGATATCTAGCCTTGGGGAGTGTAAATTAGCATGTTTTTAATTGATTGCAATATTCAGGGAAACATTCCTCGAAGAAAATTAATTTTAGAGCAGCATATTTTGACAAGCACATGTGCCAATTTAAAAACCTGTGATCAACTTTAAATTGATTTAAAAGACAACAAAGAACTGTTACTAATACTATAAGGAATGAACCCTGCATTTTAAGCATGTTTTCTGTGGGATTCATTCACACAGTATATAGAAATCACCATAACTTTTCAACCTTTCAAAATAGAATTCTGAGGGGCATATTTTAATCCCAGTTATACTGCTGTGAATAGAATAATTCCTTTGAATATAGTAGAGTTACTCTGAATATGTGCCAGTGTAATTGAGAACAGAATTGAACATACAAAGCCCTAGTCTGAAAAAAAAAAATGCCAATTGGCTTAAAACAGGGAACAGGGAGCAAGGGACTGCTTCCTAGGCAGGCTAATCAATGGCACTCCAAACACTGAGTGGAATTTTCAAATGTTTGTTAATGCTATGTTGCTTTTTCATTCTCTCTACCTTTTATATTTCAGAAGTCTCTTTAATGAACAGGTGAATTTCCATCAGTTTTTGCATGCTTATTATAATCTTGCATATGGCACATAGAGATGGGATGCTATGAATGAGCAAACTGATGCTTGCTGAAGTGGCTAACTTATTTTGCTCTTATTTCATAAGAAAAGACATAAGAATTCCCTAGAATTTATTCAATAGTACATACAGACTGCTTTAATTTCTTAAGGAGGTAGGACTTATGTAGGTGTAGTGTGCATCAAGGCTTCAAGGAGCTTTCCTGTAGTCTGGAATTAGATATATGTGCTCCTGGAAACGCTGCTTTGCTTGCCATTTTATGCTAAGAAATGTCTCTTACAGCCCCTTTGTTGGCTTTTATGAATCTCATCTGACCTGCCCTTGCCTTGTATGTGGGAGAAAAGAGGTGCTGTCTCATACTGCTTGTCTTAATACTTGGCAATGTAAATAATTCTATTTGCAGTCAACAAAGTCTAAATAAAGTCAGAGTCAGTGTTGCATCCTGAAAAATGGAAGTATAAATCCAAAAAAGTTAACCTTTCCTTCTGTGTTAGTACTTGAAAACTGAGACATGCGAGCATGAATTGCCACAAACGCAGATGAATCCCTCATGGCACAGGGTAGCCTTAATCTAATTTAAATGGAATCTCATTTTCTCTAGCAGTATGGTCTGAATGTTCAATCAAACTATGCCAAATGATTCAGATTTCTTCAATGTGCCTAAATGTGCTAAATCTTCCTCAATATGATTCCAAACCATGAAGCTACTGTGTTTTCTGTTTGCAAGGTTGGAATAAATGGAGTTACACCATCGATGATACTGAGTTCAGCATGCCTATTTTGTAGAACAGCTGTATCAAGGATAAATCAACAAATGAAATATTCTTTATGTGCATGATCTCATAAAACACCATTTCTAATTTTCACACAAAATAAACAGGGAACAGTTACAAGTCGATTTAAATATATGTATCAAGAGCATAGGGCTAAATAAATGAGGTATAACAATTTTAGTACTAAAATTTGTCTACTTTGTCACCTTCTTTCCTTCCTATTTTTAAGCAGTGTCAATAAATAAAGGCATTGTATCAATTTGCTCAAAATGCAGGTATTATGTATTTGCTAAGAACTGGCAATGTGCCTGATATCAAGACAAGAAAGACGTCTTATTCCTCATGAATACTCGGTCTTCACCTGACACTGTCTCACACAGCAACTTTGCCTCTAAACTGGAGAGACACAGACCACCAAGTGAACAAGTAATTGGCTGTATGGTTTCACTCAAGAGATGCTGCCAACTGCTTGATATCTGAATGGAGACCAGTGGTGATTGGTATTCTTCCAGGAATGCTGGTACTGGGGCCGAAGCTCTTTAACATCTTCACTTTTGGCAAAATGGACAATGGGATTGAATGTACTCTCAGTAAGTTTGCCTATACCAAAGCAAACCAATACCAAGCTGTATGGTGCAGTCAACAAACTAGAGGGAACAGATGCCATCTGGAGGGACCTTGACAGACTTGACAGGACCTGTGTCAAACTCATGAACAACAGGGACACTGGCAAGCACCTCCACGTGGCTCAGGGCAAACTCAAGCACAAATACAGGCTGGGTGGAGAAAGGATTGAGAGAAGCCTTGCAGCAATGACTTGATTCTTGTTGGATGAGTACCTTGGCATGTCCCAGCCATGTGCACTGGCAGTGCAGAGGCCAATTGCATCTTGGGCTGCACCACAATCTCTGTGGCTAGCAGGTCAAGAAAGGTGACTCTCCAACTCTGCTCTCATGGGACCCCTCCCTAGAATACTGTCTCCAGCTCTGGACTTGGTGGGGACATGTTGGAGTGAGGCCAGGTGAGGGCCACAAAGATGATCTGAGGGCTGGAGCTTCTCTTCTATGAAGAATTAGAAAGAAATTCAAGGTTGTTCAGCCTGGAGAATAGGCTTGAAGGGGACCTTATCACAGCGTTCCAGTGCCTAAGGGTGGCTACAGTGCCTAAGGGTGGCGAGGGACTTTTAACAAGGGCATGTAGTGACAGGACAAGAAATAGAAGCTTTAAACTGGAAATGGGTATATTTATATAAGATAAATGGGTATATTTATATAAGATATAAGGAAGAAACTCTTTACTGTGAGGGTGGTGAGGCACTGGAACAAGTTACCAAGAGAAGTTGTGCATGCCCCATGCCTGGAAATGTTCAAGCCCAGGTTCAATGGGGCTCTGAACAGCCTGGTCTGGTGAAAGGTATCCTTGCCCATGGCAGAGAGTTTGGAACTAGATGATTTTTAAGATCCCTCCCAACTGAAACATTCTGTGAATTTATGGTGATTCATACATCGATAAGAAACAGGATAAACTGAAAAGTTAAAGGAAATGCATTGGTTCAAGCCACCAAGGGAAGAAAAGGAAAAGCCAGAGCAGAATGAAGAGCTGTAGTAAAGACCTTGTAAAGTTTGACTTGTTATTCCTTGCTGACAGTGGACTGGAGCATCACCCATGATAAATGAGGAAGAATGACAACTACTATGAAAGTGACTTACACACTTGAGGTATCAGTTGTTTGGGCTGTTAAAGAGGTTGCAGAACTAGTCCCAGATTCCAACAGCATCAAATAAGAAATCTGCTGCCTTGGGAGCAGAGCACTGAGCACTCCTTTATTCTGCCGACATAGATCTAAATGAGAGTAGTTATTTTTGTAGTGATTTGGTCTGTTTTGGACCTTTGTTAAGTACTTTACTAAGTACATAAATAGTGTACTTCCTAATAAAGAGATGAGACCTTCATCTGCTGGATGGTTACATGTACTTTCCAAGTTAGAATCTACACTTATGGAGTGCTTTGTGAACAACAGTGCATATTATCTTCTATTATATTTCACAGAAAGAATTATATGGTTGCACACTTTCTGGATTCAAAATTAAATTATATTTAAATGGCTTTGATATGCACAGCTTGAGTAAAAGACTAAAGATACATACATCTAATTCAAGGTCACACAACTGGTTACCAATAGACCCGGGAAAAGTATTCCTTCTTGTTGATCAGAAATCAGCTTATCTGCTCTTTTAATCCAAGTAAAAACAAAGCTTTGCTTCTTCCAACCAAGCCATTCTATGATTCTTGAAAATTCTGCAGAAAAAAAATCAAAATGTTTGAATAGAAGTGAAAAAAATGAATTAAAAAAATTCTAAATGTTTGCAATTAATTGTTCACTACTCATCTTGATGTAGTCAGTAGTCTAGTCAACTATACCGTTTTATATGTTTCGTTTTTTCTTCAGAGGGATCAAAGACAATTTAGTAAGATAAGTACATATTAAAAGACATCTTGACCTTGTTCCTGAAAGCTTCATTTAATGAAAAGTACCAACAGTCTTTTCTGATTAATATATCCTTGTAATAAATACTACATAAATTACATTCTGAGTTACAAAAGAAGCATTTCTATCCTCATTTGAAATTCAGAAAACACACAGATTATGCTTTCAGGTGGCAAAAGCTCCAGGGTTTTCTGGCTGTCTTTTGTGTTACACAGACTTGTAGAGTGCTAAGGGCTGACAGATGCTTATCAAACATTAATGTAAACACTGCTATCAAAGCTGTGTTTTCTGGTACTGGCTCCATACAAGAGGGTCAGCATGAAACATAATTAAAGGAAGGACAAAGCTAGAAATGTCATGGCACTAGTTTTTGCTGTATTAGAGGACTTGCATAGTGTTCTCTCTAGCAAAAAACAAATGCTCTAGATAAACAGCAAAAGATACAGAAATCAAGGATTAAAAATGGAATTTTTTAAAGTGGTCGCATATTTTATTGCACATATGTTGAAAACATAATTTCTTCCAAGCTAATTATGTACTTTCCCCCCAAAATATTGCCAAAGGCCTTAAGATAAAAAGCCCCAACCTTTGCACTCCAATGTCTGACTTTAGACATTTGCCTCATACTTAATATTCTTACATTAATTATTATTGATAGTAATTCCTAAGTAATATTTTCACTTGTATGCCAAAAGCTATGGAATAAAGAGTAATGAAAGGGAAAATTCCTTTGGCACTGAATTCACATTTAGGGCTTATTGAGACACTTATTGTTAGAACAACAAAAGGACTCATGCACTGCAGAGGTAACCACTGTCATCCTCGCTATTAGCATAGACTGTAGTGCCACCCAAGGAACAAAATATTCTGCTAATTAGGGTCAAACAAAAGCAACTAACCGCTATTCTCAGATACAAACAGGCTGAGCAGTGTGCTGGTAAGCCAGACATTTGAGGTCATCTAGGAAAAGTTTTCGTCTTGCTACCAAAAGTCCAGAATCTTCAGATTTCATATCTTTGTAGTTAGAGTTAATTGGAATCATCATTAATAATTGGACTAACTAGGAAGTGAAATCGACTAGGGTTCATTTAATATAAAACATATTTCTGAAATTGATACCTGAACTCCTTTTTTATGTAACTCTTGGATAAAATTATTTTTATCAGTTTTTGAGAGGAGATAGAGCCTGGACTTAGGATTTGAATGGAAATATATTAGAGAAAATAGCACTGACTGTGTTTTGATTTTATCCTTTTAATTTCTTCCTTACAAACCAATATGTTATCTTTTTATTCACTAGTTGTGTTTGTTTTGATTTTTTAAGTCTTGCATGATTATATTCTACAACTAAAATTTTAAAATTTTAAATTTTAAATTAAAATAATAATTAATAATTTAAATTTAAAATAAGGTCGCTTATGTTACTCAAAGTGATCAGAGACTTCTGGAGCTACAGTTGTATCAATATTTATATAAATGCAAAACAACTTGTAATTTTCTACTTAGTATTCAGAAAGAGGAAAGAGTGTATCTTGGTGTGATCAGAAGCAAATAAATTGAAGATGAATGTCATCTAAAGACTAAAAAATGGCACATATATGAATACCTATTCCATTTTGATGCACCATCAATATGAAAAATTGTTGCTGTGGCAGCAGATATGCAGTGAAAAAGAAAGAACATGAGGAACATATCATAAGACAAATCACCTGCTTCAAAAGTATTGACCCCCAACACTCTGACTATCTGAGACCTGTGTTTGTTTTTTGCTTTCTTTTATTTTTCATTCATGTTTCTTTATTATTTTTCTTTTATGAGGTGATGAAAATTTGGGGGTTATGTTTTGAATTGCATTGCCTGTATTTGTTAACAGTACCTATATGTGTAAACCTGCCAGTACCAACGCATGAAGACTTCAAAGGTGAACAAGCTTGCTGCTGTGCTGTTTGCTTCTACTTCATAATAGCATTGAAACCACTTCTGTTCTCCCAAATGGTGGAAATGTTGTAAGGCACAGAAGAGTGGCTCTCAGCAGCAGCAGTAGGGAACACAACTGTAGCTCTGGATTTTTTCAAGTACTGCTGTGCACCACATCCAACACATCCACTTTCATGTTGTTGCCTGGCTGTCTGCCATCCACTGCTACATCTTCTACAGCAACACAAATCTGACTTTACAAACACCTATAATAGTTTTCTCAATCCTTCTCAGTCTGAAAAACTGAAGCCAAGAGGAGAAAATAACTTACTAGCCATGCAAATAATGCTCTAGATGATGTCCAAATATAATATGTCACCTTGCTCTCTAACAAGTGAGCCTAACTACTGCAGTCATGGTGCTTTTAAGGAGGGAAAGACATCAGTGCTGACCTCATAGCTGGGCTGATGGCCAAATAAAAGACATTTTTTATTTTCTGTACATAGAGCAATTAATACATAAATGCATTGAGTATTTTAACTTTGTGATATTTAGTTGAAATTACTGCATTCATTGCAACTCCAAACATCTAGAGATAAAAAAGTCAACTTGCAAATTGAAATATTTTCTAAAACTACATTAATTCTATATGTAGAAACACATCTAAATGGAAAGATGAGTATTTACTTGGTGAAAGAGGACATTCAAAACAACAGATATAATAATTGTACGTGCTAGAAAATTTTTAAAAGAAAATAGGTAAAGCAGGAATGTATTGTTTAGTTTACCACTGTGCCGAGGTTTATATTTTTAGAGGATAGGATAAATGTATCTGCAATGAAGGATGAAGGCTATAACATTATTTCAAGATTAGAAAACCCCAAAAACCCAACCACCCCCCAAACTTTTCTGACTATGTAAAATTGATTCTGACACAAAGGAGATCATTATAGCCTCAATATCTGTCAGCTGTTCTCTCCTGTGGATGCAACATTTATGGGATGGCTATGCATAATTTACACATAAGCTTCGACATTGATCTATGAGTCAAACAAAAAATCACTACTGAATGATGTGTACATGCAGAAAAGAAGCAAAAATAGAGTCACAAATATCAAAACCAATAAGAATACTTTTTTCTACTCCTTACATTTCTCATCTTCCTTGTTTTTCTTCTCTTTATAATAGGGATTTATTAACTGTGAAAGAATAAGATCATGCAAAACCAATTATTGCTCAATTGTATTTATTTAAACTTAATTTTTTATGTTGAAAAGCAATTTTTATATTCCAAGAATTACAGACATAAATTTCTTGGGAATTGTTAAGTTATTATAGGTAGATATACAAATATTCATTAAATCTTATAAAAATGAATCAAATTGAGTTAAGTGATAATCTAGGTGATTCCTAGATTAGCATAAGGCCATAGATGTACACACAGTGGGCAATGCTTCTTCTGTAGAAATTTACCATCAATCTTAGATACTTTCTAAGTCCTTCAGAACAGATTCTGGGCTGTTATATAAATTTACAGCTATTAAGAAAATATTATGGGAGTCTAGAAAAAAAAGATGGATAAAATTATGAATAAACATGGAAGAATGGGAACTGTTTAATCTAAAGAAAGGGTTAAGGAGGGATCTGATGAGGTATGCTCTTAATTTTAGAAGCTGGGAGAAGTCAATGGATTACTACTACTAAAATAATGTCTAACTCTAGGTCATCACATTTTCTGAATACTTTGCAACAGAATATATTATTATCAATATACAAATAATTGCAAGGATACCTGGACAATAGTTTCTCAAAAAAAAAAAAAAAGAAAATCTTCACTGTCTTATCTTTTGCTTTCTCTCATCAGATGAAATAAACATTTGAACTGAAGCTGGCCTATGAACATACCAATAGGTGGTACTTCTTGGACTGAAAAACAGAAGAAAGAATATATGTGCAATAATATGTAATTCTAAGTGTCTAAACCCAGTCTACCTAGTAATATTATATAGTTCAGTAGTGATTTTATTCCTAGTTTAGGTCCTCTTCAGAAAATGAGACAAGCAGGAGAATAATGTTCCTAATTAATAAAACTTGAGTGTTTTCTCCTCTCTGATTAGGTCTTATGCCAAGTTGAAATCAACCAAATTCTCACCTTAGTTCCATGATTTGTGAGGCATCCATCAGCTCTACTCAAGATCCTAGTGAGTGACAGCTTTTAAAAAGTCACTCCATTTGTCCTGACCCTTTCTGCGGACCTTGCAACAAAGAATTTTCAAATACAGAAAATTTAAGTGAACAGTTCTCTTTAAAGAGATGAAATCTGAGGCTGGATGCTCTGTTGCCTCAGTTGATCACATTGTGAATAGACAGTAGGTCTTGTCCCTTTTGTAAGCTTATGAAACCTAGATGAAACAAACTGGTAACTCAAGGATTGGGTTTGCCATTTCATCAGGCCCTGAGTAGAATGAGAACAATAAAAAAAAAGTTTTGATTATACTTTCAGCTTTTTATGTATCATCTTTTTCGTATTGAAAGCAAAGAAACTAGCACCGTCCTTTTAACAGAGTCCATTGGTCTTCCATTAGCTATTAATGAGATTTAGGCACAAAAGTGGCAAATCATTTCAATATCATTTTATGTGAATCATTTACAGAGAAGTCTAAACACAACCAAATATAGGAGATGACATGTAAGAGGATGTATTACTGTATGGGTGCTCACAATTCATCATTCATTAAAGTGTACCTCTGATAATGGCTTGTGCAAAATGGCATAGTCTCTCATGAACTGAGCAAGAAGTGTATGTGTTGAGACTAGTAAAACTGCTGCACTGCTTTACTTCTCTCCATACAGATAATTCCAAAAAGTAATTTTCTCATAATATTTTTTCTTGTAGGATAGCATCTCATTCCGCATAGACATTGTATTGATTGGCCAGTGTACCTGTTTTGTATGTGTGTATCCCATTTAACCTCCAAGGAGGCTACTGTTTTAATAGAATTAACTTTGAGAGGAAAATATTAATTTTTCAAGCAAGACAATGTTGTTAAAAAACATCTTTTAATTAAAAAGCTTACATCAGAAGAATGACTATGTGAACTCAATGCTTCCTTGTGATGCTGGAAACAGACACAAATGATCTTTTTCTTTTTTCAATAGCAGCGTTCATTTATCCCACTGAGAGAGACAAATGAGTTCCACCCAGCTACTGAATAGTTTTAGAATTTTATTGAAGATCCTCAAAGCAGAGGTTCTCTTTGTTCTGTGTATGTATAAAGGCCTGATCAAAAGCCCAGGGAGCCAGTGGAGACCTTCCCTACTATGTGTCCTATGGCCCTTGTCTTAAAAGATGAGGTTTATTTTCATCTTCTTGTGTACAACTGTGCAGTGCTCTGCATAACTAGTGCTTTTCTCGTGGTTGCTAGCAAAAAATATTGCATACTGCTTAAGGACAATTTTGCTGACATAGTACATATTCCTGTTAACATATTATGCAATGTGGACTTTAAAATTTCTATTATAACCTTTAATCTTCATTTTTTTTAAATCGGAGTTTCAACCATCCTTGACGCTGTACTTTTTTTTCAAGAAGATTAAATTTCAAAGTTGTTCTTAAATTTTGACATTAATTTTGATAAGCCAAGGAAATTGAAAAATGGGGGAGCAGTGAGTGAGTGGAAGCAGACCAACATTTTTGCCTTAGCATAAGACACACTGGAATAGCTCAAAAAGTTTTGATGCACGTGGTTCTTGAAGGACGTTAAAACCCTTTCCCTGCCAAAAGGGAGGAAATTAATGCAAATGCTTCTCAAACAAAAAGAAGATTGCAAAGTGACTTAATTGCAATAAGCAGTCACTTGCAGTACAAGCAATCATATGAGCAACTTCCTTGTAAACAGCAATTAAACCTTGTACAGAAATGGAGACTAAGAACCAGTTACTGGAAGTTGAAACCAGAGAACTTAAAGCATATTAGGCAGATCTGTATGATTTTTTAAAAAGGGAGAATGAAAAACCACTGGAGCAAGCTACCAAGAAAAGTGTCAGCTTCTTCTACTCTTGCTAAATTCCTGGTTAAACTTGTTTGCATTCTTATCAAGTATAATTTATTCAAAAGTGATGATGATTTAGTCAAACTTTTGTCATTGAGTTCAATTACATAATTGGATAAAAAGTAGTGAGACAGATTTAATGGTGTTTTCTACATTTAAAGCCTATTAAATGGAATAGCTATTTTGGATTATATGGTATAATTTTAAAAAGACTACTTTATATTTTCTTTTAACCATCCTGTAAATTTTATTAGATATTCATATTCATTTCTCTGTGAGGGCTGTTAGACAGCTTTCAAGTAAATATGCTATTCGGAAGAAAAAGGTTATTTTAAGTTGTAGATATCACCACTAAGTTGAAGAAAAGCATCCTTTGATGAGCTACTTCAAAGATGTATGTTTAGGGATTTTGATGATAAGAAAAACTTATTTATCTTAACCATACATTAAGGACACATAATATACACTGAGGATATCAGTTTTCTTGCCCAGAAATGCCAGACATTTGAATAATCAGTCAATATACTTTGGCCTAGCATGTAAAGTTCTGGAATGATTTATTGGGAGGAAACTTTCATGACAGCCAGAAATCTGTCAACAGGTTACCAGGGTAACCTTTGTGCAAACATTCATAACACTGTGTGCTTAATTTCAGCCTATTCATCTACTGCTCTTATTTCTTTCCTTATCTTTCAATGAGAGAGATGTGAAGAGCTATAAAGCTAAGCCCTAGAAATAAAAGAAAATTATATTTTGCAGGAAATAAACCCAAAACATTTATTATTTAATTATTGATTCTTGTCATCTTTGTCTTACTTTCTGTGTTAGATAGCTTCTAAGAGCAAAACTTAAACCACCATTGAAGAACTGTCACTGGTATCCTCTGCTCTACAAGGTGCAAAGCTACTAAAGATGCTCTTTTTCCCATGTAATACACAGCAAATATGGTTACAACTTGTGATTATTTATTTATTTGAAAAGAGTGTGGACATTTCAACCCAACTGTTCACAATCTTTTTTTCTTTCCTAGTATGGGTCATACCAGTGTAAAACTTGACATTAAAGCATAATCATCAGCATCTGACTCTGTCAATGAATTATTAGATCTAATTAATTACCTGGCATCAATATATTTGACGCAAATTTATTGTTTATATCCCATCAAATATGTATGCAACCGTTGCCATATAAAGCCAGGCTTCCACGCTTTGCACATGTAAAAAAAAAAAAATCTGCTGTGTATTTGAATATGCACCATCATGACTCCACAGGGAAATGTTTCTTTTAGAGCATTTTAAATGAAACATTATTCTTTCAACTTTATGGTGTTAGCTAGTTGTTTTATATTGATGATGATGGGCTATATCAGCATCTCTGCAGCTTCCTCCATGCAATCTGGTTCATTTTAATGTAATGTTTATGAAATGGGTTTATATTTCATTTCTGCTCTCTGAATATTATTCTATTTAAGTCTGGCTATACTCTTCTTCAATGGCATCTGCAAAGGAACTTAATATCATCTAGCTTGACCTGTATTGTGGAGCTTCTTTTATCCTGCAGGAATGTAATTATTCAAAAAAACCTGTCCAGTAATTTGTGACTGGGTACCATCATGCACTTTTCTAAAAGACTTGCAGAGCTGAGAGAAATCTATTATGTATTTATGAGGAAATACTGCAGTTAGGCTGACTACCTTGAAAGAGAGTGCTCTTGCCTTTCAACTAAGGAGAAAAGTTTGCAGGTTTTAACCTGCAGCAAGACTGCCCATCTGACATTCACTGCTCTCAGAACCATATACTAAAAAACTTCCTTTTCAGTAGTTTTTTTTCATTTTATTTCTTTTAGGTCTTGGGATAAAACCTAGGAGATGAAAAGTATCTGTGCTTGGATAGGGACTGGCATATTTTCTCCAAGAAGTTACTATAATGCAGGAAAGTGAAACAGCTGATGTGATGTTTTCCACCTTTAATTACCGTGACCATTATGAAATACAGTCATGACTATTTCAGCTGTACCTTACAATTTTCTCTGCTCTGTAAAAATATTAATATGCTCAGAAATGTACTTCAGTTCAGATGAAAAATAAATTATTTGGGTGTTGTACTCATCCAGGAAGTGAAGCCAAAGAAACCAGAAAACTAGCTATTAGATTTGGACCCCAGGAAATGTCTTGGATCGTAAAACAAGGCAGGGAAGACAGGAAGGGGTCCTGGATTGATGGGGGCTGGTTGTGACTGGTGGTGTGGCTGCAATGCTCCATGATATCACGTGTCTCACTCCATGGGACACCCAAGCCAAAGTTTATTCCATTGTTGATTTTAGGAAGGAATCTCTGTATAGTTCTACAGTGAACATATCTCGAGAGCAGTAAGGTGTATATATAGTGACATAGATAAATAACTTGGAGTATATATGTTTGAAACCTAACTGAAGCTGTAATACGTTTTGTGGGTTGTTTGGATTAAATATCATTCCACTGATAAATGTTACTTACTCAAAGTTAGGTTTACCAAATAAGGATTATTTTTCAGTTTATTTCCAGTGAAAAGAAATTTTGTTTTCCATTTCAATTTTACATTTTGATATCTCTGAAAAGAAACATCCCATTAGCGAACTTGTGCAAGCTCACCTAGAAAATCAAGGAAAATGTTTGAAAAATTTGTTTAGCTGTAATATAGATGAGAGATGGCATATTTATATTGTCTTTATTTCTTCAAACTGAATTTTTTCCTAATAGGTATAGTCTAAAAACTGGAAATCACTGACCATTTTGGTAGAAATTTTACAATTTGACATTGCTGCACCCATGTTTTGAATGAAATATATATACAAATATGATTAACTTTATCTGATTCAAAATATGCACATTTTAGCGTTTTACTTTCATACATGAAAATAATATTCATATGTGCTTGACATAAAAATTATGAGAATCTGCTATCAAAAGATGTGAATAGAACATATGGTATATACTCAAAGTAAGGTAGAAATTCTTATATTGAAGCAACAATATTAAATTCTCAGTTTCAGCATGTAAATCTATACGCTACAACATAATAATTTCTTTTTCTCAAGCAAATATTACAATATTTTGAGATGTAAAGTATAATGGAAGAAAAATGTGTTTAATCACAATGTTGCATTTGAGTCCTGTCTTAGCTCATGTTTTCCCAATTTTAGTAAGGACTGAAAAACATACCGGACTTTTTTTTTTTCTCAGAAGAGAAAGTATTCACTACAGATTAAAGATTTCTAAACTGAGATAATCAAAACCCATGGATGCAGCAGCTGAGTAACAGGAAAAATCACTCTGGAGTTATGATGCTGTTTAATGTTTGTTAGAATGTTTATTTACTCTTCACTGGTGACTTGTCTAAATAAGAAGCCTTCATGAAGCTATTTCTTAGAAACAGTTACTGGCACAGGTATAACTGAGATATGTGGGTGTAGGTTTATTCATTTGCCTGTAAAATGTTTCTTTGAATAAAATATATATTTAATATACTTTGTAAACAACACACAGATACTATGGTTTAGAAAGGAAGGATCATAGAACAAAATAGGGTCAATAGGTTACTTCAGGTATTTATTTTATTGAAACATAATATATTGCTTTGAAATTTTACCATGCATCACTTTAAAGTGTGTTGAGCCAGATCCTCAATCTGCATAAATCGTGGACAGCATCCACTTGACACTTTTGAAGCTTTAGGAAAGTTATTGTGTGAAGAACTAGAATGTATTAGGGACAATCTGTACTGAAGCTCTTTGCAATTTCTTAAAAATTTACATTTGAATTTACATTTGCAAATTAAATTTACAGTGTGGTTGCTCTTCCTATGGTGTTTGTTGAATTGAAAGTGATGTTTTTGGCTGAGTATTGAACATAACTTAAATTCCAGCTTAAACAGACCAGCTATTCTTTGGAAATAGAAAAAAAAATCATCTTTATGAAACAAATAACATCATTTGGGTGAAGAAACCTTTTCGTACATTAATCAAGAATTTTCAGTTGGGGAGCTGGAGAAATGGAGAGTATCAACATGAGGTCAGAGAACTGTTTTGTTATCTGTGTGAAAGACACCTGCCTTTGGCTAACTTACAAACTCCTAAAAAACGTTGTTTGCACATGGAAAATAAGGGTTTGTGTGTGTCTGCCAACCTACTCTCTGAAGATGCCATCTGCATTGAGCATGTGGCAGCACAAGGAGAATCTTTGTGGATTCCAGGGTCCACTGAGGTTATGGGCACACAAACCACAAGCAAGAAGGCTCCCTCCTGAGCATGAAACAATGCACTTGCTGTTTCTCAGTGACAGTGGCAGAAGAAGATGTGACATGCAAAACCCAAATGTATGTACAAATTTGAGTACAAACTTTTATGATGCAAATGTTTTTCTAACTTAACGAACTTCTACTCATATAGGAAAACATGTTTCTGACATTGACTACAACTACCTTACCTATGTTCATTGTAAGGACATTTAGCTTTTCACTATTGTGCCATACAGTTCCAATTGAGATGGCATTAGGATTTTCTGAGGGAAAGCTTCATTGTTATTTCTCAGATTTTACAGCAAATTAAAAACTAGAAGAAAATAAATGGATCTAATCATTTTCATAAGTTACTATTCCTTTATTAATAAGAAAATCAGATTGCTACATTAATGAGATAATTAAATATATCTTGTAAACAAGGAATATTCCAAGACATGAATCAATATTTTCAGTAAATAATGTGATCCAAGGTCCCATTATTTTAGGTTTGTACCTTTCATGGTATTTGTTTTTGATTGCTGTTTTGTTTCTTGTTGTAAATGTCAACAATGTGCAACCTGAAGTAATTATTAGGCAAAGTACTGTGTCTTCTGTTTCCTCCCTCAGTTAAATGCCATTATTTTTGCCAGACGTGTTGGCACATTGTTGTGAGTTTGCACAATTAAGATGATTTCCATCACTTCCATGGTGATGAAAAAGGATGCTGTGAGAAAGAAATCATTTTGCATGAGAAAAGAAGCACAGAGAAATTTAACAACTTGTCTAAGGTCACACAGGACACTTCTAAGAGAGATATGATCCAAAGAGAAGTCTTCTGAAAATTATATGGAACACCTTAACTAGAAATCTATCTTTTTTCCTGCAGCAGGCTTTTTCTTTCCTCAGAATAATTATTCCATATAATTTGTGGTATCTGCAGAGAAAATTGTTTAATTGTGACTAATTTTAATGTGATGCCCTTCTTTTTATATTAGGTCTCTAATGACAGCTAAAATAAACACGAAATGCAATTTGTTTAAGAAGTGATGTTACACCAAATGTATTGTATTTCAATATCTACCTAGAATATCAGCATGAACCTTCTTTCTGTGAACTCATGTTAGGAACAGAAAATATTACAAAAGTATTCCTAATGACAGTCAGCCTCTTATGAATTGATATTTACTTGGATGGAAATTAATTTCAAGAATAATAAAAAGCCTGTTGGATTTTGGGAAAAAAATTCTTATGAAATTCTAGTCAATTTTTATATACAAAATGTGACTGTATTGATTGGACTGCTCCACAATACTAATAATTTTCTCAAAGATTGATCCAATTATATTGTTACAGTGATCAAAATTATTAAAACTTGAAAATAAATAGAAAGTGTCTGTCAAAAAAATTTATTCCCAGAATTTCAAAACTTATCAACTGCTGACAGTAACTTTTTCTGGACCAGAAATTTAAAACAATGCCTAACTTGATAGCAAGAGGAGCTGCTGTTTAGATGATCAGATGTTGCTTTCCACTTCAACTACAAAAAAAGGTGCTTTTTTTAAACCCCTTTTAGGGGTAAAAACCAGTGATACACAAAACAGTGGTTCACTGATTCCCAGCTTGTCCCCAGACAGTGATTGATGACTGCTGGCCAAATTCCCCAAGCTGATTTACTGGGTATGTGATGTGATGTTCTGTGATATGGAACATTCTTTTGGTGAGTTTGGGTCAGCTGCCCTGCCACACTCTGCTCCAGCTCCTTGTGAGCCAACTCACTGGCAGAGTATGGGAACCTGAGCTCCTTGAGCTAGGCAGGGTAAGCACTGCTTGGCAACAGCTAAAACATCAGTGTGGTGTGTTATCAACATTATTCTCCCGCTCATTCCAAAAGACTGCACTGTAACTGCAGCAGGAGGAGGAGGAAGAAAATTGAGTTGAGAGTTCACAGCTGTAAAGGGGCTGGCTACTGTTTCACATATGAGCCCTGCTCAGCATTTTAAGGAGTCAAGGCTTTAGTGGTTCCGTGTATCTCCACAGAAGCATGTAGTTGACATTGTAGCAGGTCGGTTTATCAATTTTTCTTTTAGCGTTTTCAATTCAGAGAAAATGCAAGTTCAGTTTGTTCTCATTTGTGAATGTCCTGGAAGAAGTAGAAACCAGTATAATAGTCATTTACAGACTATATGAAGACCAGAAGAGTCATTCTTAATTACAGTCACAGAAATCAAAACAAAAGGGCAAAAATTTATGATTATACTTTCTAATCAGATGAAACATAATGTCGATAATGTTATCAGCAGTTTCCTCCAAGTAATCCTATTATTTTTGATTAAGAATAAATTATATATTTTTTTCCATATAAGACATGAAGCAAAGTGACTAAGATTCTTAGTAAATTTTCAGTTTAAATTATTTAGTTACTTTAGGCAACTAATGTCTAAATAGGTTAAACTGTATGTAGAATAATAATGAACATGTTTTGAAAGTGGTTTGATTATCTATCATACACTTCATAATGGCAATTGTTATGCTCTTTCTGTTCTTTCTATTCTGATTACTATAGGAGGACGAAGCATTTCCTGCAAGTCAGGACAGAAGGAAAGTCAAATAGAAAGCTGAAAGAGAATTGAGACAAGGATAAAGGACAGTTATTAAATTCGTGAACTCTATCAGGGGACAAGAAGATAAACTGTATGACTGACTAGAACTGTATTGGAGTCTGACATTTCATTTTTATGCAGGTCTCAGTTTGATAAAGGTAACACATTGAAGAACACTGCAATTCCACAAAAGCAGTTAGCACATTCATTGAATATCAAGATGGCTAAAGTGCTTCTCTTTTGTTGCTATATCTCGTCTTTATATGGGGCAGTATAGTGCAGGGGCTCATGACTCCAGATCAGACATTCTGCTGCTGTAGCAAGTTTATTACAAGATTCCTTTTTCATTGCATACAAGAACATAATATCTAGCTGACATTTTTTGTCACTCAATCTGTAGGGCTGTATTCATTTAGGATTTTTTTTAAAGCTATTTGTACCCAAGGGAAAAAAAATAAGGAATAAAATGAAATGCATAAAGGAATGAGCTGTAAGCTCACCATTAGGTGAGCATTGAATAAGTGCTGAAATAGAGAGCAAAGGGCTAAGATGAAATGCATTTGAGTGTGAAGAAACTACAATTGGTCGCAAAGTTAGAAACTATTTTAGGACACAGTCAGGCACCAACACCATCTGTTTGCTAAAGAAAGAAAAAGTGAATAAAAAGGATACGATTATTTGTCAGGCAGGAGTATGGCAATATGGCTTGAAGCCCTGACAGCCCTAGACTGAAGCTGTCCAGACTGTATTCTGTAAAGCCAGATTACTAAATTTGCCAAGTTCTTGATAGAATTAGTCTTCCCAAATACTGCCTCAGATTCAGGGCATGGGGAAAACTAGTGCAGCAACCAGTAAATTGTCTGCCAAAATGTGAAAACATGGGTTTTATTAAATATTTATGAACTGGTATCTTTCTGTGAAGAATATCTTTGTTCTCTATTTTGCCAAAACTTTTGCTTGTTAGTGATTACACCAAATTACATTAACTTTCTTAAAAATTTACTTACATATGGGGAAATTCCAAATTATGTAATGCACATTTTGATATTTTTTAATATTTTCTACAAGAAAAGAAATTTTGGTGATCTATCATAGATCCTAGATCCTTACATGGATTAGGGGTGAAAGAGAAATGTCTCTATTGTTCCTCACTATAGTCTGAAAGCTATCATGTCCTTTAAAACACTGTTAAAACTTACAATGTACCCACATAGGGTGCACTTACACTACTATTTCTGTACAAAGAGGAAGGTAGGAAGTTTTGACTTTCCATGATTACAGGGTCATGTTGTGCAGCTGTACCTAATAGGCAATGCTAATTAGATTTCTGCACAGCTTTCCCAGGTTATTTTGCTGTCGTGCTAAAATCCTCCACACACGTAGAGAGCAAAATGTTGGAAGGTCATTTCTCCACATTGCAAGTGGTGATTTATGGGTGGTGTAGTAAAGCCCAATAGCACTCTTGTCTTAGCCATGAGGGAAACCTTGAAAAGTGCATAGCAACATTCTACAGTGCACAGCAAACTGTTAATCCAGGCACAGATACAACCTAAATCTACAGCTAAAAAGACCCGTTCCAAAGTGCAAAATCACCAGTGAAGATCTACACAGAATTGCATCTCAAGATAATTCACTCCCCATCATAAAATAATGAAACTCTACTTCTCAGCTGAGTGGGAGATTCTGGCTATTTCTTCATCATCAAGTAATTCAGCCATGTGACTTGATCCAGCTGCTTCCCTGCTCCTACCTTACACAAGTATATCACATCAGTTCTTTCAGAGCAAATCAAGTAGCTCCCATTTAAAAAAGTGTTTCTTTAGGTTGATGCTCTCTCCAGGGATCCTTCTTGGTAGGCTCTATGGATTAATCCCAAACATCTGGGTCTTTTAAGTCCCCATAGTTCTTCATGCTCATCCATAAAGGTCATGCACTTATTGCCAATCAGTTGTGTCCTCCATTCCCTAAAGTGATAACTTTCTATTAATTACTCATCACAACAGAGGAACCATAGGTACAGTAAAAAGAAGGTTGTAAACTCAGAGGAGCACCACAAGGAGTTTGGAAGAGACCTTGGCCAAGTTACAATGGAGATAGCCTGCCCAGTCTAGTGGTGCCCACCTTGGGCTTTGTGGAGATCAGCCTCTATGCCCTCTGTGGGGACTGGTGGAATCTCTCACAGTTATCAGCCTTCAGTGTGATCAGAGAGGAAATCCCCTGATCCATCCTTCACAGCCTTACTACTATGATGTGGCTTTATTTAACTAAGATTGTTTGAACAAAATAACCCACAAAATCTATAAGTTAAAGGGCCACTCTTATTTAGCAGCTTACTTGATTTCATTGACATTTCTTTATACACACTTTATAAACAGATTATTATTCTTCATTATTTTTGTTCAGTTTTTCAACCAAACTTAAAAATGCCACAAATGATTAGCATTTTCTATCTGTACTGCATCCAAGCAAACGCAGTGGATTTTTTCTTCCGTGTAATTTTTCAGTCTCACTCAGAGTTCAGCCTGACTCTTGACAGTCCAATCCATTTAAAATTTGCTTTGCTGACTTATTGAAGTACACACAAAAAGGAATGTGTCTCTCAGGTTCTTCTTTCAAATATCATTAATTTAGTCTTTTTTTTCTTAGTAATTTGAAGTTCACAGCATGCTGTAGTCCCCCAGAGCAAAAGGTGCAGCACATAACTCAGGATCTTACTATGTTTTATCCTACTATACTTGGAAAAAACAAATCAATACATAGGGCAGCTTAATCACTCAGATGCCCTTATCTGAGTAGGGAAATAACTGAGTGGCTTAGGTTCATTAATATTGAGAACAAGCATGACCACATCATTATGTTGTATTAAATTAATCTTTGTACTGAACTTAGTAACCTAAATTTTACCTCATATCTTGACTGTGACATCAAAAGAATGAGAATCTTTCTGACAATTTCTTTCTGTGGTTGCTTGTAACATTATTTTATTTACCTTTTTATCTAAATCTCCCTATTTCTTGAACTGTTGCATACACTGTTACACTAAAGCATATGGCTGAAACAGACTTTTATGTTTTTATTTTTGTTTTGCAGTCCTGATGGGTTGTTCGAAAAAAGTCTAATTCCAGAAAACAGGTCTTGCATAATTAGAAGATATTGAGGTCCATGATTATCCTATTTGCTATTTTCTCTTTTGGAGGTGATATCCACCACAGAGGGAAAGGTGCTTAGGTCTAGAAGCATATAATCCATGGAACATCAACAGAAATGTGTGTGTACCAGGATTCAAAATAACTTGTTTGTCTGGGCATGCATGTATATGTACTGTTTATCATTCATTGAAATAGATAAAATAGATCATAAATTGCCTTGTTTTGTTTTGTTTTGTTTTGCTAGAATTCTATAAAATGTACACAAAAATAATGAAGAGGACTATATCTAGACACTGACTAAAAAGACTGTTTTACAAGTAAAATGTTATTCTGTAAAGCAAGGTTTTCTTTTAGCAGTTAGAACTTTTGAGAAGGCTACTATAATATAGCTGTTTCTACATGCTATATTTAGACATTTAGAAGACAATATCAGAGGAAGAAAATCATAAAAGCAAACATAATGAGTTTGGCATTTGCAAAACAAATGTTCATAAAATCAGCAATTCTCCATATGTGCCACAAGAATTTAACTTGAAGAACACTTGAAATTAGCCATCTCTAAAAACAGCAGAATGAACTTGCTAGAGTTACCTGAATTAATGCATGAAAACCACTGATAGTTTTGGTGGATTATTCTGCTAGATTGAATTTCGTATAGAGACAGAAGATATATGTTTCAGACACATAATTTCATAAATGAAAATTGTTTAGGGTTTTATAACTTACTACTCATGAAAAAACAATGCCCATGGACTGTTAATTAATCAGATTATATAAATACTTTGGTTTTCAAATTCTTACCAAAACATTGCATGCTTTTACTGCAATATGCCCTGCATATGAGAAATTATTGGGATCAATTTCAAAAATAGCTTGCACATAATATAACTGTGTCTGTATTTTCAAATTTTTCACATGAATTGCATGAGGAAATTTAAATGTTTTCACCACATAATATTCTGGTTAGACTGATGCCATGTATGCATTGGAGGTGTAACTATTAAGGTCTAAAGCCATGCTTGATATTGCACATTTAAATGTATGTGAATCTATCAACTAGAGTAGTAGCATCACAGCATGTGAAGACAAATAACTATTTTAATTCCCACCAGACACTTGAAAATTTCCCAATTCATGCTTAAAATTGAGTAAAATGTTTCCAGTGAAAAGTTACATTTCAGTGAAATTAGAATTTCTTAGGAAATTATGTTATTATTTCAGATATTTAAAGCCTAAAGCTTGGTTTTATATTTTATAATGATGATATATTTAAAAGAAAATGTGAAAGCTAAAAATGTCAAATATTGGTTATATCTGTTAAGCTTATACACATTTATAATTATATATATTTATGTATATTTATTTACAATGGGACTCTATATGGGTGATATATATTTGAAGGGGATTTCTACATTGTATTTTAGTGTAAGAAAAAAATTACATTTTCAAATCTCAGCATTTCACCCAAATATGGAAGTCTGCATTTGAAACAGGTTGTAGTATGGTGTTTTTCTATGCATGGAAAATATCTGCCTGAAAAGAGAGACAAGATATGCTCACAAGAGGAGTGACTGTTGGACACTCAGGTAGAAGTTTGAGAAAACCTGAGATTCAGCACCTAACCTAGGCTTGCAAGCCAACTATCTTTTAGTAATATTTTTACACAGTGGGCAAAAGTGGGGATGAAGTCATTACTTCTGTAGTGGATGTGATGAGGTCAATCAGATGCTATCTGGTGCTCTTCACAAAATATTACTTAAATCTTTCATTTTTAATTTTAATCAACTTTAGTGTACTTTATAGTGCTAATTAGTAATGTCTGAAAACTGTTCTAAGAAATAGTCTTAGCAGGAATAAATAAAGAAAAAGAGAGCTCTGCAAAAGAGCTGAAACAGACATGAAATTCATCCCAGAAAACTATAACGATAGGACATAGAAAACAGAATCAAATAGAAATATTTTTGTTAATTTTATTTACCTTTTTTTCTTTCTCTCTTTTTTTTTTTTTTAATTAAAACATTTACTTAAGAAAACTAACATTATGCCAAGTGATTAATTGTTGCATATTCTGTGTTTGAAATTTTCAAGAGGAAAATGCAATTGGTTTCCTTTTGGACAGTTTGAGTTTTGTGGTACAGGGAAGCAGGATGACTCACAACAGGAGGGGGAGAGGCAAGAGGAAACAACAAACCCTATAAAAGTAACTTCTTTCAAAATGGAGCTTGATCAATGGATTATGGAATGTGGTTATCTTCTCTAGCACTAGCAAGGGAATTATCTTAATGACCAAGAAAGTCCCTTTATGACCTAATGTACTCCAGTATCTATCATTTTAAGTTTCTTCAGGGATCACTCAGTTTTCAAGATGATGGTTGCAATTGAACCATAAGCTGGTAAATACATTCAGTAAGAACAGGAGAGAGCAATCCATTATGGAGTCCAAGTTGTTCCCAGAGCATAGAAGTTGGAAATTTGCATCTCAAATGATTGAATCTGTTGCATAGTTATGGTGATAATATTTGTATTTTACTTTAAATTGTACTTTCCCCCCTTTATTTGCACATTTATTATGCAAAGCTCTGTTAGATTTTGCTAACTGCAACATACATGAGATTTTTTGAATCATGGGTCCGGATTTTAATAAGATTGCTCTCTCTGAATTTAGAAATAAACCAAGGTGATGCTCTGAATCAGGACACACTTTCAGCTTTTCAAGCTGCTTCATGAATGTGAACTCCACATGGATTGGGATTGATGCTGCTTGAAAAGCCTGAAAAGCAGCAATATGAAGCACTTGTCTTATTTGGAGCTCAATGAACACTCTTTCTGACATCACATCCTGGACAGTCTGTCTCACAGCTGTCTGGAACTGAGCATGAAACCCTTCCTGTCATCCTCACATTGTGTAGAAACTGCACCTCATCTATCTGACATAAAGGCAGGTAGTTAAAATTGTTATGTTGGGAATATGTGGAAGGAAACATAATGGAAACATACTCCAGAAGAATACTTTTTCTCTAAGAATGAAATGGAAATAAAAATAGTAATCTTTTCCTAAGACAAAAACGTTTGTCCTCAGAGAAATAGAAAATCCCATTAAAGTGTTTTCTTGCTGTTAGCTGAAGTTGCAGCCAGTTTAAATCATCATCAGTGCACTTTTCATTACAGATCACTGCTGCATAACTGCAAATCATTGCTACATTTTATTGGAGTGAAATTCCATAATGGAGCATACATTAATAAACTTTTCCGTTTCATGTGAAAGTTGAATAATGTTTATGACTTGTGGCATATTTGCCCTTGATGTTATATTGCAGATAAATATTTTTCTTTATTTTGTTAATGCAACATAATTTTATCCTTTTCCTTTATAGTTAGTAGTCATTAGGCAGTGACACTAACACTGTTAAAATGTTGTAGAAATACAAATAAAAAAGTGAAGAAGAACTATTTGGATTATCTTCTCTGTTTCTGGACATGATTTCAGATTTGATTGAAAATTCATTTATGTATTAAACAGGGAGCAGTAGGGATGAGATGAAAAGGAATCACATGGGATTCTGATGAAAATCTTTTTTAGAAAGCAGTCTTATCTTCAGTTGGAGGTAAATACTGAAAAGCAGCTTTAAACCAGTTTCAGGAGACATTTAGAATCGAGTTTTCTGTTGTGATGTATTCATCCAATCTCTTCTTAGAAAGGAAGACACATATGCTAGCTATTATTTTCAATCATTTTGTAAAGCTCTGTATTAATAGTTTGATTAAAAAAAAAAAGATTCAGATAAGGTAAAATTAATTTTTGGGCTGAAAACAAAGACTCCTCTACACTTCACCTGTAATTATATCACCAAACCACAAAAATATAAACAGGATGAATTTCACCTACTGATTGCTGAGTATAATTTTAGTCTGGAAACCAAGATACTGCAAGCATCATCTCATAGCTTGCAAAATAATTTTCATTTCTTCCTTGGATAGAATTGAAATGCAGGTTTAGGTACAAGGGAAATGAAGAAGTCAATGGTTTCTTGAATATCATCCATGTTTGAAATGGGAAGGATCATTTTAGATATATGAGAAAAAATCCACCATTTGAAATAAATGTAGAAAAAGCAAATTCTAAAATATAACTATCCTTATTAGATTACCTACCAAGGTATCTATTTCATATATAACAGTAATTTGTGCTCTTATGACTACAGAATCTCTTGAGCTTGTTTTATTGTACCTGTAAAGAATGTTTATGTTTGTATTTGCAGTGCCAAGACCAGGTTTACAGCAATTTTTTTGAGAACCATAGGTAGGTATTTCAGTGCATCATCTAGTCAGCTAACTTTCAGTTTATTCATTGCCTTCACCTATTCTCTTACTGTCAGATATGCCAGTAAAATTCAGTAATGAAGTCTTTATCTGAATTGACTGGTTAAATATATTTCATCCACCAGTTGTCACCTATCTCTAGCTTTCACTTTTTTCTTTGCAAGTCATCCCATATATAATTTTGAATTGCAAAGTGTACTTAAAGTTTTTATATTTTTTTTTACTTTACAAGAGATAATATATTAATGATAAACTCCCAAAATATAATATATATAGTTATAATAACTATAGAAAGTGAATTTTGATGTTAAAACAAAAATTGGTTTTAACAGTTCTTTTTATAGTTTTACTTTTGAATATTTTCTTACCTTAAGATGGGATTTCACCTCAAAGCCTTTGAAAATTCTAGTAATGTTCAAAATATAAAATTCATAAATTTTTCTAGATGTTTTGTTCAACGTACTTTATGAATACTCTTTGCAGATTAAGAAAGGCATTTATTTTGTTATACATGACATACGTACTTTTCCCCCTCTAAAATACAAACCTCTATGAAATTCAGACAAACAAAAGACATGTTTATGGACATAAATTATAGGATTGAGATAATCAATGGTTCAAAGGAAAGAACAAAATGTTAACTGTAATAAATTAAGTTATTTCAAATGTGTATTTAAAGAGGTCTCAAGGCATGGTGTGTACGATGCTAATGCCAAAGGGCATACCAAAAATCAGCAACAGCTGCTCCTTCCACACCTGCCAAATACCCCTCTGGTTCCAGGTGGGAGGGGAAGTGGGGCTGTTGCCCTCCTACACCAGCAGTGGCTCAGGACTCTGCAAAGGACCCGCTCCCATTCCCTGCACAGGGCACCAGTGTCTGCAGGGTACCCGCATCTGGGCAGAGCAGCTCTGAGAATCGCTGCTCCCACAGCTGGGCTGTAAATCTCGGTGTCAATAATGTCCTGTTCACTGTCCCTGCAGGGTTCCGAGCAGGGAGTGGACACAGAAATCACGGTGGCAGGCGTCACACCTCGTCTTTGCCAAGCAGTCACAGCCACCTCGCTTAAAGCTGCTCTTGGGTCCAAATAATGACTTCTAAACATCACAGTCTGCCTGGAACAGAGTAACTCAAAATACCAGTGTTTCTCGCCTGAGAAAGAAGCTGCAATTTCTCATTAATGGGAGAACCACATACACTGCTATTGCTAGAAGCCATTGTCCAGTGAGAGGGTTCTAGAAATGAACTGCTAAAAGGCCCAAAGTTTTTCATTAAGTCCAGGTGTATGGGACAAGACTTTTAAGGCAACAATAACTTCAAGTGGAGCAGAAAGAATAAAAGCATTAAAAGAGATAACATTATAAAAGGACTTAGAAAGAGAGGTGGAGCAATGGGTGTGAAGAAAAGAAAACTTATGTTAGAGAATGATAGAGTCATGCACAGTGATGGGCTCAGCAGGGGAAGAGAGTAGAGAAAAAGAAGTGTTGCCAAATCACTAAAGCGAAGTTGCAATAGCTATGCCTTTTAAATTGTTTTTTGTAGAGAGATGTCTCTGCTGTAGAGAATAGCACCAATAGAGGTTTTTTGCTTACCCCCCCTGCTGATTAGAATGACTTATCTACAAAGATATATAAATCATATCTACAAAGATATAAATTTTCTTTGCTCTTCGTGCCTTTGATTTCTACTTTTATCTACCTTTCATATTTTACCAGATCCAAAGGCTTTTATGGCATCATCAGTCTGCTTCCATAGGGAAGACAAATACCACGGATTGAGAGAGGATAACAGTTTCGGTACTACCAAGAGCAGAGATATTTCTATCTGAAGACATAGATTCCTCATCCCTGGAACATTTATTTAGGAATTGTAATACATGTTTGTTAATTACTTTCTACTTAAGTTTACTCGAAGAAAAAAAAACACTAACGCAGATCACTTCTGTTTTGAATTAAGAAAACATGTATTATTGCATTTTTAAATTAAATTATTTAAAAACAAAACAAGTAGACATGTATAAGGAAAGGAAAGGAAAGGAAAGGAAAGGAAAGGAAAGGAAAGGAAAGGAAAGGAAAGGAAAGGAAAGGAAAGGAAAGGAAAGGAAAGGAAAGGAAAGGAAAGGAAAGGAAAGGAAAGGAAAGGAAAGGAAAGGAAAGGAAAGGAAAGGAAAGGAAAGGAAAGGAAAGGAAAGGAAAGGAAAGGAAAAAAGAAAAAGAAGGAAAGGAGAAAAAAAAGGGAATAGAGAGCAATTTTCTGAACAAGTTTATCCTCTATAAGATTTATATCATTGTAGGTTGAATTTGTTAAAGATATGACCAAAAATTGTGAAAATTGGAAAATGTCCTACGTCTCAGTTCTCTGTTTTTGAAAGTGTTGGATTTCATAAGATGGGTAAACATGGAAAGACTGAATAGGATACATGACAGGTGAAGAATGCTGTGGAATATTTGGAAAATTATAGCAACACATAGGGGAATTACTGGAACCTTCAGGATATAAAAGAATTCTGCATTCTATAGTATTTCCTGTGGAGGGTGATCTCACATCACTTAAAAAACCCCTTTAATTTCTACTACTCATTGTCATGTTTGAAACCATATAAATAAAGCAATATAAGAGTGTGATGTCCCAGATACCACCTACTGCTCTGTGATGAAAATAACAATACAGTGTATTTCATTTCTTATACCTAAACATATAATATGGACCATGAAATGATGCTATTTTTAGCATGTGCTGCACCTTTTTGCCATTATGCATTAATTTCTTTTAGATCCAAGACATGTAGTACATAAATTAATACAAAAAATGAAGCCAAGCCTGGAAGTGATGGAAGATAAATGTCACTGCTGGCTTCTATTGCAAGTGATGCATTATATCTTTAGGCAGCAATAAAGGTAAAGATTTCAGAACTCTGAGACTACTAGAGTTATGTTCACAAAAATTCTTCTCATCTTAACATTCTGAGCAAAAACCATCGTTATCAAAGGTGCAATGTTATAAGTTTATGAAAAACTATCATAGGTAGAAAATACATGGAAGCAATGTCACTTGTTTACTACTTCATACCAGTGACCCAAGTGCTCTAAAAATCTATTCTGAAGAGAAAGAATCTAACACTTATTGTATAATCTTATTGTAGAAATAAGGATTTTCTTTTGAAACTCGTTGACTTTGATTTTTTAGAAAACAATGAAATTAACAGATCAAATATTAAAATATGACGTTTCAAAAAAGAACATTTTAGATTCAATTTCAAATATGAATTTGTATCTATAAATTTTTCATAAAATGAAAATTGTGACTTAAAAATTGCTTTTTTTAACAGAAATTTTAAAAATGTCAGCATTTAAGAGAATATTTTATTGATATTATCTTTCTTGAAGTCTTGAAGAATTCTATTCTACTAATCAGCAACTTATTTACCCTTACATGTATGCTTTATCTGTCCAATTCTTTCACATGTAGTGATCCATAGGTGAGCTAATCATACAATTAAAAATTTCAGGTTTGAAAGTGCCATTTTTAAAAAGTATTTTCACAGCTTGGCATTTTAAACTCTCCCATACATATCTGTCTCCAAAGATATGTATGCACCTCTCTCTTTACTTTCTTTACGTCCCAAAGTCTCCAAAGCTGCTTTTGAGCTACGATTGCATAAATCTTGTTGTTTAATCTTCTGCATGTCAACATGTGCAGAAACACTTTTGTGCTGAAATACTCTGCAGAAAGATACCTCTGAGTCATGGGTTAAGCCAAGGCTTAAGAGGGTTCAAAATGATTTCTCGAATTACCTGGCATTTTTGTGATGCTGTGATCTGATCACGATCTTAAGTTAGGAGCATTGTTTGACATTGATTAGCAGTGCTACTTGGTTAAGACAAAAAGAGGAAATCCAGCTACACGTGGAAAAACCACTGGGCATCCACAATGAGTGTCCATCAGGACACAGCTAAGTTAAAGGTAGATGCAAAAGTGGTGCGTGGCAAGAGGACGAAGAACAGTCAGATGGTTTCAGGAGTGACTGTCTGGCTAATAGAGCCATGGATCCAGTGCCCATGGATCCTGCCATTAAATAGGCAGATCAGGACAGCTCCAGAAGCATTCATTACACGAGATAGCTTTCTCAAAGCCAACTCAAGCATGTGCTTGATATTGTGCTATTTAGGTGCCAAAATCAAAGTTGCTTCAGTAGAAAAGACTAGCAGTTATAGAAAGGTATACATTTAGCAGACAACTAGCTTCTGAAGATACTCCTGCCAGAGATCCATTTGTCCCAGCTTCTCCTCTGCACTGCCATCTGAATAGCTCTGTCAATACTGCTTCATCAGACTTTCCTTTTGGCTTTAACCAAGAGAATCAATTTAAGCAAGACTGCTTTAAACTGCAGTTTTAGATAATTTGTTGTATTTTATCTAAAGTAGAGCTAGTGAGCATTTCATCAACTGGATGAGAGCTTGTTCCAGAAGGGTATCAAGAACCTTTTTACAATGGTAATATTTCAGATTTTCCCATTTTATATTTGACAGGAACACTGCAGGCAGAGGCCAGCACTAGCCTAGTTATACTGTTTCTGCTGTATGGATTACTTCAGTCATTTCTGCACATCACTGCAGAGCACTCCAGAGTTTGCAAAGCTAATTGAATCTTGAATAGCACAGAATTTTCTCAAATGTTTGTCACATATTTCATAATAAATATAGTGCATAATTTATTTCTAATTTTCATCTTTGATAGAATCGTTTTTATATGGTAACAGATATGAATCTGATGATTCAGTTTCCATTTTACATTTATATATAGATATAACTATGTATTAGAACAGTAGTTTAAGCACACCTATATATGCAACAATAATTTTTATATATTCATTTAAATCTATAAGTTTTTTAAAAATAGTTTGTGAAAACATAAGAAAAAATCCATCATGAATTTGTCTTCATTCTGAGACCACCCTAAATCTATTGCAATTATGACTAGGCTTATCAACTCCCTGCATAATTTCTCCTTTTCTATTGTCTTCTCTGAACCTTAAATATACACTTTAAGATACATTTGTTTCAAGATGAATCAGAAACATGTACATGGCTCATCATCTACAGTAACCAAGGACGGTTTATAATGCAGCTGTGAACATTGCAGATGTGCAAGTGCATGTATTATGGGAAGGGAGAGCTTGTGCTGTGTGTGAAGCAGTGAGCACAGCAACACGGTAAAACAGCCTCACTTTTGCAATTTGTATTCCTTCACTGGTTTGTTGGCATAGTTTATGACAGCTATTTATATTAATTTCAAGGCTGGGGGAAGAACAAAGCTTGAAAGATGGTAGCTGGTAAGTTTTCATTCCTTAAAAAATGTAAGTAAAATGGAACATATTACTTTTTTTCCCCCTAGTGGTCTGATAATTACATTTAATCATTCATTTTATATCGAAAATACATCACACACATTTGAAGAGTACTTATGATGAGCAAAAAGATAAAATAAACTTTTTCTCCTTTGGATTTATTTAGGTGCAAAAATAGCAAATATTATGGCTCAAGATATTTATTAGTTTAGGAGAAATTTATTACAGCACTAATAAAGTTAAAATGAGAAGTTAAGGTAAAAGCAGAGCATGCATGTGAACTTAAAAGCCACAGAAAACATAACATAACTGGTGATGAAATAAGAAATAAAATATGAAGACTAAAAGGTTTCCATAGCAATGCACTACTATTAGTTTCTCTTGAAGCAGAAAAATTCTCTAGAATGAGAACACTAGCAAAAATTGATGTAAATATATTACAAAGGTTTCATTCTCTACATTTCTTTTATTATTTCCTTTTATAAGACTTCAGACCTATTAATGAAGTGTGAGACAAGGCTCTACAGTAGAGTGGCTTGGCACATACAGAAAATAAAACAGCAGCAGTACTAAAATGGAACATTCATAAAGGTGAAAAAAGGGTGAAACAACCTGAAGGACTCAAGCTATGCTAATGAAATGCAGAAACCATTACTTTGCTTTATTGCATTTTTCTTCTACTAACTGCAAGAAGAATGGAGATAAAATTCAGATTTACCTCTACACATTCCATATTTCATATTTAGCTGACTGTATAACAGTCTTGATAATACAAGCACCAATGTTAGTGTTTCAAATAATATTCGTGCATAACTGGTATGTCCCAAACTCTTATGATGGTGTAGAGTAACCAGATTACAATTACATTTTCCTCCTTTGTCTTATTTTTTCTTCCTTTTCCATGTCTTTCACATCCACTGTGGTAGGAATGATATGGAAACATTGTCTTCCTATCTATCTCAACTGTGAGATAGAATAATTAATCACCATTCCTTAGCACAAAAGATCCTGAAATAAAATCTTCTTATATGAAAATGCAGATGACGATGATGATTTATTATTGTTAATAACAACACATATTGTCATTTTGGTCAAATAGGAAAATACTTGACTTCTGTATCCTGATTTTGGTAGGACTTTTCCCCCACTTAAATGTTTCTTTTTAACACCGTTTTAAAAATATGTTTTGCAAACTACTGGCCCACAGCTGCCATCCAGCATCATTTTAAAGAAACAAGCCACGTTAAAAGGGGAAGTTCAGAATCAAAATCTATTCTTATGTATCTCACTTTCCTGTTTGCTCTTCTGAGAGGATGATTGCTTTCTGCATGACATTCAGTCTAAAATTCATTCAAATTTTGCACCCATTTAATTTCATTCTTTTAGCCTGTGACTGTTTTATGTTCATATAATGAATTTGCCAGGTGTGGCAATTTGAGAGAACTGGTCTCGCTAAAGTTAGTGTGAGATAAGCCTTTGATATTAAGACAAGACTGATCCAAAGTTTCCAATCAGCTAAAACATAAATATTGGTACATGGTTAGAACTGAGTTTGTATTGTACCAAAGTAATAGATAAAGTACTATTCTTGGCCGTCTGTTGTCTCAGTTTAGTCTGGTGCTCAATTTTCAAGCCTCTTTTAAAATAAATATCTTTGCTATTGTGTATGATACAGTCATTGTCTGGGAATTTTTGACTTGATTGTGGTACCTTAAAAATATTTATCTTAGGTCCTGGCTCCCTAGAGCCTACTACATTTTTAGTGATGTGTCACAAGGAAAAGAAGGAAAAGAAAAAAGGCTGGGTTGATACTATCTCTATTATGATCTCTAATAGTTAACAAGTCATACAAAGAAAACCACCTCTGGAGGTCATGCCTGAAAACAATATTTTGCAATATTTTATTCAGCTGTGATATACATTTTGGAGAGTCAAGGAATATTCTGCAAATTGGTAAATTATCAAGAACAGCTGTCAGTTTATATAAATGCACAAGAATATTTGCAAAGCAATTCACTAATGGAGTAATACATTTCTCAGTGTAAATACGATTTAGTAAACAAATGAGCAAAATTGCTTCCTTCAATAATGACATCAAAATTGGCACTTTGAAAATTAAAACTGGTATAGAACAGCTCAAAGCTGTTACCTTTTTAAGCCTACTCACAGCTCAAAAGCACCGACTCTTTAATAGAACATAAAAATTTCCAAATTAAATGGATTCATGTCTATGTGGAAAGAAGGACATAACAGACAAAATTATATATATAGTTCTCTGAGTGTGATGTCAATCTCAGAGCAGTTAACTCCAGAAGTATACAGTGATTTCATAGGCAATCAATACATATTTAATTGATGTTGCAGAGTAGAAATACTTTCTTAGAATTTTAAAGCAAGTTTCAATAAGTTCTATAATTCTATTGAAATGAATGTGTTTGGCTAGACGAAAGATCAAAGAACATTTCTGTCAGAGATAATTTAAAATGTATCTAATGTAAGAATGGATATGCATTTTAACCAAGAGGTACTTATTTGAGCATTTGACTCACTTTGTACTTTCAATTTTTTATTTGTTAGTATGTTTTGCTTTCCTGTCTTGCTTTTAGCATTCAATGAAATTGGAGCGAGAGTTAAACCTTGTGTTCTACAAAATGCAGAGAATAGCTTTCGTGTCTGGTTGCACCTCTTGTTTTCTGGTAACCCGAATATCTGGGACCATTAAACTTTCTGGGTCCTCAGTTCTGGTAATAGGAATTGGCCACTATCACTGGTGTTCTGACCCCTCTGATTTCCTATACCTGTGGACTCCAAGAATGGTTTTCCTTCTGTTTTGTTATTTGTTATTTTGTTATTGTTTATAACAGCTCACTCACAAGATGTGGGAGATGCTTCACCCCCATGGAAAATATCTCTTAGCTGTGTGTTGTGAAGGATTGTATTCTGGCCTTCTGAAAGGTCAAAACATTCTACTGAAGCTTGATGACAATTTGATAATAGCTTGGTAATTTCCACTTGGGCTGTTCTGCACTCGCATGAAAATATTTGCCCTCCGTAACTGGATCCAGCTCTGAAAATTCTCTTCCACTTATGATCCATGTTTATTTTTCTGTTCTTATCATGTTTCAAAGTATCTATTCTGCTACAATTTATAGTATATTTTCTCTCTGTGTCAGCCAAACTTTTTAACACAGTGGTTAAATTTCAGAGATTTGTTTGCAACTTGGTGTAAGTTGGTATAAGAGAGATAACAAAAGAATTTTAGGGGCAAAAATTGTTCTGTTATTCCTTCTAAATTTGATCTGGGCCTAAAAGGCAATAATCAGTTGGAGAATTTGGCCTCATAAAAGCAATGTATTTGTAACCTTTTTTTTTGATCTATAATTTCTAATATGTTCAAGCCATAACAAAAATATATCAAAGATTAATATTCTTGACCAGGCTTTTTTGAGCTGCTCTTCTTGGTAATTACCACAGACAGCCTTTTATTGAGCATAAAAATGTATAAAATAGACATAAATAGATACAAAATACTTAATGGAAAATCATCTTCAAATGTTTTCTAAAAAATTTAGATGTTTAATTTCCAGGAAAAAAAGGCATACTTCTCTTAATTCACAAGAAAATATATCTAGAGTCATATAATTATTAAGGCTGGAAGAGATCTCCAAGATCACCAAGCCAAACCTTTGACAGAAAACCATCATGTCAACCTAATACACAGCACTAAAAGTCGTATCTAGTCATTTTCTGAACTCTTCCAGTGATGGTAGTCCCACCACTTCCCTGGGCAGCCTGTTCCAATGCTTAACTACTCCTTCAGTGAGGAAATTTTTCCTGATGTCTGGCCTGAACTTCCCTCAGCACAGCTTGAGGCCATTTCATCTTGTTCTATCTCCAGTTGCCTGCGAGTCCAGCCTGCATCTTGCTCTGCCCTCCTTTCAGGCAGTTGCACAGAGTGAAAAGGTCTCCCCTGAGCATCCTCTTCTCCAGGCTAAACAGCCCCAGCTCCCGCAGCTGTTCCTCATAAGACTTTTTCTTCAGACCCTTCCCCAACTCCGTTGCTGAGGACTGGACAGAGGATTCAAGGTGTGGCCTCACCAGTGCCAGGTACTGCCCTGCTCCTGCTGGCCACACTACAGCTGATACAGGCCAGGATGCTGCTGGCATTCCTGGCCACCTGGGCACACACTGGATCATGTCCAGCTGCCTGTTGACCAGCACCCCCAGGTCCTTTTCCACCATGAAGTTTTCCGGACACTTTTCCCTCTATCACTGCCTGGGATTGTTGTGACTCAAGTGCAGGACCTGGCATGTGGCCCTGGTGAGCTCCACACGATTGGCCTCAGCCCATCAATCCAGCCTGCAGAGACCCCCCTGCAGAGCTTTCCTATCCTTCAGCAGACCAACACTCCCACCCTATTCAGTGTTGTCTGAAAACTTATTGAGGGTGCACTGGGTTCCCTCATGCAGATCATTAATCAAGATATTAAACAACACGGGCCCCATAAGCCATTACATGTATTTTAAAAGAGAAAATTTAGATGTAACATATGCATTATGAAGTGTATAGCAGATGACACTTCATAAATAAGCATTACATTAACCATATATTTTTTCTCAGCTCTAGGGAACCCGATTTCAGATATTTAACATGAACTAAAATGAATTGCAACTGTCACATCTGCAATAAAAAGAAAGACATGGTTGAGAGCTTTTTGATGGGTCACTAGATTTTACTTCTGTGAACAATCTGCCTCTGATATTTTCTGTCATTTTTCTATGGTTTCCTTGCTGTATAACTCAACAGACCTCCAGTCTCAAGAATTAGCTATCCATCTCTTTCAGAGATATTACTTCTATTTCTTCTTTAATAATAAAGTTAAAAAAAAAAAGTGTTCAGGATTGCCTTCAAATCAGTTTTTTTCAATACATTCAATTTACAGTAAAGATATTAGTAAGCAATTTCAAAGGCATATGCCTACCTGAAGCCTCGTGGAAATTTGGTAGTTTGGAGACCTATATATATCTAAAGTTAATAAACATATCACTGAATAAGTAAGGATAAATAAATATATTATTATGAAATTTAGAATAGCTAAAAAAGCATTGAACTTCACTTACATGGAAATTCACCATGACATGCATTTTATAAGAGAATTTAGATCCAACATATATATTATGAACTGCATAACAGATGACACACCATAAATCAGGAGCTGCCATTTCACAATAGAAGTTTTATACACTCAAAAATGATGTACATTATCCTAGTACTAATTCTCTTTTTCTGCAATATATTTTTATAAGATTATAATAATATGCAAAAATTTTCAAACTGCTTGCTACACAGTTCTGTATTCTTCACTTTATACTCATTATTTAAAACGATGGTCTCCACACATACAAAAAGAAAACATTAAATAAACATCCAAAGATAAATTTCTGCAGTCCATAGGAATACTTTTATTCAACTACTAAAGTCACTATTAATGGTAGAGTCCAGAATAATGTTCTTTAAAAGCCACATAGAATGGATTAAACCACTGGAATGCAGAAAATTGGGCATTAAATGTAAAATGTCATTCCTCAGTGAGCCTGCTGTGCTTTGGTTTTCATTTGACCTAACAAGCTCAAACTATAGAGGAATGAGTCTCCATTCACTCAAATTAGAAAAGGCAAATAGTGCAAATCTTTGGAATACTGACACAAAAGGAAACCAAAAACCCTAAAACCAAACCAATAGTATTCTTAGACTGAATTTCTCCTTTCCCTCCTGTGTTAGTGTTGCAAAATCAGTGTAACTGAGCAGAAAGGTGTGGAATATTCAGTAGAGACAATTGAAGATGTGACTCTTCCATGATATGTTTGCTCTGATCCTCCATGGAAATTTCTGCCTCTTTAAGAAAAGTGAAAAGACAGGGATTGGGTCTGATTTTCAGCAGCCATATTTTGCAGACTAGTATCTCAGAACAAATGCTGTTGAGAGCAGTTGATATAATCCAGCTGACCAAAATCTGTATCTCTATATGTAGGGCCTCTGGAACAGAGGATCAGCTGTCCATCTGTAGATAACTCTCCATATGTATCAGCTGATCAGAGGAGCTGATTCTCTTCCTCTTCCAGCAGAGGAAAAGGGAAAAGGGCAATTGTATCAATCTTACTCCTACTAAGTATTCTAGATGTAGCATGGCCACAGTCCCAATTTGCAATTTTTTAAAAAAATTAAACTCATACCTATAAGAAAATGTTTCCAAATATCTAGTGGCCCACCAACACATTCCTGACATCTAGTAGAATCAAGCCCCTGACCAATCTCCAGGGCAGCCACTGCCCTAGTCACTACTCCAGGACTAACCGTATGGTTTCACTACATTTCTTTGTGACTCCTGGTCCCAGGACTACTGTCACACCCCTAGTCGTACTGCAGTAATGATGAGACATTGTACCAGCAAACACATTCCAAGGCCACCATACCCCAACCATCCAAAGAGGCTTTTGAGAAGCAAGAATTCTATTCATCACATCCGAAGCATTCTTCTGGCTAGGATTCTTTTGAGTGTTTTTTCGCTCCAGCTTAGTTACTACCCTAGAATTAGGCAGACAATGCCCCTCCTATAAGAATCAAACCCCTCAACCCCTTAAAAGCCACCCTAGTAAACAAGCACTGTGTAACATCATAAAGAACCAGACCAAACTCTCCAAATGCTTTGACTGACATCCCTAAGTTATATGAGGAGCCATGCATTTTAAGTTATGCATGAAAAAGCTTGCTTTTTTAATTATAAAAATCAGTATGCCAAACCATATACATTTATACTGTGATAAATTCATTGAGTCACAAAAAAACGCCTGTATCTGTGTAGTTGATCATAATGTGGCAATAAAAGTCACATACAGTAACTGTAACTGTAGTAACTGCACAGTGAAAAAATATCTGAAAGAAAAAAACATCCTCTGTCTAGGCACTACTATCTGACACCATTGAGATGTGTTTGGGAATAAATTTTATGGTAATAATTGAGGCAATTGGTACTTCTGGCTAATGTAAAAGTAATGTTTTAATTATAACTTACAAATCTATTTTGTCTTTATAATTAATTGGTACAGATCCCCAAAGTTCATACAGTCTTTCCACTCTGTGCTTTATTAGTGATTCTGTGGCTAGTGTGAGACACTACAAAATGCTTCTATCCCAGCAGTGCTCTCAAACATTAACAGTTTCTGTGGAAACCTCTACAGGTCTCTAAAGTTTTCACCCTCCTATTCTCCTTGCCATTTCTGTAGCCATGAGACCTGTACAAGAAACTGAACATTGTTAAGTGGTCTAATACAATTATTTTTAAAATGACACAGGTATGGACCAGAGTGCTTTGATGTTTGTCAACTAACCTGAAGTGTCTCTTGACACAAACCAAAGGTTAAGGCAGATAGAAAAGAAAAAATATATTTGCATAATTTAAATGTACACATCTCATTTACTGTTTTGGAAAGTGACAAAAAAAATCTACTACTTTGATATGCACATTTTGCCTTTGATATCAACAACTCTCATATTAAATTCCTGAAGCAGAAAGTGCTATTACAGCAATTTAGAATATGTTCCTTTCATTCTGTCAAACCAGATTAAAAGGGACTAGCATGAGAGATGCCTACATTTACAATTGATCAGATAATGGTTCTGCTGTTAGATAGTATAATTTCTCTATAATGGAAAAATTTTGCTTACATTTTTTTTTACTTGAGAAGACTAAGAAGGTAAGGTTTTTTCTCTTCTCCATCTTTTCTGAGTTTCCTACTTGCACCTCAAATCTTGGACATATGCTCCAATATTTTTACAAAGTTTGGGACAGCAAAGACAGGACAAGAAAGATTAAGACAAGAATGCCTTTATCTACATCAAGCCTCTCTGAAAAGTTCTGACCAGTTACCTTGCTAACCTGTTTTTTGCACAGTGCAGTAACAGTAGAACGATATCATTTAAATTTTCTACAGAACTTCTGTAATATCTGAAAGGTCTGTGGAAGACTGATTTTAGGCATCTCTGTCAATCTATAAAGGCCTCCACATTTAAGGGATTGGGATAGGTTTCTTCCTTTATCTTCCAAGTTATTTAACTACATTAGATGATTTGAATGTCTGTAGGTAGGTAGGCTTCCCCAAATAATTCCATGATTGCTTTCTTTTTTGTTTCCAATTTCAGAAGGAGGGGATGCCAGAAATGTGAGTTTGTAATGACTATGTAATACAGCCAACATTTGGCTGACCTTCTTCAATATCCAGTTGAAGGACTAGTCAGCCTTTTGACATGATCTTGTCTCTTATCAATGATGAGAACAGGTGTTGTTTTTTCTCTGTGGAAAGAGGGCTTTTCATTTAAATCCCTCATTCTGGCATTCTTTTCTCTATGTAATCTGGTGGGCCATCAAAAAATAAATACATTGATGAAAGCGACATGTTGGCTTTACAGAGATTGCCATGCAACCTCATTTTTCTATTTCCTCACAGTATTCATACACAGAGTTTTGCACCTGATCTGACAGTTACGAAGATTTAGTCACAAATTCCTGCTCTGACACTTTCCTGCATAGGCATGCACTTCACAAAGGACTGCAAAACCACCATGTTTGACTCTAGCACTCTTTGGGGATGATGCCAAAAATCACAAAATCAATTAGAACTGATTTTTAAAACTTTACTTTTTTATCTTGTGCTCACTTTGAATTCGCTTCTCCCTGCTGCATCTGAAGCTAACAACCACCTCCCTGCTGTGATAGGATCTTAACCTACTCACACATGCATTTGTTGGTGTGACCTTGTAACAAAGGGGGTTTTTATTTTATTAGTAATGTTATTAACCATTTTCACCACATCAATAGACTTTTCTCAACAATTCTGAAACTGCTGATATCTAACAAGAAGTTGGATTTCAAGCCCTATGTGTTTAGATAAGTTTTTATTATAAATTCCTTGCCAAGGTACAGCTCTATAAACCCATCATGTAAGGTAAATTAGTATTGAACCACTGAGTATATATAATGCTTGCTTCAGCCTCCTGTTCAATCTGATTCTCTCCAAAATCTCTAATGCCATCCAAATTTTTTTTTCCCACTTAGATAGATGATTAAATCAGATTGTATTCCAGTTTATCTAAGGAGTGCAAGCACTGTGAAACTAACTTAATCACTTTCTGCTTCAAAAGTGTTCATGAGACTCTCTTAGTTTATTTGTTTTACCCCATTTAGTTTCATAAATCCTTAAAAACTTGTCTGACAGTATGTTGCTCCAACTTTGATAATTAGTGAAATATAAATCTTGATAGTGTTTCAACCTCTGCATTAGGAAAAGGATTGTGTTTGCAGAGCAAATACCAGATGGCTACGACCACATTTGTACCTCGTTTGTAGTGATCATGGAATAAACCAACAATATACAATAAGACTCCAGGGAATGGCTCCTGGGAGGGGATGACAGCAGTGTCAAGAAAATGTCTTGTTTTCTTTCTGATTTGTCTGAGAACATCAACTTCTGATTATAGGCATTAGTTTTTCATTTCTCTATGCCCATCATACAAATATTTGACTGAGGATTTTATAGGGTTTATCTGACCTATGCATGATATCTCATATACCCTCTTGATGGATTATAGGTATATTTTCCTAGATGAATGCTCCTGTGCAAGAACAGACTTCTAGGAAGCATATCTCCATATTTTCCCTTAATATTTTGGGCTTAGATTCATAGCTTGGTGAGAAGGCTTTTCTGGGTACTGAAACAAACTGCAGGAGTTATTTATATACAGAGGTTAAGTTCATGCAGTCCTTCTCTTATGTATTCCATATTATGCTTGAATATGCCTCAGGTGTTCTTTAGTTTTCTTTTTCCCGTTTGTAATAGCATAAGCCTCTTTCCTTTCTTTTGTCTCTCCGAAGTCTAAAGACATACAGTAGGTACTTCTTCCACTAAAAGAATATTCAGATTAACTAATTAAGGCAGATTAAAAAAAAAATTATTGCAAAAAGTATTATCTATCACCTGGGAAAGCCACTCTGTCCTTATAACTTGCCACACACATTTTTCTCCTTTGACCTCACATCCCAAAGCTGTGCATTGGAGCTATTCATCTTCTCTCAGAGAAAGGGACACAAGAGAGTTTTAGTCAAGGAGAGTTAAACACAACTATAATAGAGGATTCTTGTTGTGAAGTAGTTCTGTGTTGTTTTGCCACGGTCTGACATTACGCAGCATTTGCCATCTTTACAGAATAAGAGGATTCCTGACCTGAAAGCATAAATTCACACAGCTGAAAAAAAGAGTTTAGTAATCCAGCTGTAAAAATTATGTGAATGCAACAGGTGTTTTGGACCAAATACACCGAGGACAACTAATAATGGGATTTCACTAGAACTGCAAATAAGGGATACTTCCAAAAAAAAAGAGATTTTTTTTTTTACGTATTAGAAACAAGGCTATGCATATTAATTGAGCACAATAAATATTTGCAACCATAGAAAAGAATACTTATTCTTATAGTAGTTATTGTATTAGTACCTAAGCAGAGTAGTGGTGAGGATAAAAGTACAGGTACCTACAACTTCATAATATGTGCCTGTAATGAATTTGCTGGTAGATCTGGAAGGAAAATACTCTTTAGCAGTATGAAAATCTGGGCACCTCAGAAGGCCTAGAGGTATTTGCATTATACCATGACCTATTTTTTTATATATTCATCAAAATATATGAAAATATAAAATTCTGAGTTGGTAATAATTTTTTTGCTGGGATAACCCATGGTTCTGACAGCCAAATTCAGTATAATCTCTTAGTATTACTTTTCTTTACCATCTAAAATATTAATACAAGTTTGACTAAATATCTCTTCTAAAGTCTATAGAGCCCAGAGGTTATTAAGAAATCCCGGTTTTGTCTTCAGGGGTTTCAGTCTCCTTTCCATACCTGCAGACAGCTTTTGTGCACTCAGCTTTTGAAGGATGGATCTTTTTCAAAGCTGAGGGAGAGGAATGCTAATAAATCACATCTTTATGAAATATTCATTAATTCAGTGAGTTCTTTTCAAGGCTGCTGCCAAGGCAGCACAGGGTGACGAATTACATTTTACACACAGAGGAAATGGTTGACAAGATACATTGTCTATATAGAGGGTTTCCTGAATGGTCACATACAAAGCTAACCAACAAAAGTTGTTTACACTATTAAGCAAGCAAGAAAAAAAGCAGCTGTGTTTATCCTTGCCAAGTTCCCCTACCTCTTTTGTGAAGGTTTTCCCTCCTGGCTTAGGTCTACTTTGTAACAAATTTTGTTGTTATGGTGTGCTTTGCTTAGAATACCAGTGGAATGAAGTCAGATGGTAAGAAAAAAGCGAGCCAGCCTTGCCATCTTTGTTATATTTTATAAGAGGATGGACTTACTTTAAGGTCTCTCTTCGTATGCCAGCAGTCATCAGAGCCACAGCACAAAAACAAACTGAGTGCTCCTTCACTAGAAAGGGAAATGGAATCTCTTTCTTGATTGCCTCTTTCATCTCTTTCAGACTCTGAGAGCAACCCCTGGGTAGCAAGGACACAGGAATCAGTGTGCCTGTGCTCCATCTTGCCCACAGTTGTGCCCTAACACAACATCGTGATAGAGAGGACGGTGCTTTTGTGAAAGCACTCAAAGGGCACATCTTTCATTACAAGGCACACAGCTTTTGACTGGCTCAGTAAAAGAGGAACGACACAGATTTACAAAGTCTCAAAGGTAAAGGTGGTAGAAAGTAGACATTAAAATGTAATAGAACTCTTCAGTGGAGTGTACAAAGTGTTGGAGAGTTAGGTTTTGTCCTGGACATGAAAGAAGAAAATCATCTTAATGACTTCCACTTTCTGGAGGGCAAACTCCACCATGTTAAAAATCTACACTCTCTGGACTTTTACCAGGGTGTTTGTCCTACCTGCTGTGCATACGAAGACAAAAGAGGATGTTGAAAAAAGAGATATCCCCCAACTCACTACAATGCTTTTTTATTTTGTTGATATAGTTACTATTGTAGGGTTTTTGGGGGCTTTGTGTCTTTGTCTTTTACTTCCAAAATACATACACAGTTTGAGAACAATATGGATGTTCTATCCTGAAAATAAAATAAGCTCCTCTTAATTTTCATATTAGCTCCCTTTCATAAAATCATAGAATGGTTTGGGTTGAAAAGAATCTTAAAAACCATCTAGTTCAACCCCACACCATGTTCAGGGATGCCATTCACTAGAGCAGGTTGCTTGAGGCCCCATCCAGCCTGGCCTTGAACACTTCCAGGAATGGAGCATCCACTTCTTCTCTGGGAAAACTGTTCCAGTGCCTCACCACACTCTGAAAAAAGAATTTGTTCCTTATATTTAATATAAATCTCTCTTTTGTTTTAAAACTGTTCTGCTTTGTCCTATCGCTATCATGCTGTGCAAAAAGTTGCTCTCCTCTTTCTCAAAAGCACCCTTTGGGTACTGGAAGGCTGCAGTGAGGTCTTCCCAGAGCCTTCTCTTCTCCAGGCTAAACAACCCCAACTTTCTCAGCCTGTCTTCACAGAATCACTCCAGCCCTTGGATCATCATGACCTTCCTCTGGACTTGCTCCAACTGGTCCACATCCTTCTAATGTTGAGGATCCCAGACCTGTATGTAGTACTCCAGATAGAGTCTCCTGAGATCAGAGCAGAGGGGCAGAAACACCTCCAGCCTGCTGGCCATGTTGCTCTTTATGTAGCCCAGGATAAAATTGACTTCTGGGCTGCAAGTGCACACTGTTGGCTCATGTTCAGCTTTTCATCCACTAGAACCCACAAGCCCTTCTCCACAGGAACTGTTCTGAGTTCTTCTCTCAGTCTCTACTCGTGTCTGGGATTGCCCTGACTCAGATGCAGAACCCTGTACTTACACTAGCTGAACTCCACTAAGTTCTCGTGGGCCCACTTCTCAAGTTTGTCCAGGTTCCCCTGGATGGCATCCCTTCCCTCTGTTGTGTCAACTGCAGTGCTCAGCTTCATGTTGTCTGCAACTTGCTGAGAGTGCACTCACTCTCAATGTCACTGTTTGTTTCCATAAACAATGGTTGTGCTTGATTTCAAAACCTTTAAAAGAAAATAAGCCCTCGGCCTTCTGTATTAGATAGGAGGGAATAGCTGTTATACGAGGTTCTACCAGATTTTTTAAAAGTGAGAATGTTCTTGTCTTAGCCCCTTTACAAGTAGTCACTGTGTAGTTTTTGATCTGGGGGTTGATGTGAAGATTTTTAATTCTGAATTTTGTAAAGATAAACAGTGTATACTTACTTTTTTTTCCAATAAGTCTTGATTTATGCACTAAAGATCAAATCAGAATCTATTCAAAGACTTAAGGAGCACCTTGAGTGGATTTCAAAACTGCAATACATTTTAAAACACTTACCTGAGGCCAAATTCAGCTGATAATTAAATGTCTTGTTTGCACATACTTTCTGTGAAATATCTTCTGTTTTCAAAACTGACATGTACTTAATTGAGAAAAAAATAATTTTTGTGACCAAATTAAAGCAATTTGTTTAAGGAGCAAGAGAGTAAAGTATTAATTTTTGTTGCTTCTTTTTCATATCCCTATGAGTTTCTGTTAACCTAGATAGAACTCATTTATTTTGGAGAAAAAAAAAATTAGTACCCCAAACATTTTGGGTCAAGTTCTCCTGAACCTCACAACGTTGACATTCATGAGAATTAACTAGCAGAATTAAAAGGCACTTCATCTATAGTAAAAGGACAAACACTTTCCTGTATATAGCAGGGTCATGAGCAATGGTTGTAGACAATGCTACTGAAATGCATGATAATTAAAAATAAGAAATTGAAGAAGTAAGTCTAATGAGAAATGTTCTACAATTTGTTTCGGTTTCTAAGGTCAATTTTTAACAAATTCAAATAAACTTAGATTTGAATCCTTTCAGATCACCAGGGAACATACATCATTGAAATATCACTGAAGCATGTCATCTGGCTTTTCCTGTGCTCCTAATCCCCTATCCTTGAAATGTCCCCTCTATTGAGGTTATGAATAGAGAGGTTCAGGAACAAATCTGGATATCCATATGCCTTCAATAATTTGTGGGAGATCTTTTTTCCCTTGACATCATCTAAGTGTGGACAAGCAGCCAGGAAATATGTCCCTGAACCTTTACTACTCCCTGAGTGAAGACAGCTCCTCACTGGACAAATTAAGTCCCCATGCCCTTTATCAAGTCGGCTGCATAATTCTCAAATGAAGTAGAAAGTTAAATAATAATTAATACTTTCATAGATTTTACATGTTTAAAGCAGAAAAGAAATCAACTATTTGAGCAAATTAGACTTTTCTCCAAATTTAATTTCTTTCTGTGTTTTTTATTTTTAGTCCTGTCATAAATTGTACAAGGTAATTGAGAATTTCAAATTAGGGCTTATATCAGTATTCAAATATGCATATTTTTTACTGACACTGAAATACTTCTCCCCTTGTTCTACTTTGTGAAATGGCTACTGAAAATCTACAGTATGGTTTTGATAGTATTTTATTCACACATATTTTTTATGTTAAGTTTATTTCTACAAATTCAAAGTTTGAGGGTTTTTGACTTAGCTCAATAAGGTGTAGCTTTAACCTCACAAGAGACAGAATTACATAGACTTTTTACAGATGATAGCAGTATCATAATCAGCTAAAGTCATAAGGTTGCACTTCAAAAATTATCAAAAGTATGATGAAAGCTTTCCTTTCCTCTTTGAGCTCTCATAGTAAGAAATTCAAATTGGCCATGTCAGCTTCCAGATCTGATGAAGAAATCTATCTCTTAAAATTTAACATGAGTTCTCCAAATATGTACTATGTACCAACTCCTGCAAAGGTATTGATGTTTAAAAATCTGAAATGTGGTATAAGGAAGGCTCCTGGAGTTACCTTAGACCAGCATCCTTAAGGCCACAGCTCAAGAGGAATTTAACAAAAAGATCAGACTTAGTATTGATGGAAAACAGTGCATCTCTCATTTTCAGTGTTTTTTTATATTGTGAATTTCTTAAAAAACTCCAAGGCCCGGGAGTTCACATATTTACTTCATATTCACTGGCAGACAGCAAAAAACTTGTTGAATACATGTACTTTCCTTTTGCTTTAGAGGAGGGAAGAAGGCCTAGAATGCCTTCAGGGTAAAGATTGTATTGAATACCTGTATTTCTATTAATGGCATGAGTTTTCAATTAAAATAAGTATGTTGATTTTTTTGTTTGATTTTTTTGCACTTTGGAGGAGTAATTTGGGAATATAAGTAAAAAAACCCAAACATCATATATAAATATTTAATCTTAAAATTGCCTTCGCTAAACATTATTATAAAATTCAGGAAGAAAGAAGCAGGACATGAGGAAAAAAACACGTTTAGAAAAAAACTATTTTCAAGGTAACAAATGGCAAATTGTGGCAATAGCCTTTATAGGTTCTGAAGTTTAATTCTTTACAGTGTGTCTTGAAGAGTCTGGTAGTGGTGATTTATGTCACATCTCAGAAGTTGTGTTCCTGGATCTCTAGTTGGAATTTACTCTGTGAGATCACCTTAAAAGCTGAACAGACACTACCTATTAAATCCTTCCACTATATTTTTCCCAAGGAACTATTTCTATACACATGAGAGTAAATGCACAATAATCCAACAGACACTAATTTTCTTGTTGCCTTTCTGAGCCATCCTCCTTGGTGTTATGAGCTCACATCAAGTATGTTAATGTTAATCCTTTCTTATTTAATGTGAAAAATTTCCAAAAACTCAAACATGGGAGAGGGAGTGCAATAAGTATAGGACTAGAATCAGTATTTTTCCTTATATGAGCAAAATATTCTAAAATTGTCCCTATTTTGTGTTTCTTCTCCCAAAAGAAGAGGCACATAATATAGTGTGCAGTAAGTAAAAAGGCTAAATTATATGAATCAATATCAATTTTCTACTTTGAACTCTTGAGTAACCTTGGAAGAAATACTTGAAAGAAATAATTTTGAAATAAATAACCTTGAAAAATTACCTTGAAAGGTAGACTTTTTCTTCTTTTTTTGCCATGTCTAACCTGTGCAATTAAGTTGATACACCTGTAAGCATATTAACTTGATTCAACTTTAGCAGAGCAATAACAATGCAAATACTAGAATTTGGAGAAGTTTTCCTGACTAATCCAAGAGTAAATTTTTCATTGGAATGACTGTCCTTCTTGGAGAAAGAGAAATAGTCTCTCCTCTGCTTATGAATGCTGAATTATCTGCAAAGATTAAAGGGTGAGTATGTAATACCAAGATGTGCTTAGTCACTGTTTGAAGAGCTAGATTGAAGGTCTATCTGCTGTGCCATGCTGCTTCCTACTTCAGCGCTCAGAGGTCTCTCTTTTTTTCTTTATTGTTCCAACTCTCCTTTTATAAAGAAGTACAGAGGTCCTATATCTAGATTTTGATATCTATTTTAGTAATTGCAGTTTTTGTGAATTTTATATCTATTTTAGTAATTACAGTTTTTGCACAGATTAATGGGAAAGGTATTAGTAACAGAAAGGATGCTATATGACTCATAATTGTACTTTAAATTTGCTAGGATTGTGATGGTGAGACTAATAATTATGTATTGAATATTAGGAGATAATACTGCTGTGAGGCTGGAAGTTCAAGAAAACAAATCATAGGCGTGTTTTAGGAGTCAGCATTTAACTTTTCATATTCCTTTTTTAAATTTCATCAGTAATTTGTAATCCAGAGACTATAATTTCTGCTAGAGAATGAGGTATTCCTGAAATATTGGCTCACATGAAAACCATCTAACCCATCTGTTACCCATTTCTGGCACAACTTGGAATAAGAGGATCTAGAACAGACTGCTTCTAGTTCTGGGTCAAAGAACAGGTGGGGAGACATAGCCTGTGTTGTAACCAGAATGGATCCTACCCTTATTTTTAGGGAATGTATGAGAAGAAATGATCCTTTTCTCTTGATCTTGCTTGCTCAAGAGTTTAGGGAGAGATGCTCAGTCCCCCTAATGCTGTTTCATTTAACCAGTTAGGAAAAGTAAATCAATAACTTAATTTATATTTGAAAACCAAGATTTCCCTGAGTATTGGCTTACATCCATTACAAACATCTAACATCTGTGATGGTATAGGAAATTTCAACATGAAAGAAAAAGTATCATCTCTGATTCTCACACTACACCACTAAAGTGTCCCTTTAGTACTGTACCATCCTGGTCACAGTCCATCCTTTTCACATAAGCCATCATCTCAGAATCAGAGTCTCCAGGCTCTTCTAACAATCCCTTTTGTAGTTCCTTTGCTACTAAACTCTGCTTTCTATCAAAATAACCCAAGTAACAAAATATCCAAATATCACAAATAATATCATACTGAAATCTCTCAGCCTTAATTTCAGTGTTTGAAAAAAAAATCTTTCATCATCCAGTTAATCAATGCTGCCTGATTACTGATATCTTCCAGTTTAATCACACAGGAAGAAAAACAGCATTATACTCTGCAATGACCTATATACTGCTAATTCTTTGAAGCTGTATGTGCAAATTGGCAAGACTCATTTTCTCCCATATAATATTCACCTTGATAGAAATGGATGGTAGCAAACCACCTACACGTTATATGGCACCTCTGATAGGAGGGGTTCAGTTTAATGCTCCAGGTTTGTACCTCTGTGATGACAGTATGTTCCTCTGAGCCAACAAACTATTCAGTAACTCTCTGACTCCAAAGCTTTTGTTTTCACCCTTTTCTATACAACCCTTCCCATCACTTTGTTGAATGTTCATGTCGTGCTCTAGAGACAAAACTTTATATGAATTGCATTTTCAAGTTTGTGTCCTGAGGACTATATAGGCACTGTGCTGCAGCTATGGAAAACTGAGTAATTAGGTTTAGTGATGGAACCATCAATACATAGTTTGAGATCATGTAACACTACAATTTTTAAAAGGACTTGGGTTTGTGGAAATTCGGTATTTTTATGAACATCTAATTCCAAAGGCTAATTTCGGTTCACCTAAAATCCACGTGACAAAAACAACTTAAGGAAAATCCATATGGGTATGAAAATACCTTTTTAACAGGATTCTTTTCTGTCTTAGTCATATCAAATTATGCAGTGATTTTCTGCACCTATGTGAGTTTGTCCTTGAAACCTTTTGCACTGGATAACTGTTGAAAAACAGAGACAGGAAGGAGAAAATGTGTTTCTGATTATCAATGTCTGGGAGAATCAGATATTTGATGTTTTCAGTCGGGAGAAAAAATCAGTTATTTATAGCCTTTTATGGAATTTTGCAGTGTCTATTGATTTTTATTATAATTTTTGGTTTTTTTCCTATTCTATTCTAATGAAGAAGATGTAAAATATTAAAAAGCAATTAGGTATCAGCTGACAGGGATATTACAGGTTATTAAACGAATGTATATATGTGCTTTTGGATGAGTGTTTCTATATGTGTGTTCAAAGGAGAGAGCCAAAATAGATATCTACCATTTCTTTGTTGCATTCATCGGTCCAACTGTATAAACAATTCTCTGAGGAGGCTGTTGTATTAAAATTCTGCTTCTGATTTTGTGAGGTTGCTGCATTTGCAGAGTTAAAGATCTAGCAGAAATCTATTCATTTTCAAACTTAAAAGACAATATTATTTACATTTTAACGTTCCTGTGTGTTCAATTAATATCTTATTTTAGAATCTGAGTGTGATGGTTAATGATGAGTCTTTGAACATTACCATAGCACTGCTGTCCTACACTACTACCATTAGCCTGCAATGCAGCAAATTGTTGACAGCTATAACAAAGCATCACATCTGCCTTGTGAGCCCAGGATGCTGAAATACTCTGTTGCTGCATAGAGAGCAAATGTTACTTCTGCTTAATACTATCACTCAAAGCAATCAGATCAGTTGCTCACCTGGCATTGTTTCCCCCAATTTGTTATCTTAAGCAGTACCTATGAAGTTTCCTCACCTGAAAAATATTTGAAGATCTTTATATTTAATTGGGGTCTATGATCCATGAATGTGTGGAAAAGGTAGGTGATTTCTTTGCCGTGTAAGGGATCTTTTGTCACAGGGTGGCAAAGACTAGCTAGATGACATGTTGCTGCATTCTTACCTCATTTCCAGTCAGCAACTGTACAAATGAAACACAGTAGTTGCTGTATATCTACCGATTTTCATCTCTAAATTAATGTAATCTGCTCTGCTGCAGTCATTCTGTGAATACAAGGCTGTAAATTTAACTGACTGCTTTTCCACAGAAAGCTGCTTTTTTTGCGTCTTTGCTGTTTATAGGTACATAAATTGAATTTTAGTCTTATGTGCAAGCATCACTGCTTTAAAAGTTATAACCAGTGCAGATTGGAATAGTGATTCACTCCTGCACAGCTAGTTTTCATGTCAGACAGCTACATATGTACAGTGGCACGCAAAACTGTTCGAATATCACAGTAATACTCTTAGAAATAGGACACTCCAGGAGAAGAAGTTTTCCACAACATTCAGTTACAGGAGCTGCTAAAAACTAGAAACTCGTCTATAAACACTGTTAGTCTGAACTGATGGAGGAACATAATTTCATTTAGTTTATTTTTGCGTTGATCTAGGCTGGGTTTTTATTGCCCCACTATGGTAATAGTGACTTCATCTTTGTTTTCATTAATAAACCTTGTTATTCATTTCGAACAAACAGAAATGGCTAATATTTTTAAAGTATTTATACATAAATATTCATGCTGCAGTCCTTTCTCTGGGAGCATCAGAATTAATCAAGAACAGAACATGAAGATTTGGTTTTGATGAAAAAAATGCAAATATGAAAACACCTCTAGCTGCGGTTTCAAGTACTCTGTCAGCTAGCACTGCTGCCTCAAGCAGCAGTCCTGACCTCGTTCTCTACCTGACAGCTTATTCTCACCCTGCTTTGCTTCCTCCCTTGGGCTAGCAGAAATGTTTCTGCTGCTGCTCATTGAACTAGATCAGGGAACCAATCAGAGCTAAAACTGCCTTTTTTTTCCCTTGATTAATTTTAACTTAGATGAGATTCTCAATTTGGTTCGCCACAGGACTGAATGAGGAGGAAAAGGCATCTGGCCTATGAGAAAGGAAGGGGGAAATGCCATTCGTGCAACATAAATACTGACTTAAACTGTAGTTCCAAATTAATTTTGCCTCATTCCTGCTGTTCTCATGTACAGGAATTTGAAATCTTCTGCTTGAGCTTAACTCCTTGATCTAACTTTCACTTAGCTAGATTTTTTTCCCAGAATAACTAGTTAACATCCCCAACTACCCCTGCCATTTATAATCAAAAGATGAATATGTATACTATATTATTCACAGTAAAGATACAGTATAGTATCTTTATATGAGATATATATGTATAAGATATATTTATCCTTATATATAAGGAAAAGGTGTTCAGTCTCATGACATCAGCAAGTACATTATAAAGATCCTCTCAGGAACTCAATATTATAAACTTTTTACTCTTCAGCTTTTATTAGCTTTGCTAAAGAACCTGTCGGCTCTGATGGAGATTGCCTTCTAGGTCTATGGCTGAAAATATTCTTTGCATTAAAAATGAGAGTAACGGTTTGGATTTGAACCCTTTGCAAGAAATCACTAATGCTGTCTTACAGAAAAGCCTAGGAAGTATTTAAAGATGAGATATTAGTATTCTTTCAGGGTATTACCCAATCTAAGATAGTTTCAAATAATATATTTTGTTTATGTGGCAGAGTTTTGGTAGTAAGGGGGCTTTAGAAGTGCCCTATGTGAGAGGAGACAAGGTACTCTCCCTGCTTTGGGCAGTCAGTTTCAGCTGGCTCCATAATGGACCCGGTGCTGGCCAAAGCTGATCCCCACCAGCCGTGCTCTGTGATGGCCTGTTCAGGGCAGGGTAACAAGTGCTGTGTAGCAGCTGCCAGGAGAGACTCTAAGTGAGGAAAATTGGAGAATCCTACATGGTTCACAGAGGAGGCCATAGTGAAGTGCCCCGCTCGCTGTGTCCTGTGAAGAGCCCCACTGCAGCCTGTAGAGAGTTCCAGCTGGAGCAGGTGGATGTGCTCGTGCAGCAGGAGGCTTTCTGGAAGGAGTGGGGGCCCGTGCTGGGGCAGTTTGTTTCCGGGGGACTGTAGCCCATGGGAAGGACCCATGGCGAAGAAGGGGGAAAGTGTGAGGAGTGGCAGGGATGAAGTGTTCTGAAATGACCATAACCCCCATTCCCCATCCCTTTTGTGCTGTTTGGGACTGGGAGGAGCTGGAACAGTTGGGAATGAAGAAGTAAAATTGAACTTGGAAAGTGGAGGTGAAGAAGATGTTTTAGATGTTTTGTTATTACTGTCTTATTCTACTTTTATTGACAATAAATTAAATAAGTCTTCCTAGAGTTGTCTTTTGCCTGTCAAGTGATCTTGCTGTCTTTACCTTGATCTATGAGTTTGTTCATCTTATTTTTACTCTATGCCCTGCTAACGAAGGGGAGTGAGAGAGTAGCTGGGTAGGCTACTGGCAACCAGAAGAAGTTAGCCCACCACAGTTACTAAAAGTAGCACAGAGAAGTATATTTGTAGCATTTTGGTGAATTGATCTTGTAGTACTTAGCATATTATTCATTCTACAAAAAACTGATTTAGAGTGAAAACGTACTAGTTTTCTGTATCTTTAGAGATACTATTTGGATCTAATTATGATTAAACTATCCATTGAATTTTTTATTCAAGAACAGGCTGGAACTGATTTTCAAATTATGTTTTTTTCCAAGGCACTTGTAAATGATCTTGAGTATAAAAATAGGGCAGCTCCATCTTTTCTTGAAAAATAGGTGTTTGCTGCATGAAAATTTTCATAAACAGAGCTGCCTTTTTTCAGCTTAATTTTACAATTCTTGAAGCCAATTTGATAAAAAATCCAGCAGCCGACAAAAAAAAACCCCAGAGCAACAGAAACTCATGGAATTGCTTTGAACTTGAGGTCAATGTACTGAATTTAATTTTGTCTCAAATCCTTTCCTTTGAAACTCAGAGATCTAAATAGTTCATGTTTAAAATATTCTCTGTGACCTATCCCTATGTTTTGTATAATTCAAGAAGTAGAAATGAGGAAGGTGGTCTTAGCAAATTAATACAACAAGGACTCAAATCGAACAGATATTAGGACCGTTATGCCTCTCATCCAGCACTTCTTAACTGAGAAAATAGTACATTTACATCCTTACTTTAGACTAAATGCTTTTATAAGAGCAATCCAACTACATCATAGTGATATTTCACCTTGACAATGTTAAATTATATTAACTCGTTTTGAAATTTGTAGTTCATTTAAAAGGTGTTTTTTGAACCTACGCATGAAAACGCAGTAGTGAAAAGATTGTAATAAACAAAATATTTTTTAATATTTCTGATTAATAGCCCTGGATTTCATGTCCTCAAAGGCCAGCGATGAGACTACCCTGAAGATTTTTATTTTCAAGAACTGAAATGCAATTTTGTTGTGGATAGTTGTTTTAGAAAAACATCTCATCTCTACATGTCTGGTTAAAGCCTTGTTGTGTTACCTCCTTGATAAAAGCTGTTGGTAAAAGCATAATCCAAAGCCATCGCCCTTGGTTTGTCTAGATGGAACTTTCAGGTAGGAATATGTGAGGAATGAGGTGTTTAACTTTTTTTTTTTAACCATTTTGTATCAATATACATGATAGGAACCATATGAAAGTGGTAATATATTTGTGGCTTGAGCAGTAAGGGCATGTCTTAATAATGAGGGTTAAAATTAACACCCCTTGTGAAAAGAATAAGAGGACTTTTTCAGTGATCTCATGAGTTGTTTTTAAAAAACATCATAGTTAAACTGGCTTCACAGAGAGGTCCTTTACAATTTTTGAAAATGTGGAAAATGCGTTTTTACTACAAAATTAATTTTATCAGTGCAATAATGCATGCTGTAAAAATGCACCACTACCAATTCCTTCATGCATACAATTTTAAAACTGCTTGCATCAGTTAAGGTGTATTCTTAACTACCAAAAACCTTAACTTTGACAAGTATGTGATTAGTGCTAGTGCTAATCAGCTAAACAGGTAAGAAAAAGAGATGTTATTGACCCCTCAGGGACTAATAAACTTACTTATATGTTCTGATAAATAGAGCCCTCTCGGGTTGAATGGATTGGAGTGTAATTCAAATAGAATAAAACACTCCCTCCTTAATTTAAAGGATGAGAACAGAACTGAAACTCTAATCACAGATAAGACAGAGCTTAGCTCTTTAGCAAATACTAATTGTCAATGCCTTTCATATTAGGTACAGAAAGAAATGGTTATGTTGTTCACATATCTTACAGCTTCAGAGAGTTTTCAGCTCTCTCTGTTGGAACATGTCTGTAAGGTTTCAATTCTGCAAAGATGCTTGTGGTCAGAACAAAATGAACCAGCCTTTTTTTGTCCAGTTGAGACTGACAGAGTTTGAAAGAACTTGGGACTCATTCTCTAAGTCTGAAGAAATACCTGAATGGTCAGGTAACTAGCAAAATGATGATAAACTTCATAGAAATTAGAATTGAGGAGAGTGGTTGCTAAATGTGTGATATAGAAAATGTATTTGAAAATAAACAATTGTTCTTTAACCCCCAGGTCATTTTGTTAATTTCTTAGTTTACCTTAGTACCTTATTTTTCCATGTTAGCTGATAATCTTGCTGAGAAGAAGAAATGTCTAACTTGCATTACAATATTTTATATCTAGAATATATTTTATACATTAGTTATATTGCAAGACAACGAATGTTATTGATCCACACTTCTTAATTGTACAAATTGGTAAAAATTTCTCAATAAAATTTAAAATTGCATGTACAGAAAATGCACTGTACTTTGATTGTAAAAGGTCCCCTAAGAAGTTACAATGATTTCTTTAGGACCCATGAAACCTGAGCTGTGGTGAAGCAATGATACTGAAGATTTATTCAAGAGAAAGTAATTAAAAATGTTCTTAGTGATTTTTAAAGTTTTTTTCATTATGGAATTTAATGGGATTTTTCAATTTAAATATAATTTTGTATTAAATAGTTCTTATTTAAGGTTTAAGAAACAACTTCTACTTTGTATTGTCTGACAGATTTTCAGAAGACACTGCTGACATAGCAAAGAAAATATGACTTCTTTTGTATAGACAGCAAGAAAAACTGACCACATAAATATTTCAATGCTTGAATTGACTTTTCTTTCGAATGTCAGTTTTGGAGATTTCTATGCTGTTTGTTGATTAATTAAATACTCTTTCAGTGGTGCAAAAGCAGACTTGTGAGTTCCCTACTTTACTAGATTAGTCTAGCAGAATACTTGAAGGTCGCTGAAGAATTCTTGAGAAACTGATGGTGTAAGCATAAAGAAATAAAGAAAAAATTACATATATGTTTATAATAAAAAATTTGCCTATTCCTATGCAAAATTCAAAAATCCAAGGACAAAACCAGCAGAAACTAGAAAAAGATCTAAAACAATACTGGAGTGGTAAGTGCATAGTGAGTATTTCAAAACTCAGGAGCAGGTGAATGAATAGGGAGCTGATTGGTTTTGAAATGAGAAGCTCAGATGGTGTGACTACAAATTGCAAGGTACATAAAAATGGAATGCAGTTCTAAGTGGGCTGAAGACAAACATGGTAATAGCATAGGGAAAGGAATTTTGAAAGCAAATGATGAGCTTTAGCTTCTCTTTTTCTAATGTAAGGATACAAAGCAACTATTTTCAGGTGCAGTAATAAGGCCAGTAACAGCTAAAGTTGCTCTCTGCTTGTATTGTAAAATAAAATACAGTAAATAGATATTTTTCTTCTTTCTGCTTTAAATAGGTGCCATTTTAAGGCTTTGCCTTTAAAAAGTAAAGGCAAAAAACCAGTGTTGACTTATTGGGTTCATTTCATAGACATGAAAATATTTCTGAAGTCTCAAAGATTATTTCTGAAATGTTGTTTTTCTGTAGGTTGTGGGTGATCTGATATCTTAATCCAACTGCTCTTACTTTGTGCATATTGTGCTAATTACTATGTAAATTATTTTCTAGTTATATTAACTTCATGATTTCTTTTATTCTGAGCTTTGAATTTCAGTATGATAAGAAAATAACAAACTTTAAGCCTTTGATCATGAAAATCTCAAAGAGAACAGAAATGTTCTGGTCAAATAGATGGAAGTTCTATAAACAACTCTAGTTTGTTCTGTGGATTTAATGGAGAGGCATCATTCATCTACACATTTATTGCCATTTAGTGCAAAAGTACAACTTAAATGCTTTAAAATTTAGAAGAATAATTCAAGGAGTGCTTTCAGCAAATGTGATTTTCATTGCTCCATTTTCTTCAGAGAAATACAAGACTTGAATATTAATGCCACCAAAGTAATGATAAAGTTGGTTGTGATGGGAAATCTTATTAGTAAACAAAAGCTGCATCTGAAAAATATTGTCATTAAAAGCTATGTAGTAGTTAATTGAGTCTGATATGAAATTTAGTGCTGGAAAGTTAATGACTAATACAGCTATTTCACAGAGCTTGGTTACTGCAGGCTCTATAATGATCTCTTTTGCTTCATGGCAACAATGAAATTAACCTCTCCTTTGTCCTGCAGGTGTTGTGTTCTGATAATGCATATCCTTTACAAGTATGAGCAAATTATTTTTTTGCATAGAAATTGAGCATAAGCTGAATCGATATAAATAAGAAAATGAGCACTTCTTATATTTTTGAACTTGAGAATATACACTGGAATGTAAGTCACAATTCAATAAGCTGGCATCCTGGGTGACTTATAATAAAGAGTACAGGTAGGAATTTAGATGATTTTTGGCTTTCTGGATTTCTACTTCTATGATTCTACAGTCCTAAAATCTTACTGGTCATAAACCCACAAGTTAGCAAAGCTCCCCCCTTATTTCAGCTTATGACTCCCAAAGAGAGTTTTAAGTAGAGTGGTCTGGAAAGCAGGTTGGAGAGATGAGGGAGTGGGTGCAAGAGGAAAATTATTAGGTTTTGATTATCAAAGTATCTGCTAGATTAAAGAAGGCAGAGAACATTTATAATTTGGATTGAAAAACATAAAAATGAGTAAAAAATACTCCTGGCATGGTGTCAGAAAAACACTGTAAGAGTATCAGGAATGAAACAATATGAAATAACACAATATGGCTTGAGTAAGTAATATGAGAATTCACTGTACTTAAATAAAAGGGTTTTTTTATGTTCACTCTAGTAACTAAATTGCTTGTGCATGTCTTATTGGCTGTATTATCAAGAGATATATTTGCAGTAGAAATTATGAGAGTTGATTATGGTATCACTGTGAGAATGAAATGCCAAGAAAAGTTTGAGGGTCTTTTGTTATTTCCAGTTTTCCAAAATTCTAAAGGAACGTGGTAGGAGAGGTGATAGACTAAAAGAAGATTGGTAGGTTTTAACAAATTGTTGTAGTACTGTTCTTAATGTAGGCGATTCCAAATAGTCTTCCTCCTAGTATGAAAAGCAGACCAGAGGTAAAGGTGGGAAGTGCTTACTGTCATCTCCAGAACAATGATTATTGCAGCTGACTGAACTGCGAGCTCTGCCATCAGTTGGACTGTGTAGACCAATTCAGTTTGCACATTTAATAACAACATCAGCAAGTCAAAAGCAACATAATAACAATAAATTTCAGAAAGCAGCATGCTTGACTTATTATTGCTAGCTCAGCCTAAGCACTCATTTTCTGTTCATGCCATAAAAAAGATGCATAAACTTGGGTATAAACAAATATTGATTTTTTTTTGGATAGGAGGTAATTATCCAGGAATGAAATTTTCAAAGACTAGCTTAGAGTCAGAAAATTATCTGGAAACCATTCCTTTATATAAGTCACCAGTTTAATAGGACAATACTGTAAAATTCTGTTTGTCAAAGTCACTGATATATAACTGAAGAGGAAATTAGATGCTGGGTTAAGAAGCAGGCAATATTGTAACTCTTAGTCAGCTTTTCTTTATTCTGAACACTACTTTTCTGTTGTTCGGGGTTTCTTTCTCCCTCATACATTCAATAGAAAAAAATAATCTTACAGGAAAGAACAATTGTGTAAAAGTGTTTGCTTTTGGTTTAATTTCCCAATATAGAAATTACATGAAGGAACTATTTGATAATAGACCCAATGAGAATGTTTTTATCCTTAGAAAGGTCTGAAAATTAGTAAAGGAAGATACAGAAAGCCAGAAAAACCCTCAAAAGAAAAATACTGGAAGCCATTTATTTTATAATGCTAGCGTACTTATTTTTTAAACTTTTGCAATTTTTATTTCAATTAATGCTTCTCACCTCTCACACATGTTCAAAACTGAAATCTTGAGGTCTATTATTAGTGCATAGAATTTAGATATATCACAGTTATGTCTATTTGTTAGAAAGAGGGGTTCATGAAAACTGAAAACAAGAAATATTTCTAAAACTCAGTGACTTTAAGAGTGTCTCAAGATTTTCAATGATTGTAGGACAGGTCTGGTTGATAAAGGGAGAAATTAAAATTTATTTGTATGCCTCTGTGTGTACCAAGGAGTTGGAGAAAGAAAGTTCATAAGGCAAGTGTCCATATCTTAGTTTAAGAATTTGTATATAAATTATAATACCTAAAATATTTCAGTATCTGATAATAAAGCTTTGTGGGAAGCTCCATTTCGAACATCATATGCATCAGTAATTTAACAGTCATCTCTTGTTTTTTTCTTCATAGAATCACAGAATCATTAAGGTTGGAAGGGATCTCCAGAGGTAATCTTGCCCAATCCCACAGCTCAAAACAAGAAAAATTAGAGCAGATTGCTCAGTCGTGTGTTGGGTTGGACCTTTACTTTCTCAATACAAGTATTGAGACTCTACAGCCTCTCCAGGCAACCCATCATAGTGTTCAACCACCTTACATCCTTGAGCAACCTGGTTAAAAGAGTAACCTGAGTAAAAGATGTCCCAGCCCATGGCAGAGAGTTTGACAAGATGATCTTTGAGATCTTTCCAACCCAAACTTTTTAGTGATCCTACAGAATTATAACTTTCCTTGGGTTTAAGTGGAATTTTCTGCTTTTTAATTTCTGCGTGCTTCCTCCTGTCTTTTTGTTAGGTGTTACTGAGAAGAGTCTGGCTTCTACATCTTTATTTTCTAGCACTATGTATTGATACACATTAACAAGATCTCACTGAACCCTTCCTTCTCCTGGCAAAAACTCCCAGCTCTCAGTCTTTTCTAGTTCAACAGATGCTAGAATCATTAAATCACGTTAGTGGTCCTTCACCGTGCTCTCTCCAGGACATCCATGTCTCTTGTACTGTGGAGCCTAGCACAGGGAGCAGCACTCCAATGTCTCAGCAGTGCTGAGTAGAAGAGAAGGATTAACAATGTAAATCTGCTTTCTGGTGCTGCTCTTCCTAATACAGCCCAGGATGCTGCTGACCTTCTTAGTTGTATGGGTATGTTGGCTCTTATTGCAGATTGATTTGTGAGAAGCAAAGGGAGAGAGCCAGTTTTTAGTCTGTAAATCAAGTCCTGATCAACTAGTCTGATCTCATTCTTGATTTTAAAATATAACACCACAGTACTGACATTTCAAATGCATGCTTTATTTCTTATTCAAATGTCTAAACTCCACAACTAAGCTTTGGACACTATTTTTTCACCTAACTGAGCCAAATTCCTTTCATCCATCTGGAACATTAGCAGTTCTATCAGCTGTGGGTCATTTGTTTGTTTGGTTGTTTTTTTCCTTCAAATTTGTTGATGTATGAGTTGAGTCGAGAAATGCAGAAGACAATGGTCTAGTGTCATATGGAGATATTATATAACCTCCCTTGCCCTATAACCTCTATAATTATTCATATTACAGTCATGCAAATATTTAATCATCATTAATTAATTTAGCTCTAAAAAAAATCTCTCTATTGAATTTCCATTAATATTTGTCCTTTTTAATCTGTGAAAAAGGTCAGACTGAAAAATATATAGTTATTTGGGCCATTGGTTTTGCCTTATTAAACCAGATGTACAGTGACGGTTTCTTACCAGTCTTTTGGGATCTTTGGAGTTATTGAAATAGATTATTAATGGTCCAGAGACTTCATTAGCAGAGCCTTTTCCAATTATTGTTTATAAATTATCCATACCTTGTGATTTCAAAGGTGCAACTTTATTAGTTCTTGTTTAAGTTCTGCCTAATATCTGCTTGGATGAAAAGTAATTTTTTTTTCTTCAATCACCACTTACTTATTTCCCTAACACAAAATAGGTTTTACTGAAACTCTTTAGTCCTCCATGTTAGCAGCTTTATTATTTACATCTCATGGGAATACCTAAGAAGGGACCGAAGATTCATTGAGCCTTTAATAATCTATATGGATTTCAGAGTATTCAAAAAAGATAAGAAGGGATGAAAAGCACTAGTCAGTGTCATGGTTTAAGCACAGCTGGCAAGTAAGCCCTAAGCAACTTCTCTCTTAAAATTCTGTTAACTTATGAAGTTAAATCTACTTTCTCCATGCAACAGAAAATTTAATTTTGAAAGAGGAAGTTATAGAAAGGAAAACTGAGAGAAGTGTAGAGCTTAAATATAGTAGAACCATCTCTGGAAGGACCCGTGGGGTGGCAAGGAGGCTGTGACATTGCCAGTTTTCCCTGGGCTTTGGGATGTCAGATATTAGCTTAGACTAATGAGCGATATTTTAGGGTTTTTAGACCTATACCTGCTTTACAAGAGGAGAAAAATTCATTTGGCTGTGGGAAATGAAACTATGGTTGAACACATAGGTTATAATTAAGGTGGTTTTGGTATATTAAGCATAGCTGTGCACTTTGGGTGGTTTTGCTATGTTTCACGTACTACTTCTATGAAGAGCTGTCAGCTACCTTGTTGACCTTTTCCTGACTGCAAGGCAATGCAATCATGAATATATGAATATTCAACTGAATGTCTTGGAATGTGCAATTGTGTGAGCTGAAGTTGTCTGCAACAAGCTGCACTCGCCACTTTCCCTGGTGGCTTGGTTTAGGGATATTTTTATAAAGGCATCCAAGGCACAGTTCTAGGCTTACTCTGTAGTGAACAACTGTACATTTTAAGCAAGAAGTAGGGTGAGATTCTTTTCCAGATACACAACAAAATTTACAAAAAGGATTTACTGAGTTGCAAGTTATAGTACTGGAGCCCTGTAACAGCACACTTGATCCATTAATAAAATACAAAAAGATGCTAAATTAACATGGCAGTGTGCCACTTAAAAGTATTTTATTTCCTCAAGTTCTAGAGTCTCCTCCCAGTTAAGAGAATATGAAATCCTGTTTATTATCTAAATAGATAATCGTGGGACAATGTATTTTAAGTAGGCTCAGAAAGTCTGAAGAGCTGTCTTTAGGTTTAAAGTCACTGGAAATCAGACAAATACAACAAACTTTTAGCTTTTATTTGCTTATGGGGCTGTCAAATCTACAAAATCGTATATAAACATAATCATCATTATGAGCAACTCTAAAAACTATCTGTCTATGGAAATACAGATTTATTGAATTCATGTGAAGCTATCTGGGAGACATTTCTTTATGGAAGAAATTTAAATGAGCTTTCTCAATAAAGCTGCTGAGATTTTGTTTACAGGAATGTTCTCCCAATACTTTATATGCAAAGTTGCAGTAGAATGTAATTCTAGTCTAAATTTATTTTTTCCAATCGGACAGCTGAAAGGTAAAGATTGAAAATGTCTCATTTGAAGTCTGATAGGAGGACAAGAGATTAAAGAGAGCCTCTCATTTATCCCAACAGGATGGCCTTAACTTTTTTATTCCAGACACTAACACTGGCAGAAAACGAAGTTATAAAACACTGAATGCAAAAGAAAATCAATAAAATTTTTAAAAAGAGCACCTACACTGGAGAATACTGTAAAAATTAATAATGACTTGTCAAATTCTTCTCTAAGATGAAGGAGTGCTTGTTGCACTACAAAGTTTCAGGTTTCATGTGAACTAAATGCAGGAATTTTAGCAATTAGGGATCTCATGAGAGGATAATATTCTTGCCAGTTCTTGATTGTATTTTTTTAAATTTTAATGACTCAACTGTTAGCTAGAGGCCCCTGAATGTAATGAATCACTTGGAAATGTGATGGAGCTATATAAACAAAAAATTGCTCCATTTGCAACAATTGCATCTAAAATATAACCACAGCATATAAACTTGTTGGGAATAACTAATCTGTACAACAAAATTCATCACAGGAGCATTTGATGGCCATCAGAATCAATATCACTTCATTGATGATAATTCATATATTACAATACTAAACAAATATATTTGACATTTCCAGCAAGATTATATTATGTGGATTTTTCCTTCATTCTTCCTCCTTCAACATTTATATCTGAGTGTTTCCAAGACCAGTGTCCTGCAACAGATGCTGCCAGCAATACTGAATACTTTCAATTAGTAGTTCTCTACTTCTCTGGTAGCTAAGCAACTGACCTGTGGTGAAGAATACATAATGATCTTGTGCATATCCACCTTAGAGTATCAGAGAGAGCTAGACTCCAAAACATGGGTTTATTCACTCATATTGATGACTTTGGCTTAGCCTTCTGTGAATTATAAAGTGTATTTACTCTGTGCTTAATGTAAATAGGTCAAAAACGGAAATAAGAGGCTGTATATGTATATAGTTTTATCTTTCCCCATTCATTAAAATTACCATGCTGTTAACAAGCAAACATACAGAACTATATAAAATCAGGGTAAATAACAATCATAATTAACTACATAACAATATTTTTGACTTGCCTTTTGTGAGTAATATGATCTTGTTAATAAGACAGTGTTTACTGAATGGGAAACTGGCATGGACTTAATCCACATAAAAGAGAGGCTCCCAGTTGTCAGGGGGATGGTAGCATGAAAAAGTAGCTGAGAAAAATAAGCTTATCCTTTGTAAAACCTTCCAGTACATTGAGTCTGTACCTCAGAGTTGGCCAGCACTTACTGGAATCCGAGATTCTAGAAAATGCCTGAGCAGTTTTCTCCCTTCAGCATTTTTTGATCAGAGGTCTTGCTTATTCTAGTCCAATGAAACTTTCCCAGTCCTAATCCATGTATTTTACACCTGTGGGAGACTGAACAATGGCAGGAGGATTGGGAGGGTCTTACATATAAAGAAAACAGAAACTTTTTCAAAACCCTGGCCAAAAAAAACACAAAAAACCCAAAAGAAGCAGAATAAAAACATTTTAGATTACTGGGAAAACACTGCATTGGTCTAATTAATGCTAACATTGATCAGATAGGAAACATAACACTTTGATCAACAGAGGTAATCCATGTTTTGCAAAAACCTGAAATTTAAAGGTGAAGGTAGTTGTCAAAAATCAGTTTGGCTCAGCAGTCAATTTTGCAGAGCTTTCAAGAGTATTTGGGTTAAAGTGTGGTTCAAACCACTCTGCAAGATAAAGAACATGTTACACTAACTGAAATTATTTGGAAAGGTCTCTAAGATGTTTGCATCAGTTCTGAAAAGTATTCAACTTTTATATAATGCTTCAGCAGCTCTCCCTTTCAGTTAGCTCAAGTCCCTAGGGAGGTTTTAGGAATAGTAATCTGCTGTAAAATTAATTTAAAGGGAAGAGAAAATGTGTGTTGTCAGAATGACGGGAGAAACTAACATTTACCTAATGGAAGTCTGTGAGAATGTCTGTAATAGCTCATGCTTCAGATAAGTTGTATTTATACTTCTTTTAGAATAACTTAAAAGAAAATACAATTATCCTACCAGTCTCAGTCTTTAAAATACCCTAATAATGACAGCTATAACTCTGTAGAGAACTGATCCTGGCTGGACACCTGCTACCCAACAAGCTGCACTGTCACTTCACTCCTCAGCTGTACAGGGTAGAGAATATAAAACCAAAGGCTTGCAGGTTGAGGTAAGGACAGGAAGAGATCACTCATACAATTATAGTTACAGGCAGAATAGACTCAACTTGAGGAAATTAGTTTCAATTACTGCCAATCAAATCAGAGTAGGACAACGAGAAATAAAATCAAATCTTAAAAATCCTTGTCTCCACCCTTACCTTCTCCCCAGGCTCAATTTCACTCTCAATTTTCTTTACATCCTCCCTGCCAGTGGCACAGCAAAAAATGGAGAATTTGGTCAGTTCATCACACTTTTTCTCTCTCTCCTTCCTCCTCAGTGTACTCAAACTCTCCTCCTTCTCCAGTGTGGGCTCCTCTCTCTTGCCCAGCTCCCCCTGGGTCACAGCCTCCCCTGGGCATCCACCTCCCCTGCTCTGGCATGGGATCCTCCTCACAGAATCCACCACTGCAGGCCCTGCTCCCCCCACCTTGTCACCCAAAGACAATCTTAAACATTTATTTATTGAGACAAACACTCTCTGTAAAGTCTTTGTACTGAATGCTACAATTACAATTTCCTATGGAGAGTGTCAAAACTTTTTTTTTTTTACTTTTCAAGGTGTATATGTTCAGAGCTTTCATGTAATTTATTAGCTTTATCTAAGTTTGTAAAAGCATACAGCATGCTTTTGCAGAAATGAAATTGCACGCAGAAATAAAAAAAATCAACAAAATAAGACTGTTTATTAATGATATTGTTGTTTTGCAAATAAAATATATTCAGCCTATTAGGTGAATCGAATATCCTCAGGAACTGTGCATGTCAAGGGCTTGGCAAGATTTTAAAGCCACAACATAAACCAGAAAACATCGATCTTTTCCATGGCTTGGCTCTGAGACAGCCTTCATTATCAATTTTTCATCACAACATCTTTATAGATATTTACTGTACACTTGAAATAAATGATCTGTCATAAAGTACGGTCTTTTACTAATTTTTGTAGATATCAGAATCTACATATATATAAAAATCTCAACAAACCCCAGTGTACCTAAGTACCCAGATTCAATAATTTTAAAAAAATCAAATAAATTCAAAAGTCGGAGAGTCTAAGATGACTTTCTCTACACAGTTAAATAAAAATCTCAAGTTCCTCTGAGCAAAAGCAATCTGAAATTATATGGGTTTTTTAAAATATTGAATTATTAAAACAAATCATCTGAAAATTTATTTTGTAAAGTAAGTAATTTTCTTTATCTTAAAGCAGAATATTTAATTTGGGAACAATGATATAAAAACTTATAAAAGGTAGATCTGGATTCTATTCCAGTCTGGAACTGAGAGTCCCTCTGTGATGTGAGGAGAATAAATAAACCATAAGGTCTTCCTTAACAACTGTAGCTCACTGCATTTGTCTCATACTTTTCCAACAGTAATGGGTATAGGATATGTTAAATTAAAAAAAAAAAGGGTTAGTAAGGGTACCTAGACTGCTCCTACTACACCTTGCCTTATACAGAGAATTTTGCCTTTCTGTGAAGGAAAGTGTTACCTTATTGAAAGAACTTTGTCTGACTCCTGGAAGTCTTTGAAGTGTGATGGTGGAAGAGGAACAAAGTGGAACAAGTACTGTGATAGAGTGAAGGACTTTTTAAAGAAAATAAAAAAGGAGAGAATAAAAAGCAGCAGCCAGTTAGGGGAAGAAAAGTGGAGAAGAAAAGCTGATAGAAAAATAGTCTGTATAGGTATAGTTGTGAGTAGAATGCAAAAGAAACCACTTCCTATATAAAATCTCATTTAAAATTATATATAACTTGAATACATTTTGTTCGCATTTTTGCTTTGAGTACTGCTAATTTTAAGGCTCATATTTTGGGTTTTTATTAAGTGTGAAGAATGCAATTAATGCAATTCTGGCACATGTCACAGCCACTGTGACCATTATCAGCCTGTTGCCACCCGAGTGGGTGCTGAGCCGTAAGGATGTGGCTGTCTGCCTCGCAGTGTGCAGATCATTTCCTTTCTCCCCCTGCTCTGTCCATGACAGGCATCGTGCTGCCTCTCAGGGCTTTGCTGCTGGGTAGTAAGCCATGGCAGCACTTCATGCTGCATCAAATTATAGCACCTTACAAGAATGCTCTATTCAGCAGTCATTCAGAGGATGGAAATAAAGAGTCTGAAACATAAAAAGCCTTCCCAATTTGATACATATTTTCCTAAATTTAAACCAAGTCAAGGGTAAAGTTGTGGCTGGTAGATATTACTGACTCATGAGGATATTGGAGTTGACCATTTCTATTGCATGCTCAGGATGACAACATTTTCCAGTAGACTTATATGCCAGGAATAATCACAGAAAAGTAGATGAGATGCAGGAGGAAGTTGCAATCAGAGGAAAGGGAAAATTTGGTTTAGATTGGCATTAGCTGTTAAAATAATGTTCTTATGTGTCTACATAGTTTGAAATGCAGGCATAGGTTGAAATGAACCATCTCCATATGCACATCTCCATTCACCCATACATCCAGATGATGACAATTTCCAGAGAATAAGAAACTAATATCTATGAAAGTCATTATCGTGAATTTCAAAGTGTTTCCTTAAAAAGTTATGATATTTGACAACTTAGACAGAATTTTAGAGTCTCCTGCTTGGTTACTGCAACAGCATCCTTCAAAGTCTTTAACTTCACATCCATTGCCACCTCAAGGTGGTTTTGTTCTTGTGATGTCTGTTTTGAGTGATTGTCATGGTTTGAGCCCAGGCAGCAAGCAAGCCCCAAGCAGCCACTCACTCTCTACCCCACCAGCAAGGACAGGGAGGGAATTGGAAGGATAAAAGCTGGAAAACTGAAAAAGCTGAGTTGAGTCAAAGATATTTTAATAGCAAAAGCTAAAGCTGCACGTACAAACAAAGCAGAACAAGGAATTAATTCCCCAATTCCCATGGACCAGCAGGTGTTCAGCCATCTTCAAGAGAAAATGGCCCCATCACATGTAACAGTGACTTGGGAAGACAAACACCATCTCTACAAATGCTCCTCTCTTCCTGCTTCTTCCTACCACTTTGTATGCTGAGCCTGATGTCACATGTCTGGAATATCCCTTTGGACAGTTGGGGTCACCTGTCCTGACTGCTCCTCCCAACTGCCCATCTACCTCCAACTTCCCCACCAGTGTGGCTGTACAAAATGCAGAAAAGGGCTCGTCTCTGTGTAAGCCATGCTCAGCAATAACTAAAACATCTCTGTACTATCAACTTTGTGTTCTTCACAAATCTAAAACACAGCCCCAACCTAGCTACTGTGAAAAAAGTAAACTGTACCCCAGTCCAAACCAGCTGATTCATTATTTTTAGTTTCTCCTGCAAGCTTGTGTTATTATCACATATGCATATAAGAAACCTTGTTTTCAGAGTATGAGGAAATCAAGAAAGGAAGTATGAATTTTCGTTGCCAGGTAAGTGCTCGAGCAGTGGTTTGAATGTTTGAATTGCAGGAGGCCTTCCTGCAAGAAACAGGAAGGACTCCTGTTAGAGAATTTGTGAAGGAGTCCTTCTTCTGAGGAGAAAGGAGCGACAATGTGTGCTGAACTGACCATAACACCATTCCCCATCCCTCTGCACTGCTATTGAGAAGGAGGAAGAGAATTTAGAAATTAAGTTGAGCCTGGAAAGAAGGGAGGGGTGGGTGAGAAATGTTTTTTAAGATGTGGTTTTATTTCTCATTGTTGTTCTCTGATTTCATTTGCAGTAAATCAATTTCCCTGCACTGAAACTGTTTTACCTGTGACAATAATTTGTGAGTGATCTTTTCCGTTCTTATCTCATACTGTGAGCCTTTCCTAAAATTTCCTCTCGCCTAGTCCAGCAGAGGAGGGGAGTGACAGAATGGCTTTTTGGGCACCTGTCATCCAGGCAGGGTCAACCCACTAGAACCCTGCTCCTTCATAAGAGATGACCCACATCTGATCAGGAAAGGGTATCTCAGTATCAATCAAACATTAGCAATTACCTCAACTGAAAATGTCTCCAGGGGATAGTAAGTGGCATTGACATATTTTATTTACATTTACACAATTATTAACTTATTATATTTTATGGTCAAAAATAGAGCTTTTGCTTATCAGTACATTTGGGAAATTTCCAAAAAGATAATAATGACTACACTATTTTCAAACTTAATATAAGTGACCATGCAGATATTGCAGATATCTCATGTTATCTAGAACAGTCAGAAATTTCATTTAGTTTTGTGTTTAATTTTAAGCTACTTTTATTTACTAATGCTAAAAGATATAATTGTCTTTGTGGAGGTGAAACACACAGGACTAATTATTATTATTGTTATAATATTTTTTGTTATATTTTCATGATAAATTCAGTTATATATTACCTACTCTGAAAGTAAACCATTTTATATGCACATTTAAGGTAATGGGCATTCAACTTTAAAAAATGGTTCTGATATCCTGTAGCTTCTCAATAATAATATGCTCTTACATTACAACAGAAAAGGATGGATTATAGCTTTTTCCATTTGCATCAGGCATATTAATTGCAGAGTAGGATTTCCACATAAAATATCAATGTACTGGAACAAACTGTTAATGTAGCAGAATATGAACACTTACATTCATTTCTTGAGATTTAAAAGCAATCTTCTTTTTCATATATCTGAATAGTATTTTTTTAAAGTCTGCTAATGAGAACAACATAGCCAATGTTTTCTGAAAACCTTAATTAGCTAAAGTGTTAATAGTGATTTCCTAGTCATTGTACTGGCAAACAATACAACAAGCCATTAAGGAAAGAAAATAATTTACAGGGTATGGAAAAACTTTAAAGCAGCTTTTAAGAAATGTGTCATGGAAGATCAACTTTATGTTGTATTAGCAAGAAAAATTAAATTCAAGTTTTACTTGTTTGGGGTTGGTTTTTATTGTTCTGGGTTTTGTTTGTTTTGTTTTGGTTTGTTTTTTCGTTATTTTTTCCTTGGAGAAGATATTCCTAGACTGAGAAAAGTGTACTTGGAAGTGAAGTTCAACTGGGAATTTGTAAAGTGTTTTTAATGATATAGAATAGCAAGATTATAGTTCATGTATTATCTAATTTGTTTGAATTGCACACAAAGAATCCAAGAAATTTGTTTTAATAGTTAATAATAATACTAAAAATTTTGCTGCATAAAAAGGAAACAATTATTTAAGAGCAGGTAAGTAAAGAGTTATGATTCTTAACAGTGCAAAAGGGGTTGTTTACAACCATTATCTTATTATTAATACACCTGGGCAAGTACATATCTTCTCATTCACTTTAAAATACTAGAATATAGCTGCTTAAAAAGATGCAAATTAATTCCTTCTTTGTTTATGCAGTTTTGTTTTATGACTGCTCTGTTTCACACTACTAATCTTTAATGCGCCTTCAATTTCTTTTTTCCTTTTTCTTTAAAGCAGAAAATGAATGCAGGTCCTTCCTTTTAAAGCCAGACAGAAAGAGAAGAAAATATTTAAGTTTTCATGCCACAGCTGCAGGCTGTGAATTATCCCACTAGGGAAGAGTGGAAATACCACCCACATAATCCAACAAGAGGCTTGATTCATTTTGTGTCTGAAGCAATCGTTGTGGTCTTACAAAGCTGAAATGAGTTTTCTTTTCAATCTTCACAGGAGAAAAAAATGAGAATATCTTTTTTATAGGTTCAAAGCAAGATCCCACTTTTAAATTTATTTTTACATCTATTTTTTTATTTTTCTTCCTTAGTTTCTCACTCTTTTGCCACTACCTTGACTTTACATATAGCAAAGGAATTGAATATGGGATAGGATGTAAAGAAGAGCCAAGCAATATCTTCCCAGGCCTATCAATCCCAGCTGAACTTGTGACAAGTAATTTGGTTAGTGTATGAGAACCAGATACAAGGAACTTTGCAGAGGTTGTTTTTAAGGCTCCTATATGTCCCAGGACATTCAGAAAACCTTCCTGTCTCACAGACACAGGGAGTTAGTTGCCATCTGTTTAAGATCCCAGTGGAAGCACTTGCCTAAGGTCCTCTCTAAGTATGCAGGACTCCACTCAGTATGCATAGACACTATGTAGCTTCCTACAGATATCAATAGTGAATAATGAAGAAAGAGAGATTAAATTCTACCTTTTAGGTTCTTTACTCAAGGCTATAGGGAGGTTTTGTCCTCTTGGGATCCTAATGCTTGAATTTTAACTTGGAGAACTTTAAAGTGCTCAGGATATATATATATATTTTATTTTTTTTTTAAATGAGCTGGATTAATGATATAAAAGTTCAGCTACTGACAGATGAAATGATGACTGCAGTAAAAGTCAGCTGGTTGCAGTACTTGCCCAGAAACAATCCTTTCTATTGCCTCAGAATATTCATACACTTGCTGACCATTCCTTCATACAGTGATTTAGTCAAAACGCTGTATTTATTAGGGCAAGAGGACAGAAGGAAGGACAGAAAAAAAAGGAGAGAGAGGAAGGGAGAAAAAAGGAAAGAAAGCTGGTTGGTTGAATTCTCTCTTGATGAAGGTGGAATTAAATAGATGTTTTTTAGCAGATGGACTAGCTGATTTTTGTAGGTCCCCTCCAACTTTAACTATTTAATTCCATATCTCCAGTGGATATCCTGGACATGAAATTAATATTTCTGATCTACAAGAAGTAGAAATTGCAATTGTATATTTAATGTATGTGAGCAGGTGCACTTTGAAAACACTTTCCAGATCAGAACTCTCAGCTGAGCTGGATCGTTGCATGAATTTGGTCAGGATACTGACCAAGCTTGGGGCTGGGTGGTGTAGTATTCTCAGTTCTCTCAAGAACTTGCAAGGATGTGGAAAAGCTCATCTTTTAATCTGATTTCAGAAGTCTTCATCATAAAAGGCTTATAGATTTCAGGTGCAAGTAAAGATTTGAACTAAAGAATTTAATTTCATTGTATTTTCATTTTACTTTAAAATAGTAATAATTAGCTAATATTTCAATACTTTATTACTGTAATTTTTCTCTACATTTAAACTGAGGTTTAAATCCAAGTTATATTACATAAAGTTCTAAATATTTCATCACATCTCTATCTGTTTAAATTCATATGTGTTTTATATCTAAAACCTTGATCAAAGCTTATTCTAGTGCCAGCAGAAATATGGCTCAGAATTCAGTGAACTCACACAAATGTTGCTGAGACCAGTGAAGTTCTAAAGAAACAGGGGCAGTGTATTTAACAGCCTTAGACATATGTAATGAACTTGTAGTCATCATTGTTTTAAGATTCCATTAAAAAATATAAAACTGAAAAAATATATGTTAACTCACCACTTTTTAGTTTACTCATAAATCATAGCCTTAGCTCTATTTTGTTATGTATATTTAGGAGCTGTAATCTCTGAAAAGCTTGCCAGGCATTGCCTGTGAACTCCCACTAATAGGCATCCTAAACAGAAAAGGAACCTGAATACAGGGGAAATATCTGTTCTGAGAGCTCTGGCATGGTCCTCGTTGCCAGGGAAACCTCTTCTTTGTCTCTACGTGTTCAGAATGGCTGCCTCATTAGACACTGAACCTGAGCATCACGTTGCACTACCAGGAGAAAAGAATGAGGAAGGGGAAAAGCTAAGAGTTCCACAAATCTTTAAGAAAATGCCAAGAATAGGGGTAATCTTAAATAAATCTGTGTGTAGCTATTATCATAATTATGTTCTGTAAGGGTAAATCTGTCCAGGCTGCTTCTTTCCACATTTATTTGCAGGTGGAACACAAAACCAGTAAATCGCATATTTTATCTAAAATATATCTCTTACTTCTAAATATTGAAAAACACCTATTTAATAAGGTCATTGTACTTATTTAACTGCCTGAGACATTGTTTCAGCTTTTCTATAGCAGATTTTATTAATGGAGTCAAAAGCATAAAATGTCAGGGAAAAACCTATATAGGTGCATTTATTACTCTGATCATAAAGAGGAATGGTGAAGAAATAGTAAAACTTGAAAATATATAGTGACAAGAGAGTTACTTTATGTTTACTACTAAGTTTTAATCAAGGTACTAAAAACAGCACCACATAAAGTTCTGAAGTGCAGCAGAACTGGATGCAGTTTGAAGGCATTAGTCATTGGCAATAAACTATGAACCCAAGGTCCCTCAGGAGCTCAGCTCCTGACCTTGGCTGATGAGAGAAGCCATTGAAAACAGGGCCAGAGCTTAACCTCCACCCTCTGTGGTTTATAAATACCAACATAAGGAAGGCATTTTAAAGTCATCGTCTCAACAAGTCTGTTCTCTGAAAAGAAAAATGAAATCCAAATCACAGATGAAATAGTTAAGGAATGCCTGACTTTACTCTTATTTATGAAGAGGGAAAGCAGCCCAGCTAGACCTTTTTTTCTTTTTTTTTTTCCTGACTCTACCAGATGTGAAACTGAATAGTTGGGTGCAAAAACAAGAGAGAGCCTGACCAGGTAGTCTGAGATTAACTGGTTGCTTTCCAAGTGCATAAAAAATTACATGAACTAGATTTACATGTACCTGGAGCAATTTTCCTTCTTACCAAGTGATAAGCTATACTGACTCTCTGACTGTTGCCTAAGTAACAGTATTCAAATTAATATATTTTCTTTTTTTTTAAAGAATGCCTTTCATCTAACAAACATTTCAGGCAGTTTTTTTCCTCCTCTGGGGTAATATTGTTAAAACAGGACTTGAAGATTTCAGCTAGAAGAAAAAAGAAATGGCTGAATGTACTTGCTTATCCACTACACGGCAAGAACACAGTTGCTCTCCTTGGAAAGTAGCTCTTTTCAGTTCCATGGTGAAATACTTTCAAAATTCAATGAGAGTTGAGTCATTAATGAGAAATGTTTTGTCCAAATAGGGACTTGAGGCAGAGAAAGCCGTTCTGGAAGGCTCCTGTAACCACTAGAGTTCTTTCCTTTCTATATTTTAAACTGTTACACATAGAGAAGAACTAGAATAAGATATTTAAAATTAATATACAAGACAAGAAGGACTAGCAGGAAAGGTACTAGAATATTACTTGAAGTGGGTTCGATGTGCTTGTGTGAAGTAAGTTCTTTTGTACCACTAATTTAATAAATTTGGTAAATACAGAGAATGGAAATGGTTCCTCTTGGCTTCTCTTTTGAGCAAATACACACAAGGATACCAAGGTTTGAAAGGAATAATTAAAAAAAGTCTTGAATCTTAATGTATAAATGTGTGAGCCTAGATGTCTGTGAGAAAAGGTAATTAATGAAAAGATACAGTTATAACTGGGTAGTAGTTATAATCACTCTATTTTATTATGATAGTCTAACTGAACCAGGCTGGAAATTCTAGGAGCTACATTTCTAAGTCCCATTTGTGTGCTGAGCACGAGATTTTTTTCTTGAATTAGTTTCCATTGCCATAATTTCTTGATTGCATTAACAGACCCAAAATGCAAAGTCTTGTGCCTCTTCATTGTTGAAGGGGAGTTTAGGAAAAATGCTGAAGAGATTTCAGTTACCTAAGAATCTCTCAATGCATAAAGCAGAAAATATTTATGAAAAAAATTTGTATACTTTTCAGTCCAAAACACTTTATAGATATATAAAAATCTGTATACTTTCATACACAAAAGCACAAAAAAAAAATGCAAATGCAACTTTTGATCCAGTGTTGTAAAATTTCAACAAAATATGTACATACAAGGTACCAAATATTTCATGCTCCTTTATTTTACGTACGGTGTGGTGAGACCTAAGGAAACAGTATTGTCAAAGTTTAATCCCTTTAAATATTACACAGCCAGTATGCACAATGGTGATGGATGCACATTCACCATCATCATCAACCCAGAAACTTCTGGAACTAAAACTATAAGCAGTTCTAGGTGGATGTAGAAGACCATGAAGGAAAAAGAGCACCTGTACAGACTGCAAAACCCCTTCGAAGTCTCTGGGTAATAGTCCTTAAGTCATCACTGAGCCCACAGTCTGATGCTCGCACATACAAGTCAGCCTTTCCATAAAAAACACAAAATAAGGAGGCAAACGGGTTGGACCTTTGAGAGTGACTTAAATCACCTACAGATGGTACATTATAGATGCCAAATATCCTCACAAGATCCTTGGTCCCATGGTGCAGCATGCATCTTGCTCTCTGATCTCAGCATACGTCAAAGCCCACTGTAAGAAAAGAAGCAGCAGATCAGCTTCATCTTTATCCCATTATTTTTCACTTTGCAATGTGCACCCCTTATGTAACCAACTAGCAACACTAAATGGGAGCAATGATGCAATTCCTAGGTCTTGCACAAGGCACATGCAGGAAAAGGAATGAGATTGTTTAAGGTATATAAGAAGTGACACAGAAGAAAGACACAGGTCTCCCACCTTAGCTGGTGTTATAAGAACATGGTGAGTACCCATGTTTCTTGTTTGTGTTTCTTTTGTCTCTCGAAAACCCAACTTTAGAGGTTTATCCACACCTTCTTGCTAAGGTACTTGGATTTACTGACAAAGTGATGGGAATCTTCAAGTTTGTGTTTTATTCCGGTGTGAAAATTGCAGTCTCTTGTCTCTCTGCTCTAGTCTCTTTTTGGTGAGTATAAGCAACAAAATTACCTTTTAAATCTGGAGAGATAAATCTGATATAGAAACCAGAAATTTGCCTGCCTAATGCTTATTATTCTACCAGAGCCCCCAAATAACACCCTCTGGATACTTGGAATGTAATTTCACCTTTAAAAGGAAGTATTCTTATCGTCAGTTGATATTTTTAAACACCATATTATCACTGCAAAATGAAAATCACTGATGACGCTCACAAAAATTTGGTACTGACAGAGCTATAAAAATAATCTTTCTAAGTGTTAAGCCTTGGGACATAGTGTTTATGCAGTCTAACAACAGCTCTTGTCTCAGCATAAAGTATATTAAAAATCTAGAACACACTTCAAGGATTATTTTTAGGATTTTTTTTTCCTGTCTCCATGGTTTTGCCTTTGAAATTATCTCTGAAACAATAGTATTGCATGCATATTTGAGCCCGTTATTCCAGGTATACTCAAGAATATTTAAAAGGATTAAAAAGACCCTTGCCCTTCTGGGTTAAATGTTTTAGCTTTACTTGCTTTGACATTGGAGGTGAAAGCCAAAAATTAAATGATAAAAAAAAATTAACCTGTTGGTAGCAACCTACCATTTTCAGTTTTATTTCCAATCACACGGAGACAGAAAGTAGCCCTGACAATTCTGTGACTGCTCCAGCCCAGTGTAAACAGGAGGTGGCAGTTCTAGTCTTTGATCCAATATGCTGCAGTGTTATAAAATGGCATTAACTAGCTAGGGAAGACAGTTCCACAATATGCAAGCTAAATAGCTTTTCCAAGGCTAGCTGGAGCTGCTTCCCCTTTATTCTGTTTTTGTAGAAAGCTAAAATGTGTCACACACAGAGAGAAAAAAAAGAATAAAATAGAGCAGCCTTCTGACAGCTCAGAATTGGTACTGTGATAGAGACTCTAGAGCTAACTACACTGCATCCAAGGGTTTTATTTTTCTTTTCAATTCCTTTTTTTTTTTCTTTTTGAGTGTGAAAACACATAAAAATTGTCTTTATAGGGCTTTTGTGGAAAAAAATCCTCTCTGTTCTTTTTGAGTTCTTTCTCGTGCATTAGTTTCACCAATCGTTCTTATCACAGAAAATACTTTTATTCTAAAGTACTAAAATTCCATTTAAAAATAGATCAATAATACTCCTCCCCCAATATATGACAGGTGAAATCTAGCAGGAGTGGCTCTAAAATCCAGTGCAGCCTTTTCAACAGGCCATTATTTTTTAATTTCTGATGTCTTTCTGAAACACCACTGAATTGCTGATAAGACATTGCTTTATCATTAAAGCAACTTCAGGATGAAACCTCCTCTGTTGGCTCCAGTTATGGAAACGAGAGCTTTAACCTGCATGTTAAAAAGCCCTATGACAGTAAAGAGGAAGAGCAAAGTAGAGCCATTGGAAAGTCTTTCACCAAAGAAAGAAAATAGCAGAACAAGAGAAATAAAAGGCAGTGAAGGCTGCAGTCTGACATCTAAGAGAAACTATATGAACAAGCCTTGTATTTACTGCCTTTTAACCCAACTCAATGTCTGATCATGACAAATTCCAGGAATCACAGCAGAAATATATTACACGGTAATATTGAGAATTTTACAGAATGCCTGGAAGCTAGGTGGAGGTGAGAAATACAGAAAGCACCTGACATTCAAAATCAGGCAGAGTAGCACATATCTGCAAAGTGCAAGTCTCCAGGAAGTTGTTTAATGTAATAGCCAAACAACACACTTTCTTAGGAAAAGTCTTGGGATGCTTCATTTTGATCAAATAATTTTTGCCTTTCTGCTATTCCACCCACATCATTTCTGTAAGTAACTTCTCTGAGTAGAACAACTGCTTTGTACTGTGGTGCATAAAACTAGGACATAATATCATGGCCATAGATAAGAAAATATCTTACTGTTCCCATCATGTCATCCGGTGGGAGCTCCTGTAGTCAGAGATGCAGCAGTGTACATTAATCTTCACAGTGTTATAGAAGACATCACTAACTCAATTCCCTTGTATCCTCACAATGGAGTATTGTAGAAAGACAAGACATGAGTCTGATGTTGTTAATCAAACAGGCACTCTGACATGTTTCAAAATAGGAAGAGAGTACAGATCATGACTTGTAGCTATGGAAAACAATAAGAATGTTAAGGGCAGTACTGAACCAAAGAAGAAATCTGGTTATAATTATAAAAGTATTGTAGAGACAGGAAAGCAGTACAGTAGTACATATCCTTCTGGGAGGATCTTTCTGAGAGATTTAGGAATCATTTAAGGGATTTACATACAACGACATTTAATTACTGTGTATCAGCTGAGCAATGGTAACAGTCCCTAAGAGTTCCTTGTGGCCAAAATCAGGTCTGGAACACTGCTTATCCTTCTTTACATTCCAGCTTAGCTCTGTTTAACGACCACATTTACTGAGCACTAGAGGAGGACAGTTGAAGAAGTTGGTGATTCTTTTGATGTATAATACCTTAGGCTGTGTTGATCTACGTTTCATTGGAGTATTTCCTAAAAAAAGTATTAAGCCAAGGTAAAATCAGCACTGCATATCTTAATTATCAAACTGCATATCCTAATTATCAAACTAAACTTCTCACACAGAAGATCTCATGGTAAGAGCTAAGAGGCTGTGCTAAGATTCACAGATGTTCTGGGTATAAAACAGAAAAAAAATAGAGTGTGACTCAGGTTCTTAAATTTCTGTTCTAAGCAGAGGTATGTGCCTTCCTGTCTGCAGCAAAGATCCATGTATTTAAGGTTTTAGTTTTATTATATTAAGACATTTTCAGAGTCTACTTTACCCATGAAAAATAAGATCAAACCCCAGCTTCACCACTCACAAGGAACCGTGTTACTTGTTCATGTGAAAGAAAATTAGAGTCAGAACTTGAGTTAAATTTCCCTACGTATATGCAAAACCCAGATGCAATGGAGCGATTTGAGAGTTTTTCCCAGTGATTCCACTGAAAATTGTATCCCTTTTGCTTATTTATCTCAATTTTCCTGGGACTAGAATCTCAATGAATCTCTGTATTGCATATCCCTGACAGATACTTGAAGAGCAACCTACAGAGTTATTTTTTTTGCTCTCCTTTCTCCCACAACAATACTCTTGCATACAATAAGCCCTGCTCCATCTCTGAGAATCCTTCATCTTAGAGGATCAGTTATCATTTGGGAGATGAGGGTTCAGATTCTTGCAATGCAAGCATTGGGTGCTAATTTCACAAGTAGAAGTTGCATGTGGCTCACGGTGGCACACGGGAGACACCTGCACAATTCCGTGGCGCTCTGAGCAGACAAAGGCAAGCAGCCCTCTGGCCAAGACACAAGAGGGTTTGCTATTCTGGGGATCACACTGTGAATATTACTCCAAGTCTAGTGGTCCTTATCATAGCTATGTCCCCTGAGAGAGGAAGAAAGATGAAAGCATGGAAACTGAGGCAGATAGAGAGCAATGTGGTAGTTCAAAAACTGAACAGTAATGCGGTATTGGCACCCCTCTGAGAAATAAGATTTATAAAGCTCTTGCTGAAGCTCAGGTATGTAAACTGTCCTGATAGTTTCAATGAGACCACTGATGAAGAAACTAAAGTGTGTGGTTCTATACCTCCAATAAGAGAGAAATTACAACATGCTACTCCACTAGATTTTTCAAATATTTAAAAAAAGCTTAAAAAGAAGTAGAAAGACTTAGACATACAAATAAATTGCTAGAGCTAAAAAACCATTCTGTGTCAGATGAGACACTGTAACTGTTCATAAAAAATTTCTTTCATTGCAGATGAGAATAAATCAAATTATTGCAATTTTGCAAAAGCAGAAGCCCACACATTGAGAGGAGAGGAGATGAAATTGAAGAGGAAGAGACATATGCAGAGGGAAGAGAAGAAAAAAATTACGGCCCATTGAGAACCAAATAATTGAGAAAAATGTAAAGCATAAAATTGTGATTTCTAGAAGCAGAGAGACAGTACTTAAAGATGTGAAAAATCTAAACAAAAACATTAAAGTAGGAAAGAGTTCAAGGGGTTGAATTATATATTAAAAGTTGGATAATCTCACAGTAAACTATTTTTTTCTTTCTGACTTTTTACGAACTCAGATTTGTAAAATGCTTCTATAAGTATTTCTAAAATGATTTTACCTGAGATTTTATTCCTCTCCACATTAGATATGAAAATTTGTCTCTTAATTTACTGACTAGATTCCTACTAGAATTCTATACACAGTGAGTAAATTTGTCTAGTGAGTTACCAGAGACATTTTTTTGCTGCAAAAACATTGAAATGTCTCTTTTTTCTTTTATTTTTCTCCCCTTTTTCCCCTCTAAACCACATAAAGTCATAAAATCACTGAGGTTGGAGAAGACTGCTTAAGTCATTGAGTCCAAACATTAACCTGGCACTGCCATGTTCATCTCTTAATCATGTTTTCAAGTCTACGTGCTTTTTATTTACATGTTTTTTCAATACTTGCAGGATGGCAGTTGCATCACTGCCCTAGGCAGCCTATTCCAGTGCCTGACCAGCATGTCATTGAAGACATTTTTCCTGAGATCCAACCTAAATCTCCTGTGGCTCAATGTGAGGCCATTTCTTTTTGTCCTGTCACCAGCTGCCCGGGAGAAGAGATCGATCCCCATTTCTCTACAAACTCCTCTCAGGCAGGTGTAGAGAGCTATAAGGTTTCCTCTGAGTCTCCTTTTCTCCAGGTTAAACACCCTCAGCTCCCTCAGCTGCTCTTCATGACTTCTGCTCTACTGCCCTTCCCAGCTCCATTGTCCTTCTCTGGATATGCCCCAGCTCCTCAATCTCTTTCTTGTAATGAGGGGCCCAGAACTGGACACAGGATTCCAGGTGTGTTCTCACCTGTGCTGAGTACAGGGGGCAATCACTGCCCTGCTCCTGCTGGCCACACTACTGCTGATACAGACCAGGATGCCATTGAGCTAATGTGTGTGAGATGCATATTGTCCTTCACTGCCTCCTCAGTCTTGTCTGTTGCATTCTTTGCACTTTTGTCACCAGTTTCACGAGTATTAGATTGCTTCATTAGTTATGACTCATCAGAAAGGTATAAACATACCAGTTCCTGCTCAATCTCATTTGCTCTCACTTAAATGCCAAGTTTTTGCCTGTTGCTGACATATCAGATATGTTTTATTCTCTGGATATTAGAGTAAATTTTGAAACTGACTTTTCTTGGTTCTGTCAAGGGGAAGGATTAAAGCTGTGGGCTTGTTTTGCTTTACCATTCAATTTTTCTTGCAACTTCTAACTACTTTTATTTTTTTCTTTCCTATGAAGGGCTTATTATGAATTATTTTGTTAAATATATGGGATTGTTGTCTAATTTAAATCAACCTAAACATTTAAACAATGCAATTATAAAATGCACATTTTAAGCACAAGTTATTATTCATACAAATAGTTGGGTTTAAAACAAGTTTTTCTGTTTAAAACAAGTTGTAGATACCAAGTTTGTGATAAAAAAGGAAAACTGATTCCTGAAGTAACTGCAAGTATGCAGACTGCCATTTGCATAAATGAAGCACTGGTAGAAGTGACTTATTTCTCCTTTAAGATATAATAAGAAAAGAGAAAAAATCTTTTGTGGTATATCTTTATCCATTAATCTTTAGCACCAAAACCTCATAAACATGGTGACAGACACAGAGTAATTATTATATTTCAAAAAAGGTCAATCAAAAAGTAGATAAAAGGTAAAAGTACAGTCAATAAATAATCTTATAAGACTAAACATTGCGCTCATCTCTTTCAAGGCATTCATTAGTCATCTGCAGTGCCCTCAGTGACATTTTTAATGTATTATTTCAAAGTTCTTTCTTTATTATTGAGAAGGAAACAATTTTTAACTTATAAAGCTCCATCTATAGTTGAGGTCTGGTTCATCATAAATGAGCAATTTCCCAGTGGACAAGAAACTACTGTGACAGGAACATTAATAATACTTTTGAACATCTACTGTCTCCTTTTTTTGGAGGGGGGAAATGCTTAAGAAAAAAAAAAAGAAGGAAAGAAGAGGCAGGAAAGGTTATTTTATGGCTAAAGCTGGTTGAGTTATTATTTTTTAACGTTCCATCTTTTAAATCACTGCTTAAAATTACAATCCTAAACCCATTTTTCACTTTCAGTAAAAGGAACTGCATCTTTGCATAACAGGCTATTTTTTAAAGTATAACATTTCTAAAGATGGTTGAAGGACTTAGTTAGCATTTTGAACCTCAAAGACATTAGGTGCCTTTCGGGCATTGTGTGAAATCCCTGGAAATGGCTTAGATAGCCATGTAGTATTTTAGTTTCCTCTCTTTACTCTTGATATCCAGCTAACATTAAGAAGTCTAATATAAGCATCTCATTTTAAAGGTTTACTCTTCATGAATGTAGTGTTCAATGTGTTCCTGTCCTTCTGCATTGAAACCATTCACATTGAATTCATACAGCTATTGAATAATTTTCTGAAGAGATGTATTATTTATAATCTAAGAATTTAAAAATCTTAAGTTTGACAAACTTTTAAATTACTTAAGTCATAGAGCCTTACTTTCAAAATGCCCCCATCTATTAATAGTTTGTCCTATTTATAGTTACCATTTGGCTTTAATATTATTAATAGAATGTATTGGATCTATTCATATTTTATCTATTCACACAGGAGATCTACTTTTCAGGCATTTGATGGCAGTTTTACAAGAACTGTAATGACAAATATCCAAAAGTAAATGATTAATAAATCAGTTGTCCAGTTTCAGAAAAATAATCAACTTAGTGTATTAAAAAACGCGAAGAAACTTTAGAATTGGGAATATAGAGGAGGCCAAATACTTGTAAATAATTTGTTAAATGCAAAATTAATTTTCTAACCACAATAACAAATAAGTAAAGGAAGAAATACAGGGAATTCAGACAAAATAAGAAGGTTCAAGGGCATTGCAGAACTAATAGGAAAGTGAAAGGGCTGCAATTTTTTTCTGAAAGGTAAAAATGGAAACCAGGGATGTATATGAAATAATGAATGATCAAATAAGCATATATGAAAAAATAAAACAAAGAAATTTCCTATCCTGGTTCAGTGATACAAGAGCAAAAATATAATTAAATGGTAGAAGGCTTGAAGTCAGCAAAAAAATATAGCTCCTTACGAAAATATTAACTTGTCACATTGCAGCTAGCATAAAGCTGCAGCCTTGAACTCAACCAGCCTAGAAGTAAACAAGCCCCTGAGTGAGTGATGATAAGATATATTTGAACATATGCAACAGATCCCAGCCAATCCATTGAACTCTAAGTGCAGAAGTATCATTGGCCAGAGAAATAGGTATCAAGACAGCAATCAGTTGTATACCTGGAAAATTCAAACCCTCTCTTTAGTAAGGGTGCAGAACAAAAGAAAACTTTTGTCACATGAATCTCAAGAGGGTTGTGTCTCTGTCTCCAACCACGACTCCATTCAATGTTTGATTAACTCACCAAGGCAAAGAAACTGAAAACTTTAAAATGAAGGCTGGGCATGAGATTCCTGATGTAGATCAGTGGGGCACCTTTTAACCCAAATGGTCTGATTGAAGGAGAGAGCCCAGCCTATTCTGGACTAGAACCAGAAACATGAGAGAGCTCAGGACACACACCAGAGCAAGGCAGGACTTCTGGCTGGGTGACAGGTGGGTAAAGAATTGAGTAAGATAACTCTACAAGGGAAGGTTCTGTCTCACACACTGCTTGATTTTGCCATCTGTTTAGGGGGAGGGTAATCAAACTCAGACCAAGACAAAAAGGATTGCAGTATTTGTTATGTTCTATTTCCTTTAATAAACTGTATAAAGTTCTGTTGTGCAACAACTTTGGGACTGAGGCTAAGTGGAAGAAGCTATAAACAGAAGAGAAACATTGGTACTCAAGACATTATGCTGATGGCCGTATTTGGGAAATATGCTTATGGCCTATATTTCTAGTTACCAGCAGCTCAAAAAGTTTTGTTTCTTGCAGAGTTACCTGTGTGAGAAGATAGCTTTGTATCTATCAACCATTTCTCTCTCTCTCCAGATGCTGATCTGAAAACTGATGTTTGCAGAGTAGTATGTATCATACTTAGACATTATTTTTCTGCCATTACCCAGATTCATTCAGTACAATGAAACTTTAAGAAATGAAAAAAAAAAAAATTTCAAACATGCATACCTGCTTTCTTTGTAAAGATATTGAGAACATCTAAAACCTTAAGTTCCAGTGTGACTCTTCCATACAATGTGACATTGTTAAGAACTTTTAAAGAGAGCTCTGAGCACTTGCTCTCTGAATCTTCATAAACTCAGTTCAGAGAGAGAATAAAAGCATTGGATTTAGAGCAGCAGCAACTGGCCCTGACTGGGTTCATGCAACATTAAAAACTATTTAGCTCTCAGCTCATCCATGATAACCATCTACGTACTTCTGCTGAGTCCATGCCAATTATGAAGTGGGTCTCTTTCTCTGAAATTTAGGGACACTACCACAGATAATTAATTAATTATTGTGAATTGACTTCACAACAGCTTAATTAGGATTGCAGATCAGCCTCAGGGCTGGCTATTATTATGGAATAGATGATAATTTAGAAGTTGAATAGCACTGATCTGGACATGCTAGATTAGACATTTGGAGACGGCCTCATCTTTATCATGGTATTTGAAAATCTCTAGCCTGACTTCCTGGCATCATGTATGCAGCAAAGGTTTTCTGTATATCTGTGAATAAAGAACAGTCTTTGGTGAGAGGTTTTGAACAGCATAGATTTTTAAACATAATTTTCAGTACTTAGTACCTACTGAGTGGACCAATAACTTAGGGAAACACAGAATGTACAGGATTATAAAAATTCTGATGGCTAACCACAGTGCCCAATTAAGAGAACAGTATTTAATCTTCTCATTCTAAAGTTAAAACTGTCAATATTTGAACCACATGAAAAATAATTAAACGTATTCATATTAGAATCCGTTTGAAGCACTGAAAAATGGAAAACACTCCCACTCCAAATGAAAATTATAATTATTAAGGAAGTTTTTATAACAGAAGGAAATAAGAGTATCAGTTCCCTGTGTATACCAGCTCTAGTCCCTGTATATACCAGGAAGTGCCTTTTCTCCACCAGATAATTGAAAATAGCAGATGATGATACATGGGTTTGCTGTGACAATAAAATATAAACTTACAGAAAAAAGGAGCTGTTCTGTTTCCATTTGTTCTGTTGTATTCATTTGTTTCTGGAACTTGATAACTTGGGTATAGCAAACAAACAATTCCCATGAGCTATTTTCGCATTTTGAGAACAGAGAGAAATAATACCAAGTGCTTCAAGGAAGAAAGGGTGACTAAGGCTGGGCGTTGTGAGGGTTGAATATTCCTTGTAACCCTCTAGGGTCAGTTGCCCTCTGAATATACTTACCCCTAAGCATTCAGAATCTGTTCCTTTTAGTGAAAAAGATTTCAGTAGATTTATTGAACTGTAAAGAAGACTATGGAAGAAAATAATATTTATTCTATTCTTTCTCCCATGTCATTAACCAAGTTAAAAACCAAGTTCCAGTTACATAAACTTTATTACTGCAACTTTAGACTTTATTACTGTAACTTTTAACTTTATTAAAAGTTGCAGTAACTTTTATTACTAATGATACCTGAACAAAAAATCCAAGCCAAACAAAGTCACACCAGACCAAACCAAACCTTGCCTTCTTCACTTGTAGGTCACAAGCTGAGTGGAGCTGGCAGGTAGAATAAATTGTCCTTCCACTTGTACCAAAGCAGATATTACCTGCAAATCACCGAGATAATAATAGCTGTACACCTCAACACGCTTTAGAAAGTGAAACTCCAGAGAAGAGTAGAACTTTCAGCAAGAATTGTTTGTGGTCTGGGTGAAACTTTTTCTATGAAAGAATTATTTTTACTGATGGGTTTTTGGTTTTTTCTCCCCCCACTGCTTTCATACAAGAAGTGGTGAATTAGCATATTTGTGCCATTCATTAAATATTAAAACCAATATGAACATTGCCTAATTTCCCAGAAAATCAACTTTATTTTATATAGTGCTGGAAAACTAGAAACTTGATATTATTTAATCACATGTTAGAGAATGTAAATGATGAAGGAATGACTATGTGAAAGGTTACAAAACATTTTAAAAGACAATTATTTAAGAAAATAAAAGTTTAAAATGTTTTGTCTATGCAATTGTTTACAAATTCATTAAAAATTTGAACAACAAAAAAAATAAGATTTAAGTAACTTGAAGTATTCCGAGTTTTTCCTTGTACATATTTGAGTTTTATCAGTTCTTGTGGCTGTTTGAAAACACATAGGCATATGAGACTGGTCATGTGTTTGTGTCCTTGTAATATAAAAATAACTTTGTAGACTATTAAGCATCTGTCCTTAATTTCCTAGACATCACACTCCAAGGACATACAGCAAATAATCTGTGTATAAAGCTTTGATCCTCTTCCTGATCACACTTGCTTTACTATTGATTCCTTATTATAATTTATTTAACATAAAAGCTGTTACATAAGGTGGTTAAAGTCGCTTAATGAGCTAACCAATTAGGGAGGAATGAATTTGAGATCACTTTGAACCCAAAGAACCAAAATTTATGAGGTTTGTGGTCCTGGAGGAAAAGAGTAGAGCACAATTCTTTAATTAATAGGATATTTGAGTCTAAAAGATATTAACTACTGAATAATTTTGCTTTTTCATGGAACTGGAACATGAAATGAGCTCATTCTCTTCCTTTACTTATGCCCTTGACACTGAGCAGAATTTGCCCTATGGCAGACTGAAAGCCCCTCATGCTAACACAGACTAAATTTCAATTGTTCATTATTTTTAGTATAAGATCAGAATAGAACTACTTAAATAAAGTTATAGAGAAGGCGACAGAACAGAAAAAATGTGCTTTAAAGTACAAAAGGAAAGTTTGCTTATGACAGTCATTATCACATTCATTTCTGTATCCCATTTTTAAACTAATTGGGTCTAATTAAATTTCACAACTTTTTTGCACCTGGATACATTAATGTATGTGATTTTTGATCTCTAACAAAATAAAGGAAGTCACAGCTGAAATCTTTGCAATGGAATGATAGGCAAAGTTAGCAGGGAAAAAAAATTTAGAAATAAAATCTTCATAAAACACTTTGTAAATTTTTCAGTTGTTATATCTGTTTGAGTAGCCTAAACTTTGTTATTTCTTTTAAAAAAGGTATAATAAAATCTTCAATAACAATCCTTGCACTGTTTTGTACACTATCAGGTTATAAACAGTCACAGTCACTGTCTCTGCCATCCTGACTTGTACTATATGCAGTTGTATTACAGCTGAGAATTCAGCCAACTCAAATTCAGGATGAAAAATAACTTGAAAAGGAAGTTTGCTTAATACTCAGTATGCTGATATATCACAAAATTGCAGCAACCTTTTATGTGCATATGCAAAACACCAAATTAATCAGAGGGGATATGCATGTTATTCTGTTGCTGTGGCACAAAACCTGTAGAAAATAGTGCTTGTTTAGCTTTAAAATGCCATTATCACAAATGGGACGTGATGTGGAGGATTGAAGAAAAATAGAAATAAAAACTAGCTTGAAATCTAGCTGTATATTTTGATATTTTCTTCCCTTAGGAAGATTTTTCTTCATTGCTAATTTATGAGAAAAGTATAATTAGGTTAACTTTTTTATTTTTCATTACTCCTCTCACAAGAATATGGATGATCCACAGTTGAAAAAAAACCCCTGTATTTCTGAAATTTCTTTTAAATATTTTTTAAATCTTAAAAAATAGTCTGACTGGAACAGACTATCTTTAGAAATTACAGTGGAATTCTCACTGTCTGGGAATTTAAAGAATTGTCACTTAAGAGACAATTCAGACTATAACCCTCTATGTCTGTTAACCACTGAAAATCTCTCTGAAAAAAACTCTTGGAATTTCAAGTGAGAAAATGTGTATTTAAGACAATATACCTCAGTATGGTCAGTTGTTTGTACACTGCACCTTGATAAAAAGTAATATAATTCTCTACTGATGCATCAGTAAACATAAATTCTTAGTTATGTTCTATGGCATCCAAATGAGGGATTTTAATTCTTAATTATATCCTTGTTTGGTTTTTTTTTTCCTCTCCAGGAAATAAAAGTAATTTCAGCTTTGATCCAACCTCCTAAACTCATCCTCCTAAGGTATCAATTCAAGCCACTAAACTGAAGTTCAGTTCACACTGCAGACAGTCTGCCACGTGTTTTTTCCTTTTAATTTGCCTTCTTAATTTCTAAACAGTTAAGAGGCTGCTGCATTTCTGCTTCCCTAGTGCTCAACTTTGACTTTTCTACCGTCATTCTATTTCAGCTTTGACCATGATTAAAGTACTTTCCTTGTTTCTGTGCGAGATTATTCTATGTTGAAGGTGGTTTTCGCTTCATAATTATCACAAAAATTCAGTGTGTAGTCACCATATAACACAAAGGCCCACCACACCTGTGCTGTCTCTGAATAGCCACATAACTAAGAGCCAATATACAGGGAAAAAACTTCCCAAAGGATGAGAACACTAACCAAAATCAAAAAGTACCTCATCCCCTAAAAACTGGTCCACATAAAATTATGGAAAATTTATGGAAACTTTCCAGCTCAGTGCCCTTCAAGGTGTCTGCTTGACATCACAGGTGCCTGCACCCAAAAGCAAAGCCCGCTTTTGGCAGAGTTTTTCCTCAGGAATTTTGACACATTCTGGATTTATATTGGATTTATGCAGGGCTCTTGGACTATTTTTGGAGGGAGACAAGAAAATGTTGATGTAACAGAAGATGTTGGGAAAAGATATAATGTTGACAAAGGTCTCTCTGTATATTATATGCCAATCAGGCACTCTCTGCTGTATAGAATTTCTTGATGCATTAGTTCTGTCAGACCTTTTGAACCTCCTAACATTACTCACGGGATTCATCATATCCAAATCTAGACTTTTCTGTTAGAAGAATATTTCATTCAATGAGAAATTTTCTGATGGCACTGTTAAGGTTAATGGGAACTTCAATAAATGCTGAAAAAGAGAGCTAAAGTAGGATTTTCCTCGTTAAATATGACACTCAATTTTTGTTGAAGTTTGAGAACTTCAGACAATAATGCAAGCTATCCTGCAAATTGTCTTTAATCTTTCATGCACCCCATTAAAAAAATGCTAAAATTTAGCTTTCAGTATTAACAAAGGTGATGATAATCTTGCCAAAGATTTTTGAGAAGGTGAAAGTAATATCTCTAGCACAATGACATATATCAGTGAACGTAAACTGAAATAGAACACTGGAAAATATTAAATTCTCAACTGCTGGCATCAGTTTTACTGAGAGGCACCTTTTACCGAATGCCAATGAAAATAAGATAACAAAAATCACAGGGTTCAGAGGATAAATCTCTGCTCAGTCACACTAGAATCCCTACTGTATTGCCAAAGTTGAGGGTGGTATTATGCTGTAAATAGATTAGTCAGCTAAAATGCTATAAAAAATAACAACGAAAGAGAAAGATCCAGTATTGCCCTTGGTAATGGGGAAGAAAAAGCTTGAAGTAAGGGTTTTTTAAATAATAAATTATAAATAAATCTGAGTGTAATAGCTTCAGAAACATGCTGGACATGAACCTTCCCTAGATGAAAACTAGGAACATTTTGCTCAAAGTAGCTTTTCAGTTTGTTATTAGTGACACCAATTGCCACAGAGACAGTTTTCCTAAAGATTTAATTTAACTTTGAACAATTACCTTATTAAAACCTATATTTAATTTATTAACAAGTATTGCACTTAAAAGCAAAATTCTAATTATGTATATATTAACAAGGAATTTTCTAAGTGATCTTTAAGTACAAAGAATAATTGTGTTGTAGACAGAACTTTCATAATGAATAGACAATTTGCACAGAGTTAAAAAAAGGTTTTAATTTTAACAATTATGCATGGGGTAAATGATGGGTATCATCTTCAGAAACATAATTTTATATAATTGTCTATAACAAATTCAGTTAAAAAAATCCTGCTTTATATTACATTGCATTTTTAAAAATACAAGTATTAGAAAAGGAAATACACATCTAGCATTCATTAGCAATCATTTGATACAGACACTGAAGAAAACCTGAAAATAATTTTAAACAATTTTCATATCTGCTCATGATTGTGAACAAACTTTGAGGAGAAAAACTAATTAGTGTAGCCATTACTGCAGTCTGAAATAGATTAGAGTAGTAAGTGGGGGAAAAGTGACACGAGAAGATGTACCAATGTAAAGTATCAGGCTTATCACGGTGACAAAGCTGAAGCATTTCTTTTTCCTGCCTCGGCAGAGTGTGTGACTGTAGGAAATACACCCATAGGAATACAATCACTCAACAGTTTCAGGCAAGCTGGGTGGACAAGCAGCACAGCAACCCACTTCAGATTGCAAACAGTGTCTAAGTTCCCCTACTCTATGTCTCACAGCAGGAGAAATTTGGTTTCTTCAGACTCCCAACTGGATGTATCAAGCCTCAGATGAATCTTTTATACATTATTTGTGCACATAATAATGAGTTATCCCCTGCAATGGAGCACTGCTGTCTTGATGAGCACACATATATTTTATAGAAAATGTGTCTTGGAATATAAAGCTCATGTTAAGCTGATATTCAAATACTAAAATCGTTCACTAGCAAGTGTGTTCTGAAGAAAACCATAACACAACAGGAGACAATAGCAATCAGAAGAAGCACATACCTAAAAGAAAATTCAGGTACATCTGGCATTTTGTAAAAGTAAACAGATTCAAATTCTTTCTAATAAACAGAGTTGAATTCTTGCTGTGCACATTCTGGCATTTTCAGGATCCCAAAAGCATGAGAAACAGTTGAAATTTATAAAGGCTTTCATAACTGTTTGATTTAATCTATAAGGTGGAATTTTGGCCTTGTGAAAGCTTGTGGAAAAATTCTCTTTTTCCTACAAGGGAACTGAGTTTCCAGTAAGCAAGATTATTTCAACACCTGACACGTCTGTACCAACAGTAAGAGAGAACAAGGTATGGGGAATTTTTACTACTGTTAGCAAAAGCTTTTCTAGTGATGAACACATATTGATCCATTTTTTCAGATAGTATTGATCCATTTTTTCAAATAGCAACTATTGTGGAAATCACAGGAGGGAGAAGAAAAATGTATTTTTGTTTCTGATATATTTAAAGCAAGATAAAGGGATAAAGATCTCTGTTTATATTCTTAAAATCCTTATTTTTACTAGCAGTGATGTAGGCAAAACTGACTGCAGGATAGAATGACTGTGGAGAAATTATGAAATATTTTTAATATTCGTTTTGTTGTGTTTTGGTGTTTATGAACTTTTCCTGAATTTTTTGCTTTGTTTTCAGGCTTCTCTATTTTCATTTTAACTTAATTTGTTCAAAACTATTTCGAAAATGACTTTAAAAATGCGAATTTATTTTTAAAAAATTAAAAAAGCAAGAAACGAAAGCTTCTTCTTTCCCCACCCAATGGAGGTCTCTCACCCAAACTCAGATGAATAGCCCTGAATTTAGAAGATCTGTATAAAAGTACATCTTCCTCTATCTACTTCTTCTTATAAGCTGTACCTCCCTCTGTAGAAGGTGCTGTGTTTTTACTTAGGAAGGGCCTTTTTTTATAAAGCACAACCTTTTGAGACAAGGCTGGATAGAAAGTAGAAAATATTTAACGGAAAATATTCATCAGACAATCAGCTAATCGCAAAAGATGATAGGATTTAGCATATTTTATTAATATCAATGGACAGACTTAGTCTAAGAGAAATAATATTAAATGGTTTGAAAATTAAAGCAGAAATTATAATTTGTTCTTCTATATTACAAAACAATTAAATATGTTTAGTTGACATTTTGAATAGAGCTTTTAAAATGTTTGGCTTATATAATATAGATTTTGATTTTCTTTAACATAGGTATTTTTTGTCTAGTTTGACACTGGCAGGGCAAAGTGAATCAATAAAACATTCATCTTGAAAATGTTATGGTTTCTTTCTGGAATATTGATTATGTTTTTCCCATCTTCTTTTGGCTTTTTTGACATTTAGGCAAGATCTTATCCACACTGTGATATCTAGTGATGAGTATCCCACACCATTGCATGATTTTCACATAAGGATAAAGAAGTCGATTTTCACAAAAAGACTGGAAAAAGTATTAAATGTATCTTAAATAAGACAATTCCAATTAGTTAAATATTTTAGTCTAATTTCTGGAGTCAAGGTATAAATAATTTTCTTCAGGCATTCATAGGTTTAAATACAGGGAGAAGGTGATATAGGGCAATGGACAGCAGTTAGTAATGAGTTATGAAACGTTCAGTGACTGAGGCTGTTCTCTCTTCCAAAGGATGTTCAGTTCAGTTCTGCAATATATTCTTCACCTAGAGTTGTCTTAACCTTCTAGTTTCTTTAGAAACTTATTGTCTAATATGAATAGACACACTTTATATATTCTGGTTTTCTGTATTCTTTACTTTGTGTCATTTTGAAAGGCGGGTACATAAGTATTCTTATAGCTAGACTTCAAATCAATGGAAACAAATTGTTTCCTGTTTCTTAGAAAATTTGTATAATTCTCCAAGATTCTTTTTTTTCTTTTGGCTATTTTTGCTGTACTTACACATTAAAATAATTATTATAGTGAATTTCCTGGTTTATGGTATTTTTGAAGTTGGTCACTAGCTGCAAGGTCACAGGAACTTTTGGAGTCTTATGAAAGTTGATATAAAATATGGATATGAAAATATAATTGAATTTAAGGTAGGATTTTCAGTCCTGATAATTTCCAGTTAGTTTATTTGGTGGAAACATAGGGATGGAAGTATTTTATTTTAATTGACTTTGGAGGCCTATTGCATGTTTACCTTTATACACAAACTAAACATTGCAGTGGCTTGAGAATTAGTGCTTAGCATATTGAAAGAACTTAGTGGCTCATTAAGCAAACAGTTTAGACTGCTCTTCAGTTTTTGATCATGCATCATAAAACAAAAGCAAAAAACCCCAAAACGTTTAGGAATAATAATCTACCCTCTCAGTTGTTATGAAGAAGCATTTGGGTTAAAGTTTACTAATGCTTGGAAATTCCTCTCTTGATAAAAGAAAGCAAGCTATTCAACATCCTTGATCAGAGGTTCTTGCAAGTTTTAGGCATTGTTAAATAAACCAAATCTAATTGTTGCCAAAAAAATCTAATAATATAGAAATATTTCCCTACAAAAACATTTTTACTTAAGCGTAAAATACACTCTTGTCTTTTCCTTTCCTTGTCTAATTCTGTTATAGTTAGTTTAATTCATACAGGCACATTATAAAGCAGATTTCTGTAGCTATGCTAGCAAAGATAAATGGAAGTAGGAAATTCAATAAAACTTTGCAAACAATTCCATTATATCTTGTCAAATGCATAAAAATCCTCAGGTGTAAATTTTTTCATTTATATGTCAGTTTTGTTGACATCACTGACTAAAAGTATGGACCCTTACATTCAATCTCTGCACAAAGGAATAAAATGACAATTCAAGCATGAAGCTTTTTACTGTGTTTTTAGCTCTGACATTTTCACTACCATACAAGATTTTACAGCAAAAATGAGAACTTCTCAACAAGTCCAAAAGCAAACTTTCATGTTATTTGAATATTGACAACGTATTCTAACGAAGTAAAAAGCTTGCATAATTTAATTTCTCCTTTTTACATGATCATGCAAGTTGTAAGGGACAAATAATTTTTATTTATATACAAAGTTTTATAGATTGTTTCTACTATATTCAAAATATTATTATGTTTACGAGTTACAAGTGTTTAAAATCATGACTTTTCTGTTTGTGGGAACTGAGTTCTTCCTTGTCATATTCTTTATGACCAGTATATTGAAGTTCATATATGCATGTATGCATAGGGTATTCTTATTTAGAAATCCACTAGTCTACACAAGAAGTGAAAGTGATATATAATGGATATAAAGAAACTTGCAGCCTTGAGTCAGAGACAGCCTGGCAAAACCCTGGCATTCTCTTTGCCACTGGGAAAGAAAGGGCACATCTTTGCCTCTTGTCTTTCTGCTGAGAAATCTGTTTATCATTTTCAGAGAGAGAATCAATTACTTGATAGGGGAAAAGTATGTACTTCAGGAAGTTTTTAAGAATGCCAATGCAAGTTACTACTCTCTCATCTGCTTTTATAGACACCTTTGTAGATTTTATAAACAACTACAAAACAATAAATGAAAAAATCAAGGCCATTGCCAAAAATTCTAACCAGAGTCAATTATTAATGTAATAAAATTAGGTATTATAAGTAGAAAACAAAGCTCAAATATACCAGTGAATTAAATCACAGGTCATCCAACTACTACATTCGGCAATCAAATCATTAAGATAGGATGCATTCAATTCTTACTAGTGTCACTACAGGAACTGAATTCATTCGCTCAGTTTCCTATCCCCAGTAATCTTTTACATTTGCCATATTATAAAAATCCAAATTCATTAACACTCAGTCCTCAAGTTAAACGGAGGTTCTTCTTTCTCTCCCCCATTTCCTTTTATTGTTCAGTCTTTGTTCTGCAATCCTGCATCTGTAAGGGCCAATCGAGCACACGTTTTCTTATGGGGTAAACTTGTTTGTCTGACAGTTCACACAAACATTAAAAGGGAAAACATTGCTATGGTTTATCAAATGAAAGTCCTTTAGATTCCCAGTGCTATATATATATATATAAAGATGCCAGTTATAGTATATGAAACTATGAGAAAACCAAAAGTGAGGACTAAAACGGACTAAAATCTTCATACTTTGTGGCATATGCTATTAGAATCTGCGTTGTGGTTCAGGAACAAAGGTGACATGAAACCAACAACACTTTTGCTTCTGCTAATGATTAAGGGGATGTGATATTTACTAAGAAACACTCCTGTCCTGCCTTAGACAACAAGAGAACATGTACCTGAGGGTAAACTAAGCAATTAATTACTATAAAATACAATAATTTAGCAATGACTCTTGTTTGATTAGCTCCATTTGAGATGAATATAGAAGAGAGTTTGACGATTGAAAATATTTCAATGGAATACAATAAATCCAAAAAGCTTAGTCTAACAAGAATAAATTATGCTTCATTTGGGACCTTTTGGCTTTAGTATATTCAAATTTTGACTAATTTAAGCCATGTTGCTGTGATATAGACTGGAACCCAAGAGAATACCAGTCAGGGAATAGGGATGCCGAATTGCCTGTAGTGGAAACATTTTGCCTTTACAGGAACTAAATCTAAAATGAGTGCTTAAAATGTATGGGCATCTTTTCTATTTTAAACTTTCATGATAATATTTTACTGTGTGTGGGTAACAGCCAATCAATGTCTTATGGTGCTTAGTTAATTATGTTAAGAAAAATCTACATAATTTTCTAGCTATAATTGGTGTTTCTATTATTTTGTTTTTCTATTTCTTTTATAAACGGTTTGCTTTATTAGCAGTACAATTTTCATTCCAAAAAATATTAGAATATCTACGTTTCTTTCTTGGAGTAAAATTCTCCTAAATTTAATACTTTGCTTATTTTAAATCACAGTATCGACTAATTACAAACATTCCATGGCAGAATATGTTTATAATTTAGTAAGAATAGTTGTTTCTCTTTAATTTTCTGCAGTTGTCATTATGATAGGAAAGTAGTACTCTTCTAATATGACAGAATCCTTCCTACTGGGTTGCACTTCTTGTCTCCTGCATTTCTGGAAGAAAACTATGAAAATGATGCTCCCATATCTTGTTATTTAATCCACATAGTCTGTTGTATTAGAACCAGGTTTCTATAGAGTGTAAGTGGTGCCTTTTTGGAAGATGTGCTACACTCTCTTCATGACATGACCAGATTTAAGCCCACCAAGTCTTACAAGCCCAGCAGCAGGATTTCTGTTAGAAATCAAAGCTGAGAGAGGGGCTTTATGATATTAATATTTACAATGTGCCTGCGTGGTCACAGGGCTCCCAGTAGGGTCTGTGCATGGTCAGCAAGTTTTCCTGTGTTTGCAAAGTGCCCATATAGAGCAATGAGTTTGCAGTTCTCTCCATATCACCTCTCACAAAGGCAAGCCAGATATAACAATTTAAACAGAATTAGATCATATGTTCATAGGATCATATGTTGTCAAAATAGAAAGGCTTAAAGTATAGGCAGTTTGAAAAATCCCCTTTCTGAAAGCTCTTTAAGGGGTCACACAGATCAACTATTTTGAATCTGATTCTAAAAATATTAAGAATATTAAGAATAAGACAAAGAGGTCCTACTTTCTCTTTTCAGAAAATGCTACAGAATTTTAACCACAAATATTTTTAACCCCACGATTTGAATTAGAAATACAAATAATAAATAAATCTGTACTTACTACCAGACGCAACTATAAATAAATGTTGCCAAATACTCATGAATATTTGTGACTATAGAACTACCAGATTAATTTCTTGTTTCTTCCCAGAAAGCAAGTCTAAATAGAAATAAATTCAAAGAATGTGTGATCTGCTTGTGGATAAGCCTTGAACAGAAGGAGAGGTTAACATTTTTAGCTAAATTATGCATTGCAAATGGCTCACTCAGTTTTTGATCATTTGCATAAATGGCCCTGGTTCAAAATCTCACTGATTGATTGCAATGGAAACAATTTTACTAGCTTAATTCTTTTTTCTTTTTGTTTGTTTGTTTTTAAATAACTATAGGGCTCAAAACTATAAGATAGGGAGAAAACCAGAACAATGGTCCCATTTAAAGACCACTTTCTAATCTTAATTAGTATGGCAACCAAACTGTTTTTGTAAATTAGGTTCTATAACTGACCATCTGGAATAAAGAAGTTAGAATTTTACTGAAAACAGTTTCAAGTTTTAGACAGAAATCCTAACTGCTAAGATCAGTATTTCAACCCTTAAGCTATGCTTTTCAAGGGGAAGAATTTCTTTGAGTAGTGGTCTTTGGACAACTTTGTATTTCAGGAATATTGAAGCAGAAAAAAAAAACATGCTGTTAACTTAATTCCTTTGGTTCTGTTTAGGAACATGTTAATGAGTTGCCCAGAGATTTGCAGCAGTGGGTTCTGAGATATGGATTAAGAAAACAAGGACTATAAATCAATTTTTGTGATTTTTCTGGATTATTTATAAGACTTGCATCTTTCAGCAACATTACAAAACCACTGCTGTTTTGAAACTATTTATAGTACCTTTATTAGTCTAATGAAAAGCAACAACCATTGAATTACAAAAAATCAAACCAAAATGTGCTAGGTAATGTAATGTTTTAAAAAAGGTCACTCGATCGCTCAGATTTGTATTATTTCTCCTTTAGTCGAAAAATTCAGGAAATGTTATGGCTTGACCTAAGAAATAAATTAAGAGCTTAATCTTTATTTCATTAGCTGACTAAAACATGAGTGAAAAAAATCAGATTCAGAGTTCCTGTATACATAAGAGTCATGAATGGTTTTTTTTTCTATTAATTATTATTTTAAATTGATACTTTCATAGAGCTCTTGTGAGCTGCAGTGCTGTACAATGTGTATAGATAAGTCCTGCAGATACTTGCTTTTATTTTTGACTTCTCTGCATCATCCTTACACTGTTTTGTAGTCATCATCTGGTCATAATGGATAATTTTGCTGTCAATACAGTTAATGAAAATATGAGAACATTTTAAAGGCTCATCAAAATTTCTAAACCAAGAAGGAGTCTAGACTGAGGAGTTTGAAAAAAATAGGCTTAGTTTGCTAATCTTATAAAAGAATTTTTGATTCTGGAGTAGTTGCTATTTCTGATACACATTTTCTGGAGAAACATGGCTTGAAATTTGGGATTTGCAACTTGAAAAATGCAATTTTAAAAATTTTTCTTTTATTTAACCAAATTCGTTTTCTGTTTTTTTCATGTCTTACTGTGATTTAATTGGTAGATTCCTCATAGATGAATGCCGTTCATATATATTCAAAAAACAAAACCTCTTTGGTGTAGTTTTAAATTGTGAAAGATTTTCAGATTTGACTGAGAAATGTGAACTGCAGGGAACTTCACATTTGTATATAGGAGCAAATTTGAACCATTTGCATACGTCTTGCTTCCCAGATTTGGCCCAAAGTCAAACAAAGCAACTGAAGTACTGTGAGAAAAAGTGAATCTTTGATGTAGTTTTCCTATTATAAAAATAGGCCAGGTAGAATACTAGAAAAATCATAGTCAGGTATCCCCAAGGAATTCTTGGAGCATAATTGTAACACCTTATTTTAACTTAAAGTGTGATCTAGATGGAATTTAAAATGAACTGTATGTCTGAGTCAGATTATTAACTATACTAGAAAAACATTTGTTGAACATTAGATTGATTTTTTTTGTCTTTTTTTATCCACATTTTTAAGTGAGTAAAATAATATTTATACAGGTTAGAAGAACTGTGAAGGTTTAAGAGTCTTGCACTGTGTTTTTTTCCAGAGGCATTTTAGGTAAACTTGGGCAAATACCTGACACTTCTCATCTATCATTGATCTAAACTCATAAAAATCAGTGGTTTTTTTTCATCTGAAAAGGGTTTTGGGAAGATTATTAGAAAGGTTGACTGTTATAGGTAATATAACAGGAACTGGTGTCTACTGGAGACAGATATAATCAGAAAAACAAAAAGTGTTTAAACTTTAGCTGAATGCATTAAAAAGACATTATGATCACTCACTTAATGTTACCATAGCTTAGGTGTTAAATCGATTCTATTGATTGCAGCTGTGACAGTGTAAGGATACAAATTAGGTAAAGTTTGTAGGAAGATAATCTTCTTTTAGATCAATTGGGATAGCTTGAGAAAAGAGGGAAGCTTTTGAATCCATAAGCTCTTCTGCCATGAGAAAAAGAAGAAACAATCTTCTAAGCTAAGTACAAGTTTTAGAATAAGTGCTGTCGATGTTACAAGATACATTAATGAGACTGGGAGAAAGAAAATTGTTAGCAAAATTTTGTTAAAGGAGAAAGATGAGATTAATTACTATGATCCATGAAATTTTCTCTAGAGTTTATGATTTTGGAAATGCGATGATGTTGTTTTATTTTCCAGCCCAATCTTTTAAAGCCTGTCTGTTTTGATTTTTTTTTTTTTAAATTTAGTTTTTTGTTTGTTTTTTTTTTTTTAATTGAGAACAAATACTGAGAGATGAAGGTAACTGAGGATTTTTTTCCTTTTTTTTTCTTTTTTTTTTCTTTTCTTTTTTTTTTTTTTTTTGAGAAATTTAGGTGAAAGCCTCATCACCATTAAGAGAATTTCAGCACATTTTTTACATAATCTTTTTCTGGTGTGTGGTGATTTTTCAATTCCGTGCCAGTAATTTACCTGCTCATAAGTAATGACACACTTGCAGATGCTACTCAGTTACAGTCAGCTTTGATTTTGCCTAATCTTGGAAATTTTGTTTCTGAGGACAAATATAGTCCTGAAGTCAAAAGGACAGTTGTAGACCAGTTTCTGGGAAGCTTTCTTCTCCAGGAAGGAGCCTTGTTTCATACAGCTCTTAACATATTGTATAAGACCTAGATGGTTCTAATATCCAGAACAAGAGCATAACTTAGAAAGAGTGCAAGCAAGTTCAACATTTGTTTCCTCTGTATTCCAAAGTCACTTTGTACAAAGTATTTGGACTCCCTAAAAATCTTCTTGCTAGGAAAAGCCTCTCCTCTAGAGTGCTGAGATGGGAATCAGAGCTGTTCCCCAGAGCTTGCACAGGTGCTTTCCGCAGGTCCTCTTAGTAATTTAATATATTAACAAGACGATTTCACAGAATTATTACATGTGCAATACACACCAATGACAGAGCATTTTCCAGTATATCGTGGGATAACTCTTCATAATAAAGTCAGCAAGAAAAAAACTCTGACAGTCAATTCAATCAATGTTTCACTAAATTTGGCAGAAGGCTGCAGGCAGATTAATTCTAGCATACCCTAACCTATAGTTAGTGAAAACTATACTCACTGCCACCAAGCAAAAGATAGGAGCATTTCAATCAGGTTTTCCCCTGAACTCCTAACTCAATTTAGCTTAAGTCTTTCCACAGCTAGGGCAGTTTCACATTCTCTGAAATTATAGAAATCCAAAATTAATTTTATCTTATTGTACAAAATCATGAACAACCTCACACTCTCTATACCACAATTTGTGTTACAAGTAAAAACAAAAGCTACAAAAGACAATTCAGGAAAACTTACCTGAAGAATTATTGCACCCAGATGCCATTAACTTAAAATGAACACAACATTACCATTTGAACAAAAGCTGTTGCAGCAAGATTTGGACCTGTGTTTCCTGACAAGAATTGTGAAAAATGCTGGAAAAAGAATGACTACCTGAAGTCCTGTTATTTTGTCTTGCCTCCCACACCCCCACACCCCTCCAGTTTTGTATTCCTCCCTTTAAGTACATTTATTTATGGAAAACCTGATTCCCTTCTACTCTCAGCACAATTGGACATATACGACATCTTAGACTTAAAGCTTACTATTTAAATCCTACTCTTGCTAAACAATCAGAAGTATATATGTTAATACAGGATATGTTTTTTTCTCAGCAAGGTAGCATTTAAAGTGTGATGCTTGTCAGGTGTGTACTTCATGCTATTTCATACTTAGTTTTAGAAGAAATTTTTGGAGAAAATATTTTGCACCAATTTTAAAGTCAGAATTGCTGAAAGTCCAGCAGTCATTGTCATGAGATGGCAGTGAAAATATTAATCTTTAATTTAATCAGTCAGTTAGATTAATTTACAGATGTAAATCATAGACTGAAATATATAGAAAATTTGCAATATATCACTGAATTTTTTGCTCTATTCTGGGCAAGATTAAGAGCACCTAGACAACTAAAGAGTATTTGGACCACTCAAAGATTTTTGCATAGAGTCATCTTTAGAAAAATAAAATGGAAAAAACAATCACAAAAAAAAGGAAAAACCAAAAACCAAACCAATAAACAAACCCCTGTTAAATAGAATTCAGAAGTACTGATTCTAAGCTGTTTTCATAGCTTAATCTTTCCTGTCTTTGTCATTGAAGTCTTCATGGTTGCTAACTACTTCAAAATGTTGTGTTCTTCACGTAATTTTTTGAACTGGAGAGACACTCAGGTGTCCAAATTATGAACAGCTGTGTCATGACAGATCCTCTAAAGCATTTTGGATTTCCTTTTGAAGTCACCTTGATTCTATTCAGCCCATGATCCATTCCAAAAGAACATGCTACTCTTATTAATCCAGTTTCACAAGTCTGATTTTTTTATATATCTGGTCCATTTCCTAGATTGTAAGGCCCAAAACCGAGACGCATTATAACTTTAACATATATAACCCCATATTCCACAAATACACCTCCTTTTAATATTCTCTCCTTTTTGTTCTGCTAGGGACTCAGTCACACATGATTTCATCTTAATCATTTTTTGTTATTTTGCTTATGAGGATGTTATACAAGACTATACTAAAGACTTTTTGAAAAAATATGTAATACACAACCTTCCTACAAGAGCAATAATCTCATCAGTAAAAGGAAATTAGGCTTGTTACAAATATCTTGATTGTACTAATGCCAAGTTTTTGTATGTTTCAACATCTCCTAGGTACTAGAAGCTGATCATTTAATCCTTTGTTTAAAGTGTTTTTCTTCTCTCCCACTCTCTCTGGAATGGGATTAGTAAATATTTCTGCCTTCTCTCTTTTTTCCATTGGCTGAAATCTTAACACCAAACATATCTGTGTGATCTGGATTGCCTGAAACCAGAAACAAGCCCACCTGTTTCAGAGCTTTGAGTACATCTTCCTCCTCTCCATTCTGCTAATCTGGCTGATGGGCCACAGGTAGGGGCAGCTCCTTCCTTGCCCAGGGCCAGCAGCAGCACCCTGTAAGCATGTCCCTTTTCACTTAGGAGCTGCTGTAGCTGGTAACAGGCAGCAAACTTCGATGAGTTTGCAAGGCCTCCAGATTGAGACATGTCAGATCAGTTTTGTCTTGATATTTCTTGATCTGTAGCTTTGTTGTACTTATGACAGAAATTTCTCTAATCAAATGTGTTTGTCTACCTTGTTTCACCTTTGCTTACATATGTGTATGAGTGTGATACTTCCCTTGCCCATTAACAAGACGATGAGAGTAACATTCTTTTTGAGGTGGGTTCTTGCACCTGGGTCCCAAATAAAGCTGTTCTGCATTAGCACTGTAGCTATTAGCAGTGCTAGTCAAGTATGCACTTACTTTCCCTATTGTTTTTGGGTCAAATCCTGACTTAAAATATGAGAGGCATGTCCTGGCTACAAGTTTGCCTGGTAAGCCTTGCTTCCTGGCTGCCCCCAAAGATCTCCAGCCGGCCAGGCTCAGGGTTGCTGGGCAATGTCCTGCTCTGCAGACCCCATGGCAGCCCCCACACGACAACTTGCAGTGCTTCATGAAAGCAATTCATCCATGAGGGCTTGGAGAAAAAGCTAGTGTCACAGCAATGACTTCAGTGCTTATTTACATATAGGTTTGTGTCTAAATAAGTGAGAAAAAGTGATGTGAAAAGGAATTCTGGTGATTTTGTTTTGATTAAGTTATTTTTTGTTTGTTTTTTAAAACAGAAGGTGTTGATAAAGTTTTAAGGGAAGTACTGCAAGTGCGTTAAAGGAGGTAATTGACTCAGGTAAACAAAGAAAAATCTGGATGAAAGCTTTTCTTTCTATTTACTCAATTAAAATTGAGTGACCTCACCAAAATTTTTGTTTTTCCTGTTTGGAGCACTTTATATAAATTAGTATTTGCATTACTCTATTAGAAAAGTAAGTGCTATTTAGTTATAAGCAATTTATACTTTACAATTTTTCTTTCTTTGTTTAAATTTAGGAAGCTAGGCCAGAGATTGGGCTAGTAATGAAAGATTGGTAAAATGTATTTATTTGTCCTAGAAAGCCCAGATTTTAATATTTTCCTCCTTTATAAATCTGTACCAGAATTTTTGTCAGAATAGTCTTGATTGGCCTTAGTACATAAGAATTTTAACAGATAGAGGCAGAGAACACATTCTGATAAATACAACTTTTAGAAAAGTTGTCTATAAACATATAAACATTGCCTATAAACAGAGAAAAAACCAATTCCAATGGCAGCAGTGGAAAAGTCGCTAGACCTTGAATAGTCTTACTTTCTATAGGTTTGGATTAGGCCTAAAGAAACAGATATTAGGAAAAAAAAGACAGCTGGCTTTGCATCTTCTTCTGTAAGCCTTCAGTACCATGATTGCAATCTTAATGGCATTTTGGCATTTAACAGTTTTCTTAAGAATGAGTACCTTGTGTTTTGTTAAGATCACAATTCTTATATTCATAATTTAAATGTCCATTATTTATAACTCTCTTGGATCCATTATTCATTGAATGCAAAATGTTAAAATAATGGAAATCTCTTTCAAGAAAAAATACAAGTCAACCCCTTGAAAAAAGAAGTGACTACAGTACTTAAATTATGCACAAGAATAATGGTTTTTGTATAGTACTTGTTAGACGTGTTGATAATTCAAGTTGATTTGTCCTCAAAACTTTGAATTTAATTGTAGTGCTATTACTGCATATCTTCTTTTGGAAGACAGGATTTGCACATGCCTACCATCCAAAAAACACAATATGCTACAGTCTGAGTCATAAAACTTTTGTTCAGATATCAGTGTCATCTGCAATACTTGTTAAAAGTATATACCTATTTGGTTTACCCTTCCCCTGGACATTATTTTTTTTTTGTTACAATTATAAAGAACTTGTAAAGCTGACAAAATACTTATTTGAAAATCTTCCTTTTGGATCTTATTAAAGATTTCCTTAATTCGACAGATCTTGCCTTTATTTAATATACATTTGTTAAAAAAACCCCAAACAAAGTGTATTTTATTAATTGAAATTTCAGTCAGCTCTAGAATCCAATGTCAGGAGACAAAAATGATATAGTCGTTCCAAAATTCATTATATATGTGGCAATGTGTAATTAAAAAGGCAATACTAGGCAGTTCTTTCCTACTGTTGTCTGCAAAAGGGATGACATGCATAAGGATGTTCTCCACACATAAAATGTGAGGCCAGGCTGAGTCTTCTGAGTTTCAAAGCAGAGGAAGAGCTTAGTCCTTGGAGCCATATTAGAGAATTTTCCATTTAAATCAGTGGCTTCTGTAAGTTTTCTGTATATTTTGTGGAGAAACCTAAAAATCTCCTTTAGGGTTGCAGACAATATTAAGTGTTTACACATCTAAAAAAGAGACACTCTAATGCCTGAGTCACTTGTTACGTTTAGTAGCTACACTTAGTCTCATGAGTCACAACTGACTAATTAAGTATAGTTTGTCATTAGCACAGTTCATCATGTCTAATTGCTGTGGTAAAGACTTCCAACTTGGTTCTTTGCAGAAGAAATTTGTAGCCAGAAATACTGGAAGGCCCTTTTAAAGACACCTATGATGGTGAAACGCTGTTGCAATTTCTTTGTGCTGCTCCTAAACGAAATAAGATAATCTCTGTCTCTTTTGAGCAACACCATGCTACTCACTAGAATGTTTGTAAACCCTTTCTTGGTAAATCTACATTGAATTTGAAAAACTTACTAAAATAAGTGTTGCTGTCTTTTCTGCATTGGTGGAAAGGTTTTTTTGATTTGATTATTCCTTGAAAAGTGTGATAGAGAGTAGCTGCAAAAAAGACCATTGATTCTTTGCTTATTTACTTCTTGTTTTATTAAATAAAATATGTTTAAGGAGATTTCCAAAGCAGACATTTGGAACAAAAACATCCATAAGCTATAAACTAAGGAATAACAACAAAACTGATAACAATGAATACACTAAATCAGTACAATTTGCTCCTTGGGAAGCCTGAACATGCTTTTTCTTTCCAGGTATATACAGCAATTCTCAGTGCAAAACTAGTCCAAATCCTTAAGTTAAAACAGATAAAATGGAAAACTTGAATATTTACCTATAGATAAGAGCAGTCTCTGTTCACATCTGTAAAAGGGAAAGTTGAATTAATAGTTGTGTTTGCAGTGCAAATTGTTACCTATGTAACTACTGGTTAGAGATTTGACATTATTCAGAAACCTGAAAACATCTATGGGTATTACACCTACTTCATAGCCTAACACCATGAATCTTGGGAAAGAAATACCTATCAAAATTTCAGAATTTTATATAATTAGAGTTAGAGCATCCTCTGAGGATTGAGAGAATTCTACAAATTTACTAGCTTATTCATCAGAGTTCCTCCTGAACTTTCCCCTTCAAATAACTGGCAGCAACTTGAAATTTGTTTCCTTTGTTTTCTTGCATGTAAATCCAGAAAGTCTGCAACACTTCCACACCGCTCTTTGCGCCCCTTCCATACACTTTCCACTGAGCAACTCTGCTGTAAAAACCTGCCAAGGGTGATGACTCACCCCTTTCAAATTTCAGGCACATAGTAAAATCTTCACCTCCTGCACTGTGAGGGTGGTTATACTCACTGCAGGCAAAACTACTTAAAGGAAACTCACCGAGGATAAAGCAACCCTGTCAGAAGCATATGCTGCCAAGATAGCTTAGCTTACATGCAAGATGCCTCACACATTTTTCCCAGATGCAGTAGCATTTCTGTCAGTGGTTACCAAGAAAGATAGGTCTCCTGCAAAGATCCAAACTTTTGTTTATTTAAATTTTTTCTCTGATTTCAGAAAAAATAGAAAAGAAAAAAAAATTAAAAGGATCTCAACTACAACAGCAACAAAGCAACAAAAATAACCACTGTCATAGTGACAATGTATTCCAATATTTATATGAATTTGTGTGATTAGTTTAGGACCCCTTTTTCCATAACTTTGATATTCCCTAGTCTACACCGTAATGGAGAACTCTGAAAATTATTTTTTCTACCACAAACTTTTAGAAAGTAAAAATATACAACTGAATCAGAAGTTCAGTTATGGAACTATGTGAAAGGGCTGATACCAGAAACATATATTTGTAGGTTTTGGTATGTTTCCAATGTAGATATAAAACTTAAATCAAATTTTTCTTCTGACTTTACCTGTAGGTTAAACTATATTTTCCATTTGATTGTATCTTGACTTATTTAACATTCAATTTAATTAATAAATATGTTTTAGTGCTTTATGTGAATTTCAAAAAGCTTAAAAGTTTCACAATAACTTCCCAGAATATTTTTAATGTTTAATGATGTTTATAGATTTTTTTCACAAAATATGCCACTGTCAATGAGTTGCATTGTATAGCTATTTTTGTTTAAATCTAAACAGGTGTCAGTATACCTTGTGCTTGTGATAATCCTTTGTTTCAACGTAAGAAGTCACTTCTAGTAAAAAAGTGTAGGTCCAAAGAACCTAAATCTGTCAGGGTGGATGAAATTTCAGACCAGCACATAATATATTATTTTGTTTCCCATTAAAATATATTAAAAAGTGTTGTCTTGATAATTTCAGAGGCAGAGCACAAAAATGCAATAAAATTATTTCAGACGACAATAATTAACTTTTATGATATTCCAAACAAACTTAATTTTATTTTTTTTAATTTAAGGTAAAAACCAATCTGAAAGAAAGATTATGGGTATCATGTGCTTGAGCTTTAAAATACATGAATAGTAAGAACTATTTTTTGTTTGTTTTTTTTCCCTTGGCTAATAGGAATATAATCAAATCATTTAATTTCATGATGTACAAATAACTAAACCAGGAAAATTAACACCTGATGCCTGATTAATAAAAATTGCACAAATAAGCAATCTTCTTCCCCCTCGTTCTCAATGCACTTTTTGGAGTGTCTATATAGTAGCTTCATTTTCAGTAGAACTCTGGACTCAAAATTCCACTGCATAGTGAGCACCTGAAAATCTGGCCTCTTCACTTAGCTCATAAGTAAAAGCTGAATTGTTTTGAAAATCTGGACCTTATGGGCCAAATTCTTGAAGTCCTTGTCTGGTAATTACTCAAGAAAAACCCAGTCATGCTGTGGCTTGAATTTTAAGTTTACCTTGGAAAAATAAAAATTAGGAATACTAATTTTACATTATTTTCATTTAGTGAATTCTCTCAGGGTTACAGTAAGCTCACAATTTATGTATTTAGAATTTAAAAAACATATTTAATCCACTTTTCTTTAATTAACGGAAGTAAACAGCAAAAAAACATGTCTGATTTAAAAACCAACCAATACCAAATGGGAGCAGAAGGTGCCAACATACCTAGTGTTTCATCAACGTAGTACATACTTTACTTTCGTTATCTTATTTAAAAGTAACATCACAGAGAATGAAGAACTTCATCCTGTCTCAGTCCTCTCAGTCTCTGCTTGCCCCATTTGGTACACCTGCAGCTAGCACATATTCCACTTAGTACTTTTTTTAACACATCATCTGCCAAGAAAAGAAAGGGAGGCAGGAATAGTTTAGCAAGCAGCTGCTGGCAGAGAATGAAAGGTTTCATGCAGTGTGAATCAAGGATTATAGTGTGAGATTGGCAGCTGATACAAGATAAAAAGTTTATAAGCAATAATCTGTTGTTTTAAATAATGAATTCTGAGAGTTGTTTATATAACTTAGGTAGTGAATCCTAGTCACTTATAGTTAGGTCAGATATTACACAGATTAAGATGAAAAGGAAAAGCAGGGGATTTAAGTGCAAAGCAAAAGGAGCATCACTGTTGTTAACATAATTCAGTTTTTAAAAAGATTGCAGAGATGAACACAATCAGCAAGTAAAAAATTAGTTTTACGTGAGAAAATGTGTTGTGTTTGGTATTTAAATGCTGTGGCTGTTAAACCATTATGGACTGAACTCATATCCTCAAGCTTGTTTCAGTTTACCAGCTTCAAACCATTAGATGCCCCAGAGAAAACGACAACACCTTGAGCTACTCTTACTGTTTGTATGCTCAATTTATTTGTATTGATCTGTATAATTTTTCTATATTTCTTTAATAATGTATTATCTCTCAGCTCAAATTCAGAATATTGTTGAATAAATGAATTCAGATTAAAGTAAACCAAAGTCTTAAGTAATAGAACAGGACATTTGTATCTACTCTCAAACAGCAAATCCTTTTAAGATCCCTAAAGCAAAATTAGTGCCATCTAGTATGCGCGGGGGACAGACTGGGGGTAGAGACTAATTCAGAGTGAATTAATCTGCAGTTCATTAGCAAACACTAATGTTGCTTTTGGGAATGAGGAAATTAGCAGGATTATAATTATAAGCAACAAGTGTTTTCATAAACGTATAATTGCTTGTCAAGTGTGTACAATACACTAGTAAGGCCATTAGGTAGGATTGATGTGTGCCATAAATCAAATTTTCAGTTATGCAAACAGATTGTGTTTTTAAAATAACACCATTTCTGAAGAGTCATTATAGTGACCGAAGCAATTTCACAGGTGTCAGCAGGCCTGCTGAATTGCAATAAGAAATTAATTAAAGTAAAATTTCTTCCTTTATCTTTGTAGATTAGGCACCCTACTCACAGCTATCACCTGAATCCCCTAGTAATGGCAGTAAAGCAGCATTAGGCACTGAAGGAAGAGGTTCAAAGAGAAGATCAGGGTGTCTGGTCTCTGTCAGGGTTTGTGTGTGTGCACAAATGCAAGCAGTGGTGTGACAGAAGAGAGGCAGCCCGTTGCCAGTAAGTCTCTGTCTGTGGTGGTAGCAGAGTGATTGGGTGCCAGGGGAATCAGCTAAGATCTTGTCTCCTATGGGGGCTTGTTAGGTTATACAGCAGACATCCTGCAAAAACACTGAATAACAAAGAAGCCTGGCAGGCAGAAATGATTGTGCTGCCTGTGGCTGCTCTAACCAGTCTCTTCTAGCAGGGTCACTGGATGGGATACTGTAAAGAGCATGAAAGGGATTTAGAAGAGCTACGTTGCCTAGAAACTGACTGAGCCTCTTCACAGGGAAGAAATTTCCACACTCAGAACTCTTTAAAGACTTCTCTGCTTTTAGTGTCTTACAGACTCTATTTTGGAAGCTAATTCCAAAGAGTTTTGTGAATGCTGCAGGAGACCAGTTGTTTGTAAAACTTGCTTGATACAAATTTCACGAATGTAAAATCCTTTGATTCTAGTAAGGCTTGAAAGAGAAACATGTATTTCTACATGTATTTTATGGCTGTTCTAAATTTGATTTGCACTTTCTGCATAATTTTTATCATTTGTCAGTTTAGAGGCCTACATCAATGATTCAGATATTTGCAAAGTGACAACAGTGACATACAAATACACAAATAGATTCATTTCTGCAGTTACATAGATTTAGATTAATGACTACTGTGCTTCTTATAAATGTGCTCTTGACAAAATTCTCAGAAAACAGCAAATATGAAATATCATGTTTTTAAAAACTATAGAAACATACAAAACACATTGAAACTGTTTCTAAAAATTAAATATTTACATATTCTTTACTGCTTTGCTTTAAACTAGAGAAGATGGGGACACAAACTAGCAAGGGTGAACTACCTTCTCATGGTTTAGCTTTCAGTTATTAAAACAGTTCCTGAAATATTCTCATGCAAAATTCTTGTTATTTTACATTACTAAAGGGTAAGTGGGGAGAGCTCAGAGAAATTTATATTCCAGTGAGCTGTAGTAGGAAGCAAAGATCTCTGTGAAATGATGAGTTCTTTCTAAATGCAGATTATATAAATAGATAATATTAAAGAGAGATTAATCCAATCCCAGTGAAAGAGCACTGTTTTGTCTAATATCTGAAATAATGCATCTGTATGTATACTATTTTATGTTGAGTAAAGGGAAATTTGAATATGGCAGCAGGAAAATTCTCATTTATCTCACTCAAAACATGCAGATGTCATATACAGTGAAATCCTTTTTGATTTTTTTTTCTTCCAAGGAAAAGAATTTGCAAGGTCTGATAAGACATTTAGACCATGAAGGTAAGTTACATAGAAAACAGAGACTTGTGTATTACAATAAAAATATATAGATACAGTAATATCGACCAAGACACATTGTTAAATAACAACAATTCATAAAACTCCACTACTGATATAGATCAGTAATATTGGATAATATTGGATTAATAATATTGATAATATTGGATTCAAAATCCTCTGTATTCATTAATGATGAGACCTTGAAGCAAGTCTGCTTTAGAGGGTATTTAATTTTATTTTGTTGGCATTTGTTACTGAATCATCTTAAAACTGCCTGGATATTGTTATGTAAAGGAAGTTCTTTGATTAGAGCTTTAATATACTTTATATATCATCACTATTTTCCTCCAGATTAATTTTGTTTGAACCAGATTGTATGACTTTTGCAAGGGCATTCAAGTTCTTACAGACACTTTCACCAGTATATACATCTTGAGGTTGATTCCAGAAGTACTCCTGAACAATCAAAGTTTGGTTCCTTCAGCAAGACATTTTCTGTGATATCTCTCTATATTTAGATTTTGAACACTAGGATTTCTCTCTTTTAACCTCAACAAAACAGATTACTTTGCTGACACATCTGGCTTTGGCTGAGAGAAAATTACATCTGATGATTTGTAAATAAAATAACAGAAATGAGGTTTGTTTATAAGATTGAGAGACCTTCCAAGTTCCAGCTTAACTCTTGGTGTTGCCTGACAGATTCCTCTTTTGGTGCCTGGAATATTAGTTTGAGGAAACAAAATATTTCACCATTTAGAATCTAATTGTGTTTTTTCTTTGAGAAAGGAGAATTAATTATCTCTAATAATTCACTGGAAAAATTAATTGCCAGAGATAATATTTAGGTAATATTTGATTAAGTACATGCACAATTTTTTCCCTGTTTGCCTGAAAATGAAATAACTAATAACATAACTAATCTGGATTCCTAGTTTGATGCTAATAGTATGGGTCATTGTGAACACTGTAGTACAATGAAATTAGTAAAAATTTCATGCCCCTCTTCATGATCTATTAGTGTAGCTTAAAATACATGTGTTTATTTTTAAAAATGTTTTAGAGAAAACATATTCCACAGGATAGTATGTTAAAAAGGTATAAAAATTATGTTACTAATAAGCTTTTAATATAAAAATATAAATATGAAAAAAAGTCTACTTTATACTTGCATGAACTGTGATTGTGCATGAAATTTGGATAACTGGACATAAAAATTATAAGAAGGAAAGATGGTGTATGCACATTATATGTTAACAGAAATTAAGTTAGGCAAAATTTTCATTAAATATTGACCAATACTCGATTCAAAAAATGGAAGGTTTTTCTTGATTTGGATGATAATATGACATTTTGATTTCCCATGAGAAAAAATGTCACTGTGACTAATATCTGTTACAATGCTAGATAGTTATAAAAAAATAAATAATGTTTTCCTTGAAGAACCTGAAGTATGTTACTTTGCTTAATCACTTTGTAATAAAATTGCAATTTTCTGTTCTTGTTTAGAACACTCAATAATATATTGGACAAAATCAACAAAAATTTGCCCAACTGCAAGTTTAGGAACATCAGAAGGCCTCATGTAAGGCCTTTCAGTCTGTTCAGAAAAACAGATGAAAGCACTTACTAGCAGGAGAAGAGGTTTAGGTATCTTGCATTGCTCATCAAATTGTGATAACAGAATAGTAAGCTGTATGATGAGCTGAAAGTGGCCCATTTTCTATGCCTAGGCTCCCTAAAAACAATGGACAGCTACCATTTAAACGTGCACCAAATTACAGAAATGGAAATATCACTCTAGAAGAAAGGACATTTAAAAATTACCATGGTGAAATGTCAGGAGCCGTTGATTTCAAAATGGCACTTATTTAAAAACATCTACAGCACCTTATTCTCAAATACTGAGTTGCAGGCATATTTCAGCTGCCCACATTCACCTATTGCCTCAAAGTTTTATAACCTCAGATACTTTGGAATGCTCTTCAAGTAGGATAAACTCCGTTGATTTTGAGATATTTTTTGTTGTATGACAGAGTGAAAGATGCTCTCCTTCCCAGCCAAGAATGTGAAAAATCAGCAAATATCATACTACTCTAGGTTTGTTCTGCTTGATAAAGGGAGTACTGCAGAGGAGAAAAAAATGCAAAGATTTAGACTAGAAAAGTAGAACACATAGCACTCTACATCAAGTAGGCTCTTTGGCTAATAACATTGCTATTAGACACAGGTCACTTGCTCAGAGGGAAAAAGGAATTTATTCGTTCAGGCAGTCAGCTGAATCAGACTGCAAATTTAAGGGAAATAGTACTGAAGGCTTGGCATTAAGTCAGGTTCCTTTTCCATTAAACTTTGAAATGTCTCCTGCTAGAAATAGTTTTAATGAACAATATGTGGATATGAAAATTAACTATATAAATTTATAATGTCAAGTGATAGTTCATCTGTGTTTTTGCTGAGTTCTTACTTCACACAATCACAGAATCAATTAGATTGAGAAAGACCTTGGAGATCATCAAGTCCAACCTATGACCTAACACCACCTTATCAACTAAACCTTGGCACAGAGTGCCACATCCAGTCTGTTTTTTAAACCCTTCCAGGGACAGTGACTCCATCACTTCCCTGGGCAGCCCATTCCAATGCCTAACCACTCTTTCTGTAAAGAATGACTAGCCTAAACCTCCACTGGCACAATTTAACAGAATGATTTTTATTTGTTCTGATGTCCAACATAAAAACAAAAATGACAAAAATGTTTGTCTAACTAAAAACAACATTCAAGATATGGTGAGTTTGTGTATGAGAACCTAAGTTCATGAACACTATCATTCTTTTTATTCTTTAGAAATTACATGCGTTTTTATTCAGTTTAAGACTCAAAGATTTCTAAATAATTAGAGCTGAGAAGTCTATCTTCCAACAGCATCCAGCTATAGGTTTCTCAACATTTTCAGCTCATGCCCAAGCTTAGAAATTTTTAATCTCTCGTTTCACTGACCTATGCTTTGTAAGCAATAAAAAAATAATTATTCCATATTGTGTGTCAAAGCTTGCATAGCTATGAACCATAGGAGTCCTACAGAGTTCTCCACTCTGATCATACCATACTTATTTTGAGTGTTAACCTGATTGGGCCACTCATAAACATTGAATAATTTGGATTCAATGACTTACCTTTGACTTGCCTGTCATGAGTCTGGAAGACAATGCATTCATTCGAGAGGCATTCATAGAGGCAGTTTTTAAGGACAATATTATCTTGTGAAAAAGACATTTCCCAGCTTTCATTGATTGCCCAGCTTCAGCTCAATGAAATGTGAAAACACATCAGTAGTGACTTGCTACAATCCTGCACCACAATATATCACCAAAATTAAGTTTCTCATAACGAAAGTGTGCATAAAAGGATATCTTTGTGTGTAGGTTATATGTTCTAATTTACAATACATTATTTATATTTAATTGGGTTTTTTATTTTCAAAAAATTAAATAGCTGGCTTTTTCCCACATTCATAATTTTTTAACATTTACTTTGAGTTTACATATGGCTACTTTTCCTCATCTTCATCCTTTTTAAAAAAATCTTAATGCAGTAGATCGAGAATTATGGCTTATATTGGACAAATTAATTTTAGTTCTAAGTCAATTATATCCACCATATTAAAATATCCTATCTTCAATCACAAGTGTTCCCACTGTACAGAAAGGATTTGCAGTGTGTTCTGGAGAAGTAGGTACTTTTTTTCTAGATGACTGACAATTTTTCATCCAGGAGCTGTCTGCAATATTCACTATGGAACAAATGTACAAAATATTTTTTTTTCTTTTTGTTGTTTCTTTGTTCTGGAGTCCATCCCTGCCATCTTCCTTGTTTTCCTACAGGTTACTTATGAATACAAATTTTGAAAAGAATGTGTGAAAGTTCTCCTGGAACACATATGTTTCCTTTGCTAACAGGCTTTTGTTTTTCTGTTAAAGAAATATTTGCAATGTCCCCCTGCAGTGAATTGATCTAGAAATGTTAGTACTTTTGCTCAGGTCAGTGTAAGACTGCAGCATCTTTGATTTAATAACTGTCTAGCAAGTTGTTTTCCAGCAGTGTTGAATGTAAAAAATAATACAGGGAAGTTTCTAACAATAACAGTCTCCATTTCTTAGTTCTTTGTTGATTCTGTGGATGTTATTCACTATGTATTTTAAAGTAACTTTCATTTGATACTCTACAAAACACATTTGAACCAAACTGCAGTAACTATCAAGTACACAAATGATTAAATATAGTTATACTGAATTTTTAACAGAACAGCTGAAAATTAAGAGTGTACACTGAAGGCTTTGATTAGACACAGTATATTTTATTTTGTCTGTATGGGTGAACTCATTTCTACTGTGGGCTGTTCAGTGGTTTTTAATTAAGTATAGCACCTGGCATGTATTTACTGCAGCATTGTTCTCGAGAGAACATTAAACTATTTTGACATTTGCTGGTGTTTTGCACGTTGGTAGTTAGAATTCAAGGGAAATAGTAAGGTGGACCTTTCTTGGAAGGTATTAGGGCATGCAATAATTCAGGTACTAGAGAATTAACTCAAAAATTAATCGCACTCTACTCTGGTCTTCTGTGGCCTCACTTAAAGTCCTGCCTGCGGTTTTGGTCTTAACAATATAAAAATTTAAAGTTCTTAGAGATTGTTCAAAATGGAGCTATAAAGATGGCGAAGGGCCTGGAGGGGAAGCCATGTGAGGATCAGCTGAGGTTCCTTGGTCTGTTCAGCCTGGAGGAGGCTGAGGGGAGACCTCATTGCAGTTACAGCTTCATCATGAGAGGAAGAGGAGGGGCAGGCACTGATCTCTTCTCTGTGGTGACAGGGTCAGGACCTAAAGGAATGTCATGAAACTGTGTCAGGGAAGGCTTAGGATATTAGATATTTGATATTAAGATATTATAGGAATTAGGATTGATTAGGATATTAGATATTTGGATATTAGAAAAATGGTTCTTACTCCAGAGCGTGGCTGGGCACTGGGACACGTCTCAGGAAAGCAGGCAAGCCTACCAGAAGGTGTGATTCTTGGTGTTGGCCTGCAGAGCCAGGAGCTGGACTTCCATGGTCCTTGTGTGACCCATCCAACTGAGGATACACTATGATTCTACGAATTGCAGTGTATATTCCTCCAAGGTTGTCAACTGCTGGGTTCCCAGACCATTATCAAATCTCAATGTGTATCATCATGTTACATTTTAGAATATTTAACTGGCAAACTGACACCATGAAGGTGGTAAGACCAGGATTACAAGGTATGCTCATAGCAGTCATTGAATTGTTGTTCTTTCAGAAAATTATCCAGCCACTTCCCAAAAATCATGGAGGTATTACTACAACAAATTGCAGGGAGATATTCTACAACTTCTTTTTTCCTGTGCAATGGCTGATTGTTTTGGAACTGCCCGTTTGAATTTATTGTCATGCATTTCCCCGTGTCCTCATACTGGGAGGACATAAGAACTAGGAAATCCACTTTTGGTGTCTCTATGCCACTTATAAGTCTATAAAACTCTACCATATCCTTTTTTATATATAAAAAAATCAGTGTCAATATTCCTTACATGAAAATCCTGATTTTCCTTATATGTCTTGCTTCTCTCTATTTTTTTATTTATTCTGTCATTTCCTTTGAGACTGAGAGGTCTGAGCTGAGCACAGAATTCTAGAAGTGGCTGAGAAGGATGTACGTTGAGGCATAAATTTTCTTTATTTCTTTCTTAGGAAAACTGAGGTATTTCTACACTAAGTAAAGATTCTTCTCAGTCGCATCTTAAATTTCCAAATCATGTTTGCTGCTAGCACAACTGATGCCAAATGCATTAATTTCACTACCAGAGTGAAACCAAATCTAATTTTGTATTTTTTTTTTAAATAAGAAAGAGGAATGTTGAAAGCAAGCAAACTGTCAGAGGTAGTTCATGAATAAGTTTAACATCCATAATTGACTAATCTAAGTTTTATTAACACAGAAAAGTTACTAATGGGAAAACATTATGTAGAGCAAATACATCTTTAAAAGTAATCAAATGCGTGATGTTCAAAAGTGGAGGTCAGTAGCTATTTATGATACTTACAATTTTTTTAACAATTAATATTTCACAGAGGATTTTAAAAACTATTTTACATGTTTGTCTGTTCCTGACCTGTATAAGAAATTTTAAGCTACTTATGTCCAGTTCTGTAAACTTTGGATCTATCATGACTAAGGAACTGAGTAGTATTCAGGTGCAAAATATTTTAATTTTAAATGGTATTTGAACAGTCCAAAAAAAACTAGCACGAAAAAGAGATGTATATATATCTGCATTTAGCTCTCTAAACACACAGTAAATAAGTCTGTAAAATCTATTCACACAGATAAGTCCATTAAATGTATTTTTCCTCTTAAATTTCCAGGCATTGTTATGCCTATTTTGCAGTTAGAGAGTTAAACACCAGGAATTGAATTTTCAGGCATCTGTGCAAGCTCCTTAGTCATAAGGCTTATTCACCTGTCAACCTTCTATAGATAATTTCACTGGATATCAACATATACTAAAACAAAGGCAGATATATATGCCTACATATTTATACACATAGGTTTGTAAATGAATAACTGAGGTTTTTTTTTCTAATATGAAGTACAGGTAAAAGAACTCCTGCCTGTGATGTATGATTTACAGGTTATTGTGAATCCATGAACTTATAAACCTTTAGGTAATAACATTTTCTGATAGATAATGTCCTTGTGGCTTCATATTTTGATATTTTTTCAAGTGGAAACATTCTCTGTGATGATTCTTTCTGTGTATGTGTATGGGCTGTGGATAAATATTAGAAAACATTAGAGAAGGGTAATAGAATGGTCAGCCATCAGCTGTTGTGCAAGTTCTTGTCCTGTCAATAGATCTCGGTCACCATTTAAATTAATTGCATTTAATGACCTTTAATTTGAATAGGAAAAAGTTATGTTTTATTTAAATGGAAAATCAATGAGATGGTTGTCACAACACAGGGATGGTAAGAGGGCAGAGCAAGACAGATTCTAAGCACATAAAAAAAGAAAATCACTGTCTCAGCTAAAAGATTCTTTTGAATTTTCTGATTTTGGTACTCCTTTTTAATGGAGATTGCTCTTCTTTATACACCAGTAAGGAGATAATGAAGTTAAACAGTTCACATTTTCTCTTTACATACTCAATTAATAGAACCTGTTTCTATTTTGCTCTAGCGGCAGTATGAAAACAAAAAAATCATTTTTAGCACAAATGGTCAGTTTGATTGTTGAAGATGGAATTTTATGTCAAAAAGAAGCATCTTTGTCGGTTTTGATAGCATAAGGTTAAAATGTTTCTAAAATCATGGGAATTGCATGCAGTAGATTCGGGGGGTGGAAAGGAAGATTGGGTCTGGTAGGCCTGGGAAAGGGAACTGGGCCCTGGGAACAAATACTGAGCTTTGTTTTTTGTAGATCACGTGAAGCTACACCTGTGTAATCATCATATGATAAATTATATGATTGTTAAATGTAATGATTATTTGGTAATTGAATACAATTATTGTTTAATTGTAATAAGAATCATGAGAAACGATGTAATCGTAACAAGAATCATGAGAAAGAATATTTGGGGGGGGCTAATGAAAATTACAAGAATACATGCTTGGATAAGATCAATATATATACGGTATGCAATAGAACAATATGGGTTTAATAATTAATATATAGTTATATAACGAAAAGCATGTAAAAACATGTTCATCTCAGATCTATGTTGGAGTCAGATTTGGGTCTGCACCCCTGATTCCCAGAGCTCTTCAATAAAGTACCTGCATACAATCATTCTGTGATTATATACTATATATATATTATATACTATATTATATATTGTGTTTTCAACGCAATCATTTTGATATGGATTCTCCCATCTTTTACTGAATTCAGAAGTCCTGAACATCCCGAATAAATTCAGGACTCATCTTAACTTGTTGTCCTTCATGCTCTTTGCCTTTTCCTGAGATAAACTATGCATATGCTACACTTCCCAATTTTTTAAAAAATACACTTAAAATGCATATTTTATATTAAAAAAATTATAACAAACTGCTGATTTCTACAAGAGATATCTCTTTCCTTTCCATCTGAAAGCCTTCTTTTGTTTGGTGGCAAATAGCATCTTTTCTGTCTACTTCAAAGCCAAATTATTCCTCTTTCTAGTCTCGAAGATTTGAACTATGTATTTATAAAAAATCAAGAGGAAGAGCACTTTGATGGTTTCAAGCAATAGTTTGGCTGCTTATGTTTTGCCACCTTGGTTTTGTTTTCTTACATCTGAATATGCCAGTTTTCAAATACAAGGGCATATCTTATATTTCTTAGTCCTACCCAGTGGATCAAAGGAAGGATGAGCTGAAAGTAACCAAAATATAAGGACTGTTCAAACAATCCTGCAGTGCTACATTTGAGAGAGATTAGGATGCTCCCCATATCAGTGATTAACCAATAAATATAGTCATCTCAGTGAAGTCAGTTATAAATTATATTTACACAAAGGAAACTAATCATCAAGAATGAGCAATTTTTATTCTCAATGTTCATCTTTAATTTTAAAAGTATTATTTTACTGCATGAACTGACAGCCTATTTTATTGCTGTTTCTCTCTCTCATGAAATACATGTCCCACCTTTCTTTGCAATTCCCAAATATTTACAGGAATATCATTGCAAAGGAATTCCATACAGTAAGCTTTTCTGACCTTTCTAATTCCTGCCTATCTAAATGCATTATTCAGCTGTTCATAAATGAGCTCTAAATGACACCAAGATAGTATTTTTTTTCTTCTCCCAACAGATGTCACTATTGGACATGCTGCTTCTTTGAGGCTAAGGGGATATTTTTGAATTTTATATTTTTCTGTCTACCAAAATGAGTTATATTTATTGTTCACTATTTAAACATTGTAAGCAAGCTGGAAATGGAAGAGGTGCTCTGATCTACAAATGTGTTTAGAAGGGATGTGGTATCTGTAAAGCTAGGCTGTAGTTTTAGTAGACCAGGTGATGTAGTTAGAAAACTCAGTCCAACTTTTGGTAAAATTGCTTTTTTCTAGGTCTGACAATATAACAGATAATTTCAAGAATATCAGAATGTGGTATTCTGTCTTAGTGTAAAAGTAGATGAATTTGTATTTTCCTAGCAGTTGTTTTCCAAATCTGTTTGTCACTGACTTACATATTGCTTTCTATCAGTTTTGCTCCCTGGTTTCAGAAATATCACAGTAGTGTTAGGAGATTTATCAATCTGTTTTTGTAGGATAATTAATGTTCAAACGACCATGGATAATTTTATATTTCTTTCATAGCAACTATAAAATTTGCCCTCATGTTAAGTGACTTTCACAAATTTCAAGACACTCTGTGGGATTAAAAAGATTATACTTTACTCATTTATTCCCTGGTATATTTTACATAACTATTTTAATCTGGTCAAAATCTATCTGTGAACTAGGCTTGAAGTCTAATCTTTAATAATATAAATTAAAAATGCACAGACATTGTTACATTTTACAATCAAAACATTTCCTTTCCTTACCCACTAGAGTGAATTTAATTTACAATTGAGCTAGAACTTGATACATATACCTTCAGTACTTGCATACATTACCTTGCTCATATCATAAAACTGCATTGCAGCATTTCAGGAAACTCTGCCCCAGAGGGTGATAATCTAGTGAGTGCTCCTTCATATCAGCTATTCATTTTCTCTCTGATTCGGAATGCAGCATTTTGAGCATCATTTTCAAGACTACATAACTGTAGGAGTCTAATAAATGTAGACATACTCAAAAAGAGTATTTTTTTCTGCAGTTCAGTGTGCTGAAGAGACAGCTAACCAGAACCATTGTAATTCATCTCAGAAAAGCATGCAGCAAGCACTCTCTCATCAGATTATGAGTGGTGGAGTTTCACAGTTGCAACTTCATTCCCTCTGAATAAAACATAAAACAATAGAACAGTGTAATGCATAGAAGAGTTTGAAAGAACATCCCAAGGAGTTTGCAATCTGCTTGAGATCATTAAGACTGAGAGAGCAAATCAGTTCACAAGAATGCAAATATTTTGTCAGACAGAATTCTAAGAAAATTTATAATACATATATATGTATAGAATAGAGGTGCTTCACTCTCTTCCCAGTTAAGTGACCTACCACTAAAACACAGCAAATGACAGATAACCCATTTACACGGAGCTACATGTACCTGATGCACCTACCAGAGAGACATGCAAATCAGAAAAAAGAGAAACACTTTTGAGATATATCCTGTTTTTCTCTTGCCAGTGCATTTCTAGAGCATCATAAAAAGTGGCAAGCTCAAGACTGATAATGAAATATTCCTTCTTCTGTACTCAGAAGGGAGCAGGCAAAACATCTGTATTGACATAAAAATAAATTCTAAAACGTTTATTTCTGTTTCATAATTTTTCTTTTCTCCCTTGTAAGTTTTTCCTTCATTTTCTTCCTAGCTCTCTTGTGCTCTTTTACTTAGCAAATGAAAGAAAGAAAGAAAGAAAGAAAGAAAGAAAGAAAGAAAGAAAGAAAGAAGGATGTGGGAAAATATTATGCATAGAAAAATTAAATTTTTAACCTAAAACTGGGGATAAAAATAAAACTTGTAACACTTTCGTTGATGCAAAAGTGGTAAAAAAATCACAGAAGCACTTTTCTTCTCTTTGTAATTTTCCCTCTAGAGTGCCAAATGTATATTTATTTTTTTACTCACTTGAAAGATAGCTTTAAAAGCTGTATTTATGCTTACTGATCAACTCCACTGCCTCTTTTTCTATAGATGACTAGGAGAATTTGAAAAGCTAAAGTTTGCCTCCTTTTTTCAAATTTATTCACGTCATTGTTTTGCTTTCTGCTTTCTGTTCTCTTCAACAACAGAATCAATAATTTCTTAAAGTTCACTTACACTTGCAAGCTTAGTTCAGTTTCTGTTTCCCCAGATAGCTGTATCCAAATATATTACCAAATTGCTTCCCTTCTTAAGTGTTCTTTATTTTCACTTAATATTCTTTCCATCATGGCTTAATTTGCAATACCTTCTTGACCATGCACCCACATGTCAAGTATTACACTGTAATGCAGATATATAGTATCGTTGTGGGCAGATTCATTTAAGTAGCCAAGATATCATTTATTAAAGGTAAGTTAGTTCAGTGAAACTACATAAAATCCTGAAGGCTTTCAGGAGAACCCTTAGAAGCATTGCTCTATGTATTAAATTGCTCCATGATCACACACAAAACCATATAGAATAACAAAACTACAATTTTTCCAGTAGTCTTTTTCCTCCCCACCGTTTTCTTCAATTCTATAAGTTTATCATTATTATTTACATAATAAGATATGTGAGTAGAATATGAATTCCATCATCCAAACTAATAGAGCAGAAAAAGGGCTGGAGTAAGTGTTCCTATTTAGTTTTCGCTATCAAGAATTTTAAGAAAATGTGTTCTCTATACTTTTAATCTGGTCTAATGAGATTTACAGATGTTGAAATTAGTAATGGTGACACAATGCCACCGTGCAAGGGTTAGGCTGATAAAATAGTGAAATGACAAAATGATACCAACAATCTCCAAATGAAGTTGAACTCACCTCAGGTTAGGAAGGTAAATCCTCACTTCTAAGCCTTCATTAGTTTCTTGTTTCTTTTCAAAGCCACTGGTGAGGTAGGGATCAGACTCTCCTCCAAAGCAGCAAGAGATGGGAAGAGAGGAAATGGTCTCAAGATATGACAGGGACAGCTTAGATTAGATATTAGAATAAAAATCTTCATCAAAAGAGCTGCCAAGCATTGGAACAGTCTGCCCAGAGAAGTGGTTGAATCAGTATCCCTGGGGGTGTTTAAAAGACCTGTAGACAGAGCAGTTAGGAACTCTGTTTAGTGGGAGATATGGCAGCCCTGGGTTAGCAGTTGGACTAGGGGATCTGAGAGGTCTTTTCAAAATTAAATTATTCTATGATTCTATGAACAACTGCCAAATTTTAATACATAATATTGCATTTAGCACAGAATTCTAACAATCTTTGGATGTATATCTGGCCGTTTAATTGACTTTCATTTTTTAATAGTGAGACAAAGTCTTTAATCCAGCAAATCTAAATTGGTATTTCTTAGCCTTGCAGATTTGTATGCCGAGTTGTGTGATTCATATCAAGCAATTAACTGATCTAATGTTAGTTTCTTTTCTGACACTGAGGTCGGACTTCTGATTTGATATCCTCAAACCTCTCAGGCTGAGTTGTTGTGATAGTTGAAGTTTAATATTGAGAAGTTTTTTTTACTTTTTATTACAAACATTGAAATGACACAGCATTTTATGATAAAAATATATATTCTGTTTCTTATACTTGTAGTATTCACGAATTTACAGTGGATAGCTATGATTTTTCCAGAAAGGTCTCAAGATGACATAACTATGCTTCTAATGAAAAATTAACCATGACAAACTCATGGTAAAATATAAGACTGATGCAGAAATGGTATTTTTTCCCAATACTTTTTGTGTCCATCATGTGCCCGGTGTGGCAGAAAATATCTGTAACACAGAGCTCTGCAAGACATCAGAGGCAGAGACCTGTGACAAGAATTCTTTGCAGTCAGACCTGAGAGGGCAGACATTGTGTCACTCCTGATCCTTCTTTAGTCCTTAGGAGTCCTATCATCTTATTCTTCTCAGTGTCACAAATGTTATAGTTTGCCCTCTGTGCACAGAACTACAACAGCTCCATAGCCATTAAACTCACAAGCATTTTATTTCTCGAGCTACTTGTTACTACTCTCTGTTATGAAACCGTGGTTGTACCATGGTAAGTTAAAGAAAATAAAAAAAATAATAAAAAATGCTTGCTGCAGATAAAGCAGACCTGTCAAAAGCCCACTGAAAGCATCAGGCAGGTAAAGACAAGCTCAGAAATGGAACAGCTCAGAGCTGAGGCCTTGCAAGCTCAATGCAAAGCTTGTAGGCTGCTCTTAGCAATGGCAATACTGTGGCGTGGGGCTACAGGCTGCATTAATAAACACATTGCACTCACTCTCCAAACCAGCATCACCACTGCAAACAAACCTGCATGGGATTATATACCTATTTATTTATTTATTTATCTCAGCAAGAGGAGACAGGTCTTTGTTATTATTTGTGATTCTTGGAAATTGTGGGCTTTTTATAACTGAAAGGGATCTTGGCAATCCCACACATTAGAACTGCAAGCCAGCAGAGTTCATAGGTTCATATGACTTAGCCTCCTGACTTCATAGATTTCTGTCTTTGTTTTTTATTGTGAATTGATCTAAAGTTGCTATAAGTCCTTATCATTGAGTTAAATGAGGACCTTACTAAGCCTTAGGACAGGGTATCAGTCAGGTCCATGCTTGATGTAGCTCTGCTCAACATTAATTATATAAGATTTCCCATTTGAGATTATCACAAAAAATATATCCATACATGAGCAAAAAGTTTCTTTTAAAGGAAAGTTTATTAGCTGATATAAACTAGGAACACTCCAGAATGGATCCATGACTTGTAATACAGTTTCATTAATGACTTTCTTTTTTTTTCTTTGTATATTTGAGAACAAATTCTTAACTGTTTTTAGCAATCTAACAAAAGACATGCAATTGAACTTGATTTCACAGATTTTTTTTCCATAATTGGAGAAACAGTGTAGGATACTGATGGGTAATCTGACATGCAGTCCATGTTATATGGTAATCACAGAGCTAGAACCATCTCAATCTGAGGCATCTATCTCACAAGACAAGGAAGTTATTACAAAAACATACAAAGTATTTTTGAAAATTTATTTATCAGTTCCTTTCTGGCTATAACTATTGTCAGGAAATAGTTCTTGGCAAAGACTATAAGGGAAAGGGATTTTATCTTCCTGAAGTTTTTTATAAGAGTTTTCTGACATTTTCTACCTAAAAAACAGTTTAAAATCCATAGGTGGACCAAGTATTAATGTTCTTTCACCCCAATTCTACCTAACAAGGTAAAATCCACTGTGCATTTGTTTCCAGCTGTTCTCTCAATTCATTTGGTTTGCAGATGCTTACTCTGCCATATCTTCTGAATCTGACTGTTTGACAATGGCTCCCTCAAACTGTAAATACCCTGCCTGTTCTAAAATGAGTTTTGCTAAACTCAGGTAGGTAGGAGTTGGTACTGGAGAGACCAGGAAAGCATTCTGTAATGAAAACAAAGGCTTCCAAAAAAAGGAAATCTCCAAATAAGCCGTCAGGATTTTTTGCCTCCATATTAAAATTTCCTTTCATGTGGTTAGTTTGCATTAAGTGGCTACCTAGGGATATTCCTTACAATTAGTTGACATATTGTTTGGGTTCTTGTTGCTACCCTATATGAATAATGATCTGAAATCAGATGAAAGAAGTTTTATCCCCCAATACCTGAGAGACTGCAACCCCCCTCCAAGTTTGCCATTTAAATCCCAACTGTGTTGTTGCCTTTAACTGTGTAAGACAGCAAGACAGCACATTTTGTAGATTAAACCAATAAACTAGCAAACATAAAAGAAACAAATCTCATAATTGTGGATTTCAATTAAAGAAAGGAAGATCAAAGCAAACATTCTGCTTGAAATTGCACAGCTGCTATCTACACAAAATGAGAAAAAAAAATCCTTCTCCAGCTAGCCATAATTTTTGGGGTGGGAGAAGGAGGAGGGAGAGCTCAAACCCTGCAGTAGAACAGATTGCTTATGCTTCTCACGTCCCAATCAGTAATACAGAAATATTGAGTAATAAATTCCCTGCCTCTCCTGATCTGAGAAGCTCCCACCATCTGTGAAAGCCAATTTGTAACAGCTTTAGTATAAAGATTCAGTAAACAGACAATCACAAGCATTGTGCCAAACAGTGCCAACATTTGAAGAAAAAAACATAAAGCCAAAGCATGAGTAACACCACGACCTTTGTGCTGCAAAATTATCCAGCGACCCAAACACTTTTGACTGCAGAGATTTTTTTCCTTCTTTTCCCTGTCAGCAAGGAGTGCTGGAGCCTGCACACAACTCAGCTACATCTGTGGGCTGTGTATATAGGTCTTGTCCTAATGTGCTGAATTATTATTGATGGCTGGGGCAGTTCTGCTCTGCTGGTGAACCAATAATGTCAAGGTAGTACCTGCAAGATTAATTATAGGAGAGAATGGGCTCTGCTTTCCAGGGACTGAGACTTTAATAGAGACTGAGCATTAGTTTCAGGGGATTCAACAGACAGCTGAACAAATGCCTCAGACAATGTTATACATGCTAAATCCTGGCACTTACCTCTTAGCAGCACTGAAAGAAAAGTTTCAACAGTTGTGCTTAAACTGTGAAAAACGGAGTGCTCTATAAACCAAATGAAAATGAAACAAACCCATACCAAGATTGCTGAAACAGGTTAGGCTCTATAAACCCATGTGAGCGTATTGCCCTCTGCAATTACCAAAGAGAAAAGATACAGTAGCAAATTACTCTAGCATTAGCAAGAAAGGAAATGGCTTTTTGGTGGCTGACAATGCTCACGTTTTCAAAATGCATATGACATTCTACACATAAAAATATAAGTTGGATCAAAGAGCAGAATATTTTATGCTGTTTCTTTTGCACCTCTGCAGTGGAAATTTGTACTCCACAGGGCATTTTAGCTGTAGAGAGCTGAGAATATGCAGTGGATGAAGCTGCAGCCATAGCAACAGCTACATAAATTTTCAGGCAATGGCAGGCACACCGTACACAATTTAAGCAGTATAACTCCTACACTGGCTTTAAAAAAAAAAAAAAAAAAGGAAAAGTGGAGAAGAGGGTGTCAAATATGGCTTATTACCAAGTAATCAAGTAATCATACCTTCCACTATATCAAGAGCTGGGCTTTCTGCATTTTGCTTATGTGATCAGGGAGGCAGCTGAGAGTTTATCTGTATCTCTCTTTTACTTAAGCCCTCACAGATATTATTCCTCTTTATTGTTTTCATTATCTCTTAGGCCTTATATTTTTGAAAAACTCCTGGGAATTCTGAGGCCAAATTTTCAATATATTGTCCAGCTGCAGACATCTTGTGTCTTTCTGTAGTCGTACAATACTTTTGATGAAATTATCCCAAAGTTAATGAGAGCCACAGGCTCGTGTGGCTCAGTACAGCAAAAGATAGGCTTATGAAATTAATCTCAAAAGACAATGAAATAAGTTCAGACTTCACTGATTTTTCAGCTTCACAACTGCTAAGTGTTTTACTGCTTTTCTTCAAACTTGGAACACCAGCAGAACTATTAAGCAAATGCACTTGAGGCTGAAAGACCTCCAGTAGAATGATATATTCAAGCTTTCATCTTCACTTTGTGTGCTTAGCTTCTGGGTGATTTCTTTCACAAAGTCCTATGAAACTCCACTGTCAAAATTTCATTGGCCACAGGTACATGATAGGAAACCCTGAAGAACTTTGCACATCTCAGGCTATTTAGGAATTTTGGAAGCCAATTTAGAGGTTGACCAAAGGGACTCAAATCCTGCTCCAAAATGAAATAGTGAGGCTCCTAAAAGTTTTTCCTCCATGCTGGAAAGAACAACAATTTTTAAAATAACACTTTCAGAACCAAAAGATGCAATTTCAGCTGGAACACAGCAATCTTTTTTTGTTTGTTTTTTTTTTGATTTGTGTTTTAGAGCCTGAGACCATGACAAATATTAGAGATGTTGTTCTAAAACAGACAAAAAACCTTGCTATTCTGACAAAGTGGAGAATGACAGCAAAATTAGTTTGAAAAGAATACAATCAATTTGAATAGTAAACCCATTTTCTTCCTCCAAAGTTCAATTCATTTTTCACCAAGAGTCATTTAGCTCATATCAAATAAATAAAAGTACAAAATCTAAACCTAGCACCTGAGTGTAGGAAAGCATCTCCTGTTACAGTGTTCCCAGATGGGACTTGTGAAGGATTGAAGCTAACATAGTTCATGGCTAAGTACCTGAGCTAAGAAAAAGAACTTGTATTAATTTGGTTTGTTCCTGTATCTTTCATACTAACATGAATTTAAGCTGCTCAGCAGTGACACAAATAGTGCTCAGTTTCCTGTCATATGCCATAAAGAAGCAAAAGATGTTAGAAGCCTGACTGACAGTAGAGCACATTACTATGTTTGTTACCACCCTGAAGACAATCTCTTGCAAGAGTGGTTAGCTAAAATGTCACATTATTCCCAAGCTACATATTTGAATGAAGTACAATGTCATGGCTTTACTCTGTCTTTATCGCACATTGGTTTGTGGAGATGTGAAAAAACATGACAAAACTCAGTTACATGAGGGCATCATTCTATTTGATGTTCTATTTGATCTTGTAGTCAAAGGTTCTTGTGTTTCTTCTTAAATATCAGCTGGTATTTTTCTGCCTGACGGTCTGAATTTTGGGATGAAAGACATGCTGAACTCAAAAGCCCAGACCTGGATATTTTTTCCTCCCAAACACTATGAGAGTTTTAAAATAAGAAATAAAAAGCCTTGAATGTTATAAAAACATTTTAAAAAAAAATTGCGTAGATACTTCAGAGGTATTTCAATAGAAATAAATTTATTATCATTATAAAATGAAAGCTCCCAGCAAGAGTGAAAACGCTGCCTGAGAGACTGTGGACTCAAGGAGAAGATGGGCAGGTCAAGTACATTCAGTCCAGAGTAAATCATAGGTAAGAAAGGCTATTTTAAAACAAATAGGCTTTTTAACAATCAGATTTAAAATTTTCCCCAAATAGCACACAAAATCACCTGAACTCTACAAGAAACAGATTTATGTCAAAATTTTGGAGCAAAGCCTTTTTATAAACATTTATAATATGGCTTTTGAAGTCACAGACTTCTTATAACTTACTCTGGTCCAACTCTCATAAGATTGCTTCTGCCCCTCATACTTGAAAACAAGTGGTACAAACGTATCAGACACATCTTTGGTCAGGCAATAGACATTTGGAAACAGTAGGATAAAGACTAAGTCTAGATAATTTCTTCTGTGTTTGGAAGGTATTATGCAGGAGTTATGACCTGATCAACTTCAATTTGCACTGCAGTGCCTCATGCTAAAATCATGCTAAAAATCATGCCCTGTCTGAGTTCTCAATCATTCAAATGTTACTGAATCCCAAAACTGAGTTCACAAGGTAAGCAGCCTTTGGACAACATTAGCCAAGGTGACTTATCAAGAGAAGCAGTAAAATAAGGGGCGAGGAGTTACAAAACAGAATGGCCATTCTTAAATGAGGTAATTCATCAAACTAAGAATTAGTTATTTAGTGCAGTGGACACTATCACTCCTGAGAAAAAGTAATATTCCACACTAGTCTTGACGTATCTTTCAAGTGTTTAGCAAATAGTAGCTGTATCACTTTTACCTCATATTAATGTGGTTGCTTTGCTAGAGTACTGATACTGACATCTATGTTTTTTCTTGAGCTGCATGGAAAAGCTACTGAAATCAGTTTGAAAGTGATTCCTACTTTTTCTGAACACTAACATAGTGAAGTAAAGTACATCAAATTATTTGAATCAATGATCAAAAGAAGCATATTTTCCTATGACAAAGTCAGTTGCTTGAAAGCTGTGGTAGAAATTCACAGCACAAAAAAAAGCACTAACAGAATAAAATAGCTTTTAATCTCCACCCATGTTCCTCCTCTCAGATGTTAATCAAAACTCTCAACAACACAACTGCCACATCAACTATGATGATATGTCCTAGCTTCTCAGTGAATATTAATTGTTTTTTAATTAATTATAAGAAAAAAATATTTATATTATGCTTGTGAACTTCTAGGAAAAAAATAACCTGCATTTGTGTGCAATTTTCTTACAGACATGTTTTTTTGTGACTGAGTGGTTTCACAGCTTTATAGCTGTGTTCATATAGTTTACCTCATGAAAAATGAAGGGAATTCAAAATTTTTTTTGTCTATACTTGCTGTAGTCAAGTGCCATAACTCAGGGAACTTATTCTAGATAGGAAGCTATTAATCAAATAAAAATGAAATACCTACCTTCAGTAATGTGTGACTAGTGCTCCACAGCCTCTGTTTGTGGCTCTTCATCGTGGAGCCCAAAGCCAGCATTTTAGCCCAGATGGCTGTAGGGATGAAGGGTGACTGCAGTCCTCCCTAAAAAAGATGGTTGTAACACTACATGACTGTGTGGGGGGAAGAAGGAGACAAGGATTGTTTTTCCTCTTTTTTTTCCAAGAATGCTGTTTTGTTTTTTTTTTTTTTCTGAAAGTCACATACACAATGGAGATGAGAGTCAGAGAGAGCTGACTAGTAAGGGTGCTCAGGAAACCAGGCTGTAACTGTCCATTATCAGAATTAGGAACGTGTTCAGTTTCAGTGTTTTGAGCCAGGAAGGGAAATAGTGCCTGAAGGAATACTTCTGGCTCTTCTACAAGACTGAATTAATTTTGTCATTATCTTTGGGATGATAAAATTCAATTTTGCTTATAGTACCTAGAAGCTTTGAGCTATCTATGCTACCTCCTCACCAGAAAGGAAGGATCATTATTTTTGTAGGAATGCCCTCCTGTGACACAGGCATCCTAGGTTCTTTCCCTATCTCTAGGTAAAGCTTCTCATGAAGTCACAAACAATTCAGCATGTTTACAAGTTTAGAAGTGACTTGTGTCTTGATCTGGATATGCCAAAATCCAGGAAATAAGAAGCACAACAAAGAACAGTAAGGCTAGGGCAAGAAAATAAGTATTTGATACAATTTGCAGTGAAAATCTATTTGGAATAAAAAATCAGAAACTATATTTTATTTCCTTTTAAAATGGAAACAGGTTGGTGAAAATATGAGACCTTCCACTTAATTTTCTGATTTAAGAAAAGATACTTTTTATTGCAGTTTGAGTTAGTCTCATAGAAGTACAGTTGATTCTGAAACTGCCGACTCAAGGATATTTTTTCTTTGCAGCATCCTATTTCTAGGTCAAATGAGAGAGAATGTTATGATTTTATGAAAGGTACTGTCCTCTAACTAGATTTTATTCAGAAATTCATGACCTGATTTAGCTGAGTTCTTTTAGAAATTCACAAGGTCTTCTCATTGCAGATCAGACTGTGATACTTCCTCTTCAAAAATTCTCTTTTTCTACATTTCCTTATTTCTGGACCAAATGAATTTAAAAACTTAATAGCTTTTTATTCTCTTTTCCAAAGTAATCAAAATTTTTCTAGTTAGTATGTCACTAATCACACCACTTTATCTCCTAACTAAGATTAGTGTGTTTGTTTCATTTATTTCCTTCTTTAGAACAGTCAGTAAGCACAGGGAATCTGAGATTTTTAAGTAGCAAAGGGATTCAGTGCATAGCAAAATAGACAATGCATCAAATTCAAATACCTAAATTGAAGAAATCAATCATAATACTTTAAAAAAATATGGATGAAACTTATTTTCAATTAAAATGACAAAGCTGACAACATCAAGCCCATATACAAGTAATGAAATATGACTACTTTCAGTAGCAGAAGTGAATATATTCTTTGGTCTTTGTATTATATACCTTGGTATAATCATTAAGGAATAGATTCTTATCTAACATAAGCTGCCATAATTACACTGGGAAGTTATGACATGTTACACCATCTGAGAATCTGCTTTGAATATCATACTCATTTGCACCTAATTTCAGCTACTCCTGGGGTTGTTTTTCTAATATAAGGATTTTTAGATAACTACTGAGTTAAAGAAATTTCTTTTGGAGCTTTACAAAGACAACCTTTGAAACCTACTATGATGTACAGAGTATAATCTACAAATCATGTCAACAGAGTTTATTTCCTTTGATTTCACACTATAGCTCTAGGCATCTGCTACAGCAGATAGAAGCAGCTTTTGATAGCTCACTAAAGCTATCATACCACCAAATGACTTGAAAAAAGGGCTAACAGATTTTGTAAAAATAAAAAGACGGGAGGAAAGTAATAGCAAAAGAGAAACACAAAGCTGGCTTGTGCCAAAACAAAACATGTAGCTAGACCTGCCAGACTGTATTCCTTAGTGAGGAGATCATGAATGTATTTTGCCCAGTACTCTTAATCTTGTCATGTGAAGTAGTGCATAGTGGCAGGGAATGCTAGAACTGATTGTTAATTGGAATAAGACTGGCTTTTCATCATCTTACTATCTTTCCAGGATATGAAGCCTGTTCTTACTATATATAAGCTACATGCCTTCAAAAACCTGTAAATTCTGCTGGTATAATTGGAAGTTATTTTGATTCACCTTAGGAAATGGAATTGTGTCTGATATCTTTTGTTAGATATCTGACTATTATATACTGTCCATAGTGCCAAGCTCTGAATTTCCCCAATATTTAAAGAACCTAGTTCCACAACACTTACTGATCTAAAGAGAAAATCACCTGAAAGGCACTCCTGCATGATATTTATAGTGCAACTCTTTCTAATCTACTGAAATGTTAACCACAAAATCTGTGTGTTTTTAGAGAAATGCTGTAATATATGCTTCAGACTATAAAAGATGGCAAGGAAAAAAGGGCAAACCAAACCCCAATACATTAAAATGTTATTGCGAAACAATGGATTAGACTTGGAATTTTCACCTTGCCTAGAAAGAGAGAAGGTGGGAATGGTAGGACGTTTCCTTCCACTGACTCATACCACATACCTAGTAAAGGCTGAGCTGAACTGACCGTCTGTCAGTGAGTTTGTTTACACTAGCTTTAGTCCTGCATTCCACCAAGCAGCAGGGAAACAATTTGTTCAGTGTGCTTCGAAGTTAATGATGAGAACTAGATTATGTCTAAGAAACTTTCTCTCCAAACAAGTGTTTACATGAAGAAGAGTCATGATTTAGTAGGTCAAAAAAATTCTAATTGGACTTGCGGACTGCCTTAACATATTCTGAGCACTAAATTCTGTACACACAAAAAATGCTGCTTTGTGACTAGCACTGACAGATGTGAGGGGACACAGGGTGGTCTGTTTCAGAAACTCTGCAAACCGCAGTTAAAAAGCGAGCAGTTGTAAGTAGCTTGGCTCGAACATCCCAACATAATTTTTGTGGAGGGTGGGGATGGAATGATTCTGAAGAGCTTCTCAGTACAGCTGTCACTCCTGTCAGTATTACTTGAGCCACCACTGTGATAACTTGAACTCCCACCACCAGTGCATCATACACTATGCTGTTTGATCCTAGGAAACCCTGATGCTGTGCTGTGACTTCAAAGCTGCTGCCATAGCTGCATGTGTAGAAAGTTATCATCTACTGTAACTTACGAAAAAGTACTGAAAATTATTAACCCATCTGTAACAGAACAAGTTTATATTTATTAGAAATACATCCTGCATCAATGTACTTTTAAGTTCCTAAATCAGCCCAGTATATACTTTGGTCCTGGTTTCTGTGTCTGGGACTGGACTTTCAGTTTGGTGTTCATTATTGAAGATTTCATTTTTGGCATAATACCAGTCTATTTCTGAGGCCTTCAAGCTAGTACTCCCTGTCCATAAATTAACTACAAGATGCAAGACTAATGTCACCACTACCCAAACTCTAGTTATCTCTCTGAGACATCTTTTCATTAAGACTTCAAAAGTAGAAAGTATTTCTTGAAATAGACCCTTTGAAAAAAAACCCCAAAAACCCAGAGCACAAACACAAACACAAACACACACACACACACACACACACACACCCCACTGCCTAAAACCACAAAATAACAAAGTAAAAAAAAATTATGTACGCACAAAATATGTACTCAAACATATGTGATCCCCTCCCTCATGTAACAGAGGCTTTGGGTTCAGGTCAATGGCAGAACTTCTCTTAGAGGCACTGCCAAATTGCAGCCCTGATTATTGCTCTGTAATATGATAGGCAAATATGCTAAAATACTGAAATACTGAAATACCTCATCACGTACCAAACATGATCTTGCATGCTGGACATGCAATAATGGTATGACTCATACAAAAAAACTGGATTGTCCTCTAGAGACAGACACTGATCTCTTCTCTGTGGTGACCAGTGACAGGACCTAAGGGAATGGCCTGAAGCTGCTCCAGGGAAAGTTGAGATTGGATATTAAAAATCAGTTCTTCACTGGAACAAGCTCCCCAGGGAAGTGGTCACAAGCCTGACAGAGTTCAAGAAGCATTTGGAAAAAACTCTTGGGCACATGGTGTGACTCTTGGGGTGTCCAGTGCAGAGTCCTTGCAGGTCCTTTCCAACTCCGCATATTCTGTGATTCAACAATATATACTTGGACAGAAGTATTTAATTACTGATTCTTGATTGATTGTTAATCTTAAATTAGTTATATTTATGAATGCAATTTAGTGTTAGGACTTTAATAAAAAATACAGATATAATACCCAAGATTTTTTTTCCTTAATATTGGAGGCCAAGTTACTTTTTTAAAAAAAGAAAAAAGGAGCATCCCAAGTAATTTTATTTTGTCTCAGCAGTTTTAATGTTGTTCTAAGCCAAAATTTAAGAACCTTGTTAATATAAAATGTCAGAATATTTTAAAACATACTGTGAGGTGTAAATACCTTAGGAAGCCCCTAGAAATGGTCAAACTAACAGCCAAGGAAGAAGCTTGATTTGATGATTTTTGGACCTGAGACTGTTTCTATATGACTTCAAAGTGTTCTTCTGCAGTTCAAAATTAAAACAACCCATGATACTGTGGGATTTAGTATTAACACTAAATCAGGGAAATGTTCCAATATTATTTAGTGAAGAAGAGGAGTCAATTTGACATTCTTATGGATTTAGCAGTCTCTAAGGTATTTCATGGAAACAAAGTCCTGCCAATATACGTTAACTGTTTCCCTTATTCAAAGACCACTGAACTCAACAAGGATTTGATGAGGCGCTGAAAAGATTTAAACATTTCCATTTCCTTTGACTTTCATCTAGAAAGGGTGTGAAAACAATCCTGCTCTCCTTCAGACTGGCTGGATAATCAGTTGCTATTTAGGCCTTAAGATGTGCACTGATGAGACTCCAAGGCTTCAATGACCCATGGAGATCAGTTAGGGAAATTGCACATGAGGAGTCACAGTCCTTCTCAAAGTTATCCACGTAGCTGCTCACTGAGAGCAGCTCAGCACGAAGTCCTCCTACAGAGACCTGCTGCAGCTAAGCAGGCAAGTGCCAGTGAGGGACAGGGACTTTAGTCTTCCTTCTTATTTTTCTGTGCTGCCATTCCAGATCAAAAGAAAAAGAAAAAAGCATGATTTTTCAGAGGCTTCTAGTTTAATCAGTGTTTTCCAAAAATGTGAGAGGGAGAGAAGATATTTCATCTCTCTTTTCCAAGAGTTAGTTACATCTGGCCCTGAAATTAGGATAAATCCCTAATCTCTTATTAGGGACCACGCTGACACTGATGAGCTCTGCTCTTCTTTCCTCAGTTGAATCCTGATTTTTCTCTCAAGACAGGAAGATTAAATTAAAATACCATGCAGCCTGCTTGAGAAGATGAAGCCATTATGGCATGGTGGTTTCAGATAAATTGGTGAAGTTCTACATTTAAAAATAATTAAAGAATGAACCTAGAATATAATTTATGCTGAAATGCACTTTCATCGATTCAATTTTTACATATGTTTTTGGAAAATTAAAAAGGTTATCATATGAAGTTTCTTGAGAGCTATAAACTGATTTCATGTTCAGCTAAGGAGAAAGCAATCTGATGAATCAATTACATTTCAAAATATACATAAAAGAAAAATGAGATAAAAAACTGAATGGAACAGAACAATGATCCTGAGGGGTAAGTTTGAGACAGATATTTTTATTTCCCCATCAAAAGATGTCCAAAAGATGAAGTGTTCTTCATCTGACTCTTTTGAGATCTCTTCTGTTACATTTAAGCTCTTTTTCTTACCTTTAGTTTTATCAGCCAAAGTTCCCTTTTACAACAGGATTGCATAGTTCAGGAGAAGGAAGCATAGAAAAGAGGAGTTCATATTTTTCTTAGGATGGTACCTCAACACTTTAATGTTAAGCACTAGGAAACCGTTCCCATCCAGCCAGGGAAATCAGACTTGAGGTCTTTTCTGGAAGATTCTAAAGAACAACACTATCATCTTGTTGAGTTTTGATTTACTGGAAAAAGTATAACTACTGCTTTAGGGTGATGACCAAGTGGACAGACACAGGTCAGAAAGCAGTCAGTGTTTTGGCCTGCCTTAGGGACAGCTACCAACACAGCAGTGTAGCTGCAAAAAAATTAATCAAAATGCATACAGAAAGCTGAGCCATCTAGATCTGTAACTACTATTTTGCATATGGCACTTGCATGCAGTGGAAAACAAAAATGATCTAATAATATTCTGCATTTTCAATGTCTTAAATGTCTTAAAATTACTTCATAGTTAAATAACTGTGAATAAACTTCAACGGTATCTACTCTATGATTATGGGGTATGATGATCCTTAAATAAAATAAGACTCCAGCTTCTGCTTTCCTTATACTTAAATCTCTTAATCTTTAATATAAATATCTTCTCCACTAAAAACATAGAAGCGCTGATCAGCAGTTGTCAGGGGAAATTGTAGTACCTAGCAAGCCAAACAAGTCATTCACTGAAGGGCAAGCCAACGTATTGGGTTGTGAGACTTAGACAGTGTTAAAATTAGCAGAGCATTGCCAGAAGTGTGTCTGTATACTTTTGTTGGATGATACTACAAGTTGCAGTATATAAAAAGCTGACAAAGGGAGAAAAGATGAAAGCAAAAAGCTAGGATATAACTAATGATAATAAAACTCTTGGCAAGTCAAATTACTGAGAGCCTCATATCAAAAGCAACTTTTAGAATAATGGGATTCCAGGCTCCATAAAATTAGTCATGATTTAAAGATAAAAACATCAACAATTTGCATAAAAGCTTTCCTTTAAAGATTTAGCACTGTGTACCAAATGAAGAAAAAAAGCACTACCATAACAGCAACACTTTAATATAGGTATCCATTATCTAATGCTTATATAATGGAAGCCAAATTGAGCTCATTATTATCAGTGCTATTATGCTGAATACTAAATGAACTCATCATAGAAACATACTTGCTTTTAAAACTGTTACCACAACATCAGTGACAAGGAAAAAAAATTACATGCAAACTTCCTGAGATGAGTAATTTGATTTCAGTGTTAACTTCTAATGCATTATTAATCAATAGTTCATTATACTTTAGGATAGCATTTAGTTTATTTGTGATTTATTTGTATACATTTCATTTCTGTAATCTTTTACTGTATTGCACTTTATTCCTATGTAAACAATGCTGGTTGTTCTGACACAGATTTACAGTAAATACAAGTATGATATGCTTCTGTGTAATTCAAATTTGTTCTGTTTTCCAAAACCAAAAGAAGTACAAAAGGGAGATGCAGTTCAATGTAGACAATAAGCTAAAGCTATGAGAAAAGACTGAAAATTTTACATTTTTTAATGGCTTGCATAAATTTATTATTAAAAGATGTACAAATATGGTAGAATAGTAGATGTTTTAATGTAACAGAATCATGTATATGAAACAATATGTTACTTGGAGTCTGCACTGGAGTCTACTTGGGAAATTTTTTTTTTGTATCAAAATAAAATACCATTTTTGCAGGATGGAACATTACTATTCCTTCCGTCAGGACTGGATAAACCATGACTTCTATTAAAAGTGGTGTTTCAGAGTAGTTTCAGAACTCCAACATGATTTTCTGGTAATAGAGTTTATGAGCAACAGAACAGAATAAAGGAAGTTATGATTCTTGAAAGGCAGAAGTCCTCTTATCTTCATGACCATTTTAGCACTTACAGAAGTTATTAAAAAGCTCCTTTTACCCGTGTTTCATGAAAAAGAAGAAAAAGGCTGTGATTTTTATTTACTTTTCTTTAATACTTCCATTTATATTCACATTACAAATTCAACTATTTGTCTAAAAATCACATGGTGTAAAACTAGATTAAAAATTAAAAGTGAATTGAAAAATATTTTCAAATATAATTTCAAAATATTGAGGTTGATCTTCTAAAATGAGTTTTGTAACAAACGTTTCATAAACAAAAGTGAAAACTAGTTCTCCTGCCACGAAGATGTTGGGTATGATATAATCTTTCTCTAATAATATCCTACTTACAGAGGAAGTACACTAATCATTTTGCTTCCTAGTAATACTGAGAGAGAAAAGCTTTAAAAAGGCTGAAGATTGCTGCCAAAGGAAAGCAAATAGATAATTCTGAGGAAATTTTATTTCCCTGATATTAAATGGTACAGTGTCATAAACTTACAGGTTGATTCACACAACACCATTCTTTCATCCTTGTATTGAAGGCTTCAGATATTTTCAGAAGGAAATGAGCTGAAAAAATAATTACTCTGCAATAATACGTATACAGATTTTGAAGAGGTTTCTTTGTAAGTTTTTTAAATTTCAGTGTCATCCTTTTTTTTTTTTTGTGCAGTGGTCCTTTGTTGTGAGAGGGCTTTTCAAATCTTACATTCTGTTTCCGTGGGGTAATTACATAATATGTGTACAAATCCTCTTACATAATGGTTTTCTTTACAGTGAAACAGGCATAATTTTCATATGGTATGTACATGGGCAGAAATTCCATAATCTTACACCAAAGAACTTTTGATTTAATGGAAAACTTGCAAAAAGATCTCAGGTAAACTTGAAAACGATTTAAAATATTCATATATTCTTTATAGTGATACAAATAAAAAAATTCAGAAGCATGCTGACCAGCCTGAGATGAAATATTTTACTTCGTTCTGGGTTTACTTTATATGTTTGCTTAACTTTTTTTTTTTTCTGAGAAGAAATATTTAACAAAAAGGCTTTCTGAAAGAAGGAAAAAAAGGAAATATTTTGAAAGGAAATATAAAGGAAATATTTTGAAGATTTTGAAATATGAATAGATTCAAATTATGATGAACTAAAATTCATAAAATATGAAACTGACAATGTATAAAGTCTAAAGATTGAATTGACTAAAGTAGTGATTGTCTTATTTACACATTTCTAATATGCAAAACAGGTACATATTTATTTTTTAGAAAAGACTTGAATTCTTTCTTTTCTCTTCCAACTTGTTGGGATAAAAATGGAGGGATTGGTACCATTACCAAAAGAGGTAAAAGGTTATATTTTTTTGAGTTTTTGTTTCTTATCTCTTAACCAAAATAAACTATATTTTCTTTTCAAATCAAAGCATTAAGTCGGTTACAACACAGTGGTCATCAATGTTAAACCTTTCCTTGATTTTCTGCACTAGAACAAGGAAGACCTGGCCAAAGTGTCAGCATTTTCATGGCACCTTTGAAGGCCCTATTCCAGTGGTTAGCCAATATGTCAAGCATAAATTACATCAATGTTTTTAATGGAAGATGATATTTCAATATGGCTACTAATGGCTGGAATGGCTGAGACATCAGTGAAGCACATTTTTAAGCATTGTTTTGCCAGTCAAAAAGATCCTATAATAACAGCTATATGTATGCATATATAAAATAGGTTGAAAGAATAGTGTCATGTATCTAGATAATTCCTTAAATGATCTCTATTTTGTAGGCAAGATACACAGTTAAAAGCATAAAAGGTTGTTGGATTTGGCCTATCAATCCAGCCTTTCCAAGTCCCTCTGCAGAGCCCTCCTTGGTGACGGGAATTTCCAGTATTTGATCTTAAACTGGATTCCATTTTTCTTAACTTGTCCAAAGGATACAGTCACAAAGCTAGGAAATCAGAGACAGAGATAAACCCTTCCAGAGAGTGTTTCATCAATATAAGAAAGCTATTAAGCTATTAGATAGTGTCCAAAGTAGGGCAATGAAGATGGTGAAGAGCCTTGAGGGGAAACTGTGAGAGAAGCAGCAGAGGGCACTTGGTCTGTTCAGCCTGGAGAGGAGACTGAGGGGAAACCTCACTGCAGCTCCAGCTTCATCGTGAGAGGAAGAGGAGGGGCAGGCACTGATCTCCTCTCTATGGGGTGACAGTGACAGGACACGAGGGAATGGCCTGAAGTTGTCACGGGAGGGTTAGGTTGGATATTAGGAAAAGCTTCTTCACCCAGAGGGTGCTTGGGCACTGGAAAAGGCTCCCCAGGGCAGTGGTCACAGCACCAGCGTGGCAGAGCTCAAGAAGGGTTTGGAAAATGCTCCCAGGCACAGGGTGTGACTCTTGGGGATGGTGCTATGCAAAGTCAGCACAGCTAACTCTGGTGATGGACTGGATGACCCTTGTGGGTACATTCCAAGTCAGCATATTCTATGATTCTGTGATCATATTTATCTTGCATGCCTTTAATAGGTGAAGATAATTTGCTATTTAAAGGGATTTCTATTTCACCAGACCACTAGCTGAATTAATTTTTCAGTTGCTGATCAGATTCGTCCCATCTTTGATTTTCAAATCTCAAATATATTCTTTTCAAGTATTTTAATAGATTAAATTATTTTTCCTGAATATAAGTTTCTATATATCCCCCAAACCTGGGACCACTGCAATCCATAAAGTGTCCTGGATAAAGTCATTACAGTAACCTCCATTCCCTACACTTTTTTAGGATAGTCATTGCTCACATTTTGATCTTTTTTGTCATCTCACGTTCGGTATAGAAACAACTGTTCAAAAACAACCCCTTTTTTTTTTTTTAATGTTAAAGTAACCACCAGATGGCGACCTTACAATTGCATAAATAAAACACAAACCAAATTGAATGTGGATTGATTTGGTTTAGCTTATATTTAATGTGGTTTTTGTGTTTTGTTTTTTAAATAAAACAAAAACAGGGCCTGAACTGTGCATAAAATGTCTCCAGGTATTTTAATTGGCTGCAGGTTTTATTAGAGTCTATTCTTTATAGTGAATTTTTAGAGAATATTGTTAGAGTGAATTCCTTAACTACTTCTCTTTTCCTCTCTCCACTGTAATACATTGTAGTTCTCTATTTGTTATTAAATCTCTAATTACTGAAACACAAAACACTAGCATGGGGACTCCCAGAGAGTATGCAGTGCCACATTTTTCAATGAAATTATGGTCAGCATGTCATTGCTTCCCATTTTGTATAACAGCAAGGCCTTTTTAAAGACTTTTCAGTTTGCATAGCCAGACTCACAAATTGATCTGTCTGTCAAACTGATGCAGGTGCCAGACTGATGCAAGTGCCAGACACGTACTAAGAGCCTTTTCCAAAGTCTGAAGCCTCAGCTGGTAGGCTTTCTACTGCTTAGACTAAGCTTTGGGCCAATCCCTTTTTTCTCCTTCAGTGTCTGTTTGATATATATCTAGGATAGATCTGATGTAGAAAGCAATTTCCTGTTAAAACTATGTCCACAGAATACGCTATTCTCCATCAATTTTAGATGGCAAAGTCAGGTATTTAAAAATAATTTTTGGCAATATACCCTTTCACCCTGACAAGCACTGTTGGATTGCTCAATATTTCATCATGTTAATTTAAAAGAATAAAATGAGTAGGAGTTTGCAGACCAGACAGACCAGCTATGATACTCAAGAGAATTGTAGAACAACTTGCAAAACAACCAATTTTTAAAAATCTAGAGGAAAATGTACCGTGAGAAATAGCCAACATGGATTTGTCAAAAAGAAATCAGATCAAACCAGCCAAATTTCCTTTCCTGAAAGGGTGACCTCTCTATATGAGGCAGAAGACAATAGATGTGGTACATTTTGATGTTGGAATCAAAAGTTCCACTTAGCATTTGTGCAAACAAATTTTGGGATGATATTACCATATAGTTACAGAACCCTTTAAAAATCATACTCAGAGATTAATTAGAATGAGTTCATGGTCTGACTAGACAGTGTATGTTGAATCTGTGTTGAAGTCAGCACTTTCATCACTAGCTTGTATAATGAAATAAAACACAATTACCTCAGGTGACTGACTCCAAGGCTGTGGATTCAGGGTGGACCACTCATTTAAGAGCTGAGCTTGATGATCCTTGTGGGTCCCTTCCCACACAGACTTTTCTGTGGTTCACAGTGATTCTGTGAAAAGTTCACATGGACTACAGACCCTCAGGCTGGGAGAGCTGACACTACGGAGAAGAGGACTGGAATTCAAAGTAATCTTGGTAGACCACAGAAATTATATAAAATCAAGAAAATGGGGTTCAGTCAGAGGATAACAAAGTATTGCTCTTAGAAAAGGGAAAGCAGATTCATATAAGTTGCAAATAAGATGGGAAATAAGTAGCTGGAATGGGAAATAATTCTCGAAGAATAAATTACTTCTGCAACACATTTAAGGAAACTCATTCACTGTGGGGCAATGGAACTGATACATACAAATCATTATTCTGCTTTATTTGACAGTGATAAGGTTACACAGAGTGTTTTAACCAGTTTTGACAATAATGCTTTCGGGTACAGAATAACTGGGGTCAGTCCTGAGGAAAATAATTAGGAGGAAAGTTATTTATAAAATATGACTGACAGAAAGGTTGAAAGAACTGATTTTTTGGGGTTGCATAAGACTTCAAAGACATAAAAGTTCTTCAGGATCAAATAAAAAGTTTCTGTAAAGATGGCAGTACTTTCTATACCACTGGATAGGGCAAGAAACAATTATTAGTTTACAGAAAGTCTTTCTTACTATAAGGATAATTAAATATACTAACTAGTTAATGAGTAGGCTTGTAAAATCTTTTCTTGGAAGTATATAAAACCAAATTCAATAAACCTATCAAGGTTAGGTTATTCAAAGAAGCCTTAGGAGAAAAAAAAAAATGATGGTTTTTTTTTTCAAACTTTTGAAAAAGCTCAAGTTAAATAGCTATTTCTACCACTATGTTCATCAGAGGTAAAATCCTTAGAGATCATCCATCACTCCCTTTCAAATGGTTCCATTCCCTATTATTCTTGATGAAATTCAGTTAAGGTGCAGTGCTTTCTTTCAAAATTGGGATTGTTTCCAGATAGAAAAAGCAGTGGACATCTTTCTTAAGAACAAATTGAAAACAATGGGGGGCAGATAACCATTTCAGCATAATCACCTAGAAGTTGGCAAGCTGTGAAAGAAGACAGTACTGTGTGGAATGTTTTGCAGTATTCATCAGTCCTGTGAAAGAACCAACTTCAGGAATGAGACTACGAGAGGAAAAATTCTTTTATCCTACGTGACATGAAGGTAGGTTGCACCAAAGGATCCTACTAAAGAGTTTCAGCCAAGGGACGTGAAAGTCATTAAACTTCTTTCATTCTAAGAATAATTGAAGGTGAAGGAATAGTAAATCCTAAGGCCAAGTAATTTGTGCTAAATGTTTAAAACGCATCCATGAAAGTTTTTTTTCAAATTTTCAGGAAAAAAAAAAAAAGAAGAATATAGCTTTTTGCAAAAGAAGATCATTAAATGTTTGCTTTGCATTTAAAGCTCTTTACTCTGGAACTGCTAACAGTACTGCCACAGCAAGTGTTAAGATAGTAGTATCTCTAACAGAGGAAAAATATTTTCTGATCGTGTCTTCTAATGAAGACAAAATTAAAAAAAAAAAGAACCCAGAATAATGAAAAAAATATCAAGAATATGTGAAAATAGAAATAACATAGATAAGAATTAAATATTTTCATAAATATAAGTGGGCCAACTGTAGGAGAGAGATTTGCCCAGTCTTGGTATTTTTAATTCATTGTACATTCTTCAAGCTCATTTGGTGATAACAAAGAGTGAAAACAATATAATGCTGCATAGATCTTAACCGAAGCATTTAGTTGATTATGAGTAATGTTGTATCAAACTGGCAAACCTGATGTAGAATGAAGATTACAGAGCCAGCAATGCAATGGAATATCTTTCACATACCCTTAGTGTCCTTAAACGTTTTGATCTTGTCCAAGGAAAGCCACTTTAGAGCATGCTGGGCTCTTGTAAAAATTATACTGCATATTTTTGCAATAATTTTTAAATATATTTATTATTAATGAAAAAATAATCATAAATTTTCTAAACCCAAAAAATAGTTGGGCATAGAAATCACACACATAACTTTGATTTTTTTAACTTCTTGCATTCCTGAGCAGGGGCATTTGAGGTCACCTGTCCCAGCTGTGTCTCCTCCCAACCTCCCATACACCCCCAGCTTCCTCACCAGCATGGCAGCACAAAAAGCAGAAAAGGCCTTGGCTCTGTCTAAGCCTTACTCAGCAATAACAAAACATCTCTATTATTATTGCTATGTTCAACACAAATTCAAAACCCAGCCCCATGCCAGTCACTGTGAAGAAAATTACCCCTATCCCAGCCAAAACTAGTGCTGCTGAGTATCGATGGAAGAATTCAAAAGCTATGGGCTGAAAGCTTCATATTACTTTGGAAAACGATTTACACTATTTGAATGTCCTGTTGCATATGTCTTGGTTGTGAAACATTCACTACTTACTAATTTTTCGCAATTTATGTTACACTCATATAGCTGGTAATTTTCAGTTATGACTAATAAGTACAAGTCTTGAAAGATTCTCTGCAATTTTGTAAGGAGACTTTTTTTCCAATTATTTTACCCTCTGCAGCAGTGTTATGGAGAGAGACTGAGGCTGCCAGCCCTTCCCAAACCAATGATCCCAGAATCTCTGGAGGAATTTATGAATTTGAAGGTAAACTTTCTGTCCATTAGAGAGAAGAATATCGAATCTTTAAACAATTGAATAGATTTCCCTCCATGCATTGATTAACACTAAATCTTTCTAGATCTATTTCAGCTTCATTGTTCCCCTGCCATTTGAATTGCTGGCCCAGAAACCTATAATTCAAACAGAATTCAATTGAGAACGACACTATAAATAATACTCTCACCATACAGAAAAGTGATTATTATATAGGTCATATTTTAACCAAACTAGAGGAGCTTTAACTGTGCACTAACTCCTATTTTGTGCTGCAGTGTTAACACTGGGTGTGATAGTTAGGATGCAGCTGGAAGGAATGGAATCTGGAACTTCAAGAAAAGGTTTGCTATCTAGTTTGACCATTGCTACCGGATACATTTCAAGAAAATTAATAGCAAAAAAATACAAACTTGGTAATTTGAAGACTGGTTTAAAATCTTCTTACTATTTTTCTTTTCTGCAACTACAAAATGTTAATTCCAGTGGATTTGTCAATTTCCCAGTTAAGGGCATTTTGTGAGGAAACAGAAACATCTCATGTACTGCATTATACAAAGGAAAGAGGATTAACTTGTTTTCTTTGAAAAAATTTTAGGGCAAACTATACTTCTAATCTGGTCACCTAGAGGCATTGCAGAGCTGTGTGAAGCACTTCTCTTTCTTAAAGTAAATGATTTTTCTGACAGGCAGATAATGCAAAACTGGACTATGACATAAGAGAAGGGAAGCTTGATTTGACTTGCTGAGCACATATGTATTAATCAATATAGTCAGAATATAGTTATAAAAACACAGTAAGAATTATCACATTGAAAATTCAAAGAAACAAGCACATATTTTTAAAAGTCTAGAGCTTCTCTGTGGTTGCTCTAATTTTACTTTGGTTAATTTCAGTTTTTCAAATTATGATTACTACAATTAAATTTTTCTAATGTATTTTGAATACTGATAATTTTAATTTGAGACATTTGGACAGCTTGAGAATCCTCTGATGAAACTTATATAACCCTCACTGAATTATATAGCCCCTACCTTCCCCCAAACTCCCTCTCCCTCACATCCAAACATTTTTTGTTTTGTTTTTGCTTTGTATTGGGTACAGAACACAAAGAGAAATTGCTTGTTATGCTCCTGATTCCTGCTATTCCATGAGTTTTAAAAGTTGTAACTTTAATATACTCTTTAATATATCTTTTTTCAGAAAAAAAAAAAAAAAAGGCACCATAGGCAACTTGCATTCATCTGTGAATGTTTGTCTATCCATCACTTTTTTTCTGGTTGAAACTACATCCAGCTAATGTCTCATTCAGAGTGCCGGGTGCCCACCACCCAGGTTTTGTGGTGATACCTTTTAAAAGATAAGTTTTTCCTGCTCTGGAGGGAAGTTTCTCTCTTTCTACACAAATTAGTTATCATGTAGAGTTTGTTCTTTCTGGGAATGGGCTGGAGGGTTTCAGGAGGCTTTGGTGAGCTTCCACACCCCTCCAGACTGGCCTTTGGTTGATTGTCCAGGCTCTCAGCCTCATCCCTGCTGGCACTGACCTGCGTGGTGCTTGTTTCCAGAAGCCAGAACAAGGATTTTTGTCCCCAAACAAGCTGCCCTACTTCTGTATAGCCCCCTTCTCCAGGCATGTCCTTTGTCACAGCCTGTTCTCACCAGCTGTGCTCGGTTATTTGGCTATAGGTGTTTGAGACTTACATATTATCCCCTTATCTTCTGGGCCACTACATCTGGACAAACCAAATGCTTTTGGTTTCATGGCTAGACTGAAAGAGAATAATCTGTGTAGGTTGAAGAAAGAAATATTACTTAGGTTTTTGTCAATGTACAGATTGTGAGATTCTATAACTTTTTAAACTTGTAAACTTTAAATTTCCTTTTAGATAGTTATTCTACTTGTTACCATAGTAGTCTGTTAGTCAGAAAAATTAATCAGTGAGTGAAAGCAAGGACTGTTGCCCCAAACAACAACCTTCATTACATTAAACTGTAGTCAAGATTTTATATATGATATCATGAAGTGGAATGAAAAGGGAAATGTTTGTTAAAACAAAAATGCTTATACAGTATTGGGAACCTTCTGTTTCTTTTAGCACAAATATATTCTGAAGTGTGCTGTACTCTCCCAATTACTTAAGGTTTCCAGCATTTTTAAAAATCAGCTATTATTATGATGATATGCAATTAAAATTTGATGTTTCTTAGACTGCATATTTTTCTGCATTTCATATAAACCAAATTATTTTTACTCATTAACTAATTTTTAATTATTTTAATTCTAAGAAAAGGATACTATTTATTGAATAAGTTGTAATACTTTGTAAAAAAATCCAGTAAAAAAATCTTTCTTTGTAAAGAAAGTCCAGCCCTCAATTTTTCAGTAAAATATTATTGCTGTCCTTGTCTAAATGCCTTTAAAATATCCATTCAACACCGCTTCAAAATTGTCTTTCATAATGGCTTGCATAACTAATTCTGTAGTAAGTCATAGTCTCAAAATAGGCAGGTTAACAAGATGGGTTCAAAATGAGCAAATATCACAAATTTAATGCCTCAATTTTCCTGGCTATGCTTCTTAAGAGTGATTCCAGATACTTTACAGAAAACACTTTCAATTAAGAAATATTTTGTCAGTTAATTTGATTATACTGTTGTTGCTCAAGTTGAATGAAGCCCATGATGTGGGGAATGTCCATTTAAATAATTTAAACTTTTCAATTTAAAAGAATATTTTCTGTTTAAAAATATGCATTGAGAATAAAAATAGACATTAGTATGAATAGAAAAAATTTCCAACCACAAAACCTGAAACAAGATTTCACACTTATGAAAGGTACTAGGAATCTTTCCTAAATAACACCATCCATTAACAGTTGGGTGATGCACGTGTGAAATAGTCTCACTTTACTGTTCACATAAACTCCTCCACAATCTTATTCCTAAATAATGGAAATGAACTGAAATTTTGTTAGTGAGAGCATGAGAGGACATTTCTGTACCATAGTTCTTCCTATAATTAAATTATTGGTTCAGATTATGTGCCACCTTCTATACCATGGTTTTCTTCCTTTTCTACCTGTTGAAAACAAACTACTGATCCTTGAAGGAAATGAATCTACCATGCCTAGACAGACAGCAACATCTTCTACTATAAATCAAGTTTTTCCACCAAGAGCTAACTCTTGAAAAAAGTGCAAATTGCCATTCCCAGCAAAAAAAGAAAAATATCCTTAATATTCTGCATTATCTATAAGAAACGTCATTTATTACAATTCAGAATATTAAACAAAATTAGTCTGATAGTCCCCCACTTAATCTGTTACTCATGAAATTAGAACTTTTCTGGGAAAAGCCTTACCCATGAAATACTGAGGTTCTGATATTGTATAAGAATTGAGAAATCTCCAGTATTTTTGATACTCATTCATCACCTAATTCATATGAAACTGAAAGGTCATAAGCTCCCAGCTTCCCATGAGCACAGTGAAGTACACAAGATGGGCTCATTTTCATCCAGTACAGAAGTGAGTTTACCCCAAAAATATTTTACATTTACGAAATCCATGTGGTTTTGTTCCAAATTTGGGTATTATAAACCTGGTATTTTGAAGCAACTTCTTTACAATTTAAGTCAACTTTATTTTTATTTCTTATGCTTAACTTTATATTACATTTATGCAGACTCAAAAAACAACTAGCTACTATTTCAATTAATAAAATGCTTCATAACTAAGACATTCTGTTTCGAATGTAATGGTTGTTAGGGCTTTTTATTTTTCACACTTTCCACTATAACTAACCTTTGTTGTCAATAGTCAGGCTACCTGTATAAAGAGCAATATTTTATCATTTGATGTCATGAAAATGAGATTTTCTGTCTAAAAGCAAGTGAAAGTTCTATAATTTCAGCTGAATTTATGAACTAATAAATAAAGTATGAAGGGCCTGTCTCCCAAAAATATATGAAAAGACAAAACGATAGAACAGTTCGTAAATCACGTGTTTCTGATTAAATCATTGAAAATAACTGAGATGGTGCTTGAAAGCTATAAAATAAGAAGGTGAAAAATTCAAGGTGTCCATGACAGTACTAAATCTAACAAATGAGATTATAAGAATTTAGCAGAAAGATCCACAGAACTCCTTGAGTAGTTCTGTTTAGTTTTAGCCTCAGTAGTTTCCTCTATTATAGCTTTTTATACAGTGCTTTTTAATATAATGACTGATGTTGACAAAGCAACCGACTTGTATAATTAAAGAATTATGTAAAGCATGAAATTTTTAATGCATTCTGTAAACAAACACATCCTATGAGAGTGACAAGTAGTCATTGACTGATGCAGATCTGATTCATTCTCTGCTGAGGAGGAAGTTGCACCAAGGATCCCGAGAGAAAGAAGTTATACCAAGGCAGACATCAGAAATAATTATTTTTATTTAAATTCCTGGAATTTCCAAGGTATAGGTGAGAAAGTTTTCTTGAACTGAAGCAATCAAATTAATCTGTGCCTTAGAAGTATTAAACCTTCAATAAAACACAAAAGGTTTTGCAAGAACAGACTGGGAACATGAAAGTCCTAAATTTGCTACTCTTGTGTTTTTACTATTACATTAGCATTATGAAGATGGTTAATACAATGAGTGTAAGATTCGATGTTTTTCTGTTTTGCCTGTTTATGTGAGGGATCCAAAGAAGGATTTAATAAATCCTTGATCCCACATTTTTTGTAGGTATTCAATCATAATATTAATTTAATGGTTAAATTCAATGATCTTAGAGGATTTTTGACAAAAACTACCAAGACTTAATTACTTCTTGTTAAACTTGTTTTATTTTTCACTTATTTGTAAGATTAGGATCTCTAAAGAATGGAAGTGAATATTCTTGGTCTACATGCTTCTTTTTGCTACTTAAATTTTTAAGAAATGTTTGCAAAGAAAAAGTACTCAAATTCCTTCTATGAAAAGGTATTAAGGGTTCCCATAACCTGTTCTCTGAGAAGTCACAAACATTTCTCTCTATCATCATCTAAAGTTTCAATTATGTTTCTTTATAAACTCTTACATTACAACTACAGTTTCCTATCACAGAAATACAAAATATTGCAGTGTACAAATAATGGTCTCCCTTGGTTGCCTGGCTTAAAGAAACATTTTAATTTTTAAAAATTCATTAAAATGCTGTACAAAAGCATCCAACTTATATGTTCTCAATTATCCCCTTGAGAATATCCACTGAGTATAGAACAAGCTTAAAAAAACTAATCATAGAATTATGTAATTTTAAGATTACCCGTCTTCTTCTGAAGGTGGAGGACTTCTTCAGATTAAATGTATTTGTGCATTCTTACTCTACAATTTTTTCATTTTATACACCTACAAGCCTTTGATGCGCCAGCATCTGAGAGACCAGTCACTCTTACTTTCAGGTTTATGTTGAACAAGTGTCAGTGGGTGACAACACAAGTTTTACTGGTGCCATAATCTAATTGAGCAGTACTGTATATTGCTGAAATTCCAATAGCTTTTGTAGTGGGCACTTTATCATTCTGACACTCTTTTCCTCCAACACATGGGGACTAGTAGTGGCATGTCTAAACCTATTTTTCACTGTAAGCCACTAAACTACTGATCAGTAAAAACCTGACCCAAACATTTAATATCCAATAAGAATTAATGAACCAGGTGAGTCATACATTTACTGCATTGCTTGTTGGTAAAGCCATTTTAGCAGTTGCAGAGTTCACATGAAACCACCCAAACAGCAACATATTCACGATGAAAATACTCAGCGAGAAGCTGCAGTGTATATCTGCATGCTGATATGTCTACATATAGGTATATATTCTGCTCAAAAAGGGCCTCTACTGAAAGTCTGGAAATAATATGGCTCTGAGAACATCTTCTGTTCTTGATGAAGTTATAAGATATATCAAGAGAAATCAAGTAATTAATGTTTAGTGTAAGAATGTCTGTCTAGTTGTCAGTGATCGTGGCTATAGGTCAGATGAACTGGGGGGGAAAGAAACATTAAACAAGGAAATTTCAGCCTAGCTGTAGCTACTTAATATTGTCTAATGTAATTCGGTAATGCCTGAAACAACCTACCATTGTCTTATTTCAAATAAAAAGAGACCAGTTTAGCAAGCTATATTGGCATGGTGCATGGAATCTTTCTCTAAAAGTCTAACTGTAGTGATTAGGAAAACAAAACTACTGTAATATTGTAGAAATAATCTGTCAGTTAAATTTAACTTCAGTGTGTGAAACATATACATCACATAATCACTGTGTATATAAGCTTGCAAATGAGCAAGTGCAAACAAAGCAGTTGAAACACCACTAAAAATGCTCATGTAAAGACTAATGATTAAAACCCCATCTATCTGCAGCTTAGAGCTTTAATAGTTAATCATTACTTAGGTCCATTTCTACCTGTGCACCTAAAGTACTCTATGAAAGAGTACTAAAGTAGCTCTATATTGTGCAGCTAAAGTGCTTAAAGTAAACTAGAAATCATTTAATAAAGTTTTTAAATTAGCTAAGCTTTAAGAATTGTATTTAACTAGGTTTTCACATAGTAATTTTAGGCCATAAAAATATTCTCTTGGGACTATAACTAAGAAAAGAGTTTCAATCTTTTTCCTTTTCTCAGTACCCAGAAGTGTCACATTGTTAGTTCTCCATACCTTTAAAACTGGATATACATCAGGAAACAGCATGATGCAACAACAGTGGAGTGATAAAAGACCCAGCACACGATGTATCTGGTATATCTGGTATGGTCTGGTTACTTTATTCTCTCTATAGTATCATCCCAGAGACTAAATAAACATTACCAAGTATATCTGAAACACGTGGTTTAGTTCCAGAAACTAAACTCAAGGTTGCCTACTTTTTGTAATATGAAATTGCTCTGCAATGCAAACCAAAGTAGGGGAATTCCTGAAGCATCAATGAAGTCTGTGAGTTTCTTTTAGTCTCAGGTGAGAAGGGTACTTTGGTGCATGTACTGTAGAATGGTTGGGCAGAAGTAAAATAATCGACAACCAAACTATCATCATGACAATTTAACACTGTAACCGCTCTAAACTGCTTTGGAGACAGAATGTTACATTGCCATAAAACTTCCTGAGAAACCACTTGACCAGACTTATGTGTCTACATCAAAATGAAGCTGTGAAAGTACCAGAGAAAACCTGGCATTTGTAGGGAATCAATAGTTCATTATTAATAGGGGACAAATATTTGTTCAACATCTTCTATGGAACTGCTTTAGGACCCACCAAATTTTTTTGCACAGAGAAGATATCTTTGGCCCATATGGACTGATGAAATGGGAAGTTTCCACATTCAACATAATAAACAAACAAAGATGGCATAAATATGTTAGTGGGTTTCTATCTCTCAAATTTATAGGACAATGTACACTGTGATTTAAACTTTCATTAATGAGCTTATTAAGAAGCATAATAAGCAAACTTGACAAACAAGGGTCAATCCCCTTTTAGCTCAGACCAGCCTGTCACATTAATTCACTTATTATCCACTTAAGTAATAAGATTTCATTATTTATAACCTGTAACTTAATATCATGCACCTATGAAAAAAATAAGAGATTTTTTTTTTTGTTAGCTGATGTTGAGGGTGCTCTGTCTTCTTCTTCCATCTCATTGTGCATGTCCCCCTTATCTCATTTGGAAGCAGGAAAGACTCAGTGATCCAGCTGCCATTAGATCCACTTCAAAAGGTTTTTTGGGTAAACCAGTTTCATATCCTGCAGCTTGAAGGTTTGATCTAGACCATTTCCATACTGTAGCAAATTCTGAGGAAACTGGAAGAAAAAAAAAAAAGAAAATGGCTGCAGGAGACATCATGGATGTGGCCATGTGACCATGGATGCATAGTGGCCCTTCAGCTCTTCCTGGCCACCTTTCCTACTGACCTGGTGCTCTTGATTTGACCTAGTGGTGCAGTTTCCAGCATCCATCTGGCCTTTGCCTGAACTAGCCAAAATCTAAGCAGGAGTTGAGTGAAATGTTTGTGCATTAAAATACTTGAAGAAATACTTTAATAGATGTAAAATTATTCTTTTAACCTTTTAACTATACATGAAAAGTTGAAGGTGAAAAGGATATAAGACATTAAGCAGCACAGATATCCATCCTCATTACAGCTATCAGTAAGATATATAAATTTCCTTTCTCAGTAGCCTAGTAGCAGTTAAGGATATCAAGTATTCTTACACCTATTCTCTGACCATTTTGTAGCAGTATTGAACTTATGACACTTCTATTAGAAGTAAAATATCATAGTAAACAATTTTGATAGTCTTGCTGTGTAATACAGCAGACAACTGTGATCTGAAAAACTAGCTTGACATTTACCACATAGATTCTTTAAAAAAGACCTTCCTATAGTTTCACAATTTAAATAAATATGCCAGTCTTCAGGTACCTTGATAGCAGAAGAAATTATATTAGTTGGAGGCAATCTAAAGAAGAGCAAGGGAAAAAGATTACTGGAAGGAAAAGTTGCTTTGTGAAAAAAGATTTAAATTTTTGTATACAATTCCTTTGTTTGACTCTTTCTTTCATCTAGATGATTTCACTAATCTAATTTGTAGCATGTCACATCAAACACCAGTATCAACACAATTGACAGGATAGTCAATTGCTTTGGGAGGCACAAGGGAAGCAGATAAGAAGCAGAGATACTAGACTGTAAGACTATTAAACTAGTTTTGCAATATAGAATTTTACCTGCGGTGTAAATCAATCAAATTTATCTCATGAATCACAGAATTGCTAGGGATGGAAGGGACCTCTGGATATCATGTAGTCCAACTCTGCTGCCAAGGTAGGTTCACCTAGAGCCAAGTAACACAGAACTTGTCCAGGTGAGTTTTAAATGTCTGGCAACATATGCTTCAGTAAAAAAAAAATAATTGTTAAGGTTCCAATTAAGTGAATCTAAACCAATCTATGTAAAACTCTGAGTCCTACCAAGGCTCCACATAGCCCTGAAGCAGAATGTGAAAGATAAACTTGTTGAGAACATCCATCTGCAAATGAGGGAACATAGTTGGGTTCTGGTGTGAGAACTGATGTTGCAGTAGGAGACAGCACATAGCTGAAGCCTTAGAGACAAGGCTGGAGCTTGAGGAGACAACTGAATGCACAGAGCTGGGAAAAAAACCATGGTGTGGGACCTGGTCACAAACCCTTGGTTCAGATGATAAAAGTACTCTGCAAGATGTGCAGAAGTTTCAGCGCAGAGTTTTCAGTGGTGCTCTGTCTAAGCTAGGGTCATGGGTTTGATGTCATCGCTGGTGGAAAAATGATGAAGGTTGTAAAATAAGATAAAATAAGACAGCCATCAACGTATCTGTGTGCACATCATTATAGGTGAAGGAAACATTTCTGTCTCTCTTATTGCTAGGATCATCACTGGTGCTTAAATGAATTCAACCGATGCTCACATGGTGTTCCTAGGGAACAAGCCTGAATTAAGGAGGATAAAATTACTCCCAATACCTGGCTTTTGTTTAAAACAGCCATGCTTTTTAGAAATGTATTATCTTTCTATATATATTTTATGAAAGCCTTAAAAAGTTTTATAGTTTAGAAACTAACTCTCTACTTAAAATACATAATTCAATTCTCTATTATGAATTGAGGCTGTTCTTTACTTTTACTTAATGATTATTGCTTTAATTTTTCTCTTCCCTTCCTGCAACACATATCTGTATTTTTAGTGCTTTAGCAATGAAAATGAAACTTCCAAAAGAAAGTTATATTTTCCCTATTCTGAGACCTGTTTTGAGAAGAATGTTAAGAATGTTGTTCTCATGGGAAAATACACTTTTATCATTGTGTAAGTGATCCCTTTGAAAATCCAGGGATTATTCTATAAGTTTTAACATATGCAGAAGTTACAGATCATACTACTTCAGAAAGGAAAAAAAATGTTGATGGTTGATTTTTTTTTAACTCTCGGTTCCCAAGGGGCTTTTTAAAATGTGTCTGCCAAATCTTAAAAGATTTTGCTTTAGGAAATTAGAACAGCTTTGCATTTGATTTTAAATGCCATTATTTCTAATAAGTCCCAAGAAAGGTAGGGCTGCAAAGAATGAATAGAGCAAAATCTTCTTTTCTTTTTTCTTAGGAAAATATTACGTTTGCAGTAAAATAATAAAAGCTGAAAAGAAATGCAAACCATATGAAATCCATTTTTTACTATGCCTCTGGGCTGACACTCTCTTCCAAACTGCAGAGACCAGACCAACAGAAAATCAAGGTTACTGAACTAGAATATATATTCTGTCAAATATCTTTAGTAGAATTTGTGAAGGGGAACTTTTTTATAAGGAGAATAAAATTACACTTGTATTACTTATAGTTATTTGCTCCTTGAACAAGAATATAATTTTAAAATATATCTCAAACAAAAAATATTAACTGATAATGAAATTAATAACAAATTCGTGTGTTTTCTTTTTCCTAACATGAACATTGTGCTAATCCAAAGGTTATACAATAGAATTGCTCCAACTCATGAGAAGGAAATTTCTAATATTTTTCATTATAGAACTTATCCAGATAATTGTCAAATAAATTCTCTTCTGCTCATATGTATTCACCTCCACAGTCACATATCATGGTGTCTTTTGTGTGTTTCCAGGTGATGAAAAATTAAGTAATTGATTAATGGCACAAGTTAAATATAATTAAAATATATAATATTTAAATTTTAATTTTAAAGTTGCAGTTTGGTGAGTTTTGCTCATTGTGTAGAGACTTGTAATTAATTAGATTTGCTAACGTTCTAGAAGTAATAAAGTTGGGAAATAGCAGGTTCTTCATATGATGTCACACGTCGGGGTTTTCAGAGGCTTTTTTTTCTGTGCAGGTTTGTTTCTCCAAACTACAAAACAACATTTATTTTCACTTTTCATACATGCCTTTTTAAAGTGCACTCTGCAATAACCTTAGCTGTGCATCCAAAACCATTTCTTTTAAGTCAGGCAGCATTATACTCCGTTCTACCTGATATAACAAAACTGAGAACATCAAAAAGTTCTTTAACACAAGAGTATGCTCAGTAGAGATGAAATTTTAGGTGAATTTACCTGCTACAATCTACTAGGATTCTACCAGGCATATGTAATTGGGGGATCTTTAAAGATTTCCATCTTAATGTTGTGTCTGCAGTTGTTAGAAAAGGTATAGGTTATAACCCTGACACCGAGGGTATGTGTTTTGATAAATTTCAAATTCCAGTTTTAACTTTGGGGCTGCTACAATGTCTTGTTTAAGCATTTCTAGCAATCACTTTTAATTTGAGATTGAAAAGAAAGAAAGGTTTTAATTGATTTATCTTCAGAAAAGGTTGGAGTAGTCATTTATGAAATTTTTTAAAAAACTCAATAGTCAAGTAGCTTTGTGAAAAAAGACTTGCAATGGAAACTGTGAGATGGCTGAACCTTTATTACCTAGCTCTGCTACTGATGTCAGTTTAAATCTAATTTCTTATGTTTACATGGAGAAGAACTTTAATCTCACAGGGATTTATAGAAAATTATTGCAGCAGGGTGAGAAAGTGACAGGGCTACAGGTTTGGCAGAATTGCACGTACAACAGAACAGGTTCAAAAGGCCTTGAAGACTGACTGTACAAAAAACCACTAAACCTTAAAACATCAACTTTCTAAGACAAATGCTCTTCTACATTGTTATTTCACATAATTTTCTAGATGAAAACCTTCAAACATTTTCAAGCAGAATTTTTGCTAATGGTTGTTGTAGCCCAGTCTCATTACATTTACAGAGTGGGAATAAAAAGTTAGAAAGGTATTCTCTATCCCCTGTGTAGTCCATGACTTCAGGAATCAGAATCTGCCAGATAGGCACTTAACCAATTACTGTTCCAGAAAGCCACATTTACCTAATTCCTTCAATAAACTAAGATTATTTAACTAGGCAATAATCCAAATTTCATGGTAGCATGAGATGAATCGAAGAACACAATGTCATTATATCAATTAAGGATGTGTGATGCTGCTCTTCTGAGAGTGAAATGTGCAGAGCCATTGGGTTCTAGCAGTAACCATGCACCTCAGAGCAATTGCTCCTTATGAATATGGATGATGGTTGTTAGAGAAAAAGAATCTACATATGACTCTAGTCAAGGCTGGATTTTTTTAAGACACTATGGTTGAATGAGCAGGAAAATAAAAACATTAAGAGGATACAGTGTGTCACCTTTTGCAGTTCCTCATCTCCAGAATCTTTTATTTGTGTTTGCAAAGCTGCTACATATGCATCTTTAGAAGTATTTTTAATTATTGAGGGCCTAAACTTTCTTCAAACCAATTTTTTTAGGATCGACTCCTAGATTGTGGCACCTGCAAATGTCACAATTTTACAAAGAATAGCTAGGTTTTCTTAATGATTTTAATTGAAGATCAAAACTGATTGAAAATGATATAATTATGCAAGTGCTAGGCATCACAGTTTGTATAATGACTTTTTTATGTGCATATTTCTTCTTATTTCATCCTATCTATATCTCTCTGCTATTGTACTTTATGTAAGAAAAATCAGGTTTACACTGTGTTTACATAGTACCATTTACAATAAGTACTAAATTTGTTGTATGAATTTTTGACTGCAGTTCAATCTAGTAATAATTATTATGATTATGTTCAATGAACACTCTAAGGACCAAGATCTCTTTCCTACCTTCAAGAATTTCAAGTTTCCTATTATCTGTAGTTCATAATTCTCCAGCTGGTTGCCTGAATTGACACTTGTTTCTCCTGAAAAAGGAGTTTCTTGATGTTTCTGGACTAAATCATAAACCTCTATATAAAATTTGTCATGAATACAGCCAAATGGTTTATTATTGCCAAAAGGGAGGAAAAAAAATATTGGTATATTTATTTATCAGAATCATTAAAGGCAAATCCTCCAAAATCAAGAACCTCTGCCATATTCCATTCCAGGAAAGATTGTTTGAGAAAGGGGACAAAGATGTTAATTTAAGAAACTGACTTTTCTGCATGACTCTTCCCTCAAGTCTGTGCTTAGAGTTAAGGGCAGGGAGATATTGTGAAGGAAATTCTGTCCAAAACATTTTACGTAGGAAAAGCATGCCAATTGGTTCAAAATTACTTTATCATCATCAATCAGCCAAGAAATTCGTTTTTTCAGAATACCCAACAGAATACTCCAATATCATAATCAGCTCTTATGGTTTGATTCAGACCAAACTGTGTTGCTTTCAAAAATACTAATTATTGATTCAGTTTTGGGGGAACACAGGAAGAGGTGAAGTAACCTTCTGTGTTCTGTGAATGTAGAACAAAAAAAGCCAAAACAAACAAGCAAAACCCCCAACAACAACAACAAAAACAAAACAACAAGAAAACAAAACAACAAAAAAGCAAAAAGAACAAAAACAAAAAGCACCCTCCCCCCAAAAAAAACCCAAAAATCCAACAAAACACGCCAAAAAACCCAGAAAAGGAAAATTTTAGATATTTACATTGAATATCCATGATCAAGGTAAGCTGTTTGGATAGGCAACTTTGACTAACTGCATCTGGCAAAGGCTCAGGACTACAGACCTATTGTGAAGTGGTGGGATGGGAATTCAACTAATTTTAGTTCTTCTGACTAATGAAAACCTGTTCATTTTGAACTTGCTGGAAACACATATTGATCCAAGAGGTTAAGTCTTTAGTGTACCACTTTGTCATACATTTGAACTTATAATTTAAACATTGAAATCATATCCTGATAGTATCAGAACTGTTGTCCTAGGCATGGCAGCTAGCACCCAGTATCCAAATAATCTGTGAATTTTCACTAAGTTCATGTTCAGTCCCTTTGTGGTTTATGTCATGTTTAATGGTGTTGCTTGACACTGAAGTTCTGCCTCTAGTGTCTGCCTACTAGGTTCTCCTTATTTAAAAAAAGAAGAAAAAAGAAAAAAAGAGGAGAAAGTCTGTATAATAAGAGAGGGGAGAATTAAATCTTTCATTTTCACTGAACACAAAACTGAAGTTGATAATCACTGGTAACAATTCAGTCTGTTATCTGACCTAGTGCAGAGAAAGGACATCAGGGTGCATCTGGATGAGATCTGCTTCACATGCTGTGTCTCTTCTCTTTATTGCCAGTTGTTCAGGCATGAAGAAAAAACACTTCCAAAGAGCACATTCACACATTGATGGAACATAAACTTTATCACACTGTTTAGCAGTATGAACATCTAGGATGCAAGTCAACCTCAGGGCACCTAGTCTTTAATGCTTCTTTTTTTCACTTTTTGCAAGAACATGTCCTGCTGGTGAACTTCACATAATATTAAAGGACAAGTCAGCAGCTGTGCCTGATATATTTTTTTCATTCACATAAAATGAAAATTACACACAGCTAATTTTGTTTCACACATGGATAGAAAATACAGTCTAGAATTTAAAGAAATGAGTTAACAATTTCTTTCCTGTCGGTTAAGAATGTCTACTTTCTTGTAATCAGAAGCTCGAGTTCATTTTCCATCCTATTCACCAAAAAAACTTAAATGACCAAACATAATGCAGTCAGTGGGAATGTAGGTTTGCCCAAACTATCTCCATTCTATTAGTGTTCAAGATGGTTGACACCAAGATAACATCGCTTTTTGCACAGCTGTTTCTGGATTTTTTCCTTGGGTCTGGGGGGAAAAAAAAGAAAGACAAGGCCAATACACCACTCATGCCTCACTTAACTCAAAAGCCTTAACTCAAAAGCCAAGGGTACTTTGTAGTATTGGAACTGCATAAACATCCAAAGGTCTTTGAAAACGGGGACCCAAGTCCTTGCTGTAAAATGTGGTTCAATTATTGATCCTAGAGAACATGAAACACTCGAAAAGAAGATTAAACTAGTTTTATGAACAAGGTAGCAGTCCATGAGAGCCCAAAACAATTTTACAATGAATTTATTGAGAACTTAAGTAGGTACTGTTTCATTTAACTTAGCATTATAATTTAAAGTGAATGCATAAATGACTTTACATAGGCTGTTGCCAGCTGAACAAGTAGTTAAATATATGTGTTCCTCACAGTTTTGGGACATGCTCCAAGCATCATCACTTCTTCCCTTGGAGCTAAATTCTAGTACACAAAATATCTGATGAGAGTTGTCACTCTAATAAAGATACATTAGTTATAATGCAGATTACATCCAACAGAGAGAATTGCAAGTGCTATCTCATTGTCATTTTTCAGAGGAAAGCTGGAACAAATATGGGCAATATTTGAAAAACAGAGCTCTTTAGATCCCCACTGGTAACATCAAAACATTTGTACAAATATAATCCCATAACCTTTTTGAGTGGCTGCCAGAGGTTAGATGACTGGAAACTATCCAGCAATAACTGGGTATTTTTAAGAACTACTAGTAGATCTGGTCCAAATTTGGTGTAGAGGGGTGAAGAAAGAAAGAGAGGTGGAGAAATAGCTGCAAAAAAATATTTCTGACTAAACTAGAAGAGTATATAAAGAACTCACATCTCTGTGACAGGCCAGTTTTTGTAAAAGATTTATTTGATTGTTATCATAGAGATTTTGATATGCACGTAAATGTCATTTACATGTACATTCCAGATCTTTTAACATTAAGAGCTGAGAAGGAAACAGGAACAAAAATAAGTCAGATCTGTGAGTTATAAATTGGAGGCATGATGGTAGGAGAGCTAATAGCAATCTAAGCAATTTAAAAGAGTGCAAGCAGAACAAAGCACTTATCTCAAGGGAAATGTTCATGATCACAGCATAAAAACCAAGAAAAACATACATAGGGTTGTTCTCAAAGACAATGCTCATAAAAATTATAAGCTAACTGCAGGAGGAAAATTTAATCCCTTCCAATACTTTGGTCCTAGTATATCAAAGGTCACTGGCAGATAATGCAGTACCATACTCTGAATAACTGCCTAAGTAGAGGAAAATAACATAAGAGCCTTGATTTCCATTTTTCCTTTACCCTATTCACTGAAATATTACATTGCATTATGTGATCCTTCAAGAGCCTGATTTGTTCTAAGAAAGTAAAATCTCAGGCTGAAGCAGAAATCAGTATTTTGTTGATTAATTAATTAAAGTAGACATGAACTTTCAGGAAAACAAACATCTTTGATGCCCCCATACCTGACATCTAAATATTCTGCTGTTAATATGCAAGTTGAATATAAATCCCTAAGATGTTACAGTCAAGTGCAAATAATGAAGCTTTCTTATCCTTCTCGGTAAATCTATATCTACTGACATCCAAGTTCCTCATGACATGTTACCTTCTGTTGCCTGAAAAAGAAAAGTATATAGAAATGCTTAGACAAGAGACTGGAACCAAAGAGAGGATTGCAGCTCACTAGGAATAGGTGAGTAGGCCTAAGTTCAATGTCAAATTGGCACAAAAAGCAATGAAAAAAGTGACCAACAAAGGTGTGTTGAAACACGTCAGATGAGAACTGACAGACACATGAAACTAAAACCAGCTATCAAACAGTAACCTTACACTGGCACACTAAAACATACTGAACATGGACCAGAATAAGCATGCCAATAAACCCTTAACTATTGATTCTGTAGAAGAAAGATCTAAATAAACAATAAGGATGAATCAGAAGTGACACTGATGTTACAATATCAGAATACTTGAAAAGACTTGGGGCTCACTAAGACACATTCACCTGTTAAATAGCTATATCAGCAGCCAAAGTTAACCTTTGTAGCAATTCAGAAATGTTGCACAAAATGTACAGTCCTAGTTATAGTTGGAGTACATTTAGAAAGTACACGACCTGAAAAAGAAAGAACCTCACAGAAAAGAAGAATTTACAGAAGTTTCCCAGAAATTAACCTCTCTTCATTTTTCTGAAAAGTAAGTTTTGTTTTAGAAGTTTGTGTTTATCTTGTGTTGGTTGTCCTCACACAGTACACAAAACACTCTAGGAGGTAAAATACTGAACAGTCTGTTCAGAAGAGATGATGAAAAAAAGGATTAATGGAAAATGGAATTATTTCATCTGAACTATAAGAAGCAGTGCTGTGTAGTTCTGAAGTGTCCTAGATATTTAGTATTTAATTAGTTGTCATACAGTAGGAGTTCTGATGGAATAAGAACTTTGGTAATAATTTTTTTTATTATGACTGTCAGTTTTTTTTTTTTTTAGTAGTGGTGAAAGAATATTTAAACACAGTTTAGAGGCAATAATTAAGATATAGCAATAATTTAGACTTTGTTATTGATTGTATCTATGGATATTTAGGCAGATATAATGTATTCATTATTTGTCTATCTACCTAATATATATTAAAAAAAAAAAAAAAGAGAACTGCATGATTTAGTTCATGTCGGGAAGGCAACATGCACACAGAGCAAAAGGGAGGTTAGAAAAAGGAGTGGAAGAAAAGAAGGCCATGGCTATTGCAGAATGAACATAGGAAGGTAAGTTATGTTCATATAGGTTGTTACTTTGTCTAAATATTAGGGTACCCTGTAACTGTTTATAAACAACAACAAAAAAACCTAAGATTATATGGCTATCATAATTTCACAGGCTGAGAAAACGAAGATGATGCTAACACCTTAAATTTTGAGAGTTTTCCCTTCTTGGAGAATTGAGATTTGCTCTAACTGTCTTGTGTCTCCATTGTGCATGAGATAACATAACCATCACTTAGAGTCAAAATCACAAGTTTTTTAAGCAGTCAGTTGCCTCAGTACAGAAGAGAAATTCTCAGCTTTTATTTAGTGCAAATCTTATTTTCTGTCCTTAATTAGAAGATATACAAACCACTGTGAATATGATTACATATGAATGACTGATTCATATAAATGACTGTTACATATGAATGAATGATTACATTATATCAGCATCAGACACTAATACAGCATACATGAACATTTAATTTGGATGACTGAGGCTGTAATAGACATATGCTTAGACAGCATAACAACACTTCCTGAAATGCTTATTCTTGTCTTCCAAGGCATGTCAGTCACTCTTTGATCAGCTCCATGAGAAATACATTGGCCTAGAAAGTACACAACCATAGAGCATGCAGCAATCTTTCTAGTAAAACAAGACATGCTGTGATCTCATAGAAACATGCCAGAACCATTTAATTCATATGACAAATCCAACCACTTATTTATGGCAGATGTGCCAGTGCCTGATATATAGCAAGAATTCATATGAATTCCAAAGGTGAAAAAAGTTGAAAAGACCTCACAATTAAGACACAGTTTGTCATATTTTTTCTTTTTCTTCTTTTTTAATATTAAAAAAAAACCCCAAAAAACAAGTAAAAACATTGTACCAGGGCTGTTTTGATTCACAGAAGAGCTCTTACTAGTAAGCTTTTATCTAATTTATTTTTCAGTCAGCCTAGCAATTAATATTGATATTGTCATTTGGTCCATTCTATTCAATACCCAGTACTTCCTCAACACTTCAGGAAATCCCATGAACAACCTTCTACCATGCATAGCTTATGGTTCCATGTTCTTCAAAGATCTTTTTCTCTATTAACTTTTATTTATTTTTATATATGTATCTGTATGTAGGTACGTGCACGTGTATCAGTTTTCTTAGGAAGGTATCAAATAAATAAAAAAAACCTTATTTCACATACCTGAGATATGCAGCTATTTCAAAGATGGAATGCAATTGCTGAATAAGTCCAAATGGCAATTACAATACAGGTAATTTGGAGTTAGGTGTATACTTTACCTGACAATATTAATATCCAATTTCTTATATGCAGCCTAACATAAAAAACTAGGAAGTTATTTGTTCAACCTTACTATAACGTATTTTTATTTTGTATGTGATGGAAATTTTTTAGTAATTTTTCATGAGTTCATAGTGGTGACCATAATTTCTCATTAAATGAGATTGAACTGCAGCTGATAGATCTGCAGACGTTGCTTAAATATGGTGGCAACATATGAGCCCAGGATACTAGAAAAGAAAATTGCTCTCCATGTAAGTTGCCACTAACCCTTTATGATTTTCAGCTACGCTGCTCACAAAAAAACATATTGTGGGTTTCCTTTTAAAAACTATTTACTCTACTTTACAGAAATACTGCTGTGCCTTTCTATTGCAAGTTCTTGGATCAAGAACACATGCTATCTGTTTTAAATATTTTATATACCATGATATACTTTAACAATGGAAGCAAACAGGTCTTCAGGTCTCAATTTTTACCACTACATGACATAAAAAATTAATGATAAAAATGCAGTCTCTGATCTGAAGTGTTCTGACATTTTCTTCATAAGCTTTGAGATAACTGTAAAAACGGATGAGTATTACCTTTCTTAGCCTAGCTCATTCTTGGAAGTTTCCTCCATTGTTACTAACCAGGCTTAACCTTGACTAGTTTGTCAGGTCTAATAGAATCAGAACACAAGGCTGTTACTGCCTTTCTAGGCACTCTGCACCACATTTCTGTACTACTTAACCAATTTGGTTTTGAACCCCTGACAGATTAGACATTGTTAAAATGAGGTAAGTGGTCAGAGATCAAGTTTAGATAAACCTCAATATAGACTTGATCTGATGTTTGGTACTTAAAGTCAACACAGTGAAATCCAGCTGTGAAAGCAAAAGGAAAAAAAATGAAGCATTAATTTAAACTGCAACATGAGAACAAATACAATCCATATATTGTAAATACCTACATAGAATGTACTATCAAAAAATAAAAATAATTTTTATTATTTTTTGAGCCAGAACAAATGAATAATGTAGTTACTCTTGCGGCTGTCTTGCAATAAAAAAAAAGTCCTTTTTTTGCTAAAGTGACATATGATGATATCTTTCCAATAGACATACACATGAGGAAAGAGAATGTAGTAGATGAAATATGGAAATTGGAACAATTTGGTATGATTGCTGCTCCTATAAAACCAGCATAAAACCGCATTAACAAAAGCAAGGCATTAATTATAAAATTTATATCATTATGAGTTGATTAGCTTTAGTAGCTCTTGTGTATTTAAATGCACAGTTCAGAGGTAGTATTGCTGTACTTAAATTGATTTCCCTCAGAGCAGTACATGATGTGGTATTTGATGCCCTTCAAAGGACACTATTAGCCAAGCTATAAAGTGTCTGATTTTATTAGCTTTGCTGGATTTTATCAGTTTGTAAATGTGTTATTTTCTCCATTTATTGTGCCTATGGGATCTAGAGATAGAGTGAGCTTCAACTTAATATGTTGTTGGAAAGTAGCAGTGGTCTTACTTTAGCACTCTGCACTGTGATGCAGTGACATTGAAGGTAGAGTCATGAAAACGCTAATGTCAGGACCATTTATCAAGGCAATTCCTCACTGCTATAAAAGTCTGCTGTGACATTGAATTCAACAGTAGGTTTTTGCCTTAAATAGTGTGTTCCTGTGCTGTAAAACTACCAAACCCCAATAACACTATAAGATGTATTTAATAAGAAGAAAGTAAGTCACAGATGTTTGACAAAGGAGAGAAAGTAATCTGTTAGCATGGAATTCTAGGATATAGGAGCTTCAGGAAAGGTTTAGTTAACATCACCTTTATTTAAGATTTGAGGGTAATATACTGCAGCAGAATCCAATTTTTCTTATAACTCTTAAAAATAGCACAAATATTGGCTGGGGTAATCAGCAGAAAACATTTTTGCAATGTGCTGGTGTGAAGGGCCCACCTAGCACAATTTAATGTAATGCCTAGTGTTTTTCAAAGCCCTCTTAAATTAGTTAGCAAATGAAAATATAAGTATGTACCACATCTTTTGTGCAGTCTTATTCTCACATCATTGTCTTCACACTCTATTCTGATTTGTAGATGAGTCATATTTGCAACAATATATATTTTAGAAGATTTTCTTACTTATTCAAGATTTTCTGAAAACCAAGGCAGACACCACTTGAACATCTCCACAAAAGTGGAAAGTCCAAAACTCTGAAGTATATTCACATATTCACATGTTTTGATTAGAAATTTTCTTCATAACAATGAAAAAAACCAAACAAATTAAATTAGAACAAACATATGAGGAAGAAGATGCCTATAAGTTATTACATGAAGTATATACTGTAGACTTTTAAAGGGTCTTTTAATGCACTTGAATAAATATAAAACATTATATATATTAATGCTATGTTTACTCTGTTTAGCTCAGTAATCGTAGCTCTTAATGACAGTAATTACTTTCATTTAAATAAATATTTCCAGTTGTTTTAGATACTTGCATTTACTCCTGTGTTTAACTATAGGAATTAGATTCAGAAATAGGAGTATTGATGCAGTAGTAAGACATTCAAAAGATGAACTATGAGAGTAAATAAGTCAATATTTTGAAGTTAAAAGCCTTAGAATGGACATTTTAAATAGTAAGCTCTCCAAGAAAAAAGGTTGCATAACACATGAATGGATTTAGAAAAATTCTGAGAACAAAAGAGAAACCATGAATGCAAAAATTATTTAAGGTAATGAAGACGATTCAGTATACTGAGCTTTTATTACATTCATCAGTGTACAATGCAAAAAATATAAATTCATGACTGCAGATAAGAATTAATGCTGCTGGTTTCTCATCCTAAAAACAGCTTTTTTTCTCTTTAAGTAATATTAAATTTGTAGAAACAAGAATATATCTATTTACTATCCCTAAAAAAGGGTTCTTCAAGCTTGTTGCTAGCACAGTCTTGGCATTCATGAGACTCCTTCACCAACACAAAGGTGATAGATAGCATTAAGTGGGAAAACCACTCACTGTCAGAAATAAAGGGATGAGGCATAGACTTAGATTCTCTAATCATTCTCAAGTCTTTATTTTCAGGGGTAAATACACTTACCTCTCTCAGTTTTTACTAGATCATTTTTAAAATGACAGACATAACTGGGAAGCATTCTCTGTTTTACCTGATTTTACACAAAAATGCCCCCGAGTAGCCTTCAATTTTTAAAGTTTGATATACTCTTCCAGTCTCACAGATTTGGCGTCTGCTCTGAAATCTGTTTTGGATCTATGATCAAGTCAAAAACAGAATAGAGAAAAAAAGGTTCCTGAAAATATTTTTTCATTTAATTAGCCATACCATTGCTATAAACTGACTGTATTAGATTAAAGATGATAAAGATGTGTCTAATACTGTCCTGTGCAGGCAGCCCTGAAGCACAAAGGGCCAAACAATACAGGCTACATTTTTTATGTGTAATATTCAGATATCTAACTTTACCAGTGAGGCCATTCAGCTTGGGTAGCAAGACGACTGCAACTCATTACTAAATTGCTCTGCTTAAAAGATTCAGCTTGGTCTTTTGAACTCTGTTTTTTGTGTAGCTTGTAAAGGAGTAGCATGTATAGCATATGAGAAAATGAGGTCAAATTTTAATTGCTTTTTAATTTTCTAATGGAATGTCACAGGAACTTAGCAAGGAGGGATAAAGATTTAGAGGGGAAAAAAGTCTCAGAGACCATTGAACTACTAGAAATGGTGAAAAGTAGACTTTCTGGTAGGATTCTGGAAAGACAGACTGGTTGCTAAGAGTGGAAGAGGATCTTTTTCTGAGACAGCCTTTTTCAGCAGCAGCAGTTATTATCTCCATGATTCCCCTTGTTTTCTCCTCTTTCACTCCACCCAGTGGAAAGAGGACAAGTGCTCCAGATGCAGCCTTACCAATGCAGGAGACCTGAAATATGCTGTGAACTCAGGTAAACATACACATGCTTTATTTATGTATGGCACTGAAACATGACTAAAGAAATTGCAGTGCAATTCCTTATTCATACAGTGTCTCTTTTCTAGGAGCAATTCCCAAGATCTCATTCCACTTTAAGGAAGGAGAGTAAACTTTTTATTTGTTATACAGCTTCTCTTCAATCGAACTCCATAGGAGAAATTTAGAATTCTGAATAAGCTGGTATTACTTTCAAGAAAATATCATACTTCAAATCTGATTTTTTTTTGGTGGGTTTTTTTCCCCAAATAAGAACAATTGACTAGATTTTTTTTTCATCAACAGATTTTAAAAATTTTTAGATAAAACAATGATCAGCCAACCAAATCAGTCACCAGAATGTATTCTGGGATTATGAAATAGTAATAAAATTTAGAATTCATAACTGCACATGATAGTGTGTTACACAAGAACCAAAATTTATTGATGTATCCTGAAAATAACTTGTGGCTAGGTGTATCAGAAATCAATAGTACTATACATGTATAGAATTAATATTTTTTGGTAGTTGAATAAGACTGTTTTTCTTGCAGCATTTTTTTAAGCAGATTACCATGGTTGCTTTAGAGTATCCTAAGATTTACAACCCCTAGCAAAATACAAGTGATCAAGTTAAACAATTACTTATGAGCAGTTACTCTGAAGAAATTACTGTCATTAGAAAATCCTGGTCCTAAAAATTTATAAATGTCAACAAATTTTACATAAGTTTTTTTATAATTTATGAGATCAAAATGTTTTATAGGAATTTTTTGTAATATTTTTATGCAATTTTTTCTCATATAAATTAATCTTAATTTTAAAAAGTTTACAAAAGCAGAATGTTTTATTTTTTTAAATAAAATGACATCTTTTTCCACCTACAAATGTTCTTTCATTTGAGAAGGAAAACAATGTCATTTTGATAGGAAATCCAGTATGTGTCTGATCTAGTTAAAAAACTTAAATATAATATTTTATATTTTTAATTAATTGTTCATGTCCTAAATCTATCTCCCAACCTCTATTTTCACATTATTAAATATCAGAAGAATCAGCATAACTGATGAATTGAAATACCTTGTTAAAGAGGCAATGTAAAGTCATAGCACAATGTATTAAGAAAAATAGAAACTTTGAGGGAGAAATAAAATATGTCCACAATAATTCCTTTGTAGAAACCTGCTGCGTATTAACTCTTTTTTTTCCATAGTGTCTGTTTTCTTGGATTTAAATCTGGAGATCTGGAGAAGAGAAGAGAAGAGAAGAGAAGAGAAGAGAAGAGAAGAGAAGAGAAGAGAAGAGAAGAGAAGAGAAGAGAAGAGAAGAGAAGAGAAGAGAAGAGAAGAGAAGAGAAGAGAAGAGAAGAGAAGAGCTCACAGTATGTCAAGGGGCATAAAGGAAGGCTGGAGAGGGACTTTTCTGCAAGGGTTAGCAGTGACAGGAAAAGGGGAAATTACTTTAAGCATAAGGAGGGTAAATTCACATTAGATATCAGGAGAAATTCTTTACTGTGACACTGAGGAGATTATTGGAACAGGTTGCCCAGAGAAGTAGGTGGCCTTTCTAAGAACTTTGTGATTGTATGACACTTACAAATAAAATAAGCTGCTTCTTTGTAAAGAAGTACACAATATATTTTATCACCACAGCAGCTAAAACTTGAGATACACTAACAGTGTTATACTTTGAGGATAGTAAGAAACCAACACTATTGGTATCTTATGCAGGAGATGATTGTGAAATCACTGTGTTAAATGGAATTAATAGGAAGGAATATCAGGAGCTTTGGTCATGTTTCTGTATGGGATTGGTCATCCACACCATAAAGATTACTTTAAAGATTGTTTCCACACCATTCCAGCTCTGCAAGCTGCTTTTACAGAATCTACAAATTGCCAAGTGTTGATATTAGATGTTAATGTTTGCTGATAATTTTGTCTCAGTCAGTAAATCATGCAGCTGCACTGCCAAGGGTCAGTCTTCTTTACTCTGTGACAGGATCCTTAAACAACCCGAGGATTATGGCACTCCCAGGTATATATGGTAATTTCTCAATTGTAATTTGGCATTGTACTTGGTTAATATATAATTGTAGATGTGTATACCTGATTGTGAGCAAAATGTTTGAAAAATAGTTAGGAAATTTAATTTAATTTCACCTAAGTATCTGGTTTTTTTTGGTTTCCAATGCCTGGGTCAAGGTACTGTGGTTGTGTTTTATATGCTATGGCTTGCTCCTTGTCTCTTTTAACAAAAGAACAAAATTGAAGCAATGGCTTGTTGATGTTTCTCTTACCATAGTCTGTGGTGTTCCAGTGTTCAGCATGTAAATGTGAACGTGTTTAAGGATACTGAACAGCTAAGAAATATAAGCTATCATACTCAAAGTAAAAATGTAATTGTGGTGACAAAATTGTGGCTTAATTATGACAATAATGTTTGTTTACCAAGCTATTTTTGTATAGCCCTTTTATTATTTGTGATTCTGAGGATAAATGCTGCTTGCTGGTAGACGTGATAAACCTACAGCAGAAGCATAGTCTCATTTAATTAATTTTTATTAAGAAAAAGAACTTTTGTTATTAGGTTTTAATACTTTTCCTTTTGCTTTATCTGTAGTTAAATCCTTTTGCTTAAGGTTATATTAGAGAGAATAATCCAGCAGACACACTACCAACGTACATGATTAAAGTTCCATGAAACTGAAATTGCCTGACACTATCCTTGACCAAAGAAAAAGATAGGAAAGTCACTTATTTTTATTACCATATTCTTTATGCAACTATATTTGTATTTTCTCAAGATCTGTCTACATTTATGTTCTTCTATCAAACATGGTTCTTCTGCATTGCTTTCTAAAATCAATGCAAGAAAATCCATTTCAGAAGAGGAATAAAGGTTCAGGCTGTCAAATTTCAAAATAAATTTTGTTGGTGGTTCTCAGTAACCATTTGGAAGTTAATCATAAAAGCGGTCAGCTTGAGGTAGTTATTGCTTGAGATAAATAATACTTGGCAGGTTTATTTTAGTTTTCTGCCTACAGGCCTACCATTCTGCCACTGGCCGTTTGCCTTGATGTCTGTCATCTGGTTTTGATCTCTTCCCCATTAGTGCACAAAATAGATCAAAACTAGGCGATAAGCCATTTGGACTCTGTAAGGTCAAACGTTTTCACTCCAAAGGATATGAAGGCAACTGCTTGCCAATAATTTTAACAAAATGTGAGAGAATTCAGAGCAAGTATATCTTCAACTGGATTTTAGCCATGAAAGCACATAATCTCCACTATAGTGTTGTAAAATTTGGAAACAGATACCTAACAGAAGGCTATCTTGAGATTATGAAGAGACAACTGTTTGGCTCATTATAAAGTCAGATGCATTCTATGGCATTTGAGTGGACAACAGAGACCCTGACATTATGCATGGTCCATTAGAAGTGAATTTGAGTTTGGTGATTACATTTACATAAACAAAATAGTTAATATATACATGAATCATCCTGAAAATACCATGCTACCTCTTTAATACATAAAGTCTTAATTTAAAATTGAAGCACTACCTATTTCACTTTGCAATTAAAAAAATTATACTGGCTAAAAAAAGCAGGAATAGGAATGGTGACATGAGGGAAAATCAGATACCTGTTCAAGTGCCTTATGCCTGATGATACATGCACTGGTTAGCCCTTTCCTTGTCTTGCCATAATTACAATGAAAAATAGATAGCATGGCAAAGTGCTATCATTATAGTATCACATTTAATGCATTAATGCTTTAGTTAAGGGTGATGGATCTTTTACAAAATTTAGTATTATAATTTTGCTATTCTATTTTGCACTTTTCTGCAGCCTAGCATCCTGGACTTTGGTAAAATATTGGCCAAACTGGGATCAGTGGCAAAACTCTCACTGATATCAGTATGTACAAAGTCTTAACCACAATCTTTGCAATAATGTAAGTCTCTTTCAGCTAGTCAAATATTCCTGTCTTATGCTTGATGGAAGAACAAAGTAAAATGTTTATGTGACGCTTCAATTGATTTGACTGATGGAGTGTTTATTTTTAATAAGGAAGGGAAATTCAGACACTGGACCTTATATACAGGCATAGATTTATTACTTTTGGTAGCAAGTACCCGTTGCCTATCAGATCATGTCACATATGATCAAAAGTGAATGATTTATTTCTGCTTGTTAGTTAGACATGTGGATAACTAAATCTCTAAAGTACTAATATATTCAGATTAATTGTCAGTAATAATTTTTCTAGCAACCTGATATAACATTACTTCTTGTAGGTTTACAGGGTGGTATTGCCAAGGAAATACTGTTGACTACATAAAATATTCCAGTGTATCCATGTCAATGATTCATTCAAGAAAATTTCTCATACATCTATGCTAATAATGCTAAGGGATTTCTACCTGTAGTGAAGTTTTATCAGCATTTTCATTCTCTTTTTTCACTAATCTTGCTCACCTAGGCATTCAATAGCTGTGAAACACTATATCATTTTAGACTTGGGATTTTCTTGGATGGTAAATATTAATCTGTTTTACTGAGCAATTCTTGATAGATGTTATACTCACAACTGCTAATATATATGAAGAAAAAATTGCAAATATTACAGATTAAAATAGAAATTAGCTCTGCTACTAAACATAGCAATGATTTATGCTGGCCTCAGCATGACATGAGGCAGGGGATTTATGGCAGAGTTTATTTATTAATTAATTGATGCAAAGTAGCTTGGACAAAGTAATTCATTGGCCAAACTGGAGACATTATTCCTGAAAGATACCAACATGAAAGGATATGATATTTGACAAAAGCAAAAGGCTAGCAAAGGAAACCTTGATAGCAACAAAAAATTGTTTTTCTCAATATTTTCAATATTGAAAATAATGTTATTACATATTCCTTAAATATCACTCATGTGTCTTTTATATCATTAAGCACATTTTTACTAAGTGAATTTGATTGTCTTCTAATTTGGAAACAGCAAAAATTATTAGAAATGCATTGTTTTTCTTAGTCTAATGTGTGAAGTGAAAAATGTCTGTTGAAAATGTTATAGCCCCTTTCTTCTTTATTGCCTATATTCATTAAATTTTTGTAAGGAAATCAATTAGAAGTAACTTTAGAATATTTTTTTCTTTAAATGATGAAGCTTAGAAATGATTACACAGCTCCTGGACAATTAATTTGCCGACTATTTTATCTTTAATCAACCTTTCCCATTTTTGAAACATTCGTTTTTAATAGCGTCCTGCAGTATTCCACTTTATTTAGTTTTAATTTTATTTTCAAGACACAAACCCAAAGTAGGCACTTCCGTGGCTGAGAAAAATTATTCAATAATTAAGAGTACCTAAGAAGAACCCAAACAAAATCTGAATTTATGCTATGTTATGTAATGTAGACATATGATATTATTATACTTTGACATGAGGCATATGACATATTGACATAAGACTGTTATATTCCTGCAAGTGCTACTGTTCAGGCATTTACATGCACAATCCATTTTATGGAAAGCTGAAAAATAAATATTTTTCAGCCACTTAAATATAGTTTACAGAAAAGACATAATGACTGGACAGAAATAAGTAAGCAATGATATTTATTAAAAGTACAGAAAGTGTGATGAACTTGCCTATCAAAGGAGGTGCCCAGCATAGGGAAAAGCATTTTTCACTAGAAGGAATTTTTGCTCTACTTTCTAGACTCTCTCTTAAAAATAAAAAATAAATATAAAAATAAAAATAAATTAAAAAAAAAAAAAAGAAGGAAGAAAATGTAAGAATGAGGACAACATTGAAATATATATTTCCATTCGGCTTAAAAATCCCCCAGTAGCCTGTAGATTTTAGTAATCTCTAAATTTATGGTTGTGATTTATTAAATTTTAGAACATATTTAGTAAATGCAAAAATGCTAATATGCATGGTGAAAGTGTTAGTTACCAAGTTGATACAGCCTATTACTTTGCTGGCAATGGCAGATGACAAGGGAGTTGTGCTGTTCTAGCCATCAGCAAAATTCAGGCATAAAATCAGACATACAGCAAAGTACCTCCAGCATTTAAAAAGGGTGTACTTTTTATTGATAATAAGGGCTAATCTTGAGTTAACAGATACTGTTGGAGCTTAAGAGAAATCTCTGGAGCCCTTCAGTGCAGTCCAGCAGCTGAGCAACAGAACACAGCATAAAGCTCTAATAACACCAATCAATCAGTGGGTATTTGTTGGAATGATGATGGGCAGCATGTGCTGAACAACAGCTGAGGAGTTTTGTGTTTGTTTCTTTTCTCAGCAGTTCTTTTTATTCTCCCTTGCAACATCTTATTAGTTATTTTTATAAAATGGGATAAAACCTACTTGTCTCACTCAGGGGTAGAGGAAAAAAACTTGAATCTGTTCAAATTGATGTAACCTTTTTTTATATAAAATATTTTCGGGACATGTCTAGCACAAAACCATGAAAGATGAGATCCGTATGCACTCCAACTTTAACTACAAGCTCAAAATGGAAAGACATCTGTCAATCTCTAAAATTAATTAGAGATATCTCAGAAAAATAAAGAGATACCATAGAGAAGATCACTTCAAAAATGTGCCAAGAACAATGAATTTTATTTTTCTGCTTTCACTTTTCTTGTAATGTATCAGTCTACTCTGATAATAGAAAGATAATAAGGTAGAAGTCATCGGGAAATATGTGTGTTATATACTGGCATTTGGCTAGGAAGACAGCTGCTCTAGATGCTTACAGTTTTCAGCCTGAGGACATTGTTTATCTTAGCAGCCATTTCACTACAGCTCATAAACAGATCACATCAAAACCAGTCGCAAGAAATCCCTGCATTTCTATGTCAGCCTAGCTGAGACTGACAGTGCATCCTGTGATTGGAAAATGAGCTATTCCAAAGTGCTTTAAGGATCAGAATTGAATTTAAGCTATCTATAAGGTCAATTACACAGCCTTGGGGAGACTAATGTTCTTTATGAAGTGGGGAAATAGGCAGGAAAAGGTAGTTGTACCAAAGTATTTATTTAATATTTGTAAGTTTTATAAAAAAAGTATTCACTGTTATATTTTGCACATGGTTTGATTCAGAGAATTGTTACGGCATCAAAATCCTTAATGTATTCCAAACCACTTACTTTATAGATCCCTGTCAGCTTTTATCAAAGTAGTATTGTGATTTTTTTTTTCTTAGCTCTTCTGGCTACACATATAGCCACAATTCAAGGTACCCAAGAATTTCAGGGTGAAACGATGTTGCTTATTAATACAGGAGTTTACAGGAGAGTTATAAGGGTCATGATTTTCTTCTTAATTACCTTTGCAGGAGGAACAAATCTTTTTTAGTTAGTCTGTAAATTAATAGAATTGCAACATATGTCTAAAATTACAAAATTTATAAAACCGATAAAGCTTTTCCTTCCTCTTCCATTAGAAATGAGTGTTCATGAGTAGATTTTAACAAAAATGACAAAATAAATTTTTTAATTTCTATCTCATTTAATCATGAAAGGACTTAGACTGGGAGGGACCTTGAGGTCATCTAGTTCTAACCCCAGCCATCACAGGCAGGGACACCACCCAGTGGATCACATTCCTCAGGGCTCCATCCAATCTGTACTTCAAAACTTCCAAAGATGGTCCACCCACACCTTGGGGCAACCTGTTCTAGTGCTGTAAGGATATTAAGAATACACTTTCCTGTCTTAAAACACTGTCAAGGACACAGAAAGAACATGAGGATTAGCCAACACAGTGGGAATTTGAGATGAGCATAGAAGGGAGGAATTTGCCACAAGTTTGTGATCTGAGAGAGGCTGGTTTTGGTTGCTATTCTTAAAGCAGCACAAAAGAAGTGATTAGTTACTCAGAAATCTGAAGATAAAATAATACTAACTTTATAAGATTTGGTGAAGTAAATGTACTACCATTTAAATGCAGAAAAGGAGAAGAGGTTGCAGGCAGTGTGATTGCCTTGGAACGCTTCAGGCACAGCTTTGGGATGTGCGTGAGAGAAAGAGAATCACAGGAAGAATTTCGGGATATGGAACACTTCTGTAACATTTTCAGAAACACAGTTTTATAACTCAAATTTTTTGTGTCCGGTGGAGGATTTTGGAGAAGAGGAACAGATCTGTTCTGATAAAGCACAAGATGTAGCATTTTCATTAATATCTCTAACTGAGGAAGTTTGCATTGACATCTGATGATGAGGATGTAACATTATGACCCTTGAATTAAAATTAAAATCGCAAATGATTGTCTAGGTCAGTGAACTGCTATTAAAGCAGTGCCATATGCAGATACCTAGATGCCAAAGTTTGGCCATAAATCGGGTGAGGTTGATATCCAGTCAGCATTAATGCAGTGAGAGGCTGGGAAGCTGGGTGTACTACCCAGGCGGCAAAGAGTTAAAATCACCGGAGCAAATGGAGCAAGTGGTGTTATCTGCCAAGCTGATAAGGTTAATTTATGGCTCCTGGGTGAAGCAGATATCTGCTAATCTTGACCCTAAAAGAAATTCAGAGACTGCAGTGCACTCACTCTAAGCAGCACTTACAGTCCCTAAATAAAGAATTGCTGGTGTATCACAGTGCTGAATTTTTGCTGCAGCAGAAAATGGATTTTCTGAAGTTACAGATGATTTGGCTCCACTAACAGCTGCATCACCCAACATTGCAAACCTAACATCCACAATACAAGTGCCCAGGTACTTGGACATTGTCGGGGTGGTTTCACACTCCCTTTCTAATTCTCTTATCTGGCCAGTTTATTGCAGGCAATTGAAAGATAATGCTACACCTTTAACCACCGCTGTGCTAAATTTTCTGGAACTGGTAACAAACTCAGATAGCAGCAACCCTAGATGTAAAAGATATATCTTTTATGATTCCAAGCTGGAATCATGACAAGGCTCAATTGGTGCTTATCTGGAAGGGAGAACAATACTTACAGACGCCCTCAGAGGTATAGGCATTCACGCCCCAGGACACAGGCTGTGCTTGTCCAACTTCTACAAGTATTCTCACTCCCTCCAGGCATGAAATGAGCCAGAGATACCCTGGAAAGGTAGGGGAAGTAACAACAGCAGTGTGGCAAGCATTTAGTGGAATAGACTTTCAGAGTCCACCTGAGAAATATAAATTCCAAGCTGCTAAACAATTTGAGCCACTAAGGGGTAACCTGTCCAGGCACCAACCCCTTTGAGATTTGTATTATTTTCTTTTTCCAGGAATGATGCCAGCACACCTTCACTGAAGGAACCAGTTCAGAGTGGGGCAACTGCCAGTGGATGTACATGAGAAAGCTCGCAGTAAACAGACAGGAAGATGTGATAATGACTCTGCCCGAAGGCCCTTTTAACTTTTGGGTTACTTTACTAGTAGACACAGGAAAGAAATCAACAGCTAATGGATTGTTCCTTCTTTTTAATAATTGGTGCATAGTAGGCCGAATTTTCACTTTTCATTTTACAGAAATCTGCTAACAGATTGTTTTCTGCTAACAGAAAACAGGCTGCATGGAAGCCTAAAGTCTGAGGCAAATAACTCATTAAGTACCTCAGCCTTTCCCATGTCTGTTGCCACTAATTCTCCCTTCTCATTTATCAGTGACCTTTCTTACTCTTGACCTTTCTTTTCTGACAAATATACTTATAGAATCCCTCCTTATTCTTCACATCCTTTGCCAAGATCCATTCCATCTTTTCTTGTCTTTCCTTATCCCATCATTATACATCCAGACTGCATTCCTGTATTCTCTCTGGGTCACCTGTCCCTGCTTCCATTGACAGTATTTCTTTCTTACTGTTCAGTTTGAGGAGCAGATCCTTGCTTAACCATGCTGGTTTCCAGCCTGCACTGCTTGATTTCCTACCCATCAGGATGGAGAGCTCTTAGTCTAAGAAAAGTGGCCTTCAAGACCTGCCAACTCTGGTCAGCTCCTCTGTCTCTAAGAACAGTTTCACATAAGATTTCATTCACCATCTCCCTTAACAGCTAGGATTTGCTCTTCTAAACTTCAGAATCCTGACTTTGTTCCTTCCCCAGCCAAGGTTTTCCCAGATCACAGACTCGACCATGACATCCTTGGTACGTCCAAGGCTGTCTCTGATCTTTCTAATGATCTCATTCACACTGATAAGCACAACAACCAGTAACTCTTCTCCTCTGGGATAGTTTCTCCAATACCCGGACCAGGAGTTCAGATGCACTCCAGGAGTCTCCTGAATTGCCTATAGCCTGCTGTATTGCTTTCCCAGCAGCTATCCAGGTGGTTGCAATTCCCCACTGGGATGAAAGCCTGTGAGCACCATGATTCCTGTAGTTGGAAAAAGAGGCCTTGTTAACACTTTGCCCCTGAACAGGAAGACTGTGACTGACACCAAACACAAGGCATCCCTTGTTGCTCATGTCCTTGATTTTTATCAACAGGCTCTCAGCCTGGTCATGGCTCTTATTCAGAGTCGGTTCTTTCTGACCTAAGCATTCCTGAAGAGAGAGCAACACACCCCTGCCCTTTCTTAGAATCCTAGAATCTGCTGACTTGGAAGGGATCAAGACCCTTCCCCAGGAAGGGACCTGGGGAACTCGTGGCCCTGTGCTGGACACCCAAGAACACTTGGGCAAAAGGGCTCAATTCCTGGACCCTGCATATGACACTTCTTCACAGACTCTCTTTTCTTAAAGTTTCTACTTTCTGCATGTTATGTTCTGACTGTAACAGAAGCATTATTTTCAAGGTTATCTTCAAAGTATGCTATGGGATTTAATCAGAGAGCTTGCAATCAAATTAACAAAACAAATATGTATCTAAAATACCTAGATTGCTTAAAATCATCTCACTGGAAAAGATTTATTTGAGGTTATGTAAGTAGCTGTGATATTATTTTACCATTTAAGCCTTTCATATTTCTGACCTCTGCTCAAATTTGTATATGCTTGATTCTATACACATGAACATATACTGGTAGATAGAAGTCAATGCACTTTATGGCTGCATTGACCTATGGATCATATAAAGTAATATAATAGTAGTAGTGAGTGAGTACATTATTATAGCTGCAGAAAAATTAGAATTAAATGTGTTTTTTCCCTAAATTAGAGCCTTACAGCATTTCCACCATACAAAGCACACAAAGTATGGATTCTGTAAACCTATCTTAATGCCAGTCACGGGTTTATGCACAGAATCACGAACGGGACGGGACTGCTGTGGAATGTGTCTCGAGCTCCTTTATTTTCCAAGCATCAGTCTCATTACATGGTTGGGACAATGGGAAGATGCCAGCAGCTCAAGTCCTTGGCAGCAGCCTCAGAAAGTGATGTTACAACACACTTTGAAAGTTTTTTGACCAATCACACAAAACAAAAGCGTATTGACAGTAGTTTTATCCAACCATTATAAGTACACATACCTTCGGTTAAAACAATGCTTGCTTATTTAGAATACAATATCTGCTTGTAAGCCTTAAAATACAATGCACAGAGCTCCATTATTAAGCTTAGAACTTCCTAATATCTTGCTAGATATACTTTTCTGCAGCTCAGGGAGTTATTCTAGCCAAGCGTTAATGCACAGACCATTGTTTTATTGTCCTTGCATTCTACATCTCATATAACTTTTCTGGTGACAAATCTTATGGATACTGCTTAGCTCTAATTACAGTTCTGCTGTTTCTGAGGTCTGCTCTTTTGCTTTCCCAAACCCCTCTGATTTACGGATTCCCACACTTTCTCTAAGTTTATTGCTCACTGGAGTGAAAAGTGTCACGAACATGACTGGATAAACTCTTGGGTGAAGTATAACAGGCCTGGCAGGTTACTAAGTTCAGAAAATTCACAGTGCATACTGCTTGTAGCACCAATATAATGACTGTAGGTGGTAGTAAGGGAAATTTTGATTGTACTGGTGCTCCTAACATCAGTTCTTTATGCACACATCTGGTAAATCACTCTGTTAAGGAATATGAACTTGAGATCAGTAAAGCCTCCACCTGAATGGTCTGTATTTGTGTCCAATAAATAGGAAAATGTTATAATTCTTTTAAATTTTGCTTATTCTTAATGCACCTTCACTAGGTTTAGGCTGCTGAATAACACTGATAGATATAGATTTTTTAAAGCATCATAGAAATATTCAAGTCTAAATCCAGGTATTTAATGTAAGACTCTTCTTTTATATCCTAGCAGCTTAGGAGATTCAGAGACATATGCAGTTTTTAATTTCTGACTTTTTTAGCAGTTAAAGCTTCTGGCCAGAACTCATAACTGATGGACTGATGGACAGGATGGACTGATTAAGATTCTTGCAGCATTAAATTCCAAGTGTGTCTGTGCAATTTCTTCTTGACAAACAATTTTGGAATTGTATTAAGATTCTTCATTATTTACCACATACATTTCCTTCTGCTACTGATGAGTGTTTCCACAAGTCATTTCAATGTATTAGCAGGGAACACTCACCTCAGAGGTGACCTTAGTGGCCCAGAATAATCATCTAGCTAGTCACAGTGTCAGACAGTGAATGGAATCTCTTCCTATAATGAGTGCACCAGGGATGGTACTCCATGATAAATGGATACAGCTCTGAAATGGTGTCCAGGCTATAGCCAGAAGGGAGGGCTTCCATTAAAATTAATAGCTTGCTTGCTCTGTTTTTATCAATGTATTACTGAAATTGTGTTCTTTCAAGGTTGCACAGCTGGTTTAATGCTGATTATGTTTTAAGCCACAGTGGATAATTAAAAAGGATAAAATGAGGGTGAGTTTATTCATAACAGAAAAAAATGCCAAGAACTATACAACCAAGGCATTTATCAATAAAACAAAAAAATCTAAAGATAAATTTACTGCAAAACCACTTGTTTCTGAGCTCACTTTCTTCTTCTGTAGAAGAAATAAGTTCTATTAAAATATTTTCAACACATTAAAACAAGTCTCTTTCTGTTGCAGATAATCTTACATGAAGACAGGAAAGCAAAATGCCATGAGTTCCCTAAATATAATGGATTTAAAGCTAGTACTAATTAAAGAGAACCTATCCTCTCAGTCCTCTCCAGTTCATACAACTGAGATCAGACAATTGACCATGCAATTAATAGAGACATGAATTCTGAAAGAAATTGTGCTATTACAAAGTCTATATAATAGATTATAAAGTTCCATGTTATAAAGTTTCATTTCATTAATTAGTTCATTTCAGGGAATGGGGATTTATTGCATGTACTGAATGCTAAGTCTCATTAACACATCTGCAATAATATTTGACCACAGTAGTCCTATGAATTTGGTCAGGAAACTTATTCCCTCAGTTTCTTCTACAATATTTTAGAAGTAGCACAAAACTTATTTTATGATTTCACTGGAATGCTGCCCAGAGAGATCAAGAGGTGTTACCTGCATATTTCTCAATGAAATCTGCTTTGGTTCCTCTGTTTTCACATTAAAAGAAAATTGCCTTGCTCCAAATGTTTTAATCTTCTTGTTTTCTAAAAATGAGACAAGTTAAGGTGTTTAGATGGTCTGTTATCATTTCAGAAGGGCTTATGAGAGACCATTGTGCATACACAAAGTAATGTGATGGCATGCAAATCTGCAAAATAACCTGAGAAAAACTCTTTCAGAATTAATGGTTTTAATAAATGGTCTGATACAAAATGTATTTCTGTGAGTCAGGGTCTGCGCATAGAAATTCATACCAATATTGTATAAGTATCTGCAGCCACTACATTTTGTGGAAGTAAAATTGGAAGTCAGTGGTGCCTTTCAGTGAGCATCTTATGTTGTCTCATTTTATCAGATGAGGCGTGAGCAATGTAGAATCAATGTATAGAAAATATTGTTTCACAGCAGAGAACCGACATGGTCAGAATTATGCTTTTTAAAAAGTTATTCTAGAGCTTATGTAATCGTCTAAAAGCAAAATTAGTTCCACGTTATTTTGCTGACCAGCCTACTGGTTATTCACACTGTCATAATATTAAAAAGTCATTACTTTTAGAGCACTGCATCAGCTTTTCTAAGGTACTGCACAGCAGACACAATTAAGAAATAACTAATGTCCTCAGATTCTATTTCTCCTGTCTCAGAGAACTCTTTAGAGAAAAATAGATTTTTTCCTCTAAGCCAGGATTTTATATGTGTTTTTAAGCACATTTTCCAAATCCCCCTCATTTAAGATTTCACATTCATTGTCAATTTTCAAATGGATGAAAATAATTTTGCCTGAACTTCATCCATTTAATATCTGTAGTTATTTGCCTCAGGCCCTATCTCCGGAGAGGGAATAAAACCCAAACAGAGAAAAGTTATTAATAAATATTTTTAGGATAATAACAGGATAGAATAAATTGATATGGAGTAGAATTGAGATTTCTTAGATCTAGAACTCAAGCAAAACTTACTTTTATTTGTCTGCCTGGAGTTTACCATTGCTGGGAATGGTTCAAAGCTGCATTCAGAGAAGGTTCAGATGACATTAGGAAAAATATCCTTTCAGAGAGCACGATCAAGTAGGATTCCTGGCTTCCTGGAGAGGTGGTTGAGGCCTAAAGGCTGTCAGTTTTTATGTTTTGACTTTTTTCAGCCCTGAATTGGTAAGGTAATTAGACTATATGATCATTGTTGGTCCCTTTAACTGAAAATATTCTATTCTATTTTATGTGTAGAAGTATTTATATACACTATATATACTTTAGCAATATGATATGTGGAGAACTTCCCAGATTAACTGTTCCAGTGTAAAAAAAGCCTTTAGAAAAGCTTTTAGAGTCTTCAGGCAAACAGTAATCACAAATTAGGTTTTACAACAAAAAATGTAAATAAAAACTATGTTTTTTTTAACATTTATCAGCAAGTGAATATAGCCTTTGGGAATCTCATTTATTACCTTCTATTTATATAGACTCTTATAAGAATTTTAAGTGGAAGTATTTCTAAAGACTTACTGTATTAGACATATATTAAACATTTACGTTTTCTCTTTACCCTGAAAGATTGTTGCGCTGTTAGATAAAGAAATAAAATTAATGTATTGCCTAATTTTCCCCATTTTATTTTATATTCGGGACTTATTAATCTTTTAGTGATCAGTTCTGGACTTCATTTGTACTATATTTATGACTTGAATCAATTCTCTCACAAGATGTGGACCTGCTAGAATGGGTCCAAAGGAGAGCCATGAAGATGATGAGGGGGCTGAAGCATCTCTCCTACAAAGGCAGGCTGAGAGAGTCAGGGTTGTGCAGCCTGCAAAAGAGAAGGATTTGGGGAGGCCTTACAGAACCTAAAGGGAGCTTGCAAAATAAAAAAAAAAAAGAGAGGGGAACTTTTTACTAGGGCACACAGTGATAGCATCAGGGGAAGTGGTTTCAAACTTTAAGAGGAAAAGTGCTGTTAGAGGTTAGGATGGAATTCTTTACTGTGAGGATGACGAGATGCTGAAACATGTTGCCCATCCTTGGGTGGCCCAAACTTGGAAGTCTTCAAGGCCAGGTCGGATGGAGTCCTGAGCAACGTGGTCTGCTGGGTGGGGTCGCTGCCTGTGGTGGTTGAGGCTGGAATGAGATGGTCTTTAAGGTCCCTCTCAACACGACTCATTCTATGATTCTGTGATTCTATGTAAAAGTGAAAAACAAAGGAACAAACACAGATGAAAGGAAGATTCTGGGAGATCTAGGATCATAAAAACATTGTCAAATTGCAAAACCATCCAGCTGAACAAACAATCCAAATGGTCAAAGTGCATTGGAAGACATATTAAGAGGATTATAATATGTAAGACATAGGATATCATTTTACTTGTGGCCTATGGGCTAAATGATATAATTACAAACACTAACAGTGATAATAAGAGAATAGAATAACATGACTAGCAAATAAAAATTCAAGGAACTAAAATAATTTCATTTTGGGAAAAAAAAAACCCAAAAACCAACCAACCAAAAAACAAAGCTTCAAATGAAAAGGCTTGCAGGGGACTTAATATGAATTTTCAAATATGTATGGTTTGATTTGTTTACCTCCTGCTGATTTTACTTTTTTCTGTTGTTCTTCTGCTGCAATTAATATCTTAAGAAACTTTAGAGCATACGACAAAACACAAGTCCATATTTACTAGCTCGAAAGAGGTAGATTTTTCATATGAAAAAATAAAACCAGGAGTTTTTTCACTATATCCACCGAGGACAAACATAATCAGCTCAATCTGAAGATTAAAAGATTCAGTTTAGGCATTAACAAAAACATACTTTCTTATTATAAAAAAATTAAGTACTGTCACTAGAATTTAAAAAAATATAAAATCTACATTTGCTTAGAATGACTTCATAAAACTTTCACAAACCAGAACACTTATTTCTCAAGTAAATATTTGAGCCACATCATGTTTCAGTTTGGTACCTGAACTATGACTCCTACGCATAGCTTGAACTCTTATTCTGCTGGAGTCAGCCAGCTATATCACATACAAACAAACGTTTGCTCCTGGGCTCTGCAGTAGATTTTCTCTGAACTACTCTGAGGTTACAAGAGAAAGAGAAACTATCTTCACCTTGCTGGCAAATTCTGTCCATCCCTTAATCCCTACAGGGGAATTAAGATCGTTGGGCAGGGGACAGAGCATCAGGAGAATGTCTGGATTTCAGCACTAGCTGGTGTCATGAAAAGATGTTTAACTAGGGCACAGTGGCTGAATTGGCTTGGGGTGAAATTGGGGCAACTTTTCGTGAAATTACTGAGATGCTTTCAGCAGAAAGCATCCTGTATTTTTTTATTTTTCTCCTGTATGATATGAGAAAAATACCAAAAAATATGTCGTGTTTGTTCTACAGTGCAAAAAAAAAAAAGCATGCATTGATAATCGCTTTACTTTGTGATGCTGTTTTAGGAATATTCAAATAATACTAATAATTACTGAATTGGTTTGCAATGAAGACAGTCAAATAATTTATTGTATCTCTGCAAATAAACAACTGTGGGCTTTGCTATATAAATCATGTTCACTACTCTGCCTAACACTATGTTGTTCCTTATTCTCTCTATGCTCCTGAGATGACCCTTGCCACAGGAATGTGAAGAAAGTTGTGAAGTCTGCCTCCAATGTACACACATTCTTGGAAAAGAAACTGGGATAAGAAAGCTGGAACAGTGTTTCAGGAGTCAGCAAAGTCTGGAAGAACAGGGAAGCTGACAAACAGTAACCATGTCTTGAGTTATATCAGTGACTGAATACAGTACCAAGCCCATACAGTAGTACTCCTTTGGATTTGGGTGCAGCATCCTATATTACAGCAGTGCTTCTCCAGCAGCTAACATGTGGAGCTTTTCAACATATTTAATTAGTTGAGATATGGTCCCACAAGTCTACAGTTTCCAGTTCCAGAAGCATTCTGTTTGGAATAGCTTAGGTACCTCTGAACAGTATGGCACTCTTGCATAGAGCTATGCCTCTAGAGCTTTACCACTGTCAGACTTGTTTGGACATATATAAACTATGTTTTTATACGGATACAATCATAATCAAATTCAGATTTTTCAGTCATGTAATTTAAAGATTATATTGCAGTGAATAAGGACATACAAAATTAGATTTCAATTACAGCTTGCGACATTTTCTGCACAGAGCCTATACATTTATTTCCTCCAATTCAGACTGTAAAATAACATAACTCATCAAATAAGCATGGTTTCATCATTATTTATTAATTTTGTTTTAATATTCCAGCAGATTAATAAAATGGCTTTTTATATCTTACTGAATGTAAAGGTCAATTAGTGTATGTTTCTGGTACTCTGAAATTCTGAAGAGAAGTATTAAACCCTTCTGCATCCAAGAAAGAATCAGATCAACATCATTGGTATTCAGCTTATTGTCTGATAACTTGCCAAGTGTTTTAGCAATAGATTGCACAAATACTTTGAAGTGCTGGAAATCTACAGTAGTATAGACAAATATGCAATACAGAATTCAAAGTAACTGATTGGGTACCTCCTTAGATTAGATTTAAGGGTTGCTCTCCACTGATGCAGAAAGAAGGCATAGCAGATAGTAGTGTAGCAACATTAAGGAACAGTCTTATTGTTATGAGAAACCTGAAGCTTCTGAAGTCTTCATTATATTACAGGGAGCTGAGTTTTATCCTAAGAGAGTTGGCAACTGCAGAAAAGACTCTACGTGTACTGAATTTCAAATCTACATGAAAGTAAATTTCAGTATCTGCTTTGTTTAGCTGCTGCTTGCAGTGTAAGGCTTGATTTCCAAAAACAGTTCTGCACACATCTAACACAGCTGTGGATGCAGAAATGAAATGGAGTCTCCACTGTCCTTGAGATTCCTTTCTGTTACCTGTATAAGCTGTAGGGGGGAACAGCAGATGTCACATAGCTAGAATGGGATTGCCTGTGTTCATAACAGTTATTCCCACCTTGTGGTCTTATGAGGTGCTTCTTTAGTTCATATACTAAATTCTGTCACTGAAGGAAGCAATCATAAATCCTTTTGCCTTCAGTAAGAATTTAATACTTGAGAATACCTAACAATACTCCATCCTGTATGGTATATAAAAGCCCTTTCAATGACTGTGGAAATTCAGCCACCTCTGGGATTCAATATAACAACTGTCCAACAGGTTTTCATAGTATTTCTCTTGTATTACAGAAATTGAAGAGATTGTTACAATTGTTCCGGTTTTTGCCTGATACCTCAGAATAAACTCTAGGTGTACAAAATATAATAATTCTGCTTTGTTACCTGAATTTCTGTTTACAGAATATATGGAATATCCACTGACTACTGATTCTCCAAAAACCCTTAGATCTTTGTACTTTATGTTTTCCTCAAAGAAAAAAAAAAGGCTTTAAACATTATAAAGTACATGTTCTGTTAATATATATTGTAGAATGAATTGTGATTTATGTAGTATTCAAATATTACAAAAGATATAATTTATTAAAATTGTTTTAATATATTCAATATGTTATTCTGAATGCAATAATACATTGTTCTGAAAGTAGAAAAGGAATATTTGTTAAACCATGATGTGGCATAACTGATCTAAAATCTTCTATTGCAAATACTACCAAAGGAAAGACAGACCTTATTTTTGTCCAGGAGACCTTATTTTCCCTGGATTTAAAATGTTATCTCCTTTCTCAATACCAGTTATTTTTCTTAGCTCCCTTCTAAGTTGCAAATGGAAAAAAAAGGAAAAAAATTAAATTCAGGTGTGAATACTATCAGTGCAATCCTTAATGAAGCCTTAACTGCAGTGCCCAAAATTATTTCTGCTAAAGTTTTTCAGTGTAGATTTTTTCTTTTGCATATACACAGAGAGAGAGAATTTGTTATTGGTATGAAAAGAAATGTATTAAAGATTTGCTTTTAAATTCCAAGATTAATGAGTTCAGAAATTCCTTCAAAACAAACCTCTTTTTTTTTTTTTTTCAGGCCTGGCATACGACTGCAAGTTCAATTTTTTTTTAAATAAGAATTTGTTTGAAAACACTGAGACATTGGCCAGTGAAATCTCTCAACAGTATTTTCATACGATTATTATTCAGAAGAACCTGCAGAAGGTTGTAACTAATGGTTTCTACTGCATCTTGAGAAAAATACAACTAATTTGCAAAGCATGTCTGGTACAGAATCAGCCAGTGTCCACTTAGACCATATGAAACTTGGTAATGCACTATGACTTTGGAAAAGACAACTGAAAACTGAAGGAAAGCACTCCTGCCACAGTATATTACACTGTCTGCATTAAATGTTTGTGCTTTATGTGCATGCTTCTATTACAGAAGCTGGACTCCAGTATACTCATATTTTACAAGAATCTTACACTGAAAAGAAGAAGCAGAGTTTCCTAACCAAATGTTGTGTTGGCAACTGAAATGGCTGAAGGATGGGGTCATGCTGCAGAGCAAAGGCTCTCTAGAGTGGGAAGCAGCTAATGATTACTTTTCTGATGAGTTTGTGAGTTGCTTCTCTGGTATGTTTTTTTGTGTGATTTATTAACTATTTTGGAAAACCCAACCTGAAGCTCTTACCAGCCTCTTACTTCTTTGGAGTTCACAAACCAGACTCAAAAGAATGAAGAGTAAGTTTGATTTTCATTAGTAAATTCTGGTTTGACTAAAGAAGTTACAAAGGCCACAGAGGTTTAAATAGCTTGCTTTGTGAGTTTAACTGAGTCACATTTATACACTAAAGTTTTGTCTTTTCTTTGTTTCTTTTGGAATGATGGATGACTCACGTTGATATTAAACTCATTAGGTATATCTTTTGGGAGAAAAACAACTACAAAACAGGTTTCATTTTAATTCCCCCATTCTTCAAAGTGCTTATTAAAATAGAATATAATCTGAGTCCCTGAGAAAATGGAAATAAAATGTCCTAATTGAAAGCTGTATTCCTTATCTTTAATAAACAATATTTTCTCTGCTAGTAGACAAGACCATTTATGTATAACGTAGGAAAAGGTCACTTATATTTCTTTTGTTTCTATATTCTTGACACCAATGTGGATTTTTCATTGTTTGGACTATTTATTTTGCACTTCTCTGATACAAACTCCTTTGGCATTTACTGGACCCTTTTCCCTATAGTCTGAAGTTCTCTTCCTTTTTAATTAGATTGACCTTTTGGTTCACTTGGTTGCCCTCAAAATGACTGAGAATGACTACTCTTTTGGAAGACAAGTTGAAATCAGCACAGAGAGACTGAAAACAGTCATGCGAAATAAAAATATTTTATGCAGCTATCCCAGCACTATAACTGCATAATCGTTATGTTCATAGCCTCTAACACAAAGAAATACTGGCCTCTGCAAATTTAGTGACATTTTAATGATGACAGGTTCTTTCTCATCTCCTTGAACGAATGCTTTTATACTGCACTTTGTGACTAATATTTTCAGAGTATATTTTTACTGTCCCATAATGATTTGCCTTTTTACCCTTCCAAGTTAAAAAGGGTAAACTTTGATTCCAAAGTATAAGTTCATTTGCTACTGTTTATTGCATAGTCTATTTCTCTTCTACTGTTTAAGCTATATTTTCTGGGTTAAAGACTGAAATAAATGGAAGATTTGTTTTTGTTTTGTTTTGTTTTGTTTTGTTTTTAATTCTGAGGGTCATTAGACATCATTTGAGTAGTTTAGAAAGAAATAAGAGGATATACCTTTACAGGCTTATATAATTGCCCTAAAAGTTTAATAGCTGGAGCACAAACGCTTTTTCATTTTTCACTAGGAAGACAATAATCAGCAAAATTCACATTTTCATTTAGAGCAGTTACTGCAATGTACCTAAAGCTAGGGAGTGAAGAACATGTTTTTTCTTGGTCTTTTGGGTGGTGAGAAGGAATTTATATCTCATCTTTCCACTCAGTTGAAGGTCCTCTAGTTTATAAATAAATATTGGGTCAGGAAAGGTTCATTCCCAGTCAGGTAATGCTGCACAGAGTTCCCAATAATAATTGAAATGCATCTGAAAAATTAAGTGTAAGTTACTCAACCAATATTAACTTAAAAATAAGGACTTTAAATCCTTTTGCTGTAAATAAATACAGAATAAATGAATACGAACAAAACTTTTCACTGTCTAATTTTTTTTTTTCCTTTGTGAAGGGATAGAAGGGAAAGTGTTTGATTTGTACAATTCTATCAAAGAATCTTAGTACTGTCTTTGTAGTTGGTTAAGCAAATACTAATAGAATTCTAGACAATAATGAAATTAAAATACCATAAAATTTAATTCTGGATTTTAGTTTTTCATTTTTTAAAAACAATACTGACTGAATTTGGAAAATAATTTGTCATTGTGTAACCATATCCATTTATTGCTTCTAATGTGTTGGCTTTTTACTAATATTTTAGGGTCTTAAGAGTAACATATTGTTACATCACTTTTTTTATAGAGGTGGAGAAAAGCTCCATTTACAATTATGCCCAATGTAGAATTATTCTCAAAATTGGGGGATAGCAGGGAGGGATCAAAGAAACTGTTGTAGTGACTGAATCAGATCTTTCAAACAGGGTTATGCAATTTCAAAGAAGAAGGATAGGGAGTTGTTGTAGAATTAAGATCTAAATTACTAGTATTTTTAAGTTTTATACAGATGAAATCTGTACAAACTTTAAGAAAGTGAAAAATTAGGCTAATCACTTTACAGTGCAATCTCCTTCCAGGTTATTCCTTTACAGAATAGAAACTTGATCTATTCTTATTGCTTTTAAAACAAAGTTTAACAGGAAATACATTGATTAATATATCTCTGAAAAACTTCTTAGTTTTTATTTTCCTTGTTACAGTTTAGCAAGACTGATGCCATATTGTGGGAAAAACTAACTGGAAAACCATCTTTTTCTTTATAACATCTTCACAGGTTGCACTTTAGCAAGATTTTGCAAGATCTTGTTATAATACTTTACTTCTCTAATATTAGACAATAGAACAGAAGATCATTTGGAAGAAATCTATTTTTTTAAATCTTAATTAAGTCTCTCTACTATTGCTGTTTGGCAGTTTATACTCAAATTCTCCAATACGTTTCTACTTCTTCAAAATAGTGATGCAGAAAAAAGGGCTGGGTCAAAAAAAGACCTAAGGAAATGTCACTGTTGTTGTATCAACCCTGCTATACCTGAAGCCTCAGGGCTAGCATCTCACTCAGCATTAAGCACTCAACTAAACCCAAAGATAATCCTCAAAAAATAGGAACAAGGAGCAATTTATGCCATTAAAGCACTGAATTATCTCCTTTGATTTGGTGGCTTTTTCAGTTGACTGTATGGAGAGTTGGCATAACTTTTATTCTTATGTTTGGTCTGGAGTTATGTGGGAAGGATTCACACAAAGCATTAGAGATGGCAGTAGTGGAGGGGAATGGTTTAGTGCAGCTCGGCTCTGCCCAGCCATAGGACCTTGTGTCTGACTGGACTGCTCTGTTCACATGAGGCAACAGCTCATGTCAGGGACCAGTCATGGCTTCTGTAAATGAGGAAATGTCCTTAACAATTCAGTTTATCAGTCAAGAAATTTAAACTATTCTCTACATAAGGAAATGAAACATTTTTCTTGCATTTGTTATCTTCCATTAAAAAAAGGGCAGATTTGTAGAGATGTTTGATATTTCACTGTATGTATACAGATTTATATGTATACTTACAAAGCTCATAGGAAGAGGAACTGTGCAGATGAAACCCTGATGAAGTGCTATTGAATTTCATTGATTTATCATGCAAAGGCCAAGAGTATATGGTGGGAGAAACTGTAGGCTTTAATAAGCTCCCTGAAAGCTTGATAAGGATATGTTCAAAAGGGAGAGAGAAAACTATTTAGATAAGGCCATATTCTATGAGACTAGAATGTGATTATTGGTCTGATATTCAGAGGCATTACAAAATTTATGCAGAACTGGCATTTGGCAGGATGACCAGACTAAGTAAAAATGAAAGCTTTAGTAAGGCAATCTCTCTGTCTACAGATTTTGATTTTCAATTTTAATTTAAATTCAGTGCATAAGTAAGAAGCAATACAAAATACAGACAAAAATTTTCACTTCAGATTTCAATCTATTCTGCTACAGGAAAAGAAAATTGGAAAAAGACAGAATTAAATAAACAGTGCCCTAAAGACCAGCAAAAACCATTAATAAATATATAAATAATATTCCCCACATACTTGAACCATTTCATGCCTATTATTTATCAATATTTAATTCAGTTTCAGATATGTAGGATTCTGTGACTGAATTTCTCAGTGATTCATAACAAATTAAGATAAACTGCTCTCAGGGAATCCCTAAGGGGATGAGTTCATACTTTCCAAACCTACCTTAGTTGTATAGTATGTATGATTTTGTATGTTTGATGTTGTTCTGAACACTGTGCATGGGATGAAATGGAAATGCAGGTCTTGGCACAGTATTTTGTATGAAAAGGATTTGGAAGCAAATCCTCCCGTGTTTATTACACTTCACATAAAAGGCAACAGCTGCACTGCATCATCACTGCAGTTCCAGATGTTCAGTGATGACAGAGTTTTCTTTTTTCATTGCATATCAATGATGTAATGCTTCATAATGCATGTCTTACAAACAGGAAAAGAGAACACATTAATTTGATGAATGTTTCAGATAGATAACAGCTGCATGTTTTGAAAGGTCATCCTCAGATATCATTCAGATAGCACTTGCTCCCTGAAAAGGAAAGAAAACAAATCTTTCTGTATCATGCATGGTACTTTAAACCAAATCATCTTTCCTAAATTATGACTTAATTTTTTAAGTCCATTTTCCTCAGGAAAGATTTTGAAGCTGCAAATGACAAGTAACAGATAACTCCATAGTAGTAAATGTTAACAGACAACAGGTATGACTTTGATTGAGTTGTGTCAGAAGTATCTCAGCAACTAATGTCTTTGTCCTAGGGTGAGTCTTGTAAAAAATAACACAAAACTAAGTCTTGATTTCAATCTTTTATCACTGTTTATACTGAGCATTAGCTCAGTCACTGACAGACCCTGTTTTATTTCTAGTAAATCATAACTTGCATCATCATATAAGGCATCCTTTAGTCTTTTCTGTAGAAATAAAAATAATATTTTTATATTAAAAATTAAAATATGCTAATTAATCTTCAAATTCCTCAGAATTTCTTAAGGAACACTTCTTTGCATTTCAGTAGCAAATCCTTCAAACAGATATCTGCTAAAAATGTAAGGTAACATAACGATTTTCCAACATAAATCTGCCATTTATTGAGTCCCTAAAAGAACAACAAAATGCAAATTTATAATAATAGTTGTTATTTTATCCTTAGGTCGTCCGATTATTCAGGCACTTATTTTGTATGCAGGAGTCATCTTCGTTTTTAAGAGCAAGCACTAGTACTAATGTCAGTCAAGAAAAAGGATGTAAAGGATTCCCTTAAGGCATGATTTGTATGTAAATATTTTTTATAATAGATTGATTAAATAATGTAGATTTTAAAAAATATTTTCGGGACATGTAATTCCTTCTTGAGGTGTGAAACAGAGACATCTAATTTCAGATTTGGAATAGGAAAATGATTCCGAGTATTACCCAGTTATGACCATCATTTAAGCTGCTGGGGAAAAAAGGAGTGTGGTACTTGGGGAACACAGGGGAGATAATGTCACTATCTATGAAACAAAAGAGAGACAAATGTCATGTTTGAGACACTGGGAAATGAGGTAGAAGAAAATTAATAGCTAATGAAGTCACTACATTTGCTGAGATAATAATTTCCATAGCCATTGCTGCTACAAATTGTAGCTTTCAGGCCCACCACTTTGAAATATCCCTTAGGTTCAGCTCTGAAATCAGAGGTGGAAAGATGTTCCACCAAGACATACTCTATTGGTAAGCAGATACTCTTGGTTTTTATTGATCAGATGTGTTCATTATAGCAGGTATCAACTGTGTCAGGTAAAAACAAAAGTGTGCCAACTGGAGTCTAAATTAAATTGTGACTGCTAAATGAAAAAATTGAAGAATTGAGACTATTATTGTTGTTCTAAGCTCACCCTGAAGTGATTCACTGATTCAAAATGTGCTTCATTTTCTCAGAACAAAGCATTAATAGGAAAACAAAATGACCTAGTAATAATTAAAAAAACCCAAACAGACCAACCAACAACAGCAACAACAAAAAACCCAAACCTGAAAAAGAAACCCCCCAAGTCAGTTATAAGAATAGAGAAATAAGCTGTTGCAGAGGTTACTTAGTAACCATTACTGCTACAAATAAAATAGAAGAGTCGAAGATGAATCTGAGACAACTGGAAGTACACTATTAAAAATATCTTTTGTCATGCACTTGAACTGTTCTCAGGACATGCAGCAAAGACCGGATCATATTATAACATATTGTGCTTCTGTTTCTACTATTATTACATTTTCTCAGTTGGGGAAATCTCAGCTATCTCACTCAAAGGTCAACAAAATATTTAAAATTGTTTCTAACTCTAGGTATAGTAGGAGCTCTAACGAAAACTTGCTCCAGACAATAGTAAGTGCAATGGTAAAGTTTGTTAAATTTTTTTATAGGGCTTGGGCTGAAATAAAAAGGCTCTGACCTTGCATAAAAATATATCCTACTGAGATACTTTTTCATATGAATATTTAATTTATCTACATTTCAGCTTTCATGTTTGCTTTCTAAAAAAAGTAGGTCTTTCATTTAAAGTAAAAAAGTGAAATTTGTGCTATTTAAAACAAAATCCAAAGTGAATATGAACTGATCCCCACTGAACTGAATATGAAGTGATTCCCTCAGCTATAAAAAAGCTTTATACAATATTAATCAGATACACGTGTATGTATGTGTGTGTGTGCAATTCAGTCAGACAGCATATAAAAAGCCAGATTACGTAACTAGACAACCCAACAGCTTTATTTTTAAAAAGAAAAAAATATTCAGAAAAAAACACCAGGAGAAATATCAATATTAATTTCAAGATGTATTTTATAATGTAGATACTTGTGAAGATAATGTGATTTTTTTGTAACTGCAAATTAATTAATTGCTAGAAGCATGATTATGTCTCAATATAAAAAGTACATAGTCCTTTTTGTTGACCTAATTGAAACGTGCAGAAACTCCAACTAATTTGTTATGAAACAGATATATATCTCCTTTTCAATGTGTCGCAGTATAGTTAGCAAACTGAGCTGTCCACCATGAATTTGACAAATTCTTCTCCAAAAATATTATAAGAAATATATTTTAAATAAATATTATTTAGGCTTGAAGCTGAGTTTAAAGTAGTTATAAATAAAATCCTACCATTAATCAAAACATTCTCATTATCTTTATGCAGTCAGATAATACCATATTAAAACCATGTAACAAAAAACCATATTGAAAGAATTCCTGTATGACTTCTGGGTGCTACTGTTAACTTGACTAATACTTTTATTTATGTCATCTCAATGCCTTCAATATGAAACAGAGACATTATTACACCAGTGTTTTCAGTATGGCCCTCAACAAGGTATAATTTCCCTGAAAATTGTATCTTAATAAGACCATGTTTGCAATCAGAATACACTGGGCATGACATAACGTCATAATAACATCAAGATGTAATCTGTGATATAGTTTCTGAAAAGTTTTCTGGATGATTTTGGTGTTTTGTTGGACTGCTTATCTGTGTATGCAACAATTCTTGTTATAAGACATCAAATCAGAAAATGAGCATGTATTTGGAACATAAGGTTTATGTCTAGGAACCTCAACTGGCCTTTACAGATTATGATTCATCACTTTATACTGCCAGTAGTTTATTTCAGTTGCTTACGTGTAACGTTCAATACAATGGTGATAGAAACAGTCTGTGAAGTTGGTCATGAACAAATGTAGCAATTTGACAGTGTTCCAGTACTTATCAACAGGTACTGAGCAAGAGTAACTTGGCTTGGGGTTTTTTTGGAAATCACACATACATGTTCGTATGCAGTTGTCTTTCAATAATAATTTTAATATGCAAATACAAGAATCTTTGAGATGTTCAAGCACCTCGCAACCACTTATAGGCTCCATAAAAAGGCTGTTTTTATCTACAATAGAATATTACCACCTCATTTTTTGAGAATGAGATTTGAGTTTCTGTCTTTTTCTTGAAACACTATCACCTATTAACAGCTAATCACACACTGAGAGTTCTAATGAAAAAGCAAGTTCTTACGTGAAACAATAGAAAACATTGTTAATAGTATGTTGGTGAGTTTCTCTAGAAAGGATTAAAACTGTATTTGACTAGCTGAAATACTGACAGTCTAATACTTATTATGCAAATGCTGCCACTCCTTTTAACTGATTATTTAGGATTCATACAGAAAACATATCTTTCTAATCTTATCCTGTTGATAAATCTTACTGAAAAAGCCCACAATTAGCCAACCAACCGACCAACCAAAAAAAGATAATATTTGAAAAACATTCAAATTATTTCGATAGCATATTTTAATTTATATAATTCCTTTATTGATATGAACCACAATAATTCTTTTCATAACCCATTAAAAAGGAAAGAAGAAATAAAGAAAATACTATTCCATATATACAATCTCAGAATCATAGAGTCAATAAGGTTTGAAAGGATCTCTAAATCATGTCCAACACTTAAGTTAACACTTCTAAGTCCACCAGTAAACTGTGCTCCTAAACGCCACATCCACCTGTTTTTTGACGTCTTCCAGGACTGTTGACTCCACTACTCCCTTGTCAGCCTGCTTCAATGCATGATAATGCTTTTAGTGAAAGCATTTGTCCTAACATTCAAGCTACACATCTCTTGGAACAAGTTGAAGCTGTTTCCTCTTTCCTATCACCAGTAGAATGGGAGAAGTGACTGACTTCAACCTCCTACAACCACCTTTTAGGTACTTGTAGAGGCTAATAAGGTCTTCTCTGAGCCTCATTTTCTCCAGGTTAAACACCCCCAGCTCCCTCAGCTGCTCCTCATAAGACTTGTGCTCCAGACCCTTCCCCAGCTCTGTTGTCCTTCTCTGGATGTGCTCCAGCTCCTCAATGTCCTTCTTGCAGGGAGGAGCCCAGAACTGAACACAGGATTCCAGGTGTGTTCTCACCTGTGCTGAGTGCAGGGGACAATCACTGCCCTGGTCCTGCTGGCCACACTACTGCTGATACAGGTCAGGATGCCATTGGCCTTCTTGGCCACCTGGGCAACCCTGGCCCTTGGGTGTCAAATAACACCCCCAAGTCCTTTTCCACTGGGAGTCTTTCCAGCCATTCTGTCCCCAGCCTGTGGAGCTGCCTGGGGTTGTTGTGACCCAGGAGCAGGATCCAGCACTTGGCCTCTTTGAGCCTCACACCACTGGCCTTGGCCATCAATCCAGCCTGTCCAGACCCCTCTGCAGAGCCTTCTTACCCTCCAACAGATCAACACTCCCACCCAACCATACCTGGGTGTAAACTGACTGTGTGCACTGGATCCCCTCATCCAGATCACTGATAAAACTGTTCTACAAGTCTGGCCCCAGCACTGAGCCCTGGGGAGCTGCACTTGTGACTGGCTGCTGGGTGGATGGAACTCCATCCACCAACACTCTCTGGACCTGGCCATTCAGAAGTTTATTTTTATGAAGTGAACAAAGAACTAACTCAAGCCATGACCAGCCAGTTTCTCCAGTAGAAACATAGTTTATTTTATAATAATATAGGAGAATATAAGGAAGTTATTATTTATTTGTTATTAGGACTTTTTTTATAATACATTATTGCACTACCGATTTTATTTGGTTTAACCAGATTCTGAAAAGTTTTCAGGGAAAAAATATTGATGGCTTCTTCCTAATTACCAGTTATGGCCCTTACACTATTTTAGTGCTACTTGACCTTTCTGCAGCATTTAATAATGGGAACTGTGGGATATATTTTTGAGACCTACAATAGCTCTGCTGTTTTTTACTTTTTCAGTTTGTGTCTCTCTCCACTTTACTACTTATACAGAGTTTGACAAAATGGTCTTTTGTGTCTGCCATTTTGTAACTATTTAACTGAAATTCTATTCTTGGATTAAGGTTTCTTGTAAAATACTGCACCTGATTTTGTCACATTTCGATTCTTATCAGCATTATATGCACAGTAAAAAATTGGTGTTATTGTGAAGTTTATTCAAAGGACTTTTAAGTCTCTAAACAAGGTCCAGAAAGATTTAGGAAAAAGGAATGTCATAATTTTAAGACTAGAAAACTATGCCTTTTATAAAATTATAAAGATTACACATTTGTTTCTGTTTTACTCAATAAAACAAAACTGAAATGCGATAAATGATGATATATGTAAAGGGTGAAATTTGCCCATGCGCAACAGCCTCTTTTGTCCTGTTTTCACAGCGAGCTGGTCCTGTGCACTAAAATAAATTTTATCACTTAAAGGAAACTCACATGTTCACCAAGAGAATGCAGAATAATAAATACCCTTTTTTGCCCACCTTAAAAAATAAGCTAATATAGTACAATCTCTTCTGAATATTAAAGATTTATTTCAGCCTATCGAGAGCAAGATTTTAATCTCTGTGTGTGTTTCTATAAATTTGCGGTGTTTAACAAAAAGTTGATTTTGAAAGAGACTCTAATAATGGCAGTAATTTGAATAGCAGATGAAACAGAAATAGGAGAAAGTGATGGAACTCTAGGACTTGACCATTGGATATTGAGCTAGGTTACATATATATATTCAGGAAGGGTTGATACTTAAGACTAGAGTAGTCTTTAGGTGTCTTCACGAGCAAAAACTGACTGAGAAGTTCACAAGAAGTAAATAAAATATTGCTAACCAAATTTGCCATGATAAACTTTTTTTTTTTTTTTTTTTTTTTTGTCATTTGGAATCTATTTTAAACTCTTTTGAAGACACTATATTAGAAACCAACTTGCATCAAGTTTGTTTATGTTTACTGACAGCCAGGATGGTGTAGTGTTTCCCGACCACCCACAGAGGGAATCAAAAGTTTTCTTGGCTAGAGACAAGCTGATGCCTGTCTAGATATTCTTACGCAAGAGGTGAGAGATACTTTATTCAAATTTCTTTTTGTGTTTTTTTTTCGGGTTAACTCTCTTAGGCAGCTAAGTCCCACACAGCTGTTTGCTCGCTGCTCCCCACAAGGGATGGGAAAAAAAGCAAAAGTGTGAGAAATCTCATGGGTCGAAATAAAGACAGTTTAATAAGGAAAGCAAAAGGTGCACATGCAGGCAAAGCAAACTGAGCAATCAGTTCATTAGCAGACAGATGTTTAGTCCCTTTCCTGGAGAGCAGGGCTTCATCATGGTTAGCTGATCTTGGAAGACAAACACCATAACTCCAAATATCCCCATCTCCTCTCTCTTTGTCCACTTTTTATTGCTGAACATAATGTGCTATGACATGGTATATCCCTTTATCAGTTAGGGTCAACATGTCCCCTTCCAATTTCTTGTGTACTTCCAGCCATTTATCTGGAAGAGCAACGTGAGAAGCAGAAAAGGCAGAAAAGGCCTTGAAACTGTGTAAACACTGGTCAGCAAACTCCAAAATATAGCACTATATACCTTGTCTTTCTTATGAGATGGCTATGGCAATAAAGACATTAATCTGTTTCGATGATATTACAATCCTGTGTTGACAAAGCTTGGCAGAAGACAATGGAAATGTATGGGAGTGAGTGGAACACTGAAACAGCTTACTTATAGGACAAAGCATTCTTGTGGATATTGGATAGAACAGACAGAAAACAGTCTGATTGTTTCTAAAACCTTTAAAAATTACTTCAGTGTGCAGCTTAGTGTATTCTGTTTAAAGCTTTGATTATGCAATGGAGATATGCCAACATAATGTGTCCTTTAGCTCCTGTTTATCATATTTAAAAGATTATCTCAGCCAAAACCAGCACTCTTCTCTTACAGAATATATATCTTATGATGCAGTGAATAAAATTACATACTTATGATAGCACAGCTGTACACAGGAGCAATATGCCTTGCAGTTATTCATTGAGTCTCATTTGTTATGCATTGGTAATAATGCCAGTCTCATTCCTGTACTATTAATGGAAAGAACACGCTGGCATTTTAAATAGAGCCTCTGATTCGTAGCATTATTCAGCTGAATAACTATTTAGAGCCTGCACACAGAAATATTTGCTGTACAGAACAATTACTAAAGTGCATTATCAGCATGAGAGCATTATAAGAGCTGTGGATTCTGAATTTTAAAGATGGCAAATGTAAAATTCTTCTTGAAGTGAAAATGTTACTAAGCAATGTGTGATGAAAACAATGGTGATACATAGATAACGGCACCAAAGAAATGTAAGAGTTTTTAAAAAAATCATTAGTAGTTTTTGATGCAAAGAATATTTTGAAAATGTTGAAAATACTCTTTAGCAAAAGTAGGCAATTGTAGAAAAGATTTCACAAGTTGATGATAAGAAACATATTGCAAATTTGCATGAGCCATGAAAAATTCTTGACTTATACATGGAGAAAAATGATTATAATAAAAACATCTGTCAAAAATTATCTTTTAATTATGTGACAAATATAATGGGAACATACGAAGAGATTATCAATATACTCTTTAGAGTTACCTTTACTATGCCTTATCCTGTTACCTGTGGTTTTTGAAAGACAATAAAGTTGACATAATTTGCCTTTACAGTTTTTAATAAAAAATAAATATGCAAATGCACTTCAGGGTTTTAATTTTAGTAGTCTTTTATATCCCTAAAATATATGCTTCATGTTAAATAGATTATATAATGTGTATAGGAGTTGTCAGAGTAAATTAACCACATGACCTGCAACTATAAAGTATCAACACATTCAGCAACTTACCTATTATTGCAGTAGGAATCAGATATTTCAGTTTTTCAGCATTGTAGATCTCAAGATTTATTGTGCATAAAATATACTGTGTTCTTTAGAATTTTGAGTTAATTTCTACACTAGAATTATAAACATAGTTTGAGTATGATTACTATATTATAATAATATATTTTTGTTATTATTTATTATATAACTATGAATATAAATATGTGAGTATTATAATAAATAAATTTTAACAGCTCTGCTAATTTCTTCTGGATTCCAGGAATTATTCTGCAATCCTCTCTTATTTTGACAAACTGAAATAAGGTAATATAGTCTAAACATTAAGGAATTTTAATACTAACTTCTGCTCTGGATTGATACATACACTGAAAACCAGAAATTCTTTAACTTTTGTCAATAATCACTTTATTAGTTCACTTTAGTTCCTGTGTCCTAGTTTCAAATTAAGAGTAAGGCTCTTTACTCCCTTAGAACTTGTCCTTCTTTATGTAACTCCTACTTGGGACAGTCAGTCAGCACAGACTAATCTGTTTCATGAACACAATTTTTGACCAAATCTCTTAATGTCAGCTGGACACAATGTCTACTAATGCAGAATAACGAAAGGAAATTAGTCTTACTTCATATGTATTTATATACATTTATCACTTTAATTCAAAAGAAAAATGTTCTGTCCTCAGATTTAGAGATGGCTGATTTAAGTAATAAGATGCATTAATTAACAGTTTGAAACTAGTGTCTCTTTCTTCCATGAATCCAGGGATTGAAAAAACAATATATGTAAACAGTAAACTGGCATAACCATTCTGGTCAAAATGGCAGCCTTAGGATGTAAGGAATCTCATCTCAATTTACTTTGTGTTGCTAATTCTGCAAGGGTGACTTGCAAGGAGAAGCTTACAGAAAGAAAGTCAAACTTCCAGACCTCCCTGATCATTGTACCAGTTGCAGAGGGACTGAAAGTAAGTTTCCTTACTCATCTGAGTAATTTATATATTATCAAAGATATATGTTTTTTTCCCACTTTTCCACCTACAGTGTCCACGTTGTCTTTGCTTTTTCTCTTAATCCAAAACTAAAAATATTTTCAAAAATGCACAACATTAGCACATCTTGGACTGAAAATCTAATTCAGAAAAGTTGCTCTAATTGATATTTTTGTTGATCACTTCATTAGAGAGATCGGAGGAGGAAATGGCAAAAATGGACATCATATGAGCAATCACTTCAGTTCAGAGCTAAGATGAACTAAAAGGCATAAAACAGAGCTGAAAGGCTAGTCTAGAGCTGAGATAGCCAGACCTGAGATACCAGCAGTCTGGCAATACTCCCTGCAGTGCATATATTCCATCAGTCTGGCAGCAGTGAATTTATTTAAGGAGGGGCTCGTGATATGTGCCTGATTTCTGTAGCATGCATATGTAATTTGTTTGCTCTTGGCTAACAACTTTTTTCCCCCCATTTTTTGTTTTTCGTTCTTTCCACCTTATCTAAATCTTTCTTGGAACAGATGACTTAAAAAATAAACAAAAAATACTGGCAGCTTTCAGGCTACCTTTCCATCTTGAACTTAACAGACAAATGGTATGAAACGTGTAAGCACAGTAGTCAAAGCTGCCTTTGCAATCTGTTGTTTGGCAATTTGCAATTAGGGGGTGGAAAGATTTAAATGTTTTAAGAAATGTAATTTTTCTATCGCAACTCAGCACTTCAGCTATGATCTTCTTCAAAGAAAGGAGTGGGAGAAGCCAAGGAGTAGAGTTTTGGAGGTGGCCAAAAGATCTTAGCACTTCTTTTAAATTTTGGCAGCCTTCATGCCTTGATTCTTGCAGATAGACCTCTCAGCCCAATTCAGGATTCCTGAGTGCAATATGTGGAAGGATCTTCTGGCAGGAATAATAGCAAAATCAACATCTTAGTTACAAAGGAATTACACATCATGTCTTGGCTCTGTAGAAATTTCACACCACCTTTCTCTTACAACCTTTGTTCTACAAGATGCAAGAATATTGGATAATGGCATGGAAGCAACATAAACCAGATCTCTGTATTTAAAATCTGGGGAAATGTTGAGACTGAAGCCATATTTGGGTATATTCTGTATTGAAAGCTATTTAAGTTATATTTAGCATAAATAAATCAAACAAGGATTGTCAAAAAATAGTTCTCCAGATGGTCTTGTTAGGTCCTGCAGTTTTCATGCCCAGAGTGCCAGCTACTGGGGGAAGCAGCATGACTGGATTTAGTGACACCAACTGGAGTCAGAGGGGGTCAGAGAGCTTTGGCCTATGGTGATGGTGACTGGAGAGAATGGGTGGCCTCAATTCCAGCTACTGGAATGGGTCAAAGTGTCTGCCCCCAGTTACTGGGACAGGCATGTTGAGTATCCTGAAAACCAGCTGGGGGGCCAGGACTGGTGTGAGTGAATGACCATACCCTACCTAGAAGTTCAGAAGAAAATGCAAGATAGAAGAATTAATAGAAACAGACCCTTGCTGACATTCACTGCTTAAAGAAACAAATCAGCTTGTTCTGTCTCACTTCAAATCCTGAGTGCTATTGCCATTTAAACTATAAGTTACTGCTAAAGCCAAGGTTAGGCATTGAGACAGTTGCTCTATATGAGAATGTTCCATTTGACTTCTCACTGTGCCTTAGAAATAATGAGAGTACCTCTTGACATCAAAAGAATTATCAGACTAAGAAATTAGGAATAGTGAAATTCTATAATAAATGTAGCCCAAACATGGAAAAGGTAAGTGATTCTTTTAGGTACCACAGTATATCTCCTCCTGTGAAGAAAATAGAAAACTTGAAGTATACAATTTGTTGCCCAAGGAAGCTATGCACCATTAAAATCTCTTTCCTCCTGGAGAATTAAAATAGGATAAAAAGCTTAAAGATGAGTAACAAAATCATTGACAAAAAGCTGCAGTTGGATTATGATTATTATTTTTGTATTTTTTCAACCATAAAAATCTTTTGAACAATTGTCTTTTGAAAACTGTGGAAAACCCCACATAATTTAAATGAGTAATACCACCCCAGTAACTGTATCATGAAGTACACTTTCATGATTATTAAATTTGCTTTGGAAAAATGAATCTTTCTATGTAATTTAAAATTAAAAGCTATTGTGTAATAATATGTATATATTTTTTCTGAATGACACTGATTTTCATTATTTGATCTTTCTCACTATTTTATCAATCTTGTTTGCTTCTTCCATTTTATACCAGTTCATCCATATGGGAAAAAGGCTGAACTGCAATGCCATCATGCACATAATTCTAGCCCCAGAAAGTGGACAGACACTGCTCTGAACAGTGAAGAATTTTATGACCACTGTGCATGGTTAGTCAGCATATTACTACTTCATGAAAGAAGACTAAATACTGGAAATAAACCTGCTATCCAAATCACAGACAAAACGATGAAAATGCAAGTATATACAAATTAATAGCAAGCCAAAATGAAGTCTTCTTCAGCAAAATAAAGAAAGATTAAAGTACCAAACATATTGAAGGATCAAAATCCAAACCTTTTCAATTTAACGAGAAATTTCTGAATTAAGGTTTTGACAGGAAAAGTCCGCATGACAGTATGGGATGGAAACTTCTGCAGAAATTCTTTATTTGGCATGACAGCTAAAAATTAAATGCATGTATTTTCTGCAAAATTTTTTTTAAACCAAATCATATTAAAATTATGTGTATGACAAAATAGTTCATCTTTCTATGTGAAGATAGTGTCTCGCATAATTGAAGAAAAGGACAGGAATATATCTTCAGTCCATGACCTAAAATTAATCAGTTTTGAGTTAAAATCCTTTTGAGTTGTAGGGTGTTCCCGCAAATAATACTTTAACATTCCTAAAGTGTTATGAAATTTCCAACATTTGCTGGTTGCCTTGGTTGCAGGCAGTAACAGATGTTTCAAAACATAAGCCAGGTCATGAGCCACAGGACTGAATAAACAGCTTTAAAAAAAAATAAATATATGAATTGCTATATTAATTATATTAGCTAAGTTGCAAAATTTCCACTGGCTTGACTCTTTCCTTTCTTCTGTTGTAAACAGAGCCAGAAACTTAGTCTGAGTCAGACAAGCCCCAGTTTATATTGTTCTGCCAAGTTGCAGATGTCACTTGTTCTCTGTCATTAAATTATAAACAGACTTTTAATTTACTTAATATCTAGAAGAGAGGAAGTATGGTCCAAAACATTTACTTTGGAACCACAGGTTCTACAAAAGTTTGGGTTTTCTAATAACCTTTGATCGCTAGAGGAGAGGAACAAATAGTGTTTCAAAAGTGTATTTTGCTCTCAGATGTTCATAAAAAAACCCATGCTCATGTGCTGCATCTTGGGTCAGTCTTTTTTGGTTGGTTCCTTCTCATGTATGGAAATATTTGCATGATGCCAGCACCATGTTTTTATTTTTCTCTGCTTTTGCAGGTACCTTCTGCTGCTAAAAGCTGCTGTTGCTTTGAGAGTCTTACTAGAGATGAAGGTGTTTATTATGGATATTATATTTTAAACTCCCAGTGTTTCTATTGGTGAAGCAGAAACACTGAGGTGCAGTGCTGAATTCAAAGTATTGTATCTTACTACACTGTTTTTCATCGAGTGATTTTGATATTAAACTTCTTTGGAATTTATGTCAGGTAGACGATAAGGTCAATAGAATATTATTTCATGTATTCTCCTGTTACATCTGTCTAGATTTGACAGAGAGTAGTGTTGCAGAGAATGACGCAGAGGTCAAAACATTTAGAGTGCTCCCCTCCTAATAATTTAGTTTTCTATCGATTTTTTTTAAATTTGGAGGAGAGTAGTGGATGCTACAAGTCTGTAGAGTTTGGAATAGAACCTAAAGCTGTGTGAAAAAGACTCTTTGAATCCAATTAAAACAGTTTTGTCTGACCATTCACTGATATGTCTTCACTGGTCATGAGCTGCCTGCAGCGAAGAGCTTCTCCTTGGGATTGTGAAGATAACTCACAATGCTTCTTCCAACAGTGAATATTGACTCGAACTCATAAAGGTCAGGCAGCTCCTACAGTTATTGGAAGAGAGAGCACTAACTCCAACAATGCTGTCTGAGAAGAGTTTAACCTCCAAATGACAAAAAATGCTCACAAGGGCACAGAACTTCAGCCAGCTTGGAAGTTAACCTTCTCTCCAAACAGATACATGGGCTTCAGTGTTGTCCCAGCAAAACAAAAATAAATAAATCAAACAATTGAGTGGATAAAGAGCCCAAGAGTTATGCACCTCTAAGGCATTTTATTTTTAATTTTAAAAGGTTGGTAGATAGTATGGAAAGAGTAATTCCGGGACTTCTTAGCTTCTAAAACAAATAATGTCTTCAACTTTTATGAGCATTGTGTGGAAAGATAAAGCATCTCATGGATTTCTTTTCTCTATTGTTCTGACGTCAGATCAAAGAAGCTGATTCTCAGAGAAGCACAGCAGCCCAGTTAGCTCACCTTTGAAAATTCTTCTTTTTTTGCTATCATGCAGAGTCAAGCTCAGAGCACAGCTGAGGTAATTTAAGGTCTGCAGGGATCGGGCTGTTACTGATCAGGTCCTGTGGTACAAGGCAAGAAGGATGGCAGTGTGGTAGAACTGCAAATGAGAATGAAGGCTCACTTTTCATCTTGATGGAGTGTAAAAAATAATATTTTTAATTTTTAATGCAACACATTTATATTTTGTCAGTAGTGGCAGTAGGCTCATATTGCATATAAATGAAGATGATTATTTGGTTTGTAGGAGAGTAAAGAAGACATGATGATGAAGAGTATACCAGGAATGCAATAAGAAGGAAGAAATATGTGTAAGACTTGGCTGTTTAGGAAAAGCATTGCTTTCTGAGTTTGGGCTTTTTTTTTTTAATAAGTTTCATAGTTTTAAGGCAGATTTGAGACTGTAAAAATCATCCTTAATGGCCTTTCTGCCTCATCAGTCAGGCCACCATACAAATAACAAAGTGCCAGTCAGTTGCTCTTGTTTTCCTTTAGCTTCAAGATATTGCTGGAGAGTTTTTGCAGAAATCATGATCTCTCTGCTTGATGTATCATTTATTACAACTATAGTTAAAATTCTTCAGGCTTATCTCTTATAAACCCTTAATTTCTTGACTGATTTTTTTTCCAGAATAAGACATAGCTTGCTAAGTTTAATTCCCCCTTGACCATTCTCACCTTCCCTCACAGAGCAGGTTTTATCTGAAAGACAAGGAAAAAAATAATAAAGAAAAATAACTGTGTAGTTTTATTCTAAATATTAAAATGAAAGATGAAAAAACAGGTTCTTTTAAGGTGTTTCATTGTACTGCTACAGATCTAATTAAATTTATTTTTTAAAATGAAAATGAAATTTCATGGTCAATTAGTATGTAAAATAAATCACTTCTTATGGAAAAAATACAGTGTGAAATCAGAGAAAATATGTGAATTATACACCGTTCTTATGCTGAGTGAAGAAAATAACCAAGTTTGTTCCTTTTCTGTGGATGTTATTTAAATCACTCTGTCTCAGTTATCACTTATTTTTGGCTCATCAAGTTAATTCTGGTTAGTATAGTCTTACAGTGCACCGGATAATACAAGTATATATTTTCAAAACATGTGCCAATTGCTTTCATTTGTTTCTGAAAATTAACCAGAAAAAAACTACAATATACTCTTGGTCTGATTTTCAGCCATTGCAACATGGCAGTCATTACCATAATAGAGCAAGACAGTGAAGTTCACTGACACTTGAATTAAATGTAATTAACTTTATGATTTGGGATCATATTTGCTAACACCTAATTAATAAAAAATAACTCAGTATTTAAGCATTTGCTTAAACTTGAGTTCCAGACAGCTTTTTGTATTTTATTTTAAAACTTGTCTTATAGTTTACAGAACAGAAGGATGTGATTTTTTTCTATACTATTGTGAATAAAAATATCCTGGCCGAACTTTTATTTACTTGAGTATGTACCAAAGAGAAACTAAACCAAGCTCTCAGATTAAACAATGAAATTTCTAAGTTATTCTATAAAGGAAAAAAAAAAAGCATTCTGCAATGTAAGAAACTTCAATTTCAAATTTAAATATAACAAGAAAAAAGTAACTGCTTTCTTCTCTTAAGTTCCAAACTGTTCATTTCTAAATATTTTCATTTTTATAAATTATACTGCAGATGAATATAATAACATTTTATTGGTCCACACTCAAACTCTTTATCTGAACCATCTGCCATTTATATTCCTCATTTTGACATCCATGTTGCCTCCAGGCTTCTTCACCTAAGTTGTGACTTGATTTGTACTAAGACATACACCAAGAATACATGATGAGAAGCACGGGAACTAAATTTCTTAATTACTAAAGAGTTCTAATACTAAAAAGTCAGCTCAGGATTCCATGAGTTTTAAAATGCAAAATCCAACCGAGAAAGGAGTTGCATCTTTTGTTGAGTCCCAGTTTTAGCTACTTTGGGAATTAATTACAACACCACCCCCCACCCAGTTAATACCTCAAAATTATCAAGACGAATGGCCAAGCACAAAGTAATCAGCTTTCCAAGAAAAAGTAGAAAAACAGACCTTCCTTGCTTGAATGTCATTAAAAAAATTCACATACTTTTTTACTAGTTCTTCAACACACTACTCTGACATTTCTTAGATTAATCTGATCACTTCAAGCAGTGGTGTATGAAAGTTTGCAGTCTACTGTATCAAATGTACCTGAATTGATCAGGTAAACTATAGTGACTGAAGCAATTGCTATCTTCTGTCAACTGACTCAGAAGAAGGTTTCAGAATTGGCTTTATCCTCTTAGATAGAACAGCTCAGATATTTCATTTGTAGGACTGGATTTCCCATTATATTATGGCTTTAAAGCACTTTTTAGTTAAATTTTGATATCTTTAGTTAATAGTACATTAAATACACGTGGTTTAGGAAAGTATCTTAAAGTGTCATTGAAAACTTGTGACTTCCCTCACTTGGTAATTAATTCTTAATGGATGAACAAAAGGAGCAGTGATCTTGTAACAGCAATTGAATTGATGTACAGGGACATGTCACACTACTGAGATTTCTGGCAAAAGGCACTGCTGTTTAATAGATACTTTTGAAGTTATTTAGGAAAGATTAAATTGCAACTAAGTCATTTAAGATATGGCTTTTCAATTACCTAAGTAATAGATAAAAATATCTAAGTATTAGAAAATAAGTTATTATTAACTATTATAAATAATTTTCTTGAAGCATTTTCTAAAGGTTACATCAGTATTTTTCCTCAGCCAGTAGGCTTTGATTCAAATGGTGAACCTGGGGGCTGCTGTTTCAATAGAACATATGAGGAAGAGGATTATAAGGACATCCTTAATAGAGGAGACCAGAAGTACAGCATGTTCAGTGGCCTCAGTCTGGCAGGGACCAGGAGCATATACTTATGAAAAGACTATGAGATCAGGTAAACATATGATAATAACACTTCAGAGGAAAAGCTTTACAACTTTTATCAGTTTGCATTGAGGTACTTTCTGCATGAATGACTGTAGCTGTGTGCTAACAAGTGCTGGCTGGATTGTTTTTTTCCTTCAATTGATGTAATTACTTGAACTTACCTTTTTGTTTCCACAATAGCTTACAGTACTTTGCTCTAGTTTAGATATTTAATGAAAATAAAAACTAAATTAATGTACAGTCAAAGCAATCCTTGAGTGTACCACTGGACATTATTCTAATATGATGTTTCTCAGGGTGTTTTATTATTAGAAATAGATAGAATCATAGAATATCCTGAATTGGAAGGGACCCAAGAAGATCATCAAGTCCAACTCGTGGCTCTGCACACCATGTGTTTGAGTGTTGTCTAAATGCTTCTTGAACTGTGTCAAGGTTGGTGCTATGACCACTTCCCTGGAGAGGCTGTTCCTGCTCCCAGCCACCCTCTGGAAGAAGAGCATTTTCCTATTCATCTCTCTGCCTCAAAACTTTGTAAACCTCTAGCATAAAGTTGACTCATTGCAGTTGAATATCTGGATCTTTTTTGGATTCCTACGATTGTACAATTTCAGTTTCTGTGCATATCTGGACGATATCAATATCTTGAACAGTTCATGCTATCTCTAATGAAAACATAGCTCTTCCAATATTTTAAAGAATCTATTTTTATCCATCAAAAAAGTCCTTTACTATGACACTGAGAATGTTTTTGAATGCAGATACAAAGTAAAAAAAAAACCAAACACCTCAAGAATTTTGCAGACAGAATATCTCATTTCTATAACAAAATTATATTTTCATATATGGAAGCCACTCATTCAGACCATCTGGATATGAAAATACTGGTTATTCATTTTTTGTGTATTAGATATTTTCTCCTCTGCTTCTTATATTTATTAAAACTGTATTTAAAATTTGAAGCTTCTGATATAAAATACTCTTTACTGTCTATTTTTCTCTCTTTTGCTACTAACAATACCAGATTATTAAGAAAAGTAGCTTTAAGTATGAAAAAAATGGCATTTGAGAGAGTACAGCCTTACTGGTGCAAACATGTTTTCATTTCCTTTGGTTATTTTTCCCAAGTGGTAGTTACTAAGTGACTCACTAATAGCTACATTATGCCTTTCAACAGTACATTGATTTATTTCATTTACAACGACAAGTTTATTCCTCATGTTTTTTTGGAGTAGCCTACCCAACTTTTGGGTTCTGCCAATTCAGCAAAACTTAATTTTTCCAGCAGCTACCTCAGAGATTTTATTTTTTACAACAAATGAGTGGCTTTGTTGCACTAATAACACAAGTTTAGATAGAACTCATTTCAAAAGCTACCCAGCATAAAATGCACTTCTTTTAACAGACTTGGACATAGGATCGTAATATATCCACTATGTTTTCTTATATAATTTTTCCTTTGCCTAAATGGATGGAGATATTGTACCTTAAATGTTTAATTGCCCCGTTTTCATAACTGGATGAGGTTGCTTTCTGTGGCCAGGATCGCTTCCCTTACTAAGCTATGATTTGATATTATGGGAATCTCTGCACATTGAAGATCAGGTGGGAAACTGGTCCACATAGGCTGTGGACACTTAAGACATAAAGACTGCAACTGTTACAAAGGTGTTCTTTTTCAGTATGTAATCTATTATTCTCAGAGATTGTTTACCACAAAAACAAGTATTTTCTTAATAAACTTATTGGAAAATTGTCGTTATTTAAACTGAAACAGAGTATAGATAGAAATAGATAGAAGTGTTCCAACTATGTTTCTTAATATTAGAGATCCAGGCTTAGGCTGTTAAAGACTTTGTGCAACCTCACAGTTCATCTTTTGCAAAACAGCTCCTTTTTTCTGTGCATTTTTAAAGCTTCATTTTCATGTATTCTATTTGTCAGTACACATGTGATTGCATTAAATATTATACCACCCCTATGATGACGTTCTATAACCGTTTGTCTATTGATCTGTGAACTTCTAAAATAAGAGAACACCAGTTATTTGGTCTTTTTATTCAAGAAGACAAATTATTTTTTCCAGTTGGAAGAAAATTTATTTGGGCAGGGGGAAGGGGGGCAGAGAGAGCAGGGAACAGAAACAAAAACACCTTCTCTTAGATTTCTTTTTTACACTCTTTAGTAGGAGGGTAATAGCTTGAAATCCTTCATTAGTTTTGTAGTCTTGCAGATCCCATACTCAGAGGAGAGAGTGATGATCATTTTGTGACAGTGGCAGCTGGAAACAATGTCATGTACACGGTGTAAGCAGCTATCTCACACCCTAGGTTCTGAGCTGGAGGAGAGATTTTTATCTGTAGGAATTCTCAAAGAACACTGTTACTAAATGTTTAAACTCCCTCTGTGTTCCCTTAGGCCCATCTCCAATACCAGGCCCAGCTGCTGAAGTTGAGAGAAAGGAAAGCTCGAAGAAGATGTAACTGGCAGGAGCAGAATAGTAACTGCAGCAGTGAGGAAGTGCTGTGGGGTTATTAAAGCTAAATTACAACATGTGCTGACATCAGATGGAGCAATCTGCCTCCTGTAGCATCCTAGGAATATGTATAAACGTAGATGCTTTTCTGCGGACACAAGAAAAAACTCACTTGGCTTAGTGAAAGAAAAAACGTTACATCAGAAAAAATTATATTACTCCTATAATATTATGTTACACTCTATGCAAGATTGTACATGGCCGCTGATTCTGCAAAAAGGAGTAAAAAACTAAATTTACAGGACTTTTGGCTTATTTGCTGAACAATATTCAATGACCAGAGGACATTCACCATTGCTGAACACCTTCTTGTTCCTGTTAATACTGGCTTTTTGGTAGGCACAGCCCTGTTCAAATGCAAACAATATAATTTTTGCTCTCATGTCTCAGAGGAATCCTGAATGTATTTTTCAGGTGAACTCAATATTTTCTCTCTGCTTTGCACCATGGCTCCATAGAACCACAGTCCAACAATTATTAGCATTAATTTGGCACCCTCACATAGAATGTGTCTTTAGAGTAATCACTGGCTGTTGTATTTTTACCTTTATTCTGTTTATAAATTGACATTAACATTCAGGCTTTCCTCGTCTGGAGAAGGACAACCAGTGGTCCAGAGGACACGGGACTGAGCAGTACATTTGTTCCTCTGCTGTGGGGAATTGAGGTGTGACCATGTGCAACTTAGTTCTGTTCTGCTGCAGTCACCACCATTGCTGAAACAAAGATCCTAAGGACACTGTTGGATGAGAAGCAATGTATGTTAACACTGATGAAATGCTTTCACTACTGCCTTTGTTTTACACTGAGAAGTCTTTACTGTGTCTTGAATAACATAGGTTTACATACTGGTAAAACCCAGGCCTTGTAGCCTCTCTAATGACTGATTCAGCTTCCATTATTCTGACACCAGGTATCACTAACTGGCCAGTGGATCCCTCACAAGCTCTGTAAGCCCTACTGAGAATGGCTTCTCAATTGTCTTCAGAAATCTCAGTCCTGTGGGTTGTTGTTGTTTTGTTGTACAATTTGAATGTGCACTTATGAACAAATATTTTATTTTCAGAAATATGTGGTCTATTTTTCTATTTGTTTTATATGTGGAACTTCCATTTCAAAGCAACAACATAAAAGAGGCATATTACAGAATTTAATACAAATTGTTACAGTGGTCTGAATAACACTGTCACTGTTTTCAGAAAACTACTTGTTCCAAATAAATCTAAGATTCCCTTAGGTCAGTAGAGGAGTCAAAAGCTCTGCCAGACAGCTCCTCAGTGGATATAAGACCTTCGTTCATTACCATAGAGAGGATATTTGCACCACACCAGGTGCAGGGCTGCAGGAAGGAGGAAACAATGCTCTCTTGTGGAATCAGAGAGAGAAATAGGCTCCTATCTCCCACTACACTTGTTCTCTGCCAAGAAGACACACTTGTACTGGAACCAAAGTGCTAAAACCAGAGGCACAGAGGGTAGAAATCAGAGAAACAGAATTTCAAAAAGAGTTGTTTTTTCTTGCATTAAAAAAGCCTAGAAGTGGCTTTTCTACTGATAAAGACCCACCCAAAAGCATAATTTACAATGTTATTGCGAGGCATAATTCAGGAAGAAATAAGAAAAAGACGTGCAGGGCCTGCCACTAGAATGGCAATCACACAGAGATTGATAATTCTGAGATCTAGTTATCGAATCCTCGCAGAAAGAAAAGCTGTAAGAACTTACACTAATTTCCATTGCAGCAACATTGCAAAATTTATGGTTAGATCTTCTCTTTGGCTGCCACTAGAGGACAACCTGATCACATACTTTTAAGTTAGTCTGACGTTTATACCCACAGTAGCCTTTTATCTACTGCCCCTTCCCTCCAACAAGGCTGATTTCTAAATGCTACAAAAAGCCAAAATTGTTAAACATATGAAAAAACAAGTGTGTCGCAGGTCTGTGTGAGAATCTGTATGAACCTGATTCATAAATTTTGATCTATAAAAAAATGTAGACTTTTGCACAGCTGTCAGGAAACAAAGCAAAAGAATTTTCACGAAGGTAAATAAAGAGGAAGTATGGAATAATGTGACCTCTGATTTGTTTGGCCTGAAATGATTCAGGTATTTTAAAGTATGTTCATCATACGTTTTTAATAGCATTTTAAATAACTATCATAACTAGTCTAATGGAACATATATATCACAGTATTGCCAAAAGGCCTCAATTTACCATATGTAGCAGTAATGTATAGTGAGAGCTTCTTCTCCAGAAGCCCTACAGTCTGAGCAGTGAAGTCAGAAAGGGTGATAAAAGAAAAAAAGAAGGTGGAAAAGGGTTCAGGGCCATGCACTGGCAGAAACAGGGAGATGAAAGAGAGACAGAACGGGATCTGTCCATGCACTTGGTACCTCAGATATCAGTGCAAAGGAATAAGAAACACTTTCTCCTGGTAGAGATTTCTCTGAACTTTAAGAATAGGGTATGTATAGTTTCTGAGTTTGAGAAAGACAAGAACTCTTATTTATTTTTTTCTTGAAATCACTCATTTATGTAGTTAAATAAATATGTCTGGATTTTATTTTCATGCTCATTAGAGAGGCTGGTAGAAGGAAAATTACCTGTTCTTCTAGCACCCTTTTCTCCTGTGTACTGTGAATTAGAGTGAATTTTTTTTCTGACTGCAGGTATCTATAAACATTTTTTATAAGCTAGGACAGTCTTACTTCAACATATTTACAGATATAAAGCATATTGTGCAGTCTGGAACTTCCCTATCTCAAATATATTTCCTCCTTCTTCCCATTTTTGTCAGACTTTCCCTTGGAGTAACTCTCATTACATCCAATTTCCATCTGTCCACAGTTTGCACAATGGGATCTAAAAAGGGCTTGTTTTTTACCTCATTTTACATTGAATCAGATTTTTCTACAAAAATCAGGGCTTCTAGCCCTTAAAGGGTTAGTAACTAAATGTGCACTGAAAGCTCACTGGGGTGGGAGCAGCAAAGGCACAAAGCATTAAGTCAGAACAGCAACAGGGAAACAATGTCAGCACAAGGACAATAAACACTGTTATTCTTAGTGCTCCAGGAATAACAGTGATTATTGTTCTGGTTTAAACATCATGTTGTTTTCATAATTTTTCTGGACAACAGCATAGTGTAAGAGGAAGCACTGAGGTGACCTATAAGGAAATTTTAAAATTATAAAATGGAGAGGGAGAGAAATGTCTTTTTGCTAATGTTAATTTTGCATTGATGGAACTTTAAGAATGCTGAAACCATAACACCTAGACAGATGTGCATAAATATTTATTTATTTCTTCTTGACAATAGCAGCTTCTGAATTACCACTGCACACAGACAGCCATGTGTATGGTCCCATAAATGATCCCTTTCCTCTCCTTCCCTCATCTGCCTCCTTGGTGATACATCACTCTCTTGCACTTTGCCTTTCAATGAGATTGTAAGATTTTGAAAGGAAGATCCCATCCATAAATGATGCACCAAGCTAGCTGAAAGCTGTTGAATAAAGCAGCATATTGAAGGTGTATCACTATTCCCCACAGGAACACCAGTATTGAACAGGTACCAGTGAAATATCTGCTTTTTTTTTGTGTATCTCTATATTTACATTCACTGCCACTAAATGGATGCTGTGAATCACTATAAAATTTGTCTACACTGATACTAGCTCGCATTGTAAAATCCTTGCAATACCTTCATAGTTAGACCACGTGCAGTAATGCCTCCCTGCTGCTCACAGGCTGCCTCGCCGTCCTGGGGGACTTGGCAAATTTCAGGTGTCCACTGTGCCTCACTGCATTGTCATTGCAGACGTGAAAACACAGTGTATAGTGTATAACAACTGAAAAGTAACACTTCACTTTTTCCAGTGCTATTCCAGAATGTTCCAACTCATATTTCAGCAACGGTTTGGACAGCTGAGAGCCAAATGACAGCTGTAAAAAACACCAGTTTCAGGCCTGAAAGCACAGGTCAGCACAGGTCAGGCTTCTAATTTTCCTTAATACCTTTTTGAAATACTTTTGTTAATGTCTAGTTCTATCAAACAACCTTTCACAGGTTTAATTCCTGAAATAGTGAGATAGATCTCCAGAGAAAAATATCAAAATAGGTTTATAAAATAAATACATAAAATATTTTTTCATATTTATCTTGAATTTTGCAAAGTTACTTGATGAAACCAACACCACAAAATAGGACAATTAGCTCCATTTATTATTTCATATTGGAATGTCTGTTTCTCTTAGTCTCTTGAAAAATCTCTCTCAAAAAATAGCCATAGGTATGAAGTAAGTCATTATGTATTCCAGCCAAAGGCTATTCTGCTTCTCTTTCCAGAAAGCCCAAATTACTGCTACTATCTCATAGTGTTCTACAAATTCTTTGTCTTTGTCCCTTTTGATTTCAACTGCTGCAGACTTAAAGAAAAGACATAGCATGGACTGAATTATATTGAGAGAACTTTCACCTCCAGAAATATTCTAGCTTCACAGCACAATCCCTCTCTTTTCAAGTCCTTGTCAGTAATCATATGAAAGAAAAGTGCAACAGCTAACAAACAACAGACAGAGGCATCAAGAAGAGAAAAATACAAACAGTATAGACTACACAGGCTTGATCAGAAAGAGCAAAAAGAGATTACTTGCAAAAATAATTCAAACAAAAAATCAAACTACGTTTTTTCACATGAACCACTTAGACAATCTGAAAATGGGATGGTTACACAACCCTGCCCTAAGCAGTATGATCATTGCTTGCCATTCACAAGGCATGAAAAAATCTTTGTGCAGGCCATATTGTTTCAAATTATAGAATAAAGGAAATGGTTACAGATGCCACAAGAGATTTCATTAAAAAGGCACTTTACACTTATAGCAGGCATTGCAGGGGAAGCATGAATCTGAAAGGACATATAACCTACAGTAGATCAGGACTTTATGCATTGGTAATATGCTGGACTGTGCACAAGAGGCAAATAACCTTTCAGCTGATAGAACTGCCTTCTCCAATACTCAACAGTTTATAGGTGAATAACCTACAAAAAGAGAGTAGGAAAAAATAGTGAGACTGATGTGCAATAAGTTTTGCCATACAAGAGTTTACTTCAAAATCTTGAGCGTGGAACTCAATCACATAATGTTTGTGAATACAGGACTCAAAAAGCCCCTGCCAAAAGAGACTTCGGAGTACAAGTTACTGTCTCCTTCAAGGCAGCTGTATGGTTGTGGATGTAACTGCCCGTGTCAGACAGATGCTGGTCAGGCACATCGGTGTTTCTAACCTTTCCATGACTGGAAAATACACAGCAGACTACATTGCCAGAAAGAGTACAACTTTGCAGCTCATATAAAGCAATCTAAGCTGGCATTCTAAGCTGGCACTAGGCTGTTAGATTGCAATACCATTTTAATCATTACAAATAGTGGATCCAGCAACACAGATATTTACCCCAGGGTCTGATGCTAGTATTTCAGCTGTTCTTACAGTTTTCCACACCCTAACTCAGATACATTTACATAACCACACCCTGACAACCCTCAAGACCTAACAGCAATATCTGTATTTCAAAAAAATTCATACTTCCCAATCCAGTCAAATTCAAGCATTTCAAAAACTGTTCCCCAGTTTGTACAGTCAACACCTTTACGTTATTTCTGGAGACTGGCAAAAGTCAGCAAAGGCCAAGTTTTCATTTAGTATTTCCATTAGGCTGTGCCCATCTCTTATGATTAACCTTGGTAAGGTTGGCCAGACCGTGCCAGCAATCACATGAATAATTATAGACACAAAGGGATTTTAGTATTGACTCTGTTAGCCAAATTAGCTGCTGGTGGTGAGAGCTGCAAGACATCTGTTATTCTCTCTTCCTAAAAGCAATTTGTCAAAACCAGTAGTGTTTATGTCTGTAAAATGAAACACTGGAATAAATTATTGATTTCAAACAGTCCAGGGATATTAAATTATTCTGCGTCTACTTAACATTATCTCTGCAGAAATGAAGAAATGGGAGTAAAAAAAATTCTAAAAATTTCTAACAATAAAAGCCACTTAATATTTCTGGCAAAGAAAATGCAAAACTATCTATTTTAGTTTTGTGCCTAAAAGTGAATGGAGAAAAAACAAAACTGCCTGCAACCGTCCCACTGGATTTTGTGTTTCAGATATCATGAAACCGTCTGAGTAAATGACGTTATTTCTCAGTTTTTCCCATTGTTTATTTGCTTTGCTGCTCTTTTTCATCTCAGTCCTAGAACAGTCACTTTAGACAACTATCAGAGTAGGACTTGAGTAGTATCAGCTGAAACTTTAAATCATTATAGAATGTATCATCAGGAGCTCCTATTCTAAGTAATTTTTCTTTCTTTTTCTGAATCCTGTACCTTTCAGTAGATTTCCTCCTGAAGTGTGGGTGCAGAGGTCAGAATGTGCTTTGTGGCTGGGTTGTCTTTTCTCAGTTAACTGTAAGAGAGAACACAACAGTGCTTTCATATGTAGATCTACTTCCACCAGAATTATTGGGTTTTTTTATTGTTTTCTTTTTTTTTTTCCTTTGGAAAATGATTACTGTTCTTTACGTTACTTTCTTTCACTTTGATACAGTAAGAAAAAAAGTCACATCTGACTTTGAAGAATTCTAAAGATGACCCTTGGAACGTTTTTTTCTAAGCCTCACTTAGCATTTCCAACCAAGGGCTGAACTACATGCTGAGTTTGATGGGTTTTATTACTAGTGATATCAGACCAGCTTCCCTGCTGGATATCAAGTTCATGTATCTAACTTCCTTCCCTATGGCAGTTTTCCTCTTAACTAAGCATGAGCCTGTTTGTCCCTGCAGACTCCTTTTAGACATATAATGCTTTCTTGGTTTCACATAGAATGAAAAACTAGGCCCCGGAGGTGTCCTAATTTATATGCCTTATCTGAAAGTGTCCCTCCAGCAGAAATCACTTTGTAAAAGTGATACCATGGCATCATATAAACATACTCCCAATATAATTTTTCCATCCCAATATTCATTTACTCATCAAAACAATTTTTATCTCCTTTCTCCTTAATTCATATTCCAGTTCTAGTATGGCAAAGATAAAATCAACATGCATCTGATTTATTTTAGTAATGTGCTAAGTCCTTTTAAGTAACTTCGATATCAACTGAAAAATTGCTTCCCAGTTGCACACAGAGCAATGTTTATAGTTTGGTACCTCAAGGGTTTTTTACTCTGCAGTGAGTTTCATTTGATGGTGTCACATTTAGTGAAATAGGTAATTATTTTCCAGAAGCCATAACACTTTATCTTAAAGACTTAATAAATGTTCAGAGTTTTAAAGTTCAAAAATATTTAGATTAGGTATGAAGAATTAGCAAATACTTCTAAACATAAAACACCTGTGTAGGGCAGGAATTTTCATTGCCCCCTGTCCCTTCAATCCCATATTATCCAGGCAGAGAGAAGATAGGGAATCCTCCATGACATGCATTCTGTGTCTGTTGGCCCTATACTGTCTCAGGGAATTTAGGGTGTGATTTCAGCAGACAGCTCTCTCATTCTCCCTTACATTCATCAATCTACCGATCTCCTGAAGCTCTGTCACAAAGCAGAGGAGTTCCTCTACCTGGACACCACTCGTGCAACCTAATAATGCCCTGTACAAACACATATGATTAGATTAACTCATGGATGCTTTTGTTTTGCTAGACATGAGTAATTAACTTTCCCCTAAGTTCGATCCTTTTATATTTCTGATAAAAAGTTCAAGTACTGAACATTTTCAGAAACTAATGTGGAGTTCAAAGTGTAAATTAGACCTACCACATAAAATCTAAAGTATTTTAAACTAAGAAATTTACATGACTGATTAGCTCACAGCAAGAGTGGTACTTACTAAAAGTACTAGAAAATAACACCGTGAATGAAAGATTATGTGCTTTACAGTTGCATTTATTTTCCTTATTCTCTTTTAAGGAGAAAACCGATCACAGAACAAAATGTGGAAATTCAAAATAAAGAAAGTATATACCTAGGGCTTATCTCCTTGGGCTACAAAATACCTGAAGCATATATCTTTGCAATTTCCAATTCTAATTAGAGATAATAGATGTGAAATGAAAATCCAGATTCAAACAACATTAACTGGCACAGAATTCTTATCAGACATTAAGTTTTCAGCAGGTACAAATCTAAATCTGTTCAACTGATAATATTTGAAACCTTGAAATGTTTTTTTTTCCTCAGCCTTTACTTCTACTGCAGAGTGCCCTATACTTCTTGTATTTCAGCATACCCTTGAGGGCTAAAAGTCAAATCTCTATAACTTTTCCATCAAGTGTTAGTACAGAATTTAAAAAAAACTTTTCAGCATTTGTAGATTTTCTCTATTTGTATTGCGGAAGAGGTTAAATACTAAACTACATATCTTAACTCTCATTTGTTATTTAATTTTGTTACAATGTTTTTTTTTCTTCTGTCTCACTCCCTTCTTTTCTAAAAATTCAATGGATTATCTGGATCAAATGAGGAAATTAATAAATAAGAATAAAAGAATCTACCAAAAACCCCTGCTGTGCTATCACAGGCAGATGACATTCCCACAAGGAGTTCTTCCAAAAAAGTATTCTTTTTTTTTTCTTTTGCACCATTAGTATTTCAAAATACTCAAAAGTACATGCAGACCACAACATTCTAATATACTACTGGCTGCAGCAGCTCTCACTGGCAATGAACCATCATCCAGGCTGTGTTTGAAAAAATGTAGCCTAACCCTGAACTTCAAGGCAAAATAGTGTTGAGCCATGAAGTAACTAACCCAGCGATTGCCAAAGCCCTCTCTTTCGCTCATCTGTAGTGGGCTGACCTTGGCTGGATGCCACCAAGCCACTCCATCACTCCCCAGTGGGACAGCGGAGAGAAAATAAGGTTGAAAACAACTAGTAGATACAGATAAAGCAAAGCAAAAGCAAAACTTTGTGAGCAGTTGCTCCAGAGGCAAAACAATGTAAAATTACAAACAACCCTCCCCCCTTAGCTTTTGTATCTGAGCTGACATCATGTGGTTTGGAATATTCCTTTGGTTAATTTGGGTCAGCTGGCCTGGCTGTGTCCCCTCCCAAGATCTTTCCCACTCCCAGCCCCTTGATGGGAGGAATGTTGAGGGATGATGTTCTGCCAGCCCTGCTCAGCAGCAGTCAAAACACTGGTGTGTTATCAGCACCTTTCCAGCTACCAGTGCAAAGCACTGCGAGGGCTGCTGTGGGAAACAAACTCCACCTCAGCCAGATCAAATACAGAGTCAGAGCTGTAAAAAGGTGTTTTGGGACCTTCCAGCAACCCAGCACCTACATTTTGTTTCCAGCATATTTAACATTAATGATGCCCTGGCTCATGTGTGTCATGGACATAAAAATATATTGCTAATTTCCTGAAAACTGGAAAGGGATAATTTGAACAACTCCCTACACTTATAAGGCTTTAGTTTGTGTCACAGCTAAAAGAGAAAGATTTACCAAGGGTGTGGACTATGGAGTCTAGATGAGTGTTTTGTCTATTTTTTTCCTTGTGGTAAGTCAATTCAGAGAGCAATACATACACTGTGTACAGTTTTTTCCTATTTGTTTGATAATTTCACATGATAGATACAAACATTCATTTACCCTGTGTTACTTGTTATATTTAGTAAAATTATGAAAATGATTGCTATAGAAATAACAGCTACGCACAAAAATAAATAAATAATGGTCTCTGTATCCAAATAATTATTTATCAGCATGAATTTGCCCCTAAAGCTAATGTAAACAAAAATAGATTGAACATTCAGTGTTGATCAGAGAGACACCATGATGTACTTCTAACAAACCATTGACAAATACAGATGGGAAAGGGTCAGTGCATTTATATTCCTAGCTGTTATTTGGACAGATGGCCAGTCACTGCAGCTGAAATTTTTCCCCCTAATTTAAAATTAATGAAGTACAAGAGATCCACTAAATTATTTTGTTTTTTTAAATATTTCCTAGGGGAAATAAATGTATTGCTGTCTTTTGCCTCCCTCTTCCTACAAGCAGCATTTTTGTCTCACTCTGAAGCTGCTGCTTAAGAAATTAACAAGTGCAGCTTTCATCTATATGAAGCTCACGATTCCAAGAAAAACACAGAATACAGAATTTTACCATCATTTTTAAAGTAAAAAAAAAAAAAAATCCCTGTACTTTGGTGGAGCTTTAGGTGGTTTGGGGTATTTTGTGTTTATTTGTAGGTGTTTGGTATTGTATGCATAAATGTTGTTTAGACTTGGTTTTGACAGAGTAGCTTTGGCTTAAGTGAAACTGGGAAGAAACTTCCAGATTTTTAAATTAACTTAGTTTTCTGGATCTATTATTCTCTGAGAAAAAAGCTAGTTTAAAAATTCTATACTTCTTTATGTAGTTTTCCAGCCAGAACTCTTACCTCAGAAAGTCTATTCCCAGAACTACGTGAACATCATTGATGATGTAATCACAGATGCTTTTGACAAATAAAATTACAGTCATAAACAAATAAGTCACGTTGGCTGGGAATCAGGAAGAAACAGGGGAAAACCAATGTTTATTGGAATAGAAATAACCGAACTGAAAGGAAAGAAAGAAATGTTTCTAAGAAGATAGTTAAAAAGAGTGAAAAGAAAAAAATATCAAAACAAGATCGCTGGATTTTAAAACTTCAGATCTTCAGAAAAATGTGAATTTGAATATTAACGTATCAGACCTTTCTCAAGTCACACTTTACCTAAGTTCTAGTAATAACTCTTGAGCACTTGGTCCTTATCCGTCAGTATTTTTTGTATATGATACACTGGTGTTATTTTACTGGCTACAGGTGAAAATCATTTAGCTGAAAATCAAAAAGCTCTTCTCTCTGGCAATATCACCTTTGGCTTGCCCTCCATCTTAGTTCCACTTACACTGAGCAGAGCTATCACCTCTAATAAACAGTAGCAGTATTGTGTCAATATTCATATCACACCATGACAGGTGTGCAGTGCATGGAACATTCTGCTGTTGGATAGGCAACTTCAAGTGAACATGTGTAAGATTCCTTTAAGAGGAGAGAGTTGTATAACACCACCTTTTCTGAGAGGATGAAAGAAAACACTGATATTCTGGAAATAACAGTGTGCTAATGTTTTTTCAAGATAAAACTACCTTGCATTCCTTCTTTACCTGGCTTAAAAGTAAACAAAAAGTCAGAGGAAAAGCTGTTTTTGAGATTTTTTTTTTAAAGACATCTCTGCCTATTAATTTGATGAAGTCATTGAAACTAGTTCTCAGGTCGAGCTGGTTGATGCTCCAGGGAAAGCCCCAACTACGTAATCAGAATAGCTGAATATTTTAGACTAAATATGATGGCAGATGAAGAACATGGAGCAACAGCTAGTCAGTCTAGAAGCCTCTGCCCTCAAATCAGCAGCAGGAACGTAGTATGTCCCTGCTAGGTTGGTAGAGAAACTGTTAATACAAGACAGCAAGCTTGGTTTGAGCTTAGTGTGTTGTCACAGCTGCAGACTATGACAATAAAATCAAGCTAAGGGAGGGTGGCTTTTTGCCATGATAACTTTGGGGTGGAAACAGGCTTTCTGAGGTACCTTTGTGTGTCATTGTTAGATGAGTAAAATCACTGGCAGATATTTTCAGCAAGCACTACTTCATGTACAGTAAGCAAAAAACTTCTTTTAATTTCTCTTGTGTTCTTACCCAGAAATGAGTGCATGTGATGGACACTGTGTGTAGTAGGACATCCAAAGATTTGTTTGGGACCTCTTATACATTGATATGAAGTTCTGTAGATAGATGACAATCAAGAAGTGCTCAGTAATTATTACTGGGATGAAAGGTTGCACTGTGGAAGAGGCAAGCTTTTGTAAAGACCAGAGCAGTGGCAAAGAGTGAAAGTATTTTCTTCTCTAAATAAGGGAGGCATTATACTGATTATAGAGCACTTTGTCACAGGTAGCAGTACTTCTGCCTCAAGTGGTGCGAGGGATACTGTATCAATATACTCTTGAGAACCAAAAACCATGTAGAGACCTTACCTTTTTTTAATTGCTGAGATATATGGGCTTTTTGGTACATATTTGAAAAGTGTTAAAGAAATTTAGACCTTTGAGCACAGTTTAATAACTAATAAAATATATTTGTAAGAATTGTTCCAATGGGGCTTTGTTTTTCATTTTCTTTGCCACTAACTGAGAAAGAATGAACAAGTTGCATTTATTTCTATCTAGTGTCAAAGCAAATTACAAGTACAAAATTTTCTACATTCTTCAAATAATAAATCCAAGTTTGTGTAATTTGTAACTAGCCCATCACTCACCCATCATTTTCACCACATCTGAAATTGTGATGTTGAGGCTCAGATTAAAAACTGACTGTGTGCATGTAAGTTTTATGATGCTACCTTGATCTCAAGGATTGTGGATAGAATCTCTGCTTCTCAACTGATGGATTTTTTCCAAACACTGCTGCGAAAGTCACATTATTTTCAGCCAGATAGAAGGCTGAGTGGAACAACTTATACCTTCTGACTGCTTGTAAATAGAACCCCGTGGCAGTCATTTCTTTTGTGAAATCCCTTCATATTAAAAAAGTTCTTATCTAAAGCCCATTTCAAGACACCCTTCAGTGGAATATATAGAAGCCAGTAGACTCCACAATATTATTATAGTCATTATTATTATAATGACTATAATATTTTCTTGGCAGGGAAGAAACTGGAAACTGAGAACTTCAGTCTGTGTTACAGCCATTCATCCACTTGCAGTGCTACCTTCTACAACAAAATGCTGCCCACCTACCACCAACTCATTCTGGCCCTCTCTAATTTCAGCTTTCCAAATAATGAAGTGTAAGCATCTGTCAAGATGGAAACTAATTTATTCAGAGTTAAAATGAAGCATTTAGATGGATACGTTTTCTTTTTTTCTTTTTCCCCTATTAAAATCTGAAGCTTTAAGTACACATATTGAAAACTGCACTCATGTAAAGCGAAGTTGATAGTTACAAATCCCATAAGATACAAAAGTTCCTACCCAGTCAGAGGAACGTGAAAAATAACTATATTATCTATATTTTATTTAACAGTCCAATTGAGCATGTGAGGAAACTGGGATTTTGCATGCTTGTTTATCCTTTCTCATCACACATTTTTACATTCACATTCTTAACAAAACAAACCAACAAAAATGCATTTTATAAAATGCATCTTTACATGATACTGAAGTGCAACTCTGTTTACTGCAGGTTTGATAAACTCTAGTTAATGAGGTAGAATATATTTTCAAAACGCAAAAAAATTCCTTCAAGTTTTCTTCAAATAAAATGACAAATGATATTTTGAGAGAAATCTTATCACCTTTAAATGTTATTAAATGGAGAAGAAGAAACACAGTTAATTTTTCCCATTATCATGCACACTTATGTCGATTCTTTGGAAACCATGGACAAAAATTACAACATTGATGAAGTCATGGTTACGTGAAGAAACTTTCCAAAGCCTTTTCCAAAAAGGTTCTCTGATTAGTAGAGATGTGTGCAACATGCTTTGCTGCTCAAATTGGAACAGGATATATAAGGAAAACAGAACTGGGGCTAGATCTATACCATTCTCTTAAAAGTCTCCATTACAGAGATTTTGGAGTGAACTTTTCTTTCTTTTTTTTTTTTTTTTTTCCATTTGGTTTGCTCTTGAAGGACCTTTGAAGCTCTAACTAGAGAAGCTAACTCTTGTGAAAAGATCCTCCAGCCTTATCCAGCCTTATGCATTTCTGAGGCCCTCTGGCCATGATTAATATTCAAGGATACCTCTCCTGAAAAGAGAAAACAGTTTTCCAGCAGTTTGCTAAGGTGGAGAACATATAACATTCAGTTCCACTATGTTTCTTTAAAAGTTCCAATCCTGTAAATTACTGATCTTCCTTTCCTGAAGTGAGAGAAATATAACAGGGTAGCGAGGAAGATGCCCTCTGCATCACAACAGACTGATACATTACCTCTCCTGGGGTTTAGTTCACAGCTGTCCCAGCCCACGTCTTTCATCATCTCTAATTTATCCCTATCTTTTCATAGTCCTAAGGAACAATGTGAGCAGCAAAGCAAAAGGTATTTGACCTTTGCAATGGACAAAGATATAAAATATCTTCAACACTTATCTAGCCTCACTTTTTAATTCTTTTAGAAAGTTGTCTCCTTTAAAACTGTGTCCCTAGTGCCCAGAAATGTGTTCAGCGATGCTTCCCAGGGTAACTTTGGACAGCACAGACAAGTTGCAATGTGATTTTTTTGGCCACTGCTGTCCACCTGAGAATTCTTGAAACTACTTCAATAGCTGTTGAATATGGACACAGTCAATGCTCTGGATATCTTTTCTTCTCTGATTTATGCTGACTTTTCCAACAATGTTATTTTGAACAGGGAAAAGAAAACAATGTTGGTGATTATAGGTAGTCATGTAGACAAAAGTCCAAGAGGCCTGAGTTTTGACCTCTATTAGGAATAAAATTATCACTGTGCTTTACTGATTTTGCTTTCTTTGCCAATTTCCTGCTCTCCTTCATCCCCATCACATGCAGCAGAGGTGAGCACAGTAGATGATCCTCTCTGTTGAGCAGATTGACAAACCCAGCCTCAGGCTGGTGGGTTTTCCAGTAAAACAATCCCCTGTCCATTCATGCCATGTATTTTCATTTCTTGATGAAAAACACCACAGGAAAAGGTAATAGGCCATTGATTTGGAAAATAAACATTATACACAGTATTCAGTATACAATGTTTCCACCATCCCCACTTCAGCTGTGGCTCAAGCATTAACACAACCTTTCTGTCACCACACCCCTGTCTTGAGCATTATTTGTTTTGTTTTATTTAATTCAAGTGATGGTGGTGTTACCCTGGAAGAGAACCATCCACAGCTACTTACACAGTCTGTCACTTTATTTGTAAACCCAGAATCATCCATTGGTTTAGTTTACTCTTCAGGCCTGAGAAGGCTGCATTTTGACAGACTGAGTATTTCTGCTGGTTCTACTAAGCAGTTTGAGTTCTGTTGTTTCATTGAGTCTTATTGTATGGTTTTACCACCTACATGTTTAACCCCAGCAAAATATCATTTTGTATAGAAGCTTTAAATATTTATTTTGAAAATAACTTTATTATGTGGTTTGGAATACACTTTCACCCAAGGAATATATAATTTCAAAGCATACTTGGATATCTTACTATGAAATAGGAAAAAATCAATGTGAAATCTTTAAAGACAGCCATCCTACACAGTGATAAAATTTGCTTGGGTTTTATCACAGCACCATCCTTCCCCTCTGACCATCTTCCCAAAGGAGGTGATTGTCTTCTATGCTATGTGGTTTAACACTCCTTTATTACATCTGACTACCTCACTCTCCTCCAGCAATACAGGAACACTTGGAAATTGAAAAGTAATATGCTTGCAACGAAGGGTGGAGTGATTTGCCTTTTCATAGAAAATGAAACTTGTGTTCTGAAAAGCCTATATGTAGACTGAAAAAATGTTCAGACTCTGCCCAACACAAATATTGGATGGAGAAGAATCTGACTCTGAATGCCTCATGAAGTCATATGATGTGAAAAAATCAGAATCACAGGAAAGCAATATTTTGCAATATAATTTGAAATACATACTATTATTTTATATGTACTAATGAAACTCTGAGCTATTGTATCATTCTAATATATAATATATATGTTGACTTAGTCCATAATATATATAAACAGAAAGTATTAATTACCACTTTTTTTTACATTACACATTTGCTATGTTTCTGTATACATGTTGAATGTATCTCTTCTTTAAGCCTTCTAAGTTTATTGCCCATGGGTAAAAGCCCCTGTTCATACTGAAACTCTACTATTTTTCTGTTAATTTTTTGTGTTCAAACAGCGTAATTTACCTCTATTAATTTTCACTTCCATTGTAGAAGTTCCATAAAGAGATTTATATAGTAGATTAAAAATAATGCATATCAAATAATAATGTCTATGTTCCTGATAAGTTCAAGTAGTACACATAGAAGTTTCATTCCAACAAAACATGTAAACATATGCTGAATTTTTTTTTTTTCTTTAGGATATAGTTCTGTTTCTGGTACGCTTTCCTGAGAATTTATGACTTTTTGTTCATCTAGGTTTTAGTAAGGCTGGCATTACTTTTCTGACCTAACAAATCCCCTGCATTTTTTCAAACACTAATTTAATACTTGAAGCTGGACCTCTTTGATCATTAATTCTGATGTAGTATCCATCCAGGCTTCCAGCTAGTGTTAAATGTCTTCTTAGCTCATCTTTTCTGTGTATCTTATATTCTTATAGAAGTCTTGCAGGTGGTCTTGACATGCTTACAAAAAATCTCAGCAGTAGTGAGAGGTCTATAGTGGAAAAGATTTATATATTCCAAATGTAGAGAAGAATAATGTGTCAAGTAGGCAAAGATTGAACCTGTGGATTATAGTTTACAGAGAATGGACAGTAAACTTCTTCAGCTTTAAGAGGTTTTCCCTATAAAAATAACTATATAATTCTTGCAGCATCTAGTCTTTTGTAGGTATGGCTTAAAACAAATAATAAATTATAAGCAAATATATATAGTATATACTGACCCTACATTGAAATAGGTGAAACAGAGAGTGAAACATTTGTATTTTATTTACAGACATTATTTAAAATTAGATATATTTACATTGGGAGTGGAAGACATACAAGTCTGAAAATCATGTCTGGAAATGTAGAGGGTGAAAGGAGGAGAGAGAAGGTAGATGGTGTAAGACTGAAAAACATCAAGTCGAAATCTATCTCTGAGGCTTTGGATAAATATTCATCACTAAAGATTCTCTCACCTATTTTTCTATCTATTGCTATCAGGCATTCACAAACTGTTTCATATTAAGGATTCTTTTAGCATGTGTCTGTTGTAAAATAGTTGTTGCTTTAAAACTAGAGTGAAATCAGGGTTCTTTATAGCCTTGTTATTACGTTTCAAAGTTTCTGCAACAATGAAAACTGCTATTGAAAAGGAATTAAATTTAATAATCTGACTATTAACCAAGGATATTTACTGCACATTACACAGAGACAAATTAAAAAGATTACTAAAGCTTCCAGAAAACATCTGTTAAACAATGCCAAATTAATGATAAAGAAAATTGAGTTGCCTTTGCAGTCAAGTTTAATTCATCCTTACCTAGCATAAAAAAGCTATCAAAGACAACTATTCATTTGTTGTTACTTCAGAAATGTTATATCTGTGAATTCTTAAAACCTGAGACCTAACTTACTGCCAACTTTTTCTTTTCTGAATTGATGGAAACAAGGATAGATGAATTAAGCTGCTCCATCTAGAGGATAAAGCTATACCTTTGTTGTCTGACACTATACAAAGATATGGAGTCAGGTTTCATTTTGATTTGAGTTCAAGTAAAAAAAAAAAAAACCGAACAAGTTGTGGGGAGAAAAAAATCCAACCAACCAAACAAAACACTGCAGCCCCAAAGAAACCAAGTGACAAATGGTTTGTTTTACCTAGCCTTTTAAAATATGGGTGATAAAAATGTAGATGTAAGATTTCACACTGATGAGCTATTATCTGGTTTTCAATCTTCAATTTTTATTTTTCTTTTATAAGAGGTGTTTTAATTTCTGGAAGCAATTGCCATTTCCAAGTCAGTAAATAGTGCAGACAATTGAGAAGATATTGAGAGTGAAAGTTGGTACTGAGATCTATGTTCCTGCTATATGCAATTCATAAGGTTTGACTTTGGTCTGGTTCTAATTCAGATTTTTGGATTGAGTGCCCATTATTAATTAAGTGCAGGATTTTGATTTCGTTTTCCCCAAAAGAAGTAGAATTGGTAAGTTTGAAAAACAGTCTGCAAGGTGTAAATAAATGCAGTGACAGGGAATGATCAGGACACTCTTCTCAGACAATTAACCAAACAAAACCACTGATAGCAAAAGGAATCCAGTATGACTACTTCATGAAAAATTAGATGCTATTAGCTCATGCTGGTTCACACATTTCCCTACAAATAGAAACATTAATTTCACAGGTGCTGGGATGGAAAATGAACCTCAATCTCCCCTCATTCTCCCTCCCTCCCCTTACTTTTTAGTTTTACCCTTATAGTTCAATTTGAAGATTTTCTGATTGCCTTATAGTTCCTTTTCTTTGTTGAATTATTGTAGGATTCTTTTTTAATGTGAAAATCCTGTTCTTGGTTTATGTATTTATTTAACTTATTCATCTGGGTAACAGAGAACAACTACCAAAAATTTCTGGCAGTTTTATGTGTTAAGAAGTGCAGTTGATTTATGTTGCCCTTCGAAGAAAGTATTTTTTAATCCAAATTCCTGCTTTTACTTAGAAGTAGCAAGAGTAAGTAAATTTTAATTTACTTCTGAAGACATACTTTATATCTTTATTAGACATCATTGCCTCTTTTTAGATCTTGAAATAATATTTTCTCATTCGCTTTTTTCCCATTTTTTCTCAAATATAATATTGATAAATGGAATATTAACAAAAATTAAATTTCTGCAAACAGAAACAAATAAGAAAGAGTAAAAATAATGAAGTAATGACACACTGTAGAACTCTAGAAGTATTAGACAGTTGAGGCTGGAAGGGACTTGAGAAGGTCTATCACAGCTGGGTCAGGTGTAAGGTCAGGGCTTTGGCCAGTGTGGTCTTGAAAACCTCTGAGAATAAAGATGTCACAACCCCACTTAACAACCTGTTACACTGCTTGATGCCTTCATGCTGGGAGAAAAATTTCTGCTAGGCTCACTTTGGACCTCTCTGTTTTTAACTAGCTCTGTATTGATGATCCCCCTGTAGGCATTGGGAGGCTGCTATTCGCTTCTTCTCCAAGCTGAACAAGCAAACTTCCTCAGACTCTGCTCACAGAGCAGGAACTCCAGCTCCCTGACCATCTTGGTAGTCCTCTACTGAGCAAATACCAGCTTATTAATGACTTTCTTATATTGGAGAAGCCCAAAACTGGATGCACTATTTTAGATTAGCCTAAAAAAATGCAAAGTAGAGGAGAACAATGATTGTCATGACTGTAAGCACAGTGTCTTCTAGGAGCTGAGTGTTCTGAGTCCCACTGCTAATATCCACTGTGGAGAAAGGTAGAAGTGAGGCTCTGTCCCTCCCTCCCTAGGAAATTCCTTCTCAACTGAAGGTCTCACGACTAAGCAACCTTGCAATTGTGTAGCAGCCAGATCTCTTCCTAAGCCGTGCTGCCTTGATTCTGCCTCAACCACTGATTTGCTTTCTGGATTGACTTCAGAGCTGCCTCACTGCAGAGGATTTGCTGTGTGCTCACAGAGTGTGGGCTGACTATCTAAACACCATCTCCTCACCTGTGCTGATCCTGCCTTACTGACTGAACTCTCTGGTCAGTGAGCTCAGTGCCCTTTCCTACTCCTCTGCAATCCTCAGGTGCCAGCTTGCCCTTCCTTCACAGAGCAGTCCATCCCTGCACCTCCTTGATAACCACTTCTGCTGAGAGGCTGCCTTGGCTTCTGCTAAGCCACAGCACACTGGGTTCAGCTCGCTGCCTGACAAGATGCTTTGTGCATCCCCACCTTCCACTGTTGCAAAGGGATCTTCCTCTCCAGACGCAGGACCTTTCATTCATCCCTTTTTTAAATGTATTGGCTTATTTTAAAAACAGCGCAAACCATTTGCATTATTTCTTAAAAAAAATAAACATGTAGAAATTAAAACCTCAAGACTAATATTTTGCAAACAAGCAATTATATATAAAAAAGTGTTCATCAAAATGAAAACCCTAAGACAAGAATTATATTCACATACTACAGAAAAGAGCCCCACTTTAATGGCATTCATTTCTGTGATACAAATTGCCTTATGGAAAGTAAACAAATCAAAATGGAAACAGCAGCTGTGGCTTAAAATTACCAGCAAACACCAAAAAAAAAAAAAAAATCAAAAAAAAACACTGAAAATAGCAATTAAGAGTGAAAATCCATTGATAGAGCTGACAAAGCTTCTTGCAATGCTAATATCATTATCAAGTACAAGAAAAATCATGACATATAAATCAGATTATCATGGCTAAATTTTTTTTTTCGTTTTTTAACTTTTGTTATTTTATTAAACAAAATCCCCTAAAATTTGCAGCCAACAGCACTAATACTTATGCTGTTTTTGATATAGTCCTATGACAACAATGTTTTGAGTGTTACTACCAGCAGGGTTGGTAGGCAGTAAGTCAACACTAACTTCAATTAAACTGAAGTTTAACAAGTATCACAGCTTTAATGAGGTAGGGTATTAGCAATCTTACTGTTAAACCATTTTTGTAGTACTTTGCAGAGTCAAGCCCTTAGTGATATACACCACTTATGTCTATAGCAAGATAATATTTTGCTATAAAAATATAGGAAAATATTCTTCCAATATACTTCACAAAAGTGGTAGCTCACAAGCCACACCACCACTACTCAAAGACACTGGCTAACAAGACACAATAACCCTTCACAATCTCCCCCTCCCACTGCAAATTCACTATGGGGTAGAATAGGATAGACACACTTTGTCCAGACAGCAAAGGAAGAAGGCAAGACAGAGAAAAGAGAGGACAAAGAATATTGTCAGCCCTTAGATCCCACGCTGGTCATGCCATGGATGGTCCAGAACTGGGATAAACAATGAGAACAAAAGAGAAAGAGAAGGAAAAAAGGGAGATAGGTCTGATCCTCTTCCTTTCATAGTTCACCTGCTGCACACTTATTATGTAAACTGGACTTTTCGTGCTGTTTTGTTCACATTTGCACAGCCAATTCTTCTGCAGGAAGTGAGTTGGGGGGGATGGAACTGAGCATGAATCTCAAGTGGAGCAGGCAGTTGGGTCAGAACAGTGCTGCCCCACTGCCATGGTACCCTCTCCTCTGATATCCCTTTCCTGTAGCAGTACTCAGAATGTTTGAGAGAAAATATGCTTAGTTCTCTGCACAAAAAAAATACATTCTTCAATGGATTCATTCCTATTCTCTTAATGGGAAGATTTTCCTACTTGACTTTATGATTACTGGACTGCAGACAACATCTCTGTTATCACCTATTGACATAAAAATAGGGTTTCTGTTGATATAAGCAATCATTTAAAAAAAAACATTGTTTCTCTGAATTCTTCACTCTACTAACTCACAGGTATTATGACCATAAATGACAGTTTCAAATTAAGGCATGAATACATGAGATTAATTGAATGTATGGTGAAGACATTGCAGTGCTTAACTTTAATGTATTTGGGCCTCTGAGCATCAGGATTATGCACTTCATAGATGGAATCCAATGATTTATAGGCTGAGTAGAGTACTGCAAGCTTCTCAGTAATAAATTCTAAGTAGAAAATGGTATCTGATAAACAAATATGAGAGATTAGAATAATGTTTTTGAGATGGTACTTCTGTCAACAGAGGAAGCAGAACCAGGATTCTCACTTACAGTTAATTTCAAAATGCTGAGCACTACTTTGGTAGTCTTGACATTTAAATAAAACTAAATTCTCCTGAATGTTCCCCTTTTGCCCCAACTTGCAACCTAAACCATTCATCCAGAGAAAGGAAAACTCTAGTCTCTTTTCTTCTTAACCACAATGGATACAAATACAATTCTCAAACTGTACAAACCAGAGCTGAACTCTCTATTCTTGCCTTTCTTGTAAAGTGTATCCATCTGCCTGGCTGCAAGATTCATGGGGAACAAAGGAAAGTGTCTCTGGAGCTCTGTGTTTAGTGACGGTGCAAATTCTCATTGTTCAAGATCCCATTCCTACATCTAAGGTAATTTTTAAAATTTTCATCCAATGTAGACATACAATATAGAATGCATAGAAAGCAGTGAGGTAGAAGATTGGAGCATTCATCTCCTCAATCAGTGCTTTAAGATATTGAATGACCCAAGAGTAATCTACAGTCACGTCACTGGTGATATATTTTTCTTTATCAGATTCCTCAGTCTTGAAGTCTTTCCATTAAAGACTTCCAGAGATGTAGCTGAGGAAACAGTTGCTCTTACTCTACTCTATGAAAATGTGGGCTTTTATGACACTCCTTCAACTGCATTTTAAAAGTTAAATTACTGCCAATGCTCAGAAGACCAATTCTGATCTCAGAGCTGTCCCAGCTGTCAAGCATTTCAAAATATGAAACTCAAATTAGTTTTTATTGAAACAAATCATGATACTACCACAACTAAAAATGGACTACTACTTATCCCTTGAATTACCTAAAGCCTGAACTAGGAATGAATATTATGAATAACATATCAGATCTGTTTCTGAACTCTTTTTTGTTACAATGGTCTGATCCACCAGCCATTTTAGCAATGACTTTTATTAGATTTTCAAAAAACTTCAGAGAACTTAGTGGCATTTTCTACCTACCTAACACATTGACGTCTATGCCACTTGGAGCTGAGAGCTGGGTTAGCTCCATCAGATGAACTGTGGCACAAATTTGCTTTTCTACTCAGAAGGGTGACTTCAAAAGTAATTTTACCGGGGGGAGCCTGATTCCACATGCAAAAGAATGCAGAATTTTGACCCTTCATAGGCACTTTAGCCTTTAGAGTACTGTCTTTAATTTGTACTCATCAGAACAGAAATTGATTCTTCTACGTCAAAGCTTAGCAAAACTTTCATAATGCTTCATCCTTCATTATCTATCCTTCCTTCTCATCAGTTCATTTACAAGCCAACATTAGTGTAATATCCTAAAATAAAACTTGAACTCCAAACAATCAACGTAAAAGCCTGCACAGCAAACACTGAGGTGAAATTATGATGCACATAAATTAAGCCTTTCAAAGCTAGTTTTTATTTTTGTTTCTATTTACTGTGTAGAGTGAAAAAGGTTTGTTTTCAGTTCAAGTCTTCTAGCTATAGGACACAGGGTTTTTTCACTAAGTTAACAAAATCTAAAGAACTGATATTTGTAGGGATAGAAGTATTTTGAAACAGGTGAACAGCTTTGTGTAATTTTCAAATACATATTTGTTTCTACCAGAGAAATATCAAAGCAGATGGGATTATTTGGTCACTAGATGTCAGCAGTATGTGGAATTAATGAAGCAAAATAATGACAAAAGTGGAACTTCCTGTTATAAAAAGACAGAGGAACTTCCAACATAATGAGATTTTCTTTAATTACCTATTTAGAAAATTCTATAACCCTGATCATAATGATGATGCAGTTCATTAGTGTATACTAATGTCATTGACATGATAAATAAGAGAGTCCTTAGGTTATAACCATACATTTTGCATATAATTTCAATATACTATTAATTATTTAATTTTCAATCTAGAATGCCATCATTACACCCACTAATAGGTAGCTTCTGGCAAGAAAGTTTTATCACCTCTAAAAAAATTTCCTGCTCTAGCTGCTGAATAAAGAAGTAGTTTTCAAATTTTGTCTTGGCTTTAGAAAGTTTAATGGGTTTATTTACTTTATTTTTTATTGTTCAAGAGGGACATTTAAAATGTCCTTGCTATCATAGGCTAGATACAGAACTGTAATATTCTGTAATTACTTCCAAAACTGGAATAAGACAAGAATTTCTTTTGCATCCAAGAATGTCCTGCATTGTTCCTATTCCTCTTTTTATGCTGAAGCCTATAGATTGATTTATTTATTATTAAATTACACGCTGGTATACTTTATTAGCACTCCTTACTGTAAGACATGTTTCTGTGACATGCTCCTGCTTCATCTGCCTCTATTAATTTAGGATCTTCATCAAGATAAATCAAGATAAGAAGACTAGATCTTGTAGAATATACTATTTACAGATAGAAGAAAACTGAGGGAGGTTTGTATCATTAAGGCTAAGCACAAATACTGTGTTAGGTTTTGTACTTCCTCTGCTGTGAGATGGCTGCCTGGACTTATCTCTGCAACTTTTCTTTAGTAAGAGTTTAACCATTTAGGCCACACTTAGAGTGATTTTGGACTCAGTGTAGGTGTGACAGGAAGAATTTCAGGTTATATTTGTGTAGCAGCAACATCTAAAGTGAAAAACAACTTTCACTTAATATCATGTTCAAAATAGCAATGTCAAATCTTAAGTTGTGATCATGAAGAAAAAATCCGACATTGAAATGAATTTATTTTACTGTGTTGCCAAAATAATAGCATGCAATATTATTTTGTTCAATTTCTGATATATCTTATGTATGCATGGTCCAATTAAAAAATAAATTGCTTATCTTTCCTCTTCTTTTTCATTTGCAAATGCATGTGACAATGTGCAGGCAAAGTATCTATAATCATGTCCAGTGACTAGAGGGCCAGCTGGAAGATGAGTAGAGTCTCACTGTAAGTAGCATGGCACTCTTTCCACAAAAACAAGACTTTTATGTGTATAATGAAATATTACTCATTACCAGTGAAAGTGCAAATTAAACAGTGTCAACTTTCATGAAAATTTGCAGAGTCGGAAAGAATGCTTCATTTATGGCAATTATTCAAAATCCCCATTTTATCTGGGCTAATCCTACTACCTTCTGACTGCTTGCCATGATATTTCTGAAATAAGGTTATTTTTGCAGAATTCAGTCAGTTTGAATAAAGATAATAATAAAAAGCACTTCTATATAATACAATTTTATGAAACACTTTATCAAACCTATCAAACATTTTATCTAACACCTTGGACTTTTATTTCTCTGTTGTCACCACCTTTCTGTCATTTTTCATGCTTTGAAGCCAAAAGACACACAGTACTTAAAATCAGACAATATAGTAGACATAAAAAAAAGGTAATTCCATGGCCTTTAGCAATATTCAGTGTTCTCTTATAGTCATGATGCAAAGAGAATGAAATAGTAAGCTCCTGATAGATCATAAAGAAGTATTTTTTAACCTGTCTAGTTCATTTATATAGTTATATTTCGAAAAACACATTGTTTGAGAAGGGTAAGTTTTTGAATGCTTATTAAAATAGATTTGAAAAATATAAGAAAAACTGGAGATCTTCTATATGTATGAGCCATGTTTCATGAAAAATCAGAAGCAGCTTCTGCTCCCATGTAAGCTAGAAATAGTTTAGGTTTTGTGTTCAGTGACTGCTGCATTAGAACCTGTGTGACCTTGTTAAATCTCATTTCTTGTCCAATACTGAATAAAACTTCTTCTTGGCCTCCATTGATTTTAACTAAAACAGCAAACTCTATAAAATAATGGGAGGAAACACGCACACAGAAGATAATGCTGTCACTGGCAGCTTTCCAATATGAAACTGAAATTATAATTCAGGGAAAAAGAAAAATATGGAGAGAGATCCTGATTTCAGATACAGAGACAGACAGATATAGAAAGGGAAAATATTAAATAAGCCTTTCTTGTGTCTGTTTTCAAAGATAGTTTTTCTAATGCAAACGTGCTGGAGCAAAAGTATTATTAATGATAAAAAAATTCTTGTAATTCTCTGTATTTTAGCATAACACAACTATAACATACCTAGTAAATTAAAGTCTTTAATCATCTTCTATATTTTCCCATTTTATCTAAAGATCGTGGTGCTCTTCATCTATAATATTCATCCCAGAAATAAAATCATTAATCACTTTGGCATCCAGAAAAAAGGATTGCACTTTATTTTTTATGATATCTAGGGTACAAAACCTGAGGAAGATATTAGCTTTTAATAATTCTGATCCACTCGTTGGGATTTATCATGTTGAATAAGCAGGTAGTCCTCTTGCAATAAATTTCAGTGAAACGCAGAGAAGCAAGATACTCACAATTCAATGTTTTTTTAAAATATCATACATCATAGGGTATATTTTCTCCCAGCAGGGTGATTACTGAATGAAAAATGAAAGATATTCATACTGACAAATTTTAAATTTTAATTACCTATGTTATGAAATAGATTCCATGGGCTTCTTCTGCAGTTTGTGGAGAAAGACAAAATTTTAAGAAAACAATTCAGTTCATGTGTTAGGTCTCTGACATGAAACATTCTGGAAAAAAGGTAGCAATTTACATATAAAAGGGATGTAGGGAGACTGTCCAACTGACTTCTGTCCCTGACTTTTGGTATTACAAATAGCTCCCCAGATTTTTCTCTTAGGAACTCTCTTTCTGTTGCTCTATTCTTCAAGGTATTAAGTCTTGTTGATTGTGGAAAATTCAGATGTGGGTAGGTCATATTTCCAGAGCCTGTCTTCCTACAGAACTCTGGAAGACTCCCATAAGACAGCTGGGGGAGAATTGAAGATATGTTAATTTCAGCAGATTTTATCTTAGTATTTCAGGAAGAAAGAAATTGGAGGCTCACAAGTTTTTGCCGAGGTACTTCTATTTCAGAACTTAGGATACCAAAGCTTTTGGGCAAAGCTGAAAGTATGCAAGTAAAATACAAGAGAACTTCCACTTAGGTTCTTTTCTAGGTAAAGATACAGAGATAAGCAGAAAGTTTTTCGTGGGAAACAAAAAGACAGGCATATAATATCTTTCCTTCACCTTTCCCTGGTTCAAATTCAGTCCTTTATTTCAGTCTCTCCTACCAGAGCAGTGGGTTGTGGAGTGTCACAGCCAGTAGAGTTTCTCTCTGTTGCTATTTCCTCTTACACTTTCAAGATGATAGTTCCTTTGTCCACAAGATGCAGGGGATGTCTGCTCCAGCATCATGGACCACTTACTCCTCATACCTTGGTGTTTGCTCTTCTTGCTGCTTCTCACTCTTTTTGTTCTCTTCCCTTCTGTCCATCCAGTATTTTTTGTCCTTTCTTAAATATTTTTTCCACATTGGGTCCATAATGGAGCCAGCTAGAAACCACATGAATGCTCTTTCTCACTCAAGCCCCTTTCTTAATTTTGCAGTTTATATGTAAATAAAAAAAATAATTCCATATGGTCAGACTTCCCTGATGAATCGTTTGAGATTTTTTAACTTGTTTTTAATATTCAAAGTGTTAATTTTAACTGTAATATCTGATGCATCTGTTGCCTCTG